>OZ010612.1:35489182-36149182 GCA_963932145.1 Acanthosepion lycidas
GATCCAATTCATCAGACCTACAAATTCAAAAAGAAAATGGAAAAGAACAACTCTGGAAATAAAAATAGAATTTAGAGAGAGTGTAAGTATGAGAGTGTGGGACGAATGTTAGTTCTAAAGAGAGGGGTAACATACGAGAGAATTTGGGAGATTAAAACTTAACAGAGAGGGTTTTTTAAAACTAGGTGTGAGTGGAAGGGGAAAAATGAATGTTGTCGGATGTCTAATACATTAAAGATACATTTCGTGGTGACATACGCATACCATGGACAATCTAATGTTAAAGATATATTATCTAATGTTAATATATGATCTAATGTTAAAGATATATATATATAGTTTTAAGATATGCTATTTTCATGGGTTAAATTTTTCAATATCAGAGATAGAATATATGTAAATATAAAAGTGGACATTGAGATCAACACCCAATAGTGACTCCATTTCATGCTTAAACGCAATCATCAGGCCATGCACATTGTTTTTACTCGACTATTTATATATGTTGGTCAGTGGTGCATTATGGGTAGGTCGATTGTATTATTTTAGCAGTTATTGGGTGGGCAATAACAATGGTTTCAAATTATCCTAGGAGCTATTGAGTGGAAGTAATAGTGGATCTGAATGCAGTTTTGCTAGTTGATAGTGTTACTTAACTTTATTATTGATTGCTTTGTTATTTGTTGTTATTACAGTTGCATCCATAGTTTAATTTGCTTATTTACTTAAATTAATCCAAATTAATAAATAATTATTTTTATTTTATTTTTTTTTTGTTCATTTTTAGTTTTGATTTTTAAGTAATTTAGTAAAAATTATGTTTTCATGCATGTATTTTGAGATGAGTTCTGATTGTTTTAGTAATTTATGTTGGTCTGGCAAGGTGATTATATATATTTTCTCCTAGACAGATTGCAGTCTTTGAATTTATTGTTGTAGGCTGATGCTGTTTTCCTTATTTTCCATGATATTTTTTGTTTTTAATATCCCATATATGTTGAAAGCATTGTGCCATTTACTATTTGTAAAAGATGTTTTCTTTGTTTCTAGGGTTCTTCAGTTATTCCTATGTATACTTTTTCTTCGTTAACTGTTTGTTATATTACATTGTTCTGCAAGCAATTGCCATTTAAAGGACATTCATTCATAGGTTTTTATTTGTGTCAAGTTCTTGGTGCAACTGTAGCTGATTTTTTTTACTATGTTTTTGTTGAATATCTTGTGAGTAGTGCTTCATGGGGAGAAGTGTTTGTGTATGAGTTTAATGAATATTTTTCTGTGTTTGGTTTAATGTTTTGGATTTTGAACTCTGTTTGCCAATTTCTCTCAGAGTTGCTAATCATTACACTAGCCACACATCAAAGTTCCATATATTTCTGTTAAAAATATCAGTAATAAATCAACAATTATTCTGTAAAGAACATCTGCACATTAAATATTGCTACCACATCTAGTCTAATGCTTCTGCTATGTATCTAGAGTTTGATAAAATCTAAAGAATCTGTAATGTTATCATTCCTGACCCGGCATCTCAACTTAGTCACTTTCCCACTGGTGTAATATTTCTTCCTTGACTTTATGAATTTAAGAGTAATACTAGATTAGCAACAAGGTCTCCTCATTTTTCTGTTGAAATTGCTAGATGCAACTGCAAGTTCTATTCTAATAGAATCTTCACTTGCACTTCTTGCTTGTGGAACTCTCTCTTGGCTTCTTGCTTAAAAAGGGCAATGTCAATCATCATTTTTTTGTTGCCTTGAATTCTATTCTTTTATTGTTCTCTCTCCTCAATGATTTTCTCATTTTTTCACTCTCAGTAACCCTGTGCATCTTAGCAGCTTTATTGCCTTGCTTGGTGGTGGTATGAAAATGCGTGTGTTGATATAATAATAATATATAATATGGTTAGCCACTTGCATCCAAGGATGCTTGTTTACTAGGGAAACTAATCCCTATTGCAGACACCTGCTCAGGCACATTTGTTTGTTTAATACCCATAGAGCCCACCTGTGGTTTAATACTGCAACTGTACTGAGCAGACCTTAGTTACAGTTTCTGGGAGAGAGAGTTCATAATCTGGTGTAACCTCAGTTACGATGACCTATGACTTCATGCTAGCACAACCATTGACAGCTCCCAAGTAGTTCCATCTACACAATTTCACTAAGAAGGATTGGATCGGCACATGGTATGATTTTCAGGCACTTTCCAAAGGTGTTGCACACTTTGATCACCTCTCCCAGACCGATAACAGCACCTTTCTAACAAATAGCACATGGTGTGATTTGACCCCAGGTCTCCTGGTTGCAAAGAAAACGTTCTAACCACTCAACCATGTGCCCATATGTGTTGATATATATACATATTTATGCATGTATATGTTACATACTTAATGCAAACACTAACTTTATGCACATATTTCCAATTAAAGATACTACCCCCAAAATAAACACAAGCCAAACACAGTGAATACTGACCTGTAATTCACATAACCAATAGATTTTGTCATGCCTCTGTCTTTACTGCACACCACTTGTAATACACAGGCATTTTTACAGTGCCATATATACTGGCATAATCAATAATATAGTTTTGTTCATATGCTCAAATATTGCACTTGCTTATAGAAAGCTTGTAATATGCATTTGTCTTTATATAGCAAAACATCTACATGTTAATTACTGACTTGCATTCACATATGGCTGCATTGCCATTGAGATGAATGAGACATCTTTCATACTGTCTTAAGGCAATTGTATCCCTCCCCTCTTGAATTGCTTGCTTCTCTTGTGTGTGTGTCCCCCTCCCGTATTTTCATTCCTACTTTCAGACAAGATGAGTCTATCGATAAAACCACCCTGCCACTAGATTCTTGCTTAATTACAGCCGTCCAATGAGATTCTGGAATTTTCTCCCTTTCCCCCATCCCACACTTTTTTTTTTTTTTTTTTTTTTTTTTTTTCGGAATTGGAGAGGCAAAGACATGAGTGTGTGTGTGGGGGGGGGGCATTGCTAATGGTGGAGGTCTACTTTCCCCAACCTTCTTGTGTGTATGAAACAGAATTACAAATACGCTATACATGAATAACATTTCTTCCCCCATATGTGGGAGATATATATATATATATATATATATATATATATAAAAGAAAGCTGCCCCTATGGAACAGGGATGAAAAACGTATGGGGGATTGGAATTAGATATGACATCAGTTTGCTCTAGGGTCACTTCACATGTCTGTAAAATAAATATATATATATATATATATATATATATATAAACATTGTGAGAGAGAGAGACACGCATACACTTTTATATTGCATAAGTAGGTTGAATAATTCCCACCAATTACCTTACAATTGTTAAAACAGGACAATAGCTTAGTTTGTAAAGAATATTCAGTTGTTAAGCTCATGAGTTCAATCCCTAATAAAAGCACAAGATCAAAAGCATCATAGCTTTTACTCCTTATTTCATTACTAATTGGAAAATGTTTAATTTGGTTTTAGTGGGAATATCTTTAATTTCAATATCAGAAATTAAAAATAATTTTTTTTATTATTAGTATGGTATTCAATTTGTTTTCATATAAATATTGTATACTTTGACTTCTTTTTCTGATCTTTGATAGCTGTTTCAACCAAGTACTCTTTGGTCATCTTCAGCTATCCATTATTTTGTATGTTCTGAGTATTCTCATTTTGTCCCATTGATTATGTTTTTAATTCATTCCTGCTGAACCAGATCATACCGATTTCACTACCTGATCCAAGGACTGAATTCATAGTAACCAGATGATAGCGACACTTGATGATTTACCAATGTCTATATCTATCTATCTACTGTGTCACTAGACCAAAGAGCATGTGGTGTGTTTTTAGTGTCTTTTAAATCTAATGGTTTTGACATTTGCTTATCCCGGTGATTAGTTTTATTTTAAATATTACTTAAACAAAGTTTACATAATTCTGTTAAAAAAAAAAAATTTTTTTTTTTTTGTCATGAATCATTATTGGTCAGTTGGCTTTAGGGTGAGTTGTAATAATGTGAAGAGTGACTTGACAAACAGGATAAACTGACACCACTTGACCAACAGTTTTTATATAAACTTTCTCACACTTTCACCTTCTCCATTTTTTATATATATACGTACATCTGTGTCTGTTTGTGAATGATATGTATCAGGTATATGTGTGTGTAATATATATATGTGTGTGTGTGAAATGTGTATCTGTGTAAGATTTATTACAATATTATTAATATATCACACACACTATCCATCCACCCACCATAATTCTTACCTTCAGTTCATCTTTGGTGTTACATGGAGTTTTGTTTGTCTCTCATTCAACTGTGTACCCATCACATAATAATCAAGAGGGTTGAAGTTAGTGGTCCCAATATAAGGGATGATGCGATTGCAAAAATTGTCTGACAGCCATGACTGGGTTCCCCTGCTTGTGCGGCATGGTAAAAAGTCCTGTTGCCAGACATAGTTTTCCAGCAGCCACCCTCTTGACTCAGGTCAGCTCTACCTCCTCAAGGCACTTGATGTTGAGTCTGAGGCCCTGAGGAAAGATGAATGGAGACATAATATCACCATCACTACTGGTCACTCCAAAAACCTTTGTAATCTCCATTACTGATCCAACTCTTTCCAAATCCTGGAAGTCTGTGTATAATATTCTTAGATATATGTATATGTGTGTGTGTTTGTGTAAGATATATGTATGTATGTATATGTGTGTGTGTTTGTGTAAGATATATGTATGTATATGTGTGTGTGTTTGTGTAAGATATATGTATGTATGTATATGTGTGTGTGTTTGTGTAAGATATATGTATGTATGTATGTATATATGTGTGTGTTTGTGTAAGATATATGTATGTATGTATATGTGTGTGTGTTTGTGTAAGATATATGTATGTATGTATATTTGTGTGTGTTTGTGTAAGATATATGTATGTATGTATATGTGTGTGTGTTTGTGTAAGATATATGTATGTATGTATATGTGTGTGTGTTTGTGTAAGATATATGTATGTATGTATATGTGTGTGTGTTTGTGTAAGATATATGTATGTATGTATATGTGTGTGTGTTTGTGTAAGATATATGTATGTATGTATGTATATGTGTGTGTGTTTGTGTAAGATATATGTATGTATGTATGTATATGTGTGTGTGTTTGTGTAAGATATATGTATGTATGTATGTATATGTGTGTGTGTTTGTGTAAGATATATGTATGTATGTATGTATATGTGTGTGTGTTTGTGTAAGATATATGTATGTATGTATATGTGTGTGTGTTTGTGTAAGATGTATGTATATGTGTTTGTGTAAGATGTATGTACATGTGTTTGTGTAAGATGTATGTATATGTGTTTGTGTAAGATGTATGTATGTGTGTTTGTGTAAGATGTATGTATGTATGTGTTTGTGTAAGATGTATGTATGTATGTGTTTGTGTAAGATATGTATGTGTTTGTGTAAGGTATGTATGTATGTGTGTGTTTGTGTAAGGTATGTATGTGTGTGTAAGATATGTATGTGTAAGATATGTATGTATATGTGTTTGTGTAAGATATGTATGTAGATATGTATGTATATATGTATGTATATATGTGTGTGTGTGTGTGTGTAAGATATGTATGTATATATGTATGTGTGTGTGTGTGTAAGATATGTATGTATATATGCATGTGTGTGTGTGTAAGATATGTATGTATATATGTATGTGTGTGTGTAAGATATGTATGTATATATGCATGTGTGTGTGTGTAAGAGATGTGTTTGCATAAGATTTGTGTGTGTGCGTTTATATCATTTTCCTCTCACCAATTGCTCAATTCGGCTGACACAAAACAATTTTAACCTGTCCTCTTTTTAGCTAAATAACTCAAAGGGTTTTTCAGTGATTCTTACAAATAAATGATGTCTAGATGGCTAAGCATCTTATCTGAAAACCTGGAAAAAAAAAAAAAAAAAAAAGAAACTATTAGTTTAGTGGTGTTTTAGATATTAAACATTTTGTGGGATAGACAATTATGCTGTTACACGATTTGGTCAGTTTTGTTTTTACACCATAAATATATATATATAATATATATATATATATATATATAGAGAGACAGAGAGGATTGTGTGTGTAATATATATCTGTGTATGTGAGAGCGAGAGAGAAAAATACGATATACAAGTTGAAAAGTTCTTGGCCTAACCCACTTTGCAAATCTAACACAATGAACAAACAGATTTGTGTTGGGGTGGCAAGTAATTCCCTCTTGTTTGACCAAGTACTTTGTGGTAGCACCTACCCATTTTTATATATATATATATATATATATATATATATATATATGAGAGAGACAAATAATGCTTGTATTTACTCATCTCAGCTTAATCTAGTACAATGTTACAGGTGTAGGCCACCTAGTGAGGATCAAATTCACCCTGCAGTAATTGTCTGCTAGATTAACTTATTAAACATTTCCCTGAGAATAGAAATAACCTGTTTCTACATAAGCAATATATGATTAACAAACAATAAATGTGGTTGGTTTTCTATTATTGTTTCTTCTGTCAGTTATCGATTACCTGCAGGTGTTATTTTCTTTGTTCATCTTGTACAATTATCTGATGAACGAGATATCTCTTCACACAATAGGGTGCAAATTTTTCATTTTAATTAAAGGTTTTTCTCACTATTAAAATGCAAATATTTCTCTTTACTGTCCAGTTTTCATAATGTTGAAAGTGGAATTTATTGAATCCTTATTACTCAACTTAGATTCAGTAAAATTATTGCATTTACTTTCACAAAGCAGATAGTGCTGCTAAGAAACTTTTTTTTTTCTTCACCTTTTTCACTTTTACAGAATTTTCAAAGCCAATGAATTTAATAAGATAATAAGATAGATGAATTTAATAATTAATAAGATAGTTTTATGTAATTTATAAATATTGACTAAAATAGAACAGTCACTTACATCAATCACTACATGATTTAATTTTACTTTTCTTCTTTATTGCTATACATAATTTATTTTAACAGACTAGATGGCTTACATCCACATCATGTTGAAACATTTCCTGTATGATCACCAAAGTTAAGCAAAACTTGAGCCTGGTTAGCACTTATATAGGTGACTTCTTGGGAGAATACCAGGTGCTGTAAGTTTTGATGTACAGGTGGGGTAGTGGATAATGGCTATGAATTGTTAATCGGAGAGCTGAGTTCCAATTCCAGTTGGGTTCGTTATATTCACTTATTCATAAATACCCTTGGGAAAGGTATGAATTCACCTTTTCTCCCTCCCAACTATGGATTAATTAGTAAGACATGTATCACTAAATCATTATCTCAAAAGGGAAAAAAAATCTTACAATCTGAAAATATTTTATGGCTTTAAGTAGCCTGCAAAGGGTTGATAAGCTGTAAAAAAAAACAAATCAAGAACATTAATAGACTAGATGTATGTGTGATTGGTGTCATGGATAGTGGCTCAGATTGAGAAATTAGAGAGCAGAGTTCAAATTCCAGTCAAGTTCATTACATTCACTTACATAAAAAAATACCCTTGGGAAAGGCATGAATCCATTTCCCACCACCACAGCTATGAATTCAATAAATTTTTTTTTCTGGAAAAATCATTGTTCTCTCCAAAAAATGAATGCAATATTCACTCAAAAAGAAAAAACTGAAAATGTTTTAGCTTTAAATAACCCCCTTAAAAAAAATTAATGAACAATCAACTAGGTATTCTTTTTTACATGGCTTTTATACAGGACCTTAAGAGACACCTGGGCTAATACAATTTGGGGGCCCCTTCATTACCTATGTTGAGCCCCCCACATACACACACACTTTCATGTCTATAAAATAAAAAATATATTTTTAGAAGAGGCTAAAATATGAAAAACTTCAACTGGAATTTTTTAATGATTTTGAAACTCTTTCAATTTCTGTCCTTATTTTATCCTACAAAAATGTATCTCAAATTAAGAGCCTGCATGATACTGAAATTGAAATGCGACCCTTTAGTATTTAAAAGACCCACTCCAACTAGAGGGGTCCACATACTCTAAAATGTTTCAAATTAGTTCAAAACTTAAAATAAACAAAAATATTCTCTCCTTATATTACTTGTGTTTTTTTTTTTTTTTTTTTTTTTGTTTGTTTGTTTGTTTGCTTGTTTGGTTTTGTTTTTGTTTTTTATCAGTTTTATCAGGGGTTTGAGACACTAGAAGTCCTTGTGAGCCCTGAACTGAAGCTCTCATGTAAATCCAGCAATGCTTATATAAATCAACAAGAAAGCTTTTTAAGATGTATATAAAATTGCCAAACATTTTCTGGGTTGCAATACAAATGCAGTCATTATTAGACCTGATCATTCATTAAAAATAAAAATACTTGTTGCACTCTACTAAATAGCAATAAAGTTTTTTTTTGTTTTTTTTATTAACTATAACAACAATTTTAAAAAGACTTGGTTTTGGTGCTTCCAAATAGTTGTAAATTTCTACTTGTTAAAATCTTTATCAAGCATCTAATAAACACTGACAAATGTCTGCTTTCTGTCTATTATATGAAATATAGTTGTTTTTTTTATCGTTACTAATAATTGCTCAAATATTAACCAAGTATTATGATAATTTCCTTTGTGCTGTTTGAGGATGCTGAGAATTTATTGCCCAATTAAGATCTTCATTCTCCACCCCCCCACCAAAATCCAATTGTGCTCTTAGGTTCAGTTCAAACTTCTTGCATGCATAATCTCACCTCTTCTCTCTTTTGTTTGAATCTCCTCATTTCTTTTTTTTTCTCCTAAGAAACCTTTTCAGCACCTCCAGTTGTATATTTATCGATATAGATAGATACTCTCTCACTGAATATTAATTCCTTAGTTATTCTGTTTTTAGCATGAACAATGATGGTAACGTGTCCTTGTGATAGAATTTTTTTTTTTAAGTCTGGAGAGCATCAGTGTTTTTCAGATTCTGAATAGTAACATGTTAATATCAAAAAGAAGTTGGACATTCCAATGAAAGGAAAATGAGGGAGGAAAAAAAATCTTTCATTATTTCATTCCAAGCTAAATTCCTTTATTATTTCATTCAGAATTTCAAATGCTGAGTCAAATCAAACAAACAGGGCAGGCAGAGGAGCTTCAGCCAACTTTCACAACATCACCAGCTCTCAACAGATTTTTTTTTTCTTTTTCTTCCTCTTTTCTCCCATTCTTATTTAATCTCGTCTTAACTTCTCTCTCCAGTTTTTGTCTCCCCCTTCTCGCTCTCGCTTTCGCTCTCCCTCGCTCTTCGGATTTCCTCTCGCTTTCGCTCTCCCTTGCTCTTCGGATTTCCTCTCGCTTTCGCTCTCCCTTGCTCTTCGGATTTCCTCTCGCTTTCGCTCTCCCTCGCACTTCGGATTTCCTCTCGCTTTCGCTCTCCCTCGCACTTTGGATTTCCTCTCGCTTTCGCTCTCCCTCGCTCTTCGGGTTTCCTCTCGCTTTCGCTCTCCCTCGCTCTTCGGATTTCCTCTCGCTTTCGCTCTCACTCACTCTTCAGATTTCCTCTCTCTTTGGATTTCCTCTCGCTCTCTCTTTGGATTTCCTCTCGCTCTCTCTTTGGATTTCCTCTCGCTCTCTCTTTGGATTTCCTCTCGCACTCTCTTTGGATTTCCTCTCGCACTCTCTTTGGATTTCCTCTCGCACCTCTCTCTCTTCGGATCTCGCACCTCTCTCTCTTCGGATCTCGCACCTCTCTCTCTTCGGATCTCGCACCTCTCTCTCTTCGGATCTCGCACCTCTCTCTCTTCGGATCTCCCACCTCTCTCTCTTCGGATCTCCCACCTCTCTCTCTTCGGATCTCCCACCTCTCTCTCTTCGGATCTCCCACCTCTCTCTCTTCGGATCTCCCACCTCTCTCTCTTCGGATCTCCCACCTCTCTCTCTTCGGATCTCCCACCTCTCTCGCACTCTCTTCGGATCTCCTCTCTTGCACACTCGCACTCTCTTTGGATCTCCTCTCTCGCACTCTCTTCGGATCTCCTCTCTCGCACTCTCTTCGGATCTCCTCTCTCGCACTCTCTCTCTCTCTCGCACTCTCTCTCTCTCTCTCGCACTCTCTCTCTCTCTCTCGCACTCTCTCTCTCTCTCTCGCGCACTCTCTCTCTCGCGCACTCTCTCTCTCTCTCACACTCTTCGGATCTCCACTCTGTCTCTCGCACTCTGTCTGGATCTCCTCTCTTGCTTTCTCTTCGGATCTCCTCTTTCTCACTCTCCACACCCATATTTATTCCCCAACTTTACAGTATTTATCCATCTCTCTCTCTAAGACCCATATCTCATTTTCTTCTACTCCTATTTCTCTATCTTTTTGCACACCCCACTTTGTTCCTTGTTGTTTTACACTCTTTAGTCCTTTTCTCTTTCTTTACTCTGAAAGCTTTTTCTTTATTCAGATTAAAAGATTTTTTTCTAAATTAAAATTTTTTTTTTAAAAAAAAGTACAATAAACTAGGAATGAGGAAGGCAACTCAAAATAACTTCAAACAATTTATCATCCTTGCCCCCCCATCCCTCCCATCCACCATTACCTTCCTAACCCTACCTTCTTAGTCTTGCTTCATTCTCCACACATATACCCAAATTTTTTCAACATTTGTTGTTTTTGCTAAAAACTGAGACCTGGTCGATGAAGACGGGAGGATTTCCTTTCAGTCCCCCTCCCCTGCACTTTCCAAGAGAAACCTTTTCACCCCTCCTCCTCCAAGAAAAAAAGCGGTGGTGGGAGAATTAGATGAAGAAATCCTTGTAGTGCAGTGTGTGTCGGCAGGCGGCCGGTTCACTGTCCCTGCTTGCCCCTCCATTGTGAAGCTATGTGCTTGTGGCAAGGAACTCAAGAGTGAGACAACCTGACCCCCTTTTCCCACACTCTGACATATCCTTTTCTCTCTCTTTCCCTGCCCCATCATCTCAGACATGCATGTGTGTGCATGCATGCACTGTGCAGAATAAGAAGCAAGTAATGAGTAGAATTGCTTGTCTTCGAACTTTGGAATGCAGTGGTCGGGAGACAATTTCAGAATCGGATTGTGTGTGAATTGAGGCTTGAATTTTGCAGATAAAAGAGGAATAAAGAAAATAAGAGGTTGGAGATGTTGCTATAAGAATTTTTTTTTTTTTTTTTTTTTTTTAAAGAACAGTAAACAGGATAATAGGTGAATGTACGAAAAATAAGGAATATACAGGAGTGTAGTAGTAAGAGGCAATGGGATACATTAGTTAAGAAAAAAAAGCAGAAATTATTTTTTTTTTTTTTTTTTTTAATTGATGGTAATGGAAAAAGAAGGGAGAAGAAAGAAAAAAACAGTGAAAATTGTAAATTAAGTAATGAATTCATTTCTGAAATAATTTTTGAAATAGCAAAAATTTGGAAAGAAAAAAAATCAGAGTAAAATACATATACAAAAAAAAGGAAAAAAAGTGGAGGACAGGGAAGAGAACAGAAATACAAAAAAATCAAAAGGAAAAATTTAAAAGCAAAAGGAAAAAAATAGATTAAAAGAAGCTGAAAATCTTGAATATATTAACCTATATCCTCTTCAACTAAAATCTTTTTCTATCTATTGTGACAATTTTCCTTAAAGCTTGAATTTTCTTGATTTCACATGATAACTTGGAAAATTTCCAATATATTTCAATGAAATTTTCATTTTCCATAGTTTTATTTTAGATATATGAGAGAAAGAAGTAAGTTAAATTGATGCCAGGACAATATGACTTTAAAATGCAACAATGTAATCTGCAACTTTTCAAACATAAATTACTGATTAATTAGATTAATATAGATATAAATAAATATATAATTTTCCATTAAATTTGACAAAGTTTGGATAGTGTGAAGAAAAATGCCACTTTGCATTTGATAAAACCTTTCTTATAGTGTGTGGATTTTTTTTTTATTTATTTACTTTTCATGTTTTAATACAGAGATTGAATCAAAGATTATTCCAAAGATTTCTAAAATTAATCATCATTATAAGTTCTTAAAATTTCAACTAAATTGTCTCTGATAATCCTACATGAACCGAGAAAATCATAATCACTGTTTGCAACTTCAAAACTTTATTTGGAAGGAAAGAAGTAGCACAAAGATTGGAGTGTGGGCAGGGGATACTATTTCGGTGACCAGTATTTTCTTCTACTTGGAGAACTGAGTCGGATGAATGGAATTTTGGATGATGAGGTTTTGTTTTGCCATTTCCACCTGGTGAAAGCTGGGAACAGATTTTAAAAAATACTGTGGTCATTTTCTTTATACCTTATTTTGAATATGCTTTAAGTTTGTTTGTTTTTTATCAAAAATCTTTTTGAATCTGTCAAGTTTTTGAATTTGAAGTTAATCTGAAGTATGATACCTTAAAGATTGTTTCTGCGAATTAAAAAAAAAATTGCTATTGCTGTGAATGTTGATAAAAATCAGCCCATCACAAAATGTTAGGATTGACATTTGGATATTCAAAAGTCCAACAAGAAAGAAAATGTGAAGCCTAAGAAAGCATAACCAAAATTTTTATTTCATGAATTGAAGGAACTTTTCTTTCTTTTCAGATTTCTTTTTTTCCTTTTGTTCTTTTTTCTTTTTTTTTCCCTTTTCGCATTTTTGTTTGGTTTTTTTTCAAAGTTTTTGCTTTTGTTCTTTTTTTTTTTTCCCCTTTTGTCCTCCCCCCCCCTTTGTCCCCCCCCTGATCATATTTTTTTCCTTTTCACTTTCATTCCCATTTTTTCCCCCTTTTCATGTTCATTCCTTTTTATTTCCCCTTTTCATGTTCATTCCTTTTTTTTTCCCCTTTTCACGTTCATTCCCTTTTTCCCCCCTTTTCACGTTCATTCCCTTTTCCCCCCCTTTTCACGTTCATTCCCTTTACCCCCCCTTTTCACGTTCATTTCCTTTTTCCCCCCTTTTCACGTTCATTCCCTTTCCCCCCTTTTCACGTTCATTCCCTTTTCCCCCCTTTTCACATTCATTCCCTTTTTTCCCCCCTTTTCACGTTCATTCCCTTTTTAGCCCTTTTTCACGTTCATTCCCTTTTTAGCCCCTTTTCACGTTCATTCCCTTTTTAGCCCCTTTTCACGTTCATTCCCTTTTTTAGCCCCTTTTCACGTTCATTCCCTTTTTTAGCCCCTTTTCACGTTCATTCCTCTTCTCCCCCTTTTCACGTTCATTCCTCTTCTCCCCCTTTTCACGTTCATTCCTCTTCTCCCCCTTTTCACGTTCACGTCTTTTTTCCCCCTTTTCACGTTCATTCTCTTTTTTCCCCCTTTTCACGTTCCTTCCCTTTTTTTTTCCCCTTTTCACGTTCCTTCCCTTTTTTTTTTCCCCCTTTTCACGTTCATTCCCTTTTTTTTTTTTCCCCTTTTCACGTTCATTCCCTTTTTTTTTTTCCCCTTTTCACGTTCATTCCCTTTTTTTTTTCCCCTTTTCACGTTCATTCCCTTTTTTTTTCCCCTTTTCACGTTCATTCCCTTTTTTTTTTTTCCCCTTTTCACGTTCATTCCCTTTTTTTTTTTTTCCCCTTTTCACGTTCATCCCTTTTTTTTTCCCCCTTTTCGCTTTCTTTTTTTTTTTCTTCTTCTTCCCTTTTTGCTTTCCTTTTTGTTCTGCTTTCCTTTTTTTTCTTTTTTTTAAACTCCCCCCTCTCCATTTGCTTTATTTTATTCTTTTGGTTTTCATTTTTTCTGTCTTCCTTCACATTCATTTACTTTCTTTCATCTATTTTCATTCCTGTAACTTCTGTAGATTGATCTGTATCATTGAAACACAAAATCTACAACACAAACTTTCCTTTGAATTTTAAAATCTATGAATAATACCAAATCTTTTTTGTCATAAATTCTATTAGAGTTTAAATTTTAGTGACCAGTTGCACTATAACAGGAAAACTTTTTCTGAAGTGGTTAAAATTCATGCCAAAAAATTCAGGGATTGCATTATACATGAAGTTAGATTATAAATGAGTATATACAGTATTATATAATCCCTTTTTAAGAAAGGAAAAAAAAGAAAATAGAATATGCCAAGGCAATTTTCATTGATTTTCTGGAATAATTATACTAGGAATTGGTGCAGATATGCAATACTAACAGATTCCATTACAAGGTTTTGTCTCTTTGGTATCCTTTCTTAAAAAATTGAAATGCCTTATTTTAAAAGCATTCTTTGCATCTGGAAGTTGGTGTTTTCTCTTTTATGTAAAAAAAAAAAAAAAATTCAAGTTTAAAATTTTAAATTAGATTTATTTAAACTAAATGGAGCTATTTATTAATTTCAAATAGCTTATCTTCATTCTCTTATACTTGGATGTTTAGAAGGTGTAAAGGATATCAACTTGGAATGAGAAGTTTCAATTAAAATGTTACATTCAATTAATCACAAATACCCTTGGGAAAGATATGAATCCATCTCTTTTCTCTCCCTCTCAGCTATGGATTAAATACAATAACTTGTATCTGGAAAAATTATCTCCAAAAAGAAAAAAATTTTGTAATGCTATATTTACCTGCAAAAAAAAAAAATTATTCTTACAGTCCAAATAAATTGCCTATAAAATGGTTGATATGCCATAAAAAAAACAAAAAAACAAAAAAACAAATCAATCTCTCTATTTAATTGTTACATGAAGGGCAGAAAAGTTTTTGCATTGATTTGTTATTGGATCTCAACCAATCTCCTTTGTTACAATGTATATACCAAACTTGCAAGGTGTGTTAATACTATCTACCTTCCTACATAAATTGTGTGTCAAGGTCAAAATAATAAAGTTTCACCCACTTTAAAAGATCAAAGGAGTAAAAAAAAAACTGAATTATAGCAAGCCTGTCAATCCTTTTTTGTTTTCATCTCTTTCATCTTTTTGTTTTAATTTTTTCTCTGTTTCTTACTCTCCTTCCTCACACCTTTTCTCTCACCTTCTCATCCTCTTTCTATGTGCCATATCCCTTCAGGACATGAATGATTATGGCACTTCACAATTTCTTAGTAAATTTTGTGTTTTTACTATCTTTCCTAATCCCTGTTCTGCCAACCATTTACACAAACTCATTAGGTAGGTGATGCATATTTTCTTCTATCCCTCTTGCCTTCAGTATGTCCTGTGTGTTTCAAATTTTCTAAGCTCTCTTTCCTCATGTGCTGTAGAAATTTCAATTGTCTCTGATTTGAAGCATAAGTGTTCTTTGTTTTTTTTTTTTTCTTCTCTAAAACTTTGTTGTTCACATGTTCCGTCCATGGTATGCACAGCATCTTTCTGTAGGACCAGAATCACATATGTGAGGAGATTGTCCAGCATTCACTGCCATGCAGGAGGACTGGTATTATGTAACAGTACTGCACTCTTTTCTTTGTTTCTAACAAAATCTTCCTGTTTCTTAATATTTTGTTTAGTCTTTGGAAAGCATCTTTTTGATATCCCAATGTGCTCTTGGATTTCTGTATTGCATTTTCCATCCTGTTAAAATGCTTCCTAGATATTTAAATTTTTATACTTGCTGGATTTTAGTATCTCCAATTTCTATCCATATGCAGGCAGTTTGCTCCCAGTATCAATTCTGTATTCTAATATCTTTTCAAACAAATCTAGCTTACCTAGCATTTCCAATATGTCTTTGTGACTGATATCATTCTGAGCTTGAATATTACTCTCCTTGTTCCAGTGTCTTTAACGAACCCGTACTGTTCTTGTCCTATTTGAGGTTTAATTCTGCTGTGCACTCTATTCATCACAATTCAGATAAGTTTTATGTGACTCATTAGGTTAATGGAGGCTGCATTTATTTGTACCTGGCTTCTTAGGCAGCACTATGAAAACTGGTCTACTTCGGTCTTCTGACTTTTCCCATTATAGTTGATGGCTATCTTGTGTATGTGACACTTTTCACAGAGCCCACAGATACTACACTGATCCTGTACAGAAATGTTGGGGAGTTAATTTTCATTCTAACCAGAATGCACATATATGCTGATTCTTGACCAAAAGTGACATGTAAATAACCCCTGTCATTTTTGACAACCGGCTGTTAATAAAAAGTGAACACAGCATGTCATAAGACTTAAAATGTCACCTTGTCGACATTGACTTAGTCCAATCTGACAATTTTTTTTTTCCTAACATTCATAAATTCTTTTCTATGTTAAATGAAAAATTAACAAACCTATGTAAAAACAAATAAAAATAAGTGCAAAGACCTGTCAAAAAATGCCTAAACATCCTGACAAACGACCTCACTAAAGATGAAAAAAAACTTCCTTTACTAATCAACAAAATCCTAACACATATATACCAAATATTTTTTATTACTGTAAAAATTATTTTCATTGGTGCAAATGTTAGTGGGCATCCTTATTACTTGAAACAATGAAATCTATGTCAATGGACCTAGAAATTGAAGTCTTTACTAAAGAAAAAGTGTCTTCAGAAGAGACACACACACATATGTTGGTGGTGGGGAGAGACAATATATAAATGTTTATATATCAAGTACAAGAACATAAAACACATATCAATAATGGTACTTCTAGTAATTATGTTCACAGAAACAGGATACTCAGCTTTTGTGCATGTACATCTACCATGTCTGCAATTATGAAAGCAGAATAACATATTTTTATTACTTCAAAGATCCTAAGAAAATTAAATTTTGGCATTAAATGACCCATAAAGAGTTGATATGCCATTAAACAAACAATAAATCAGCCAATAAAATTTGGTAATTTTCATTATGTCAAAACTCTTATTGCCATTTGACTAAATTAATTTAGTTACAAACATTCATACTTTTAATTTCTTGAGAACTAAATATCAAAAGACCAAACTTTTGCTGAAAAAGAAACTAGTAACCCTGTAACCCCTTGTGTCTTAGTGGCTGTAAAAACAAAAAAAAAAACATTCAAATATTAGCAATGATATATTTTTCCATATGTATATAAATACTATACACATTCTCTCTCTCAGCGCACTAACTACACCTGTTCATATATTCCCACTTAATTTTCTGATATCCCTATGAATCTTAATATCTTTGTTTAATAATTTTCCCACTCTTGCCCTTTACCCTTTAAACACTATTCTTCCTTTGTCAGAACCACCTGTGACCCACACCTGACTAATATCTAAGTACCATTCTATTTTAAAACTCTAAAATTACACATTCCATGACACCTTCAGCTATAGAATTATTCAGTAAAAGATAACTATATATTTTGTCCATGCTAATCAGCAGTTGTCCTCTTCTTCCTGTTGTGATTTATCTGCTATTACCTGGAAACAATATAAATGTCATCTCTTAAATAAGATCTTTGTTCACAAATGACATTTTCCTAGCAGGGCTGCCAGAATTCTCTCCATCCCACCCACCCACTCTTTTACATTTTTTTTTTCTTTCTATCTTAACTGAAATATATTTATATAAGAAACAACTGCATGAAACCACCTCTTAATTGCTGGTGTTTGCCATGTCCCCCCTGACCCAGGGAGGTAACATCAGTTAGTGTCCCATTTATGGTCATTTTTCTTTCTATCTTAAATAATGAACCCCCAAACTTGGGTCAAAACATGAAAATATAAAAATACATTAGAAAAAATTACCAGCAATACATTATTGAGAAAAAAATATCTCAATACACTTTTGGTGAGGAAAATTACCAAAGTTCACAATAAAATAAAACTCTGGCATAAAATGACCCATAAGGAGTTGATATGCCGTTAAACAAACCAAATTAAACCAAACCAATAATTGTCATTGCATATTGAGAAGAGCAATAATAATAATAATAATAATAGTGTTTATTTTATGCTATCAGGATAGAAAATGCAAAAGTGCACTGGATTAGTCAAAAATTCATTCCAAAACCTAAACAAAGTACTAAGAAGCAAAAATTTTGTTAGAAACATGGACAATCTCCCCACAAATAAAGAAAAAAATAGAAATGTGGATCTACAGGAGAATACTGAGAATTTTATGGCTGGAGTGAGGAAGTCTTAAAGAAAATGGTAACAAAAAGAACACTTATAACTCAGAATCAGAAATGGCTGAATTCATTTGGAAACAATGAAAAAAGGCTTGGAAAATTTAACTCTCACAAGACATATCGAGATATATTAGAACATGCGATGCTAGTGCACTTAAACTGATATATCTCAAAAGCCATTGACAATCAAATCTTACAAGCTGATCTTACAATTTATTTTCTTTCAAATTATACCAAATTTAGCTTCCTTCATATTACTGGTTATGAGATATCGTTGTGGAAATCTACAACATTGTAAAAGTTGTAGATTTTTAGTGCCTCTAATTTATCATGCGAAGGTGTTAAAATTGAGTGTTTGTTTTAATAAATGTTGTCATGCAAGGCCCAAATGTCATTCAAGGTAGAGGATTACCAAGTAAGGTTGTTGTATGGATGTAAGAGGTGAAAGTGAAAATTATGAGTAAGTGTAGGATAGATAACATTTGACTTTAGTTTTGAAGAGGTTAAGATTGTAGCACCTGAGGAAGCATCCTCTCGGGAGTCTGTCCCACAAAGTAGCAGTTCTTGGGGGAAGAAGCTGTCTGAGTAGAACCACCTTCTTACTAATGGAATCCAAAGGGGATGAGAATGATTCATCCCTGTGTATGTGGCATGGCAGGTCCTAGCTGTAAAGGTCTGAACTGGTGGAACTAAGGAATGTAGCTCATCAGACTATTTGTCATGGAAATAATGATAGATAAAAATGTTGCAAGCCTCTTGCTACACTATGGTGAAATGGACTGTCAGGTTGACAATAATTTCATCACCCACAAGGCTGTGTAAATACTTGAATTCTGTCATGGCTGGAAAGTGAGGATTGGACAGTTTTATACCATATGTAACAGCAAAACTCAATTTTTGGTCTGATCTGGCTCTCGTAAAGCCAGATTGTATCAGGAGTTGGGTACTTACTGGAACATGTTTTGAAATTCATTATTGCCTGATTTTGTAGGCACACTTCAGTGCTCTTGCACTATAAGCATGTGAAACTTGCAGGCACATTTCTGTGCTTTCAGCTTTAAATGGTTAAAACAATCTTATTTAGAAATTAATGCCAAAGTTTTTTGCTTCCCAAAATCTTCAAAAAAATCCTTGACTCTTTGAAACAAAATCTGGTCTGAAATGATTCTGACACCTGTTGTTTCTTAGCTTAATGTTGGCTTAATGAAAATGTATGTTAGGCAAGAAACCTGTCCATTGGAAGACCTTACAACTACTGTCAAGAGAAAGTTAAAATGGTATGGACATAGCACAAGAGCCAACAATCTTTCCATTTCATGCTACCATATTAGGCAAAAGAAAGTGACATATTGAGGTAAAAATGGACTGGATCACCCAGTGGAATAGAAGATCCTTTGCAAAAACTGAGACACTGGCATGCATTTGAGACCTTGGAAGGGATTTGGTCATGTGCTCAGTGTAGTGACCCTATGACCACACCTATTATGGGACTGAGAATGATGAAATATATTTTAATATTTAGAGATACAGGATCTTCTCTAATTGTGTCAGTAATAATGATGGAAAATTTTTATTATAATTAATAGCATGTTGAAAAAGTGATATAATATTGTTTTAATGATAATGGTGATAGTAGTCATTGTTGATGTAATATTTGATATTTCATCATAATGCCAAGGTTGTACTAATGATAATTATTATATTCAGTGTTGGTGATTTTTAAATGTTAATAATGGGTTGGCTGAAATGTTTTTTCTTTTTAAATGGCATTTAGAGTATTTTAACTTCATTCATAAAGAACATTTCATTATATTGTAACAACTGTAATTTTAGTGTACTTCTTTTTTTCAATTGACAGTAGTTGTATATTCCATTTATTAATTTTAACATAGAAAATATGGCAACCTTTTAACCTTTGTGCCCACACTATTGTCACCACTATTATTTTAAATACCTTCACTCCTCTTCAGCAATGTTTTTAAAAAAGCAATGATTAGAATTGTAATAAAACCTAAAGATATGAAAGTGAATTTATACATTTGCTTTGTTCTCAAGAATTAACTACAAAAAATAATAAATACTATTAGATTGTTTAATTACACTATTTATTTATTAGATTGTGTATTGGAATGATTGGCGAAACATTGGCAGATTGCCAATTGATTCAAACTTTATAAAATGGTAAATAGAGATTTTTTTATAGATGGTTCATGTATTTTAATAATTTAGTAAATTTTTATAAATTTATGAATAAAAAATTTTCATATTTATTTCTTTATAAATTTGTAAATGATAAATATTGGCTTAGTTTTAATTGTATTAATGTTTAGAATGTGGTGAAAATATAAAATTAGTCCTATAAATAATCAATAGTTTATTATTTTTATCAATTCTCAAGAAGAAAAAAAATGTATAAATTCACTTTCATCATCTACTGAGTTACAATTCTAATCATCACTTTTAAAAACAATAAACATTGCCAAGGAGTAAAGCTAGTTTTTCCTTGATATTACTATTATTTTTAACTGTTCTTTTTTTTTTTTTTTTTTTTTTTTTTTTTTTTTGTAATAAAATAAACAACACTTTCAATATATTTTTATTTTAAGAAAAGTTAAAATAGAACTTTGACTGTGCAGTTTGAAAAGATTTCATGACCAGATCAAATATACCATCAAAAGTGATCTGCAAATATTTCTACTGTGGGTTTCTTGCTGAACAATGGTTGATAGTAAACAAATGAAAACTTAAAAAGAAACCAAGTTAGCCAAGGTAGGAAATAAGCAACATACTTAGCTTACACCCAAGTTAAACAAAAGAAAACTATTGGATAATATTTCATATGTAATTATTGAAACAAATTGTAAGAAGCAATGAAATTTAGATAATTTACAACAACATGGGACACAAGAGATTGTAGTGCAAATGAAATGCCACTAACTGTATCAAAAGACACTGTGTATATTAGAGGATTGGAAAAGAGCTCCTTCTAGAGAATCAAGCAATTGATTTAAACAAGCGTTGTCCCTTTCTTGTACCAATTGAAGACAGTAATCTGCTAAAAATATTCAGGATTAGTTAAGAGAAATGGTATAATATTCTATCAGGATAATGCTCAACTGCAAATGTTTTTGGTGTTAAAACACAAATTATTACAGTTTGGCTAGAAAATTTATTCACCATATTTAGATTTGGATTACCATTATTATTCATCTTTCTAGAATTCAATTTTATAGATACTATTTACACTAATGCATCCTGAAAGGTAGCCAAGTGCATCCTAAGTTAACAGAAATACAATTTATGAATTATTTTTTTATTCTTATAAGAATTATAAGCTGATAAAACCCTATGATCTCATAAAGTTAGGTTAAATCTCATTCATAAGATCTAAACTTTGAAAATTGGAAGGAACATATATATATATATATATATATATATATATTCTTTTTTCGCTTTAAGTAAATAGTAACCAAACTATTCTTTCATTTCTTCACTAGTCTGCAAAATCACGCATATATATATATATATATATATATATATATATATAATATGCAAGTTTTTTCACTTAGCACTTTTTCATATTAATTCTATTAATGCTCTATCTCCGATATTGAGCACTCTGCCACAAAACCTGCTTGCTTTAAGTGCCTCCTTATCAGCAAACCCCAGAAAAATTTGGGCTTCTAAAACAGTATTTCAAATTAACACTCTCTCTCACACTCTCACATATATATAATCAACAAACAGTATTTAGAAAAATAAAATATCACAGTGGAAAGGTTTTTCGTGATGTGTTTCGTCCATTAGGATTTCATCAGACTGGGTTTTGATGACGTTGCCACATCTATACATGCACATAAAGTGAGAGACACAAGTAGTTTCAAAATGTTTGAAATAATTTTTTTTTTTTTTTTTTTTTTAACTTTTTGAAACTACCTGCATTTCTCGTTTCGTGTGCTTGTGTAGATTCAGATGAAAGTCATCACCAAAAACCTTTCCAGTTTCTCATATTTTTATATATATATATATATATATATATATGCACACGCATATCTTGGGTGGATGAAAAGTAAGTAGGCATTAAAAATTGACAATAAAATCCATATTTCTTTTACAAATTTATTGAAACAAATGATACATGGAAAAAAAATGAAAGTAAATCTTCAACATAACCATCAGTGGCATCAACCAGTTTCCTCAAACAGCCAAGTATGGATGGAATGAACAACGTTCTGAAGGAATATCATCTTGGATATCATTGAAAACCGCATGAATCTGTGCGTCTAAGTCCACCAGTGTGCAAGATTTTGTCTTGTACACCTCCTCTTTTGTGTAACCCCACAGGTAAAAATCACAATGTTATCTGGACTTCTTGGAGGCCAGTCATGCAGTCAACATTGTCCCATCCAATGTCCTGGAAAATGTTGATCTAAGCATGCACACACAGTAAGATAGTAGTATATCCTTATTGTTTTTACGCAGAAGATAAGGACCGACGACTCTTGTTGCTGTCATTCCACACCACTTGGTCACTTTTGGTCATGCTTGCATCCTCTCAACCATCATGTTCGAATTGTTATCACATGACACCCACTAATGGCAGTTGTGATAATTGATGAAACCACCAACATGCAGCCTCGTCACCCCAGAGAATGTTTTCAAACAATTCAGGCCAATCTTCATGCCAACATAGCATTAACTCTCTATATTCCATTCTGCTGTCACATTTTAGCTCCTCTATGTAAATAAAAAAAAATCCCCATTAGTATTGTCTTCAGTGGTACTAAAAATTAGGTTGGTGCAAAAATAATGACGTAATACTGTTGTTTTTTGACGTTACATCAAAAAATGACATTATTACGTCATTTTTGCACCAACCTAATATAAGCAATTTCTTAAGCCTACTTACTTTCCACCTACCCTCTCTCACTATATATATATATATATATATATATATATATATATAAATTTTCAATATTCTATGATATTAGAAAATGCAATTTCAAAAACATACAGAAGAATACATAGATGCACATGTGAAGAGGTGATACACTCATGGCCAAATGATCCGAAATCAGAAAGGTCCCCAGTGCTTTCTTGAGTAAGCCCAATGTGTCCATTTCTATCTGTTCCAGCTCAAAGCAGTTCCTTTCTTTAAGACAACATGCAAGTTAGATTTGTTTTTGAAGTTATCTTCTAGCCTTTGCCTAAAGAGGCAGAACTTACAAGGTTTGTTTGAATTCAGTTTTCCTTCTCATAGACTGTTAGCCAACCAAGGCTATAGACTTTCTTATTTACGAATTGCTGGGAGGAAGAGATGGATTCATACCTTTTGCAAGGGCATTTGAACATAAATAAATATAACAAACTCTAATGAAATTCAAACTTGGCTCTTCAATTTCTCAGTCCAAGCTGCTATCCAGTACTTCATATGCCTCCTACATAAACTACAATCTTCTATTAAAATTTAAAGTGCACCCCAGTTTTAGTTATTCTACAAGTGCACTCTGAAGTAAAAAAAAAAAAAAAAAAATCAATCAAAAGGGGGTCATGAATAGAAAAAGCTTTTTAGGATGGTTTGAATTCAGTTTTCCTTATCCTAGACTGGTTCTCAATCAGAGCTATAGGACACAGTCTGTTCTGCTATTTACCTATAGCAGGGAGAGAAGGTATTTGTGCGTAAGTAAATGCAATGAACCTGACTGGAATTCACTCAGTTCCTCAATTTCTCATTCTGAGCTACTATCCATTACACCACCTGCATACCCACCATTTTTTAAAATGTAACGTTAATATTGAAAGAGATTTTTAAATAAATTTAAAGAATTATTCTGAATGAATATTTTAAGACCAATTTAGCAGATTGTTAGGAAATAGTAGTTTAATATCATGCGTTGATGATTTTCTTTTTTTTATTTATACTAATGTTCACCCAATACAAGGCCCAAGAGCCACTCAAGGTAGAGTTACTCTGTTGTGTTGTATTCGCATAAGGGCAACAAGTGAAGTTATGGGGCTATGCAGCAAAGGTAACAACTAACTCTAGACTTGACTAGGTCAAGATTTAATTAGTGAATAAAATTTCAGAGTTCATACAGAGACAGAAGTATAGAGTTGAACCAGAAACCCAATCCTTAACAGTGAACAAAGGATAAACCCCTACTCCTGTTCAAGGAAGAGTGTGAACTGGGCAATAGGAAAACCTATCTACTCCTATGGAGAGAGAGCTGGGGAAAAAAATAATTACATAATAAAATTTCAAAGTTCAGGTGTGTGAGACATCAGAAGTACAAAGTTGAAGGAACCAAAAACTCAATCTTAAACAGGAAACAAGGGATAAACTTTTGTCCCCTGTTCAAAAGATCCTGGACAAAGAGGAGGAATCGAGCAATCGGTACTACTGACAGTGATGATTTTTTTTGTTTAATTTTACATTCTTTACCTCAGAATCTGCATTACATTAATTATTGCTGCTATTGACTCTTTACAATTTTCAGATTGGTGATGGATATTTTTAGATTTTTCTTTTAATTCTATCTCTTGGGAAAGTAATCTCTGCTCCCCTGAGTTCCTACACACACTTTTCTCTACCCTTGCCAGCCAAAATGTTTTTGTGTTTCTTTGAATTTTATTTTCTATTATAAAAAGAATAAGCTTGTCCATCTTCCTTTTCCTATTTTGTTTGTACCTTGACACAAAAACACCTAAATTGATACCATATTCCTCTTTGCTGTATTCTTCTATAAAACTACAACAATAGTTACCTGTGTTGTCTCCTAATGCAATAGGAATCAAATTTAGTTCTTAGAAGTCTGGTTATTTTATCATTTTTTAAATATTCCTTTATTTATTACTAAAATCAAACTATATAGAAACTGTCAAATAATTTAGACAATGGTAAGGTTATGTCAAAGAAATTAAAGACATTGCTTACTGAAAGTCATAGAGAGTAGTAATAATAAAAAAAATATTGCTACTAAGACTCAGTGGGTATATAAAACTTTAGGTAGCATCTTACATGTGTAATGTAGTCTTGGTTATGCCGATAAACTACATCCGACAGCAAGGGAGATTGGAGGTTTTGAGGAGCCTGAAATCACCTGTTAATTGCTGTTGCTTCTAGGTGTATCCCAGGGTGGTAGCACCTGTTAGCAAATAGTGAATCCCCAAACAAAAACTATGAAAGTATAAAAATACATTTTAATAGTAAAAATACCAGCAATACATTTTTATATAAAAGACCAACAATAGATTTTATAGTAGTATTACCAACAATAGATTTTATCTATAGTTGAAGGCGTACAATTGCGTTAAAAATATATTTAGTTGAAGCCATAAAATTGTGTTCAAATTATTGAAATTTTGGTATTAAATAGTCCATAGAGATGCCCCTAAATAAAATCAAGCAGCATGTATAATGTAAAGCTAACCACTTTTGTCTATTTCTTTTAGTTAAAGTAAAATAAAGTTTTCTCTCCCTGAAGCAGAAACCTTACATGAATGAAGCATTTCAGTTAGTGTACACTTGCATAGGTCAATGAATTCTCCAAGGCTTTCTTGGAGATGGGTGATTTTTTTCAAGTCACCCTCTCTAGAATAATTACCAACCAAGGCTTTAGAACACATTCGGTCTTGCTATTTAACCTATCTACCAGGTGCTGTAAGCTTGGATGTGCAGGTGGCATAATGGTTAATGGCTCAGAATTTGAAATCAGATAGTAAAGTTCAATTCTATTTGGGTTCATTACATTCACTTATGTGCAAATAACCTTGGGGAAGGTATAAATCCACCTCTTCTCTCCCCCTCAGCTATAGATTAATTAGTAGGACTTGTATCAGTAAATCATTATCTCATCCCAAAATTCTTAAACTCTAAAAATATATTCTGGCTTTAAATAACCAGCAAAAGGTTAAGCTGTAAAAAAAACAAAAACATTTGTCAATATTTAACCCATACCTGGGGGAGACAAAATGGATTCATACTCGTTCCTAAGGATATTTGCATGTAAGTGAATGTAACAAACTCTTCTCTATGATTTCTCATTCTGAGCCAATATCCATTACACCACAAAGACATCTGTTAAAGTATCTCTCCCCTAAACATAAATATTTTGGGTAGTTCTGCAGTATTATTGCTGTGTTTTAAACTCATAAAGAATTACGTGTCTTATACTCAATAGACATTTTCATCTTTAAGTTGGGAACTGAGTTAGTAGTATAGTGATGATGTAACTTAATTGTTTCAAACTGTACAAATATGACCAACCATGTATTTGTATCATTTAGGTATTTTAAAATAGTGAAAGTATCAATTGGTTGCTATCAGAAGTTTTTTGCATTATATATGGAATGACCTGTTAAATCTTCAGGATAAATTTAGATTCATTAACTTTAAGACCTTTTTGTTAACTTCATTTTCATATTTGCTTACCATAAGATATTCAGATTTACTTACTAAGATGCTTTAAAAAGCTGTGATTTAAGTAATAATGTAGATGTATGTTCTGGAGTAATGGATAGTTGTTTAGAATGAGAAATTGGAGTGGTGAGTTTGAATTGCATTCAGATTCATTACATTGACTCGTGTACAAATACGATTGGGAAATGTATGAATTCATCTCTTCGCCTCCACACCCCCAGCTATGGGTTGAATCTTTCAAGCCTTGATTGGAAACTAGTCTACTGCAGAAACTCACAAAACAATGAACACAAATGTTTCAGAATTCCAAATCTAGTCTTCAACATATTCTTCCAATTGTGGTATTCTGCTTTTAAAGAGAGCATGTGTACCTCCATGGTAGAATTGTCTTAGCTGCTCTCTTAGCTCATAGTGTTACACCCAGGTTTTATATCATCTATTCTGCTTAGGAAGGTGTCATGCCTATTGGTAATTCCAGGAGCCCTTTGCCAGAAACCACCACCTTCTGCTTCTTCGTAGTCTGTCAAAATTCTGAAACTCACTTTGTGCAGAAGGGTCAAGGGGTGTCACTAAACTGCAGGCACATGACAATTTTCAGCCTTACAATTGTGATTCTTCTTTTGTCTTATGCTCATTCACTACCACTACAAGACCTGTCACTAAAGTCAGTTTCTCCTTTCTCACTA
Source organism: Acanthosepion lycidas (assembly GCA_963932145.1). Taxonomy (NCBI): domain Eukaryota; kingdom Metazoa; phylum Mollusca; class Cephalopoda; order Sepiida; family Sepiidae; genus Acanthosepion; species Acanthosepion lycidas. The sequence continues at coordinate 35,516,326 of OZ010612.1, forward strand.
GGATTACCAGTTACTCTACTGATTCATCTCCCTACTGTGGTTACACCAAGTCTTCAATAAACATTCACTGGCCACTTTGAAAAATAAATTCTTTAACAGCTCTGTTTTCTATTTATCCAATTGAGTAACAATTTAAAAAGAAGTCTGACTCAAAAAAAAAAAAAAAAAAAAAAAGTAACTCCACTGGGATGCTTTATATATATATATATATATATATATATATATATATATATATATAAACAGTTTACTCACTGTAAAGATGCGACTTTGTTTCGGTGCATTTCAATTACACCTCGACAGTGATAAACAAAAATTGTTACAAACAATTCTGTTTGTGGGCAAGCCATACATGAAACGTCACTTCCTTTTATTTATTTATTTATTTATTTATATATATATATATATATATATATATAGAGAGAGAGAGAGAGCATATATATGTGTTTATTAATATTTAATTTATTAAATCTAACTTAATTCATAGTTAAGTTTTGAATAGGACATAAGTTCAGACACTATTTATTGATAGTTTAATACTCATGGTTGCTAAATTAATAATGTAAGGTAGTGAATTTTTCTCAGTATGCAATAACAATTTTCAGTAAGAGTTCAGAAAATTACCTAATATAAAAAAAATAAAATAAACATATCTCCACTCCTTCGTCACATGATATATATTTGTTTTACAGTTTTCCACCCTTATTTAAAGCCAGAAAACATTTTTCGATTGTAAGAATTTTGGGGGAGATAATGATTTACTGATACAAGTCCTACTATTTAACTCATCGCTAGGGGGAGAAGAGGGATTCATACCATTACCAAAAGTATTTGTGTGTGAATATAACGAACCTAACTGGAACTTGGCTTTCTAATTTCTCATTGCAAGCAGTTACCCATTACTCCACCTGCACATCCAAGCTTACAGCACCTGGTATTTTCAAGCAGTCACCCATCTAGGTACTGACCAGGCTTGATATTGCTCAACTTTGATGATACAAGAATTGGTGTTTTAGCATGATGTGGCCATAAGCTTAGACACACAAGAATATGCAAACATAAATTTATTTTGTTTAGTGAAGTAGTGTGAATTATTCCCAGTTTTATTTAGACAAATTCCTATGTGTTATTGATGTTTCAGTCAATTGATTCTCTAGTCTTCTTCAGGTATAAATGAAATGAGTGAGGAAAAAAAATTCCCTCAAACTGAAAACACTTGAATAAATGGTTTCTTTTACTACCTTCCTTATGAATTAGACACTTAAGGAAGACTGGAAACTGGTTTGACCAAAACATTGTAGAACCGGTTCAGTTCAGTTGTTTGAAGAAAATTTGGAACGTTAATGTAAGTTTGCAATATGAAACAAGGAAAAGATCCTGTTCAATGACTCAATAGATTCTCCTGTTTTCATGAGGTAGCTTCATAACTCTGAAGAAGCCATGATGACCAAACAGGAGTTTGATAATTCTTAAGTTTTTTGTTTTTTGGGGGTTTTTTAAGCTTAACTCTTTAATTTCACATACGTAACAGAAGAGATTTAATAAGTTTAAATACTTTTTAAAATTTTATTTTTTGGATTAAATCCATAAGATATTTTTATTCTATAAAAGCTTTTTGACTTTAATTTTTGGAAAACTTTTGTTTTTAATTCAAGAATATTTTTAATCCCTTCCAAAAGATATACTTTAGAAATGTTCAGAATTTTCTTTTTAATTTAATTTCTGTAATGCCAGGAAAACAAAATTATTTTATGGAATTTTTAATAAAAAGAAAAATTGAAAATCAATTTAAGTGGATTATGAAAAAATATTTTCACAAATGTAAATTATATTTTGGTAATCAGAATTGTGCATATATATTAATTTTTGTTTACATAAATTTATAAATACTTTGTTTTAAAGAATTTAGACATTACTATGATGCATTAATAATCATCATTGTAAAAGAAGTTTTTTTTTTTTTTTTTTTTTTTTTTTTTTGAAGCTATTGAAGTCACAAAACATTTTTTACAGCACAAGGTTTCTTTAACAAAAACAAAACAGAAAATGTAGTTTTATAAATATATTTAAGAGTAATTTAAATAAATGCCAAATAGATGGATACTAAAAGTTTAAGTTTAGAAAATTATAATTTACATTTGGTAATTTTAATCTTTAGGCAATTCTAATATGTAGTCATTTCCACTATTGTAAAATTTCAATCAATACCAACATTATTCTAAATAATTACTATTTTGAAACCTGTACCAAATTAAAAAAAAAAAAATTGATGCTGCTGCACTGGGGTGGGACATCTGACCCCACTTCCCCAGTTGACCCAATTAGGGCTGATCAGGCCATGATCAACCTCGACACAACTGGATACCACTTTATAGTAGCTTCATTGGTGGTTCCGTTCTGAAATTTTATAAATTTCAGGTGAATTTGAACTGGATACAAAACGGAATACGAAAATCATTTGAAGATGAACAGGGCTACTTGTCACACAGGCTGCTCTTGCTAAAGATAAACAAAAAATATTTTTCCAGCTGTATATATCTATATTACTGCTACTATTCCAACTATGCATTCTGCCCTTTTAACATAGTTGGCGGTGTTGTCACAGCTGTGCTTCCGTAACTACTTGCTCCCACGTGGTCTACTGGTTTGTTGTCACAGCTGTACTTCCATACTACCTGTATGATCTCGTTATTGTTATCATATGATAAAAATACTTTTAAAAAATAGCTTTTTTTCTACTTCTAACGCCTAAGTGTGTGTAAAAATAAATTTAAAAAATTGGTGGTGAAGAGAGCTCTTAATATTTTGAGCCAGCATTTATCAAATCAAATGCCGAGCAAATTTTATTTTTTCCCCTAAAGTAGTGGTGGCTGACTTTAATTGTGTAATAACAGCGGTTGCACTACATCTGATATATCGAGAGAATTGTGCCTGTGTTACTTTCTCTCCCCTCTCCCCTTCTGTCCATCTCTACGCCATCATCATACCACCAACCTTCTGGTCTTTTCTCTTGAGTAAATAATTGCTCTGACCTACAAACCTGATTCTTCAGCTGTGTAATAAGGTCAGCCTCTCCTCGATAGTTATCAATCTTCCAACCTTTCTATCTTCCCCCTCCACAATTTCAAACTCCACTTCCTCTTTTCTTTTTTTTCTTCTCTCTACTTTCATATATTTTTCTTTCTCTTTCTCTCCTCCTTCCTCTTTTCTTTCTCTCAACTTTTTTTTTTTGCCTTGCACTATTCTCCGCTCTTTTTCTCCCTCTCTCTGTAATCTTCCACCAGTTTTTATTTTTCTCTCTTTCTACCGTTTCCATCATCCTTTCAGATTTTGTACATAAAACAATCTACTCTTTTTAACCAAGCATCCATTTTTTTTTTTTTTTAAATCTTGCTCTTTTTTTTTTCTTTAATTGTTCTCTTTCTTTATTTTCAGTAAATCATTGGCTTGATCTTAACAGCCGATTCGAATCTGTCATTGCACTCGTATACACTTGGCCGCTAGGTTACATGCCATTACGTGTCTCAAAACTTGAAAAACATTCAGGTTCTGAACTCGCTTTTATAAAAAATATTACAATATTAATACTAGCATACTTAACTCTAGCTATTAATTTTTTTTACCTAGACAAAAATTTGATAAGTGAGAGTATTTGCAACATTTCTTGCAACTTAAATGATTTTAAAATTTAAATTTTAAAAATCCATTTGTGAACCTAAAGTTCTTTAATCTTTATTCTTTTGATACTCCAAATTTTATGAGTTAACTTTTGAGATGAAATACTTAAAGTATAACTACATTTTTTTAAGTCTTTTTTGTTTTTGTAAAATATCTTCTTTTTTTTTTTTGTTTTTGTAAAATATCTTTTTTTTTTTTTGTTTTTGTAAAATATCAGCTTTTTTTGTTTTTGTATCAGCTTTTTTTTGTTTTTGTAAAATATCAGCATTTTTTTGTATTATTTTTTTAATTTTTTTTAACTTTATCAGTTTTAGGCGCGTTAGAGAAAAAAAGATTTTCTGTTAATAATGTACAACTTATGTCGTTCTATAAAATAAAAATGTTTACTTTAAAAAAATTTTAATTTATTACGCTTTTTACCTACTTGAATGTTAGTAAAACATTAATTTTTTTTTTTTTTTTACTAGTAATTTCTTTTATTAGGTTGGTGCAAAAATAATGACGTAATAATGTCGTTTTTTTAACGTCAAAAAACGACATTATTACGTCATTATTTTTGCACCAACCTAATAATTTCAGTTGCTTTCTATCGCAACTACTTAATTACACCGGACAGTTTTTAAATGGCTCAGAAATTACAATGGAAAACAAATTAAGTAGAAATAAATTAGAAATACAAGTAAAAATAAAATAAAATAAAAATGATTAAACAGAAACTTTCACTTAACACAAGACAAGAGAGCCTCAGCAATTCGGTCACCCATCTAAACACAAATCAGAATCGACATAGCTTAACATCACTGATCAGGTGGTAAACGATGCATTTAAAAACCAAGACGCGCCCGCGCGTGTTTTTTTTTTTTTTTTTTTTTTTTTTTTGTTTATCATTTTTAATTTTTACTACTACTACAGGCAAAACTTTGATAATGACTTGTAAAAATCGAAAGTACTCGGACATTAGACAATCTATATTTAAAAAATATATATATGTACCGGAAAAAAAGGTTCGAAATAAAAACAAAAAAAAACAAATGAAACTCCTAATTAAGCAAACTTTCGTTTGTTTTGACTTTAATCAAACTTTTATAAAGTTTGATCTGAGGCTTAATTAACCTTTGAAACCTAACTCTTTTTTTAGCAGTTGTCCAATAATTGGACCCTGTATGCATCTAGCCAGTGTAACAGTAAATAAAATGAAAATATTTGAATTGTAATTAATTTTAATTCAGTTTAATTTTATTTAAAACACTTGAGATCTGAAGACTTTTTTTTTTTTTTTTTTTAGTTTTATATAATCAAGAAGCAGGTGTGCGTTACTTAAAAAATCCCTTCATCCTCAATGTACCTCACGTTCATTTAAAAAATAAATAAATAAACAAAATACATCTAATTTTTTTAGACTTGTGTGCGAATGGCTAACAATGTAAGCTTCTGGGTTTGAACTAGTTTCAAGAACGAATATTAACGTGATGAGCTGGAGTTTGTTTCGGTTGAAAGAAAAGAATCTTAAGTACATGCTGGGAAGGTATCAGGTTGTGGCTTAAGTTCATGTTGCCCTTAAGGAAGAAGGAGGTAGAGACAAGGCGACGGTTTCTGTTGTCATCATTATGTCACGTGTACTCCAGGGTGGGAGGAGTGTGACACAACTTATGACACACTGACTGACTGACGATCTTGGTTGGGTGACTGATTTAGAATGGATCTGATAGTCGGGTGTCCTTGTAATGAAAACTCCTCTTTACTCTTCTTTCACTCTTTCATTCTTACTTCGCTCTTCTTACACGCTTCTTTTGCTTCTATCCATGTTTTAAATTCATCTCTTGTTTTTGTCTTTCTTGCTCCGAAATGTGAAAAACAAAGATTCTTATTCAGTAACTAACCGTTTTTTTTTGTTTTTTTTTCTCTAATAGACCCTTCTTTTCATTCTTATTGGTTGACATACAAACCTTAAGTCAGCTAAAACGAAAAACCAAACTTATCACGAATAATGTACGTTGAAGTAATTACAAATTTATTTAATTTACCAGCAGCAACCTGTCCTCTTCTTAATAAAATTTAATAAAAATCGATAACGATTACAATTACCCAATATTCTTAATCTTAACGATACTGTTGCTATGTTAAATCTTTAAATTATTGGCATTTTTACCATCTTTCATGAGCATATCAATTGCTTTCATTTCCTAACTGGTCCTCTCTCTCTCTCATATTAGATCACTTCGGTTTTCCCTTCTCTCTTTTTTTCTCATTAAGTGACTTTAAGTCGTTTCGATTTTCCGTTTTCTCTCTCTCTCTCTACCTCGTTTCAGGTTTTCTCTTCTTTCTCTCTCTCTCACTACCTCGTTTCAGGTTTTCTCTTCTTTCTCTCTCTCTCACTACCTCGTTTCAGGTTTTCTATTCTCTCTCCCTCTCTCTCACTACCTCGTTTCAGGTTTTCTATTCTCTCTCCCTCTCTCTCACTACCTCGTTTCAGGTTTTCTATTCTCTCTCCCTCTCTCTCACTACCTCGTTTCAGGTTTTCTATTCTCTCTCCCTCTCTCTCACTACCTCGTTTCAGGTTTTCTATTCTCTCTCCCTCTCTCTCACTACCTCGTTTCAGGTTTTCTATTCTCTCTCCCTCTCTCTCACTACCTCGTTTCAGGTTTTCTATTCTCTCTCCCTCTTTCTCACTACCTCGTTTCAGGTTTTCTATTCTCTCTCCCTCTTTCTCACTACCTCGTTTCAGGTTTTCTATTCTCTCTCCCTCTTTCTCACTACCTCGTTTCAGGTTTTCTATTCTCTCTCCCTCTTTCTCACTACCTCGTTTCAGGTTTTCTATTCTCTCTCCCTCTTTCTCACTACCTCGTTTCAGGTTTTCTATTCTCTCTCACTACCTCGTTTCAGGTTTTCTATTCTCTCTCACTACCTCGTTTCAGGTTTTCTATTCTCTCTCACTACCTCGTTTCAGGTTTTCTATTCTCTCTCACTACCTCGTTTCAGGTTTTCTATTCTCTCTCACTACCTCGTTTCAGGTTTTCTATTCTCTCTCCCTCTCTCTCACTACCTCGTTTCAGGTTTTCTCTTCTCTCTCTCTCTCTCTCATTACCTCGTTTCGCGTCCTCTCTTCTCTCATTACCTCGTTTCGCGTCCTCTCTTCTCTCATTACCTCGTTTCGCGTCCTCTCTTCTCTCATTACCTCGTTTCGCGTCCTCTCTTCTCTCATTACCTCGTTTCGCGTCCTCTCTTCTCTCATTACCTCGTTTCGCGTCCTCTCTTCTCTCATTACCTCGTTTCGCGTCCTCTCTTCTCTCATTACCTCGTTTCGCGTCCTCTCTTCTCTCATTACCTCGTTTCGCGTCCTCTCTTCTTTCACACTTACTAAACACATATAGCAGTCGCATATCCATTCACCATCTCAATTGGTTTAGTCAACTTTATTTATACTTTGTTTATCTCTCTTCTTTCTACTTCTCTCTCCCCTAAAACAATTTTTTTTAATCAGAATCTGTTTTGATTCTTCTCTTTGTGTTTGCTTACAAAATGTCATAAAATGAATAATTGAAGGTTATATTGTTTAGACATCAGATCTCTGTGACATGGCATATTGCAACCATGAGGATGACTTGATAGTCAAAGCATAAGCCAAATGATGATTTTTTTTTTGGGGGGGGGGGTTAAAATCTAAGTTCATTTAATGTTATCACATCAATACATAAATCTGATTGGACACTTGTAGCAACTTCAAGATAGTATTTACACTGTTTACATTGTTCATATGGTTTTCCTTGTCATTCACAACATTTCAGCTGTTGTATACTCCAGCCTTCTTCAGGTGATATACATTGGAATTTCAAACTGAACCCTTTATTTCATCCACTAGAGTAGATTGTTCTAGTTCCACGTACCATGCCTTTTCTAGTTTCAGTTTATTTTATTAGGTTGGTGCAAAAATAATGACATAATAATGTAGTTTTTTGACGTATTTTTTAACGTCAAAAAACGACATTATTATGTCATTATTTTTGCACCAACCTAATAGTAACTCAACTCTCCAAGTTTTTGTTGACCTCTAATGTTGCCAGGTATTGAACTCACAACTATTTAGGTCAAGTTACTGGATTACTTCAGCCAACATTTTTATCCACTGGGCCATGTGTCCTTGGATGAAATAAAGGTTTGAGTTCAGAATTCTAGCATATATCACCTGAAGAAGGCTAGAGTGTACAAGGGATGAAACATTGTCCTCGTCTTTGTCATTCACAATGAACAATAAACAAAGATTAATAGTCTTTTCTTTTACATGCCATATCCCTTCAGAATGTGGGGGATCATGGCTCTCCCTAACTTCCTATCCTTTGTAGCTCAGTGTTTTTTTATGGTCCTTCTCCCTCTGTTTTTCCATCCATTTTTAAGATTATTTGCTATTTCTGTCTTCTCCACTTGCCTTCAATATATCCTGTGAGTGTCAAATTCTCCAAGCCCTCTTTCTTCATCTGTCCCAAAAATTTCAACTGTCTCTTTCTGATTCTAAGTAGAAGTGTCCTTTTTGTTTCAATTTTCCTTAAAACGTCCTCATTGTTTATATGCTCTGTCCATGGTATTCTCAGTATCCCTCTATAGAGCCACATCTGTTGACTCCAGTCTCTTCATCTGTTCGAAAAATTGTCCAATTTATTGATATGCCATAACAGTTCATCACTCTTTTCTTTGTTTCTAATAGACTGTTTCTGTTAATACTTTTAGTTTTTGGAAGGTATCTTTGATTATTCCAATGCGCTTTTGGATTTTGGTGACTCATTTTCTATTAGAATTCTTCTGATATTGTTAAATTTCTGTATTTGATTGATTTTGACATATATTTAGTTGGTAGCTCACATTTTGAGTTGTTCATCTTGCTGACTACCATAGAGGTAAATGAATTAAAAAGCTTGAAAATAAATATTAACTTTATACAATTCTAAACTTTGCACTAGTTTTATTTATTTCATTTCAGTTTGTCTACCACATATCACTTCTCATTTTTATTTTGGTATGCAGAATTAAAATTAGAATATGTTTACTTCAATTTTAGAAGTATTATGTTAAATGCACCTTGCAGTTTACATGAGTTCCAAATTAGATGCTTTCCTCTGTTAGATGAATTTAAATAGTTTAACTAAGCAATGCTTCAGAACAGTTACTTCATGTAGGCTTCCATATGCTCTACTTAAAAAGAATTTTACTTTTGAAAGATGTTTTTTTAATGACAGATTTGTCAATATGGCCGATTTTAGCAATTTAAAAAAAAAAACTCATTCCAGTGAATTTAAATTCAGTTTGAAATAAAGCAAAGTATTTGTTTATTGGAAATATTAAATTTAATCTGTTAGCTTGGAATTAAAAATAAAAGCTTCAGGAAAAAATTTTCATTTTTAAAATGCATTTTAAACTTTAGGTATCAACTTGCCCCCACCCCTTTGGTATCTATAGAAGTAAAGTCCTGAAGATTTTAGAAGTACAAGAAGATAGATTGTCAGAAAAGCCATTATCTTTCTCTGTCTCTACCAAAATGTTTTTGCTTCTGTCTAATTTTCTTATAAAAAGCATGAGTCATAATGAACTTTTGATGGAGATTAATGTTTTGAGCGACTCCTTAATTTAATTTTTTGATACTCTGGTATCAAAGATTTTAAAATTGTAAGGCTTGTAATTCTGTAGAAGTTTTGGGGTTTCTTTCTCTTGTTCATATTTATATTCAAGTAGATTTTTATATAAACACTTCAGTAGCCTGGGGGGGGGGGCAATCAGATGTCAAATAAGCAAAGAAGAACGACACTGGCGGTAAACTTGTTTTGATCTTTTTTAGGAATTAATGAGTGCCACTGATAAGCACTCCTACACTGTCTGTGACTATCAGAAAATGATGTGTTCCTTGTGATCTTTGCTTGCCTTGTTCCTCGTTGCATAGCACACCTTCCCAACCACTGCTGCTAAAAACTGCCATCTTTTGTCAGCTGGAATCTCTCTGATGTACATATTATCCATTCCACCACTTCTGTTGCACACACACACACACACACACAGAATTTTTTCTTGCCTAAAAGACAGTCACCTGTTGCTATGATTTCTCTCTCTTCATCATTATTTCTCTCTCTCTCTCTCCTCACTATCTCTCTCTCTCTCCTCACTATCTCTCTCTCTCTCCTCACTATCTCTCTCTCTCTCCTCACTATCTCTCTCTCTCTCCTCACTATCTCTCTCTCTCCTCACTATCTCTCTCTCTCTCCTCACTATCTCTCTCTCCTCACTATCTCTCTCTCCTCGCTCTCTCTCTCCTCGCTCTCTCTCTCCTCGCTCTCTCTCTCTCCTCGCTCTCTCTCTCTCCTCGCTCTCTCTCTCTCCTCGCTCTCTCTCTCTCCTCGCTCTCTCTCTCTCCTCGCTCTCTCTCTCTCCTCGCTCTCTCTCTCTCCTCGCTCTCATCTCTTCTCTCTCATCTCTATCTCTCTCTCTCATCTCTATCTCTCTCTCTCATCTCTATCTCTCTCTCTCATCTCTATCTCTATCTCTCATCTCTCTCTCTCTCATCTCTCTCTCTCTCATCTCTCTCTCTCTCATCTCTCTCTCTCTCATCTCTCTCTCTCTCATCTCTCTCTCTCTCTCTCTCTCTCTCTCTATCTCTCTCTCTATCTCTCTCTATCTCTCTCTCATCTCATCTCTCTCTCATCTCATCTCTCTCTCATCTCATCTCTCTCTCATCTCATCTCTCTCTCATCTCATCTCTATCTCTCTCATCTCTATCTCTCTCTCTCATCAACACTTCTCCTTCTCTAACATTTTTCTTTTTGATACTACCTTTTACTTCTTTCTCCCTCTGTCTCCTCTTATTACATTGTTTTCCAACGTATCCCCTGTGTGTGTGTGTGTGTCTCTCTCTCTCTCTCTCTCTCTCTCCCCACTCCTTATTTTGTTCTCAGATATTATTTTTCTTTTTTTGCTGTTTTTCGTTTTCTCCTCCTTTTCCGTCATTTCGTTTTCTCCTCCTTTTCCGTCATTTCGTTTTCTCCTCCTTTTCCGTCATTTCGTTTTCTCCTCCTTTTCCGTCATTTCGTTTTCTCCTCCTTTTCCGTCATTTCGTTTTCTCCTCCTTTTCCGTCATTTCGTTTTCTCCTCCTTTTCCGTCATTTCGTTTTCTCCTCCTTTTCCGTCATTTCGTTTTCTCCTCCTTTTCCGTCATTTCGTTTTCTCCTCCTTTTCCGTCATTTCGTTTTCTCCTCCTTTTCCGTCATTTCGTTTTCTCCTCCTTTTCCGTCATTTCGTTTTCTCCTCCTTTTCCGTCATTTCGTTTTCTCCTCCTTTTCCGTCATTTCGTTTTCTCCTCCTTTTCCGTCATTTCGTTTTCTCCTCCTTTTCCGTCATTTCGTTTTTTATTTCTCGTACATCTCTCTTTGGTTTTCGTTTTTTTTTTTAAACACTCATGTGTACGGGCAATTTCTTTTATAAACACATTTAGGCAAATGCATCATTAGATGTGTTCAAAATGTAATCTATTTCCTGCCTTTACACCTGCATAACTGTAAGTAGAAAGTCAAGAGAGGGGGAATAGGTTTCTTTTTGAAAGAAAATTGCTGAATAGATGTGTTGGATTTTGATAATCTGAAAAAGAAATGAATACATTTCACAGTTTAACTATTATTTCTAAAATAACTTATGGTAATTGTTAACTTAAAAAAATCATTTAAAATATTTGGCATAAAATACATTGGAAAATGTGCTTTTACCATGTAAGGGAGGTAATTATGTAAAGTGAATGAATTAAAGTTTAATCTAATTTAAATTGCCTGGAGGAAAACTTGATTTTCATGTAAGATTTTATTTGCATTCTAAACCAGAGCAAATCAGTCTCATTTGTTGAACATATAGCTATCTTATAGCCATTTAAAGACCTGTTGAACTCTCACAAGAGAAGCTGTTTTTTTTTTTCTTTTCTTTTTTTCTTTTTTTTTTCTTTTCTTTTTTTCTTTTCTTTTCTTTTTTTCTTTTCTTTTCTTTTTTTCTTTTCTTTTTTTCTTTTCTTCTCTTTTTTTCTTTTTTTCTTTTCTTCTCTTTTTTTCTTCTCTTTTTTTCTTTTCTTTTCTTTTTTTCTTTTCTTTTCTTTTCTTTTTTTCTTTTCTTTTTCTTTTCTTCTATTTTTTTTTCTTTTCTTTTCTTTTTTTTCTTTTCATTTGATAACTTGTCAACAGAGTTAGAACAAGAAATTGATCTCTCTACAGGTAACACAATGTTGGGGCATGGTAATCAATCAGTTTCCTTGTACAGGACGTCTTATAAATCTAACAAACACATTGCCAACTAATGAAAGGTGCTGCTAGTCCCCCTCCCAAGTGAAATCCATATAAGTATTGACATTTTCATTTGCTTGCATACAACTTTTTGGTTTGCTATGTCTGGCATTATCTGTTAAATGCTTTCTCTCAAATTGAAAAGGACATTTAATTTCCTTGTTGGGTGGAGTTTTGTCCCAAATATTTGCTAGCTGCAATGTCACTCACTCTTTAAAGACCTTTTACCAGGACATTTTCACAGGTTACACAAGCTGATTTAAATATATACATTCTGTTACCAAAAATTTAGGGAAATTAAAGTGGGGAAAACTGAAAAGTCTTCTTTCAAAAAGGATAGAAAATCATATTTTATGATTTCCTAACGATATATAAAATGTCCATCAAAACATGAGAAATATTAACTTGATTGATAAATAAATTCATCAATCTAAATCATTTAAACTTTGTGTGTTACTTCATTGCTATATGGGAGAAAAACAACATAAATTTTATATTAAAAGAAAATACAAGTAAAAAATGTTTTTGTATTCTGTGTTTCTTCTTTTAGGATTTCATCAGAATAAATTTAAACATTTTAAAATTTTTTTTTTTTTTATGTATTTAGATATGTAGTCTAGCTAATTTCATTTTGTTTTTGTTTTTATCACTTTAAGTATCCCAAATTGGGATAATAGAAAATCTGCCAAGAAAAGTGAAATACAAGAATCTGGACACTAATTTACTGTGGATGATCAATTAAAGCACTTCTTATATATATATATATATATATATATATATATATATATATATATATATATTTGTCTTAGTAAATTGTTTTCTCTTTTAATTAAAATAGCATCTTCTAAATTAAAATTATGGTGAAACTCATTACAGTGTACAACTAACACATTGAGTGTTTTGTAAAAGATCCCTTTTATGTATATATAATCTTTTATTTAAATTTCTCGAAATTTCTAAGTATTCCTTGTAGCAAGTATTACAGGTGATAGTGAATTACTCCCAAGTTTTTGTTGTAGGTGTGATAGAATTGGTAGGTAGAATAATATATTTTGATTTGTTGTGTGTGTCAGAATGGTCCATTCTATTTTGAAATATTTTACAAGCCTTTCATTTCACATTGAATATGATATAATTACGTATTGGAACTTACAAGTAATTTCAGTGTATTTCTCCTCTTCATATAAATATTGAGGGTTAAATTATATATAACTCTTCAATCGTTATTTTTAGTGGATACCTGTGTTTTGAAAAAGAATAAATACAAAAAATAATAAAATAAAAAAAAAAAAAAATGGTTCATTTATTTCAAATATGGGTATCCACTAAAAAAAATCTACCAAGGGTCTCCCCAATGACTGTTGCAAATGCCTGCTCAAGCATATTTTGTTTTGTTAAACACCTACAAAGCCTACTTATGGTTTATAGTGCAACTATGCTTAGTGGACCTTAGTCATAGTTTCCAGGAGAGAGTGCATCATCTGGTACAAGTCCAGTATGCTCAAGCACTCGGTCATGATAACTTGTGATTTCATGCTAGCGCAACCATCAACAAAATTTCCATCTACCTAATTTCATTCACAAGGTCAACCTATGGTGTTTGTTTATTTTTTTTTTTTTTTACAGGTACTTACCAAAGGTGCCACATGTTGGGATCACCTCCCTAGGCTGTTAACATGAAGAAATCACCTTGTTAAATTGACCATGGTGAAACTTGAACCCAGTTCTCCAAGTTGGAAAGAACATTTTACCCCCCACACACACACACACACCATAATTATATATATATATATATATATATATATATATATATATTTTGAACAATAAAAAAAATTTTAAAAAATTAAAATCTTCAGACACATTGGGTTGTAGATTTAATATTCTTTCGTTTTTTTTTTTTTATTGTTATTTCATTTAGGTTCCTTGACTAGTTTCAGCCAAAATCAGGAGGACAAATATTTCTGCTTCCTGGTAGCAGTAAACTACAGAGGGAATGCATTAAAACAAACTCTAACTTATACAAAGCCTGAAGAATGAGACAGGAATCTACCTGATCAAAAACTGTCAATGCTCAAAGCCAAGAAGTATAAAGGAAACCAAAATAATGAAAATTAAACGACAGAGCTGTAATAATGACAATAACTAGAAATACATCCAGAGATGCTGACCTATAATTGTAACTCCAATTTTCATGCCAAAACTGTAATCATTAAATTCTTGCTGATAGCTGTTTCCCTTTGATCACATCATCTGATCATTGCTGATTTTGTAGTAAACTCCGTTACAATTATAGGTCTGTGTCTCAACACATATTTGTTATTGTTTTTTTATTTTTATATACACACACTCACACATATATATTGACAAGGTGCTGTGATCAAGCTTTTTATTTAATCTTTCTTGTATTTGTACAAGTGTTTCCTTTTCTGGGCACGAAATGTGTAAGAACTTTTCAAAACTTCTTCATATCCAAGTGCTTTCACCTATTTTTTTAGCCATTTTCAAGGGTGAATTTATATATATATATATATATATATATATATATATATAATGAATTTTTTTTTATTTATATTTTTTATTATTGTCAGATTTTTATTACTTTAGTAATCCTTATTGTAGATTACTTAATCAGCAAAACTTCTTGGCCAAGTTGACCTCATAAATCACATCGGATCTAATGGTGATTTCTCACTGCAGGTTCAAATTTTTCTTTAATAAGATTTCTCAAATATTTAGGCTGGTAGATGAAAATAAATAAATGGTTTAATAAATTGTGTGTCTATTCAAATGTGAATATCCATTAAAAATATAAATATACATGCAACAAATCTTAATGGATAAAGTAACTTTTGAAAAATGCAACAAATCAGTATTTAACCAAAAATCTAGGAATGGGATTTATTTTAATACCTTGAAATTTATTTGTATTATATTCCAATAAATAATTGGGATGTACTTGTAGCGTAGTGACCAAATGCCTAGGCTTTTGTTTGTTCTTGAACAAATGCTCTTGGAAAAATATAAATCCATCTTTTTTCCTTCCCACCTCCAGCTTGGGGTTAATAGCAGAGTAGCCTGAATTCTTTAGTCTTGATAAGAAATCAATTTAGGAGAGTGAGACAACTCTGAATTCAAAATTTGTTGGGCATGCAGCAAGCAACTGCACTCTGTAAAAGAACCTACTTGTTCCAGAAACCATAGCAGCAACATCGAGCATGGTGAGGGTGTGTCGCTATATTGTATGGAGGGTCTACAGGGCATATGAACAAACATCAAAATATTAACAAAATCAATAATGCTCATTTTATAAAAAGTTGATTACCTACAAACATGTTATATTTATACTTTCTTTTGAAATTCTTTGAACAAAGCATTAAGTTTTCTCGCACACACACACACACAGTCTCTCCCTCATTCCCTCGCTGTCTCTCCCTCCTCAAAATTATTTGAGGAAAACATTAACAGTTTACTCACTCACCTCCACACACGAAAGGAATTATATGAAGTATCCAAATCTGGTTTTTAATTTCTAAAAATAAGCACTTATATTTCAATATATAATTTTGCAATTTGATAACTTAGTGTAAGGTTTAGTGATGTTAGTAACTTGAAACAATTCCAAGTTTATATGAAGTTTATTCTAGACTATTTTGAAAATATCTTAATTTTGCATGAAGAAGTTATCCATTACATTTTCTTCTCACTGACAAGACTTTAATGTAGTTTTACTATAGAGTACTCAAATTTTATTGACCTTACCTGTCTTTTTCTAGATCATCTTTTTTCTTCATATTATTATTATCAGTATTAGGCTGAGCCATAAATAGTTTTGTATTTGTTTAACTTTATTCAAAAAATAAGCTACCATCACATTTCATTCAATTTTTTGCAATGACTTGTCACTTATCAGCCATTTCAATACCTTTTGAGTAAAATTCTTTAGCTTTTTGATATGAGAAAGTTTCCAACAAACTCTTGAATCTAATTTTCATTAGACTTTTCTCATCTAAGTATTTTGAAAAAGGTAATCAGTTGTTGCAAGATCAGGTGAATATGGCATGTACGATAGAACAGACTGACTTAGTTCCAAAATACTTTTGCTCTTGCATTGCATTTTTTTCTATTTATTGATAAGCACATTTCAACCAAGCTTTTATGGACATGTTGCAGCTGTTGTATGTATAAATGTATATTTAGTATTTCATTGCATTTTAAGAACTAAATGAATAATACACTGACTATCCCACCACATACATTACTTTTCTTTAAAAGAGCTTGGCTTTTGGAATCAGTTATGGAGACTTATTCTTGTCTGCTTTTTACATTGAACATTGTCATATGTAACCCATTTTTCATTATTATATCTTTTAAGGAATGTTTATTTAGGATAATACATTCATCATTACAATTCATTCTCAAAAACTTGTGATGTAACTTTGTAGAATCAAATTCAAAGCTTTGCTGACTAAAGTACTTAACTGTTAGTTATTCAACTGATATAATAGGTCTACATTTATTTCAGATTCTCATAAAAAGTTGAGAGATTTGATCACTGAAATCTTTTATTATTAAAACATTGTTGTATGACCTTTCAACATGCAGAAATCTGTTCATGCTAAAAAAGACTTTGTTTTGATACAAGTGTAGGAAGGCAAAACTTAACCTCCCTTTTTTAAGCCTCATTTTGAAACCCTTATCTTGATTCTATTATAGTTTTTTTTTTTTTTATAATCTCTAGGTAGTGTCAGTGGAAAAAGAAATAACATATTGTTAGGATCCATTCAGAAAGAGAAAAATATTTTGTTTGATTGTTTTGTGCATTAGAAAGTAAAGACAGGTAAGTAAGCATTTGCTTTTAGTCGTTACTATTAATACTTTTATCTTTTGATGTCAATGACTTTAAGTACAAAGACTTGCTTGCTTTAAAGTATTAAAATCAAATGGTTGACCAGCATGTCTCCTGAAGATAATGCTTTAATGCAAACAGTCTTTATAATTAAAATGGTTGATATGAACAGATAAAATATTAATAACAACAAATAAAAGTAAATGCTCACTTATCTGTCTTTACTCTGAATTTCAGAGATGGTATCCTCTTTTCAGGAGGCTTGTTTTACTTTTTTCTCTCTCTCTCTCGTTTTCTAATCCCTAAATTTTGGCTGGGTGTGCAGATAGCAAAATAGTTATCATTGTGAAAAGTGGAATTAATAGGTTGAGTTCCAATTCTGAACAAGTAGAAGTTTATCCGTTGTTTTCAGTTCTTTCTGAAGTCTACTTCAACTTTATATTGTAACATCACCTATATTCTGAAATTTTATTCACTATTTGTTATCATCAAATGAAGATAGTTTTACAACTCATCTGTTTCACACTCTTCTCTGATCCTTTGTTCTCTTTTTATGATTGGATTTCCAGTTCCTTTTTCAAGTCTGCTTCAAATCTTTACTTCTAACATGTCTCTAAACTCTGAAATTTTATTTACTATTTATTTTTCCTCAATAGGAGTAGGTAGGTTTGCCTGCCTATCATGCGGTTCACATTCCTCTCCAGTCTTTTGAACAGGCGAATAAGTGTATCCCCTGTTTCTTGATTAGGATTGTATTTCCAGATCCTTATAAAGTCTTCTTATTCTCTTTCACTCCCAGTATTCCCTTGTATCTAAGTGGCATTATCACTAGTGATGGCCCTGGGGTTGCTGGTAACCAGGGCAAGCTGAACTTCAGTGCCCTTACAAGTATTTTTTTTTTAATTTTCACAAGAAGAAAAGCTGAAAATGTAGAATAATGAGTTTATTACAATATACAACTTAATAGAAGCTAAAGAAAACATTCATTATGTCCTTTAAATCTACAAATATTTTCATGGCACTTTCTACACCTATTTTCTTTATAAGATCATTTTCTATTGACAAAATAGCCAAAGAATTTAATCTCTCTTGAGTTATGGATGACTGCAAGTATGTTTTTATAAGCTTTAGTTTTGGAAGAAGATCCCAAACACATGACATGGCAGCATGATGGCGTCTTGGCAAACGGCCCAAGTTGCCAGTACCTTGAGCCAGCCCTGATTTGCACCCTGCTTGGTATGAATTGATTTAAAAATAAAATTTAAAAAAAAAAAAGACAAAAATGTCTGTTACATCCACTTTTTACTAATTTGTACTCTTTGACCTTGTGTGATAGTCAGTCTAGAAGAAAAGACTAGTCTGAATTCAAAATTGGAAAAGTCAACAGGAAACAATTCCACAATCTTTCTGAAGAAGCCATGGCAATTCAGAGATAATAGAGAAAAGTAATTTGGAAAGCTATACTTGCATACATCATGAAGTGGCATGACATTTAAAAAAAACGACTCTTATCACCCAAATGTCTGTAGAAGCACCTTACTCAGTATTTCGTCTGTTTGCTTCTGAACATGCAAATCTTTGTCTGCATGGCATATATTTCAAGTCATCTATTTTTTTTTTTTTTTAATGTCTGAAAACATGGATAGTTTTGAACTCTAAATATGCCAGATTTGATGGAACATGAAGCCATCCTTATTTACATCTAATATTACAATATTATACATTATTATAGCCTTGGAGAGGAGATTTTTGCAACGAAGCTACCTGAAAGCCCATTGAAAAGATTATGAGAAAGAAAAATCAAAGTCTGTTTCAAACACACTCAGGCTACCCCATCCCCCCGCCCACCGACAATTGAAGCCGTCAAGGACTGATGATTATAGATTTAGGTCAGATGTAACTATTTACATTTACTATAACGGTATATAAGGCTTGGTACAAGTATTGGTAGTTTATGGTCTCTGGGTAAACTTTACCCTACCAGATACCTTAACTTTGCATGTAACACCAGAGATATTTTATAACCCCCATTTTTGTGGGGAGGTATATGCCATCAAATACAGCACTGTTTTATAATTTAGGCACAGTAATTAACAGCAATAACTGATCAACCCATAACAGAAAAATTATAAATAATAAGTATAATACTGGCATGAAAGTTATTAGGTGACAGAAGATTTCTTACTATAGTGCATACAGCATTTGTTATTAAGCCAAGATCTTTCATTTAAATGAAACCTTTTGCAGCTTCTTCCACATATCTAAATTGCCAGTATCCTTACTCTTACACTTTGGGAACAATATCAAATAAAACTGATGACTTTTTATTTCTGAGCTTGATTGCACTTGACTGAATCCATAAGCAAAACTGGACAATGGGAGATAATTTTATATCAGCCATTATTATAATTTAAATGACTTAAAACTTTTATGATATAAAAGCAGTACTGTATTTGTAGCAATTCTATTTTTTTTTTTTATACCCTTTTTTTTTTTTTAAATAACATTGTATTATGAAAATTTAATCTGTGACAAAACAAAAATAAAAACCAACATAATTTTATGCTAAAAAAAAATCTGTTAAACTGGCTTGCAGCCACATCACATTGAAACACTAGTTCTCATATCACTGAAGTTAAGCTACACAGTCAGTCAGAAGCTAGATGAGTGACCACTTGGGAATAACAGGTGCTGTAAGCTTGAATGTGTGGATGGTGTAATGGAATGCTTGGAATTTTAATTGGAGAGCAAAGTTCCAATTCCAGTTGGGTTCATTATATTCACTTATGTGCAAATACAGTTGGAAAAAGTATGAATTCACATCTTCTCCTCCCAAGCTATGGGTTAATTAGTAGGACTTGTATTACTAAACCATTATCTAAAAAAATCGTACAATCTGAGAAAATATTTTCTGGTTTTAAATAAACTGTAAAAGATTGATAAGCTGTAGAAAAAAAATCAATCGACCACTTTAAACCATTTTATTAAGCCACATTTAACCTGTTCTCGGACAGAATTAAATTTCAGATTGTAATGCACTATGATTCAGATATATATATGTAATATTACATTACACAGTTATTAGAGTAGATGATCACATCGATCAATACATGCACAGGTTGCAAAATAAGAGATGCCTCAACAGTACTCAAAGCCCCTATACACTGACTGTCTACAGACCTGTACTTATATGCATACAATTGTACCACCCTGAAATACATTATTCTACATATCTTGTACCTTTTAATGCAATACAATAATACAAGTCTGGTGTTATCCCATCTTGTATACAAATTCAATAAGGGACAAGTCTAGTGAGCATGCTTCTAGGAAAATTGTCAACAGATTGTAGAATAGTACAGGCATCATGTGGGTGGGAATTATTCTGCTGATGTACACGACCCCTCCATTTTTAAGAATAGCAGCTAAATGGGTTGAATACTATTCTCAATATATATGTGATGCTTTTCATTGTTCCCATCACAGAGGCAAGCAAGAGTTATACACTTAAGTACCTAATAGATGAGGCGATTTTTATTTTTTGTAAAAGAAATATTCCAACATTCCCCACCCTGTTTACTAATTTTACTCCTTAAATACCCCCTTCATTAAACTGCTTCCTTGTTTATTGCCCATTGGGAAAAATTCTGTCTCCCTCTCAATTAACACCCTGCCTTTTATTAAGCACCTAACAGTAACTTACAGTACCCTACATCATAATGTCAGTGGTCAAGTTTGAGGATCAATGTTCTTTGAAAGTTCTTGCTCGTCAGGTCTAGACTACACATGAAAATGAGAATTGTTCTTTTCACTAAACACTAAAGAATGTTATTTGATCTCTCAGGTTAATCCCCCCTTTTGTGACACCATTGAAGATGTGTACAAAGGTGTTGTAGTGAAAGTGACAGTCTAGTTACCACCAACAATAGCCAACAGTCTGTGTTGACACTCCTGGAGCCATATTTGAAAATTATCAAAACTCGAATTACTGCATTTAAATATTAATTTTATAACAGATCAGGAAAAACTGGTGAAGGTGTGTGTTTAAAAGCAGTAATTTGAGCTTTGCTAACTGGAAGTACTCTATGGCTGAACAATCATAGCACATCAGGCTTAATGATGGTTCTGTATAGGATATAGGTTCAATTACTATTGGAGAATGTATATTTTGTATGAAATTTTTCAAACATTTAGGCTGGAAAATGTAAGTAATGACGTTTAATTAAAAAACAACATTTACTGAAGTGTATCAATAAAAAATAATTTATAAACATATATTAAACAAATACAGGGTGACCCAAAGAAACAGGAATTTTTGAAGTGCGTATTGCCAGACATGAGCAAGTGGCAACACTGCGAGACAGTAACCTTGGGCAAGTAAACATTTCGCCATTTAGAATTCAAGATGAAATTCACAGTATCCCAGCTGAGATGTTGCAGCAGTGAATGAGGAATCTCAACAGCAGATTTCAAGAATGCATTCGTACGGGGGGTAATTTTAAAAAAATGAAAATTCCGTCATTGTTTCTTAAATGGCATGTTTTAAGGTTTCAATTACTATGAATAAAATATTTTTCTTCCATCACTCTTGGTTTTATTGGATTGTTAAAAAGTTACCATTTTTTGTGGGGCTCACCCTGTATATATATTAAAATTTACTTTGGTATTGTGAATATTAATTTTTTATATTAAGCATAAAGGGAGATTCTTCCTTTTTTATGTGCAGTGTCCTTTCAGGATGTAGGCAGTCATTGCTCTCCACTTCCTCCTATCCCTTGTAGTGCTCAATAAGTTTTATCCCTCTGCCACCTCCCCCCCACCCCAGACCACGTTCTGCCATCCACTTGCTTAAGCCTGCCAAGTATGTCATGCATTGCTTTCCCTTGTTTCTTTTCCCCTCTATTTGACCTGTGAATATCAGATTCTCCACACCCTCCTTTCTCATTACATGTACCAGAAATTTCATCTGCCTCTTCCTTATGTTAAGTATAAGCTTCCTCTTTTTTTGCATCCTCTGTAAAACCTCATCGTTGCTTACACATTCGGTCCATGATATCCTTAGCATCCTTCTGTAGAACCATATCTCCGTTGCCTTCATCTTTGAGGAGACCGTATAACAGTCACTACCGTATAGGAGGATAGATGTCACGTAGCAGCTCAGAACTCTTTTCTTTGTCACCAAAGAAATCCTCTTGTCTCACAGTACTCTGCCCAGCTTTTGGAATGCATCCTTGACCATTCCAATACATCTTCAGATCTCAGTGCCACACTTACCGTCTGTCAAAACATTTCCCAGATATTTAAACTGCCACACCTGCTTGATTTTAATGTCCCCGACCTGCAAATCACATTTCAGGCTCATCCTTTTACTGATGACCTTGCATAGTCTTCTTGTAGTTTATGGTTAGTCCCTTCTTCCCTCTCTCTCCTTTGCTACCTTTTGTAGGAGGTTTTGTAATTTGTTTCCTTGGCTTACACCCCTTTCTATTTTTGTGTATTCATTGAACTCATTCTTAATGTGCATGCATGCTGTTTGCTGCCAATATAGGTTCTTGATTATTCTGATATCTTTTCTGAATATATCAAGGTTGCTGAGCAGTTCCAACAAATCCTTGTGGCATATTTTGTAGAATGCCTTTGCGTAGTTTATAAAACATAGCTACACGTCCTTCTGTATTTGTATTGCTCTTTCTGATAACATTCTGAGCATGAATATCGCATTCCTTGTTCCAGTGTCTTTAATGAACCCGCACTGTTCTTGTCCTATCTCTGGTTTGATTCTGCTGCTATTCATCAGAATACAGATGATGAGTTTTGTTACGTGGCTCATTAGGCTGAGTGTTCATTAGAGTTCACATTCATTTGCGCCTGGTTTGTTAGATAGTGCTATGAAAATACATCTGCTGAGATTTTCCAGTATGTCTCCACTGTTGTAGATTTCATTTATTATTTCTGTGATCTTGTCTTCCAAATTCATCTAAAGCCGTCAGCATTTCTGTTACAATTCCATCTGACCCTGCCACTTAGTTTCTGTTCTATTTGGCCAATGCAGATTCTACTTCAGTTTTTTAGTTTTCAGGTCTGTCGGTAGTTTTGTGTATTGCTGGTTGTTCTCTTTCATCGTGGAAGAGTTCTCCAATATCCTCACCCCAGTGTTGAAGAATTTTTTCCTTCTCTAATATGAGTGTTCCATCTATTGATTTTAAGCAGCCTGTTGATGAGCATGTCTTCTGTCCTGTTAGCTGCCTTATAAGAAAAAATGAAAAACAATTTACAAAGTAAAATATGGTTTGTTTATTTTTAAAATCTGGATTAAAAAGTTTTCAGATTTTTTTTTTTTTTTTTTTTTATGCCTACATGTAACAATCAATTCATTTCTCTTGTTTCATAAGCTAGGATTATTTGAGTGTTTTTGATGAATGATACATAAACTCTATCAGACTGATGATGGGTAATTGAATGACAAAATGGGGGAAAAAATCAAAGAACAAATTCAAGTAATAAATGGTAAAAAAAAAAAAAAAAAGTCAGAGCAAGAAAAGACAGGAAGTTAAGGAGAGCCATAAATGATGACACCCTGAAGAAGGTACAGAACTTACAAGAACAACATTTTTACTTCGAAATACATCTGTAGGACAGATATTGGATTTTTAAGAGGTTTTTTTTTTTTTTTTTTTTTTGTTTTTTTAATAAATTTATTGTTTACATTTTTCATCTATAATGGCAATTTCATGAGTGACTGTTTCCAAAAAAATGCTTAAAAACTTACATGAATTTATTTCTTTTAATATGGATGTTATCCTACAAATGAAATCAAAATTTAACTTCATTTAATTATCTAAAAAAAAAATTTTTTTTTTTTTTTTTTCTTTTGTAAGGAAGTCTGTGGCAGTACTGTAGTATGTTTGAGATTAACTAACAGTTCTGTTGTTAATCTCAAATATACTTTGTTTATTTGAAGATAAATATTCATAAAACTGTTCTAATATTTGAACATGATTTATCGGAATGCTAACTATTATTTTCATTAACTGACAGAAACCACCTATTTTTAACAGATCGCATAAGGTAAAGTAATTTCAGTTTTTGTCTATCTTCCATGATAACGTTTCTTAAATTTTTTTTTTAACTGAGAACCGTACAATAGCCTAGATAAACTAACAGATCAGATTTTTATTTTTTTGCCAATGAAAGAGAAAAAAAGACAGGTTTCATTTATTTTTTTAACACCATGATTCAATTAAATAGAGATTACTACACTTTAGACCTAGTGTAATAATCAGACAAATTTATAATAATATCCTTAGAAAATCCATGCATTAAAAAAAAAAAAGATTAGCTCATCTAGAAGCCATCATATTGATGTTAGACATCATTTGAAAATGAGTAAATCACCTGTAGAAAAAAAATGAATCTTATTAATATAAAAAGTTATTTTTACATTTAATAAGAGTTAATTCATTGACCTCCACAAATGTCAAGTGTATTTGTAAAATTTGTAATACTTTTTTTGAAATAAAAATATCAAACCATCGCTACACTATCTCCAACTCTTAACACGAGTTATCATTCCTGACACCATGTTTCATCCTCGCAACTACCCTACCCCTACCACCTGTCACTTCTGCCACTGTCGCCCCCACCCCACCCTTAACCATTGTCTACCACCACATGTCAATTCCACCACCCACTTCTTCATCACTTCCTTATACTTCTGCACTTTTAGTTGTTCCAAAACTGCTGTGCCCCTAATTCATTAAAGCCTAACTTGAGGCATGTGGGGAGGGGGGGAGGTCACATGAAAGACTGAAGTGGGAGCAGTAGAAATATTGTCGGCAAGTGATGTTTTAGATGTACTGTTTACTTTTTTTTCTTTTTTCTTTTTTTTTTCTACTCATCTCTCTTCCTGCTACCAGGTTTTTCCACCACATCCACCATTTCATCAAACCCCTGAACTTCTGCAAAAGGAAATTGAAGTTCTTTTCCTTTTCAACCTCTTTTTTTTTTTTCTTTTTTATTTCTTTTTTCTTTTTTTTTTTCTTCTTTTCTTCTTTTTTTTTCTTCTTTTTTTTTCTTCTTTTTTTCTTTTTTTCTTCTTTTTTCTTCTTTTTTTTCTTCTTTTTTCTTCTTTTTTCTTTTCTTTTTCTTTTTTTCTTTTTTTCTTCTTCTTTTCTTCTTTTTTTCTTTTCTTTTTTCTTTTTTCTTTTCTTCTTTTTTCTTCTTTTCTTTTTCTTTTTTTCTTCTTTTCTTTTTCTTTTTTTCTTTTTTTCTTCTTCTTTTCTTCTTTTTTTCTTTACTTCTTTTTTCTTTTTTTTCTTTTTTCTTTTCTTCTTTTTTCCTTTTTTCTTTTCTTCTTTTTTCCTTTTTTCTTTTCTTCTTTTTTTCTTTTCCTTTTTTCTTTTCTTCTTTTTTTCTTTTCTTTTTTTCTTCTTCTTTTCTTCGTTTTTCTTTTCTTCGTTTTTCTTTTCTTCGTTTTTCTTCTTCGTTTTTCTTTTTCTTCTTCATTTTTCTTTTCTTCTTCATTTTTCTTTTCTTCTTCGTTTTTCTTTTTTTCTTCTTCTTTTCTTCGTTTTTCTTTTCTTTTTCTTTTTTCTTTTTTTTTTCTTTTCTTTTTTTCTTTTCTTTTTTTTCTTTTCTTTTTCCTTTTTTCTTTTTCTTTTTTTTTCTTTTTTCTCTTCTTTTTTTCTTTCTTTTTCTTTTTTTCTTTCTTTTTTCTTTTTTTCTTTCTTTTTTCTTTTTTCTTTCTTTTTTCTTTTTTTCTTTTTTTCTTTTTTTCTTTTTTTCTTTCTTTTTTTCTTTTTTTCTTTCTTTTTTCTTCTTTTTTTCTTTCTTTTTTCTTCTTTTTTTCTTTCTTTTTTCTTCTTTTTTCTTTCTTTTTTCTTCTTTTTTTCTTTCTTTTTTCTTCTTTTCTTTCTTTTTTCTTCTTTTCTTTCTTTTTTCTTTTCTTTCTTTTTTCTTCTTTTCTTTCTTTTTTCTTCTTTTCTTTCTTTTTTCTTCTTTTCTTTCTTTTTTCTTCTTTTCTTTCTTTTTTCTTCTTTTCTTCTTTCTTTTTCTTCTTTTTTTCTTTCTTTTTTCTTCTTTTTTTCTTTCTTTTTTCTTTAATACTTGTTGCATCACTCTCTAAAGATAGAGGTGAGGGTAATCACCACCAGTAGCATATAATCATAATAATAATAATATGCATGTAGGTATTCAGCTGAAAGAAAAGAGTTTCTAAGTATATTTACCCAGTACCCCCCCCCCACTCAACTATTGCAGGATGTGACACAAGGTCATTTTAACGTGGGGAATGCCATACACAAACGTATGCATATGGGCCAAGGACAAAAAATGGGGTTTTGCCCAGAATCTAAGTATGTAAAACTAAATGACATTAATATGTAAAAGCACACATATTGATAGTTTGTATGGCCCATAACTTTCTGTCTCTGACATTTGTGGAGAGAGAGATAATGAGCCAATGTAGAAAAGCTTCTTGCAGTCATGTTTGTAGGCATCTTCAGGTTGGAATGAATGAATGAATTCCACTTTGTCTCATTATCTTCATTTTTTGTTTGGCTACTATTCTACAAAGATGTTTTGGAAGATACATCCTACTAACACCTCTCTCATGTATGTATGTATGTATGTATGTATCCATCCATCCATCTATGTATCTATGTATGTATGTATCTATGTATGTATCTATGTATGTATGTATGTATCTATGTATGTATGTATCTATCTATGTATCTATCTATCTATGTATCTATCTATGTATGTATCTATCTATGTATGTATGTATGTATCTATCTATCTATCTATCTATCTATCTATCTATCTATCTATCTATCTATCTTCCAAATGGCCTTTGTTTTATTTTGGGGGGTGGGTGTTTATCATTTAAATACTTGTAAATCCTGAAATAGGATAATTATCATTAAAGTTTTCTGTGCCCATGTGACACCCTGACAACTTCCATTTGTTTATTTTATATATAGATTTATTAGAATAATGTTCTTCAATTGATTTTTGTCTCTCTAGATAGCTTAAGGACTTTTAAAAAATGGTTTTCCTCATGAAGTAACAGAAACAAAGAAAAGAATGCTGAACTATGTAATATCATCCCCGTCTTTGGAGAGGAGTAGAGGTTCATCCCTTGTTTCTTGTTTAGGATTGTGTTTCTGGTTCTTTCTAAAATATTCTACAACTCTGTATTCCTAATGTTTTCACCTGAACTCTGAACTAATTAAATCTTGACATCTAGAGTTAGCTGTTACCTTTCCTGCATAGCCCTAAGAACTTCACTTCTTGCCCTTATGCTAATACAACACCACACAATAACCCTCTACCTTGAGTGGCTCTTGAACCTTGAATTTGGTGAACATTAGTAAAAGAAAAAAAAATCAGTCCTGTATGACAGTGAATGTTGGACAATTTCATCATAGATGAAAGAGACTTGAGGCAGCAGATAGTTCTACAGAATGATACTGAGGATACTTTGGACAAAAAGCATGTGAGTAACAAGAAAGTTTTGAGGAAAACTGAAGCAAAATGAACAATTACTTAGAAAGACAATAGAAATTTCTGAGACACTTAATATGGAAAGAGGACTTGGAGAATTTGACACTCACAAGACATTGAAGGGACAGAGAGAAATAACAAGTAACCTATATAAGGAACCTGTGTAAATAGATAGCAGAACAGGTACAAAGAGATACAAAGGATAGGAAGTTGAGGAGAGCCATAATCGCCTATGTCCTGAAGGTCATGCAATTTCACTTTAATTCTAAAGTAAAAAGACAAAAATAATTTTGTGCCATACTCTTTACAAACAAGTGTACCTTTTTGCTTTTATTTAATCTTTTTTTTTTAATAAGCTGAACTTACAAATAGAGCAATAACAGTTGATTTTTGGAAACTACTCGAATTCAGACTGAGTGGCTTATGAGATAACAGCTGAGTTCTAGTTATTGCTTTGGATTACTTGACATGGGGTAATGGTTAATGAGCTAGTTTAGTCGACTACTGTGTAGTGACTTGATCCTCACAGAGTTCTGTCTTCTAAGTTTAATAAATACCTATATAGTCAGTTTTGGGGTTTGTTTGTTTTTTTTTAATTTACAGTAATCTATTTTCTGTTGAAAATTCTGAAAGCAGATCAAGGCTTCTGACCAATAGTCCAAATATGTAGACAAGATCAATGGTTACTATTTTAATCTGAATGTAATCACTATAATTTCAGTGGTTATATTTGGTCATTACTCCCTTGGATTCTGTTATGGTTCTGTTGCCTTAGAAACAAAATACATAATCAGTTTTGTACCTTTTTTTTTATAGAAAGGCAGGGTTTTGTGGGTTGGGGATTCTAAATTCAAATTTACATTGCTTGACAACTAGTCTAAAACCCAACAAAAATGACAATTATTTATATGGATCAGCACTAGTGCAGTTAAAAACAAATACTATAACTACAACAGATAAATTTTAAAATAAACTATAACAGAGCGTGTTTTTAAAACTCACCATCATGAACAGAATGCAGATTTCACCACAGTTACAAGTTTGTCTCTGTCATGAAGATGATCTTAGAAAAGATTGAAAGTACTTGGGTTAAAAAAAAAAAAAAAAAAAATTACGTCTTCCTTAACAACAAGAAACTGATTAGACAACTAGAACGGATCACTATAAAAATAAACACAATATGTCTATATTATTCAATGAAACCTGTTTAAATTATATGCTGCACATATATATATATATATATATATATATATATATATATTAGTGATGGATTTTTTATTTTATTGCGTAAATGTTATTTTTAGCTGATACTCATATATGAGTAGACACTCCATTAAATAGTATATTTATTTATTCATTAGACACAATATTTATTCAGGGCTGTAGAATAAATTCTCTACTCAAATATGAATATCCACTAAAAAATATTTTTATTATATATTTGTGTGAGGCACAGGGCATAATATGATATAGTCACATATCTCTCCATCTCAATTTAACTTTTGAAAATGATAGTACTATGAAACCAGTTAGAGTTACTCTAAATATTCTTAAATACTCCAGTTGCATTTTCCACTTTTTCATATATATATATATATATATATATATATATATATAAAATAGGTTTTATTGAATTTCAACCAACAAACTGTCATTTTTCTATTATTTTTTTCCTATTTTCATTAAGTTGTTGCACATCTGGATGAAAACTGTCCAAATTTGATGTTTTTTATTGTTGTTGAGTACTTTTGCCTATCTCTGTCATTATTAAGAATTTAATGTGAGTATCATAGAGAAAAACATTACATTTCAAATCTAAATTTGACATCTGTAGGGCAGTTTCACAGCTTGGCAAAATTGAATCAAGATATGCAATAACCTATTTGTAAATACTTGTTTAAATGAATTTTTCTATTTATAGACATTTTACACACATCTATCTATCTTTTTTATATATATATATATATATATATAATATGGGAGGGGGTGTATCTGTTATCACCAGGAGGCTCTTGGTTAATGTAATCAGCTGGTTATTGTTATCTAAAAGACCTTGACACCAAAGTAATGACAATAAGCAGTATCTTCTATATATGGGTATACATTGCAATGCTATATATATATATATATATATATATATATATATATATATATATATATATATTCACACACACACACACACACACACACACACACACACACACACAGAGCTATGAGAAAAGATTGAAATATGAAATAGTTTAAGGGTATCATTGGCAGATCTTTTCATTTTGCTGCTTAACTTTTAATTTCAATACTGACTGGTGGGGAGGATTTATTAATTTAATGAAATATTTGTTTAAATCTTATCTTTCAAATGTTGGGCAATTGTTTTGCTTTTTCTTTTTTTTTCTTGAATTCAAATTTAAAAAATATAATTTATAATATTTTTTAAATTTGAATTAAAATCAAAATGACTTTTTCTTTTTATTTCAACACTCTAAAATGCCTGCATTGTACATAAATCAGAATGTAAAGTATATCATCGAACTAACCATAGATATTGCATCAAATTCTTGGCCAACTAACAAAAAAGTTTTTTTCTCTCTCTCTTTCTAAACATAGTGACCTATTAGGAGATCATTTGTGGGAATTGAGTTATCTCCCATAATCCCCCTTTACGAGATCAGTTTTTATTTTTACTCACTGAAGAGTCTGTTTTCTTCAGTAAATTACGAGTATTTAGGAGTATTGAAAATACTTCTATTTTTCCTCCTTTTTACTCAATTTTTTTGGCTTAAAGAACATACCACTCTGGATTAAAATAATTCCTACTGTATAGAGTTTATAAGAAAAATCACTAAAACAAAAAAGTGAGCATATGTAATTTTCAAATTTAATCCCTAAAATACTGTATTGATAACTCTACAGAAAGTTTAGAAATTTCCCCATTTTAAAAATTGGCTTAAAAAAATTGTAACCTGATCAATCTCTCTGTATAAAAATGTATTTTATAAACAAGTTAGCATGCAAATACTGGGTTACTTACAGCTGTATAATTTTAAGCATTTTATTAGATTTATATGCAGGGTGTGTATGCTTTTTTGATTGTGTACTTGTAATTTTATTTAGTGTGTTTGTGTAAGCAAGTAAACAAACTTTAGTATTTTTTTTAACACTATTTTTTTCTTATCAAAGAAAGATAATTAAAGAAAATGAATGCTTATTGTTTACTATATCAACTTCCTTAACCTTGTCTCATGGTATGTGTGTCTGTATTTTATCTCCTGATTTAATAGTCGTGTTGATTCTTCTTAATGTAATAAGAAAAAATGAAAACCTTTCCAAGTTCAATTATTAACGCTTCTATTTTAAAATATTACTTGAACATACCAATCATAATTAGATGAATTAAGTGTTTCTATATTTGTATTTTGAATGGTGTTATTTAGTTGACCTCAAGCAAGGAGAAAAGGAAAGTGCCTGAATGTTACACAGTATTGTGAAAAGTGGGCTTAACATGTGTAGGGTCATGTGTATAATCAGCAAAGAAATACCATTAGTCATAAGTACCTGTCCTCAGATCTACTATAGTGCTTTGTGGGTAAAGGAGTGGCCATTGAGAGAGTATGATTTTTTTTTTTTTTTAAAGCTAGTATGGTAGAAGTAAGTATAGTTTATAAAAGTAGTCTTTCCAGGATAAGACATAGTAAGAGCCAGTCTTATTGATAATCTGAAATTTTGTTACTAAATGATAGAAATGTTTTAAAAAATTGAACATAAAATAATTTGAGACACAAGAATTCAATTATAAAGGTTTTTAATAAGAACTAAATATGGCCAGAATTGAATATCAACCAAAAGTTGCATTAGAAGTTGTTTGTTTTTTTTGTTTGTTTTTTTCTATGATCATTTTTTTTTTTTTTTTTAATAGAAAAAACATTCTTTAGATCACAAGGTTCAAGAACCATCAAAATATTAATCTATTTTCTTAAAATCTAATCTCACTTGTCCATTTTTTGTTTTTGTTTACTTTTCATATTTAAACTGTTTGCGGGTGATCATTGGAGCAATACTATAGCCTGACAGAGCCAATCATTCTTTAGGCTGTTTTTGGAGTTGAAAGACTAGTTGCCAACTATAGCTGGAAAGCCCAGTTTGCTTTGCTAATTAACTCATAGTTGTAAGAATGAGGAGAGGATATGAATTCTTATTTTCCCCAAGGGCATTATTGCAAAATGAACACAAACTGTCTCTGGCTGAATTTGAACTCATCTTGTTGATTCAATTTTATTAACCATGAAAGATATCTATAAATAGTTGAACAATTATATTACTTCATTGATACAAATAGTCTTTTTAAATTTCTATTCAAACATGGAGGGCATAGGACTACTACAACACTATACAAGGTTCAGCTGCAGGTTCAGTAGGTTTTTATTGAATGGTATTTCAAGCCCATCACCTAACCTTCCAGGTTTCAAATTCAAATTTTCCCTTCTCCAACATTGGCTGTCTTATCAAAGCAAAAATAGCTTTGTCTACTCTACTATTTCGTCTACAACTGGGAATGAGATGAATTCTTACATTCCCCAAGGGCAATAGTGCAGAGTGAACAGAAACTGTCTTGAGTGGAATTTGAACTTCCTTGTTTGCAAATATCATTTTGCATTTTAAACCATAAACACTTCTTCATGCTGTTTCATTTTCATATGTGCCATAAACTCTATCCATAACCAATAATTCTTTATTTTCTTTTTCAGATTTTTTGATATGAAACATAAAGACCATTACAAGATTTATAATCTGTAAGTAAAAAAAAAAAAAGTTTAATTTTATTTTTATTTATTATTTAATATTTACATTATTGCTTCGAGAAAGCCATGAGCTCGGTACCCATAGTCAAGTTAAAATTCTCCCCTCTTTTTTTCTTTTGGTGGTATCATCAGCAACAATTATCCTCAAGGAAATTCTAGTTAAAAGCTATTCCTGAGAAAGAAAAAAAAGATATTTAATTCTGCTATTTAGTTCTGCAATCTTATTCATTTATAAATAATAATGATTTCTAACTTCGTAATGATAGTCGAGGAATGAAGAAAAGTTCAAGTGACTTACCTGGTTAACTGACTTAAAAGATTTACATCAAAATGCTCGTCATGACCAGATGTTTGATAAATCTATTGAACATTTTTGAGATATATACACATACATACACACACACACACACACACACACACACACACATACACACACAATCCCAGAGACTTATATGAAACCTGCACAAAGAGCAATGACACATGGTCTAAAGATAGCTTGAGGAATGAAACTGGCAGTCACCATGCAGTGTTGTTTCCTAAGTCTATCTAAGGCTCCTATATTGAGTGCTCTTCTTTCATAAATATAGAATATTTGAAACATATATAATCTTTGAAACAATTACACTGTGTGCAGTAATTCAGAAAAACAATTTGATTTGAATTTATACAAGTCTAAAAACTTATCCTATAAAAAAGAATCTAAGAAAAACATTGCCAAAATGCCTGAAGAATATTGCTGCCACATCTGGTCTGGTGTTTCTATGTATTTAGATTCTTGATAAAATACATAGAATCTGCAATGTTATTAGTCATGACCTGGCATCTTGGCTTCAGTCACTTTCCCACTGATGTAACATATATCTTTTTTGATAAATATTTTTATGGTAACTGTTCTGATGAGCTTTCCTCTTTGGTATCTAGATTTCATGAATTTGAGCATACTACTAGATTAGCAGCAAGGTTTCATCATTTTGTTGTTCTCATATTCTCTCACATTCAGTAAACCCTTGCATCTTAGTAGATTTGTCTTGTTTGAGGTGAAAAAAAAAATGAAAAATCTTTAAACTAAGATGTTTATTTACAATTGAAACTTTTGAAGGCATTTGTTGTTTTGTTGCAAAATGACTTTTGTGTTTATAATTTTGAGTTCTGTCTTTTACTTATTTTCTTGTTTTATTTTTTAAATTTTTAAAATTTTTCTTTTTTTTTTTTTTTCCATTTTTTTCTTTTTTTTTCTTTAATTTTTTCTTTTTTTTTATTTAATTTTTAATTTTTTTATATTTTATTTTTATTTTTTAATTTTAAAAAAAATGTTTAATTTTTAAAAAAATTAAAAAAAAAAATCTTATTGAGTTTCTAATATATTATGTATTATTGAGTTTGAAAAGAAAGAAATTCTCACTTTATTTTTTTATTCAGTTATATTTTTGCTTTGTCCTTGCAATGAATTTCTTACCATTCTTCCTAATGGAATGTTGTTGGCCTGGTCAATGATCAACCTCCATGGAAAATAGTGAGCCAAAATATTGATTTCACTTCAGGACAAAAGTGCCAGGTTTTGAACTGTGAAATTCTTAATTTTCTTCAATCCATGTGAAAATTTCCATCCCCTTTTAAATTTTTTATCTGACTCTATCCCTAGATTTAATCTCAGAAGTCTTCAATTAAAAGAAAAAATTTCACCCACTGTTATGAATGATGTTTATGCCATAATCAACAATTAACAGTCCCACCTGTTGATTTTTTATCATTTTATCATCGAAAAAATTACTTGCCTTACATATCATTTGATCAACTGTGATAAGTCGAGCTAATTAACCATTATGCAAAATCCTTATTTTATCAATAAATTCTCATTAATATGGTTTTTTCTATTTTTTCTCTTTTTTTTTTCTCTTTTTTTTTTTCTGCTTTTTTTTTTTCTCCTTTTTTTTTTTCTCCTTTTTTTTTTCTCCTTTTTTTTTCTCCTTTTTTTTCTCCTTTTTTTTTCTTTTTTTTTTCTTTTTTTTCTTTTTTTTTCTTTTTTCTCTCTTTTTTCTCTCTTTTTTCTCTCTTTTTTCTCTCTTTTTTCTCTTTTTTCTCTCTTTTTTCTCTCTTTTTTCTCTCTTTTTTCTCTCTTTTTTCTCTTTTTTCTCTTTTTTCTCTCTCACTTTTTCCTCTCTCACTTTTTCCTCTCTCTTTTTTCCTCTCTCTTTTTTTCCTCTCTCTTTTTTTCCTCTCTCTTTTTTTCCTCTCTCTTTTTTTCCTCTCTCTTTTTTTCCTCTCTCTTTTTTTTCCTCTCTCTTTTTTTCCTCTCTCTTTTTTTCCTCTCTCTTTTTTTCCTCTCTCTTTTTTTCCTCTCTCTTTTTTTCCTCTCTCTTTTTTTCCTCTCTTTTTTTCCTCTCTCTTTTTTTCCTCTCTTTTTTTCCTCTCTTTTTTCCTCTTTTTTTTTCCTCTCTCTTTTTTTTTCCTCTCTTTTTTTTTCCTCTCTCTTTTTTTTTCCTCTCTCTTTTTTTTTCCTCTCTCTTTTTTTTTCCTCTCTCTTTTTTTTTCCTCTCTCTTTTTTTTTCCTCTCTCTTTTTTTTTCCTCTCTCTTTTTTTTTCCTCTCTCTTTTTTTTTCCTCTCTCTTTTTTTTTCCTCTCTCTTTTTTTTTCCTCTCTCTTTTTTTTTCCTCTCTCTTTTTTTTTCCTCTCTCTTTTTTTTTCCTCTCTCTTTTTTTTTCCTCTCTATGAATAATTATTATATGTTATATTCAGATCAGCATTCTTATCTTGATTGTTAAATTCACAATGTTTTAAATGGCTGAAATGTTAGTAAATGTAATGAGAATATTAACCAGAATAAAGCATAGAATAAAGAGTTAATAAAAGACAATGATTCTTGTAAGATATTTTTGAAACCAAAGCAAAGTCGTTATATTTCCAAATAACAAAAAAACTTTCAGCAGATCTGCTCTCATAAAACCAAGTTAAAATAGGCTCACCTATTGTCTGTCTTGTACCTTCTCTGGTTTTTTTTTTTTTTTTTTTTTTTTTTTTTTAACAGGAGGAGAAGTTGATCCTTTGTTTCTGTTTAGAATTGGGTTTTTGGTTCCTTCAAATCTGTACGTCTAACATCTCCGCCTGAACTCTGAAATTTATTTCACTAAATAAATCTTGACCTCTTCAAGTCTAGAATTAGCTGTTTATATTTCCTATTATTTTGTTATCTCTTATATTAGGTTGGTGCAAAAATAATGATGTAATAATGTTGTATTTTGATGTATTTTTTAACGTCAAAAAACATTATTACATCATTATTTTTGCACCAACCTAATACTACAACACCACTCGGTAGCCTTCTACCTTTGGGCCTTGTGTTGGATGAGCATTAGTTAAAAAATCAATTTAATACTTTCTTTTTTATATATACATCAACACCATAAACTACTTAATATTTCTTAGAATACCAATGTAATTAGCTGCTATATCTTATTTCTTCGGAGGTCAGAGATCATTATCTTAGTGGTAGGATTGCTGAAATACAACTGAAACATCTTTAGTCTTTTTTTTTTTAATTTAGTTCTTGCTTTATATAAAAGTTTGATTAGTGTAAGAATAAGTTTGAGTAAGAGATAAGGTTTCTTTAGTCAATTCACACAGATTGGGAAGACCCAAGTAAAATTTGATCCTTATATTTTTGGTTAGTTCTGCTCACTCTGGTCCACCCCAACAGCTAACAAATTAGACTGAATCTACATGGCCAAATATCCTTTTTCATAGACACTTTTAAGAACACTTAAATTCCTATCACCAGACCACAGCTTGTTCTCTTTCAACCATATTCCAACAGTGATACCCTATATCAATGTAGACCTTATGAGGTCATATTACAGTACTTAGAAAAAAAGAAGTGAAAAATAGTCTAGTTTCTAAACTTAGAATCTTATTGGCATTCAAACAAAATTCCTCTGTAACATTCAAGTATGTATTGCTTAGTGACAAGTTAAAAAAATTAGTATTTTTATTATTTAATGTGTATTTTTATGTATATTTTTTAATATTTTAGTATTTTTTATCTTTTAATATTTTTTTTAGTATTTTTTATCTTTTAATATTTTTATTAGTATTTTTTTATCTTTTAATATTTTTATTAGTATTTTTTTATCTTTTAATATTTTTTATTAGTATTTTTTTAAATTTTTTATTAGTATTTTTTTAAATTTTTTATTAGCATTTTTTATTAGTATTTTTGTTAATTTTAAGAGTTTGGTTAAGCTCCACTTTGTGATATTTTTAGTATGTGGTAAGTAGAATTTATATTCTCTAGATCAGTGATTCTCAATTGCTGTTGTCACTGCATTGAAGAAATCATTAAAAAAACACCAGTCACAGGTTTCACACTAAATAAACTGCACAAATAGTTGAATAGAAACATTGAAATAAAATTCCTATATACCTCTAAAAATTTTGCTAAGTGTGGTGTGATATTTTCATTTGCTCTTATGTGTGCCATTGCTTAAAAAGGTTGAGACACACTGCTCTGAATGAATAATAGCTATTCCAATTTAACATTGACATATCTAAGACCTCTTATTTGATAGCCTTAGTTTTTATTTCCTTTCCATTCTCCCTGAGTCTTCCCTAAACTTTCACCTCTTTTCTTAATACATTCACTTGTCTGCTTCAAATAAAGTTTCCTAAATGTACATTAATGGAGTCAGTGATTGATTTGAAGAGGTTAACTCCATTCAAAGGTATGAATAGGGTTTTTGAAGTTACACCTTTGTTTCTTCTTCCTCTACATTTTAGATAATGGCTGGGACAGGAAGGTACTGATGACTTCATATGACATGAAAGTTGCTGATGGCTCATACTGACAGCAACAAAAAGGGGGCAAGGTTAACTGTTGTTCTTTAGGTCCTGCTGGTTTTAAAAATAGGAAAGGGTGTTTTTTTTTTTTGTTTTGTTTTTTAGGCGAATTGGATATTAAGATGTGGATAATTACTAAAAATTTAATATTTGCAAGAAATGTTAGAAAAATTTGATTTGCACATGAAAGATATTAGAGTAAACCATAACCTTTACTAGAAACAAATGACTTGTATACAGATAGAGAATGAGTTCAGTGAAGTCGGGAAGAGCCATAATCAATCCCTTCCTAAAAAAGGATATGCATAAAAAGAAATAAAACTGGTTAGCTTTTGGTAGGATTACACAAAAAATCCCAATTTTTCTTGCTTATTTTTATTATCGAATAACAATTGATTAGACATGAAATTTAATTTAAAATATAATAGCAAAAGATATTCAGGTTGAAAAAAAATATTTTAATCTTTCATTCCATTTTCAAACTTATTATTTACTTAAATTTTTTTTTTTTTTTTTTTTTTTTTTTTTTTTTTTGCTTGTTACATTTTACAAGTTTTGTTAATGTAATGGTTGTCATAATCTGAAGACAAATTTTTTTTTTTTTTTTTTTTTTATAATGGCTGAAATGTTTTTTGCTCATGGGCCTTAATGGAAGTGGGTGGGTATTTTTTTTAAGGAAATTTTCCAATCCTCTTGAGTTTAAGATCTTCCCAGTTATTAATTTTTTATTTTTTTATTTTAACTTTTAAATGATTTTTCCAATCCATCTCATTTATTGAAGATTGAGAATTCCACCTCTACCAAGTGTCAAACACTTCTCTTTCTATTAGCTACTTTTTTTTGAGTAAAAACATCTTAAAAAAAAAAAAAAAAAAAATCTGATATTTGGTCAGATTTTAGGAAGTGGTTCAAGTTGAAGAATTTTAAGCACCCGCTCATACCTTTCCAATGTTATTTTTGTTATGGAA
Organism: Acanthosepion lycidas; assembly: GCA_963932145.1. Taxonomy (NCBI): domain Eukaryota; kingdom Metazoa; phylum Mollusca; class Cephalopoda; order Sepiida; family Sepiidae; genus Acanthosepion; species Acanthosepion lycidas. The sequence goes on from OZ010612.1 coordinate 35,554,241, forward strand.
GTCGTCAATTTGTAATGTAATTCTTTTAGCCATGTTGAAGAGTGATATTTTCTTAGAGAGTGGGATGTCTATTTTTGTGATAAGTTGTATTAGAGATATTATTATCACATGAGACTTTTCTGAACAGTAGACAGTGTGGTGATAGTATTATGTTATACACAATGAAGCAAATGGTTCACTGGGGACTAAGAAATCTCTCCAGAGGGGAAAAGAGCTTATCCCTACAGGATTCTGTAGCTGAAGAGCTGAAGAAGAGAGGGAAGGGTTGTGCCTTTTCCTTTTATACTACTTTATTCAAAGTCACCTAGTTTTCATTAAGAGAAGCCTCTTGGCAGACAAGGTGGGGTAATCCTTCAACTTACCACTTGTCCTAAAAAAATTTTTTTCTTTTCTTTTCATTCACCCCCAATAGCTGTGGGAGAGGAGAGTTCCTGTCTGCATATATGTTACTAGTTTAATGTTCTGGGTATTTAGTAAATAAAAGCTAGATCGGTTTTAAATTTTACTTAATATTAATTCATACTAAATAATTTACTGGGAGCTTATGAGATTTGAAATTTTTTGATAACCACATTGAAATAAAATGGGTTTTGCAATCACAGGGCAAAATAAAAAGAGAAAAAAAAACTCTCCTATTATGGAACTTAATAAATGCAGTACTTAATAAATATTTGACATATTTATTCAAATATATCCTAATCTGAGTCTTAAACTTTGGTCTTGAAATCAGTAATTCTTTTCAAATCTTGGGACTGAATTTGAATAAAACTAGTAAGACCACCACTTTTGAGAATTTACTGAAGAGGAACTCTTATACACTCAACTAGCAATCAATTAGGTAGTTAGAAACCTCCTCATTTAAGGATAGGAAAATTCTAGCTAGGTGGTTGGTGTCTGTGATGCTTAAAGTTCTGTATTATTGTCCTGTCAAGTAGGCGTCAATAGAGTAGCATTGTTCAATTCACCTCGGAAAAGGAAAAAAACTTTTCTAATAAAATTTGTAGTTACCAATGATCATAGTTTTTATGTGGTAATTATTGCAATGGTAACCTCTTCCTTGGGGAGATAAGAGCATTGGAAATTACCTTAAAATCAAGCCTTGTGAGTGAAATTGGAAAGACAAAATTGTTCAGAATCCATCAATGATGGTACTAGCATGAAGTTATTGTGACTGAGGATTTGCATGACTGGCTTTGTTCAACTACTGATCACTTCAGATTGTGCAATCTCTCCCAGAAACTGTAACTAAGATCTACTGAGTATAATTGCAGTATAAACAACAGGTTAGTTAAGTAAGTGTTGAACAAACACAATGTGCCAGAAAATGCTCTTGCAACAGGTATTAGCCTTACTCTTGTAGACAGGCATACTGTACCAACCTCCTCCCAACACACATGCTTTTTCTTGTCCTCATTTGAACAATAATGAGAAAAATAAATAGCAAGATGAGACTTGTTTGAGCCTTTTACCATAAATAGTTCAGTATAAATCCTAAGCTATTACCTAATATCCGAATATAGTTTTTTGCATCTCAATGAAATAAAAAATAATGGTTTAAAAGACAGAAGCAAGCAAGGATGGGACTGACAGATGGTTGGGTTGGTTGAAATGGTATGGATGGATAAAGGGAGTTTGTAGTAATAATAGATATAAGAGATTTTTCTTTAAATAAAATCCCGGTGATAAGCAGTTTGTTTAAATTCTTATTGATTGAGGTTGTTATTGATAAAAGATTTTAGATAAATTGTTAGTGCTTTTCAAATTGTGTACGTGTGTCTGTTTGATATATGTACCAAAGTCAGACAAAAGACCATGGACAATGCATACACACTCTCTCACAATGAGTTTTGTTTCCATTAGTTTGGTTATAATTTGCCTAGGCATATTAATAGAACAGATGCACGTGATTTTTTTTTTTTTTTTTTTTTTTTACTTTATCATTTACCTTCACAAATAATACTAAAGAAAAAAAATCCATTAATAACTTTTTAGTTAAGATGGTAGGATGAGCCCTGGGGCTTTTTTTGGGAGGGGGGGGTCTCCTCTCCTCTCTCCTTATTCACTATGCTTATCTCAGAGTGTTTTGTGTATGTATGTGTGTGCCTGTATGAGAGAGAGGCTTGGTTGAGTCCTTCACCCACAAACCCAGATTAACCGACCAGCAAATTACACAGGCATATTATACAACACATGTAAATGCCTGGCAATGGATTTACAGTCACGAATACTTGGCTAGGCAGGTTCGTAGGTGGTTATGTAGGTAAAATAGCTGGCCACATTCCGGGCTAAATACTTGGTTTACTGACATAGTGAATGGCCGGACAGAAGCAAGCAAGGATGGGACTGATACATGATGGGGTGGGGATGAAATGGTATGGGTTGATGAAAGGTGATCGTAGTAGTGGAATAGATAAGAAACTTTCTTTTTTAATTCTCTTTATTAATTTCAACATTTTTCTTCCTTTAACCTTTACTTTTTTTTGCCTCATTTTCTTTACTTTTGTTTTTTCTTATAATTCTAACATTTTCTTCCTCCATTTTTCTCTTTGGTTCATTTCTTCCTTATTACCACTTTTCTCATTTTTTCCTCCTCTTTTTCCTCCTCTTTTTCCTCCTCTTTTTCCTCCTCTTTTTCCTCCTCTTTTTCCTCCTCTTTTTCCTCCTCTTTTTCCTCCTCTTTTTCCTCCTCTTTTTCCTCCTCTTTTTCCTCCTCTTTTTCCTCCTCTTTTTCCTTTCTTATTTTAACTTCTCTCTTTCTCTCTCCCCCCATTTCTCATCCCTCTCTCTTTCATCTTTCTCACTCTACTTCAAGATTCACCACAGCTTTAAAAGATTCACCACAGTTTTAATTTATTTGTTGCACTCTACTGTAACCATGTAGAGTAGAACTACCCAAATCCAAATATAGCATAATCTAGACTTCCTCGAATTTGGACTCTTCAAATCTGAACTTTTGTATTGACATAAATATGAAGCCTTTTCTTCCTCGTATCAGAACATTATCCCCAATACCAAACATCTTGATTGTTTAGTTTAAAGGAGTTGTATATCCTTATTTTTGACTTCCTTTACAGATTGTAATTGTTTTTGAATAAGATATTTCTTGCCCATAATAATGTCACAATTAAGTTCAAAGAAGAAGAGAATTACATTGACTTTTGTGCAAAAATGTGAAATTCTTGAAAATAAGTAACTGGGTTCTAATGAAAGAATATAATATTGGAATAAGCACACTTTTCTATATAAAAAGCCAAAGAGAAAATTTTACAAGCTGCTTATTCCTGTGAAAATAAAATGAGAAATGCTTTACAAAAAAAAAAAACTTCTCGTGGACCATATGAGTGGTTTTCCTCAAAATGATTAAGTTTGGCAATATCAGGTCTGATGCTAATTGCCAAAGCAAAGGATCTTTATGCCAAAAAGAACATTAAAATAAACATGAAATTTAATGAAGGTTCGTTTAGTAGTTTTAAGACTAGACATGGAATACAGCAATTTCAGTTGAGCCGTTCTCAGCCAATGCACAAACATCTTCCACATATAGTAAAAACTTCTTCAAAATTATGAAGGACTATAACTTAACCCCAGATGAAATCTACAAATGCTGATGAAAGTGGTAGCTGTTGAAAATGTTTGCCCACAAATCTTTAGCTTGTGCAGACGAACAAAAAACAACAGATTATAAACTAAATAAAAAAAAAAAAACTTGACAGTGCTGGTGTGTGCTAATGCATCAGGTACCCACAGACTTAAACTTTTAGTTATTGGAAAATCTAAGTCTCCCTGTTCCTTTGAAAGGAATTGTGTAATTACTAGTCACATACAAATCCTCTAGAAATGCATGGATGAATCAATAGCTGCTTACTGATTGGTTCTTTCAGGAGTTTGTCCCATTTTCTTGAATTAGGCAAACCAAATTCAGGATGCTTACCTCTTTTAGACAATTGCAGAGCTCATCCACATGAAGATAAATTAGTGTCATCTTGTGAAAATGTTTTTGCGCGCTATTTATTGCCAAACATTTACATTGATGATCCAACCAATGGATCAAGGTGTCATTTGGAATATGAAATGTTTCTATAAATATCATGAACTGCAATGTTAGCCTGAGGTGCAGAAAATTATTGAAACTTGCCAGCGTCCTATTGAACACAAAAAATCTTCAATTCCTTGATGCAGATGATGTAACATGGGTCAGTCGAGAAGCAGGAATTGGAGATGATACTCATAACAAAGACAGTATTCAAGATAGTGTTAATAGTGATAATTGCAGTAGTACTGAGTCTATATTAGATGATCAAAGTGATGATGAAACAGTAGTGTATTGAAACACAAACCAAATTCATTGAGCAAAACCCTTCTTTCAATGACCACTGAAGTATCCAGACATATGCATTACAAAATGAAATTATCAAAAAAAAAACAAAAAAACTGCACAATCGTAAAGTGAAAGAATGTCGTCAAAAGGACCATAAAAACAACTATGATGAACACAAATGAAGAATACAGTGTGAAATTCAGGAAGATCTGACAATGGACAAATGATAAATTTATAAATTTCATAAATTTTTAAACATTTCATAAAGTGTATTCGTCTTTCACAAATTACAATATTTGTTTAGCATACATTTTTTTCATTATTATTGGTTGTTAATTATTTTGTGTACATTTATGTATTCAGTTTACACTTTAAATAAAAACAAATCAACATTACAAACTACTTTTGTATCCTAAACTCAATAAAAAATTTTAAGCTTGTCACAGCAGCTTTTTCTTCCTCAAATCTGAACAGTACCCTCAATACTAAACATCTCGTATGATCAGTTTAGAGGAGTTGTACTGTATTTCCTTTGTGTAGATATTACTAGTTTCTTTTACAATAATGACCATTTTTTTTTCTAACCCTGTTATTAAGTGTGCTCACATAATCTGTTTCCTATTCTCCTTTTTCATACCAAATAAGATTTAAAATGTGATTATAAATTTACAGGTCTTTTATAAAAGTATAATTACAAATGTTTCTTTATCCTGAAAGACATAGGAATAAAATTTACTTACTGAAACTCTCAATTTTATTTTAGAATAATATAAGTATTTAACAAAAAATAATCACCATACCACCTTCTTTTATTGTAGAAAGACCTTATAAATAACTGAATGGTTTGTCAAGTTCCCTTTCCGTCTTAATCTCTTTAAATCAGTATCAATTATTTACAAAGGCTATTGAAGCATCTGTCATAACCTTTCTCTTGTTAATGAGATCATATCCCTAAATAGAATGAATAATTAAACAGTTGTCAGTGACCTTAGTTTTGGTTATTCATCCTAATTCAATTAAAACAAGTCACTTAGATTCACTGTTGATCTGCCATGTATGGGATTCGTGTCAATTATGAGCTCCTCTAAGGTTTTTAGATCAAATCAAGTTGAACTTCATTTGGGCTCTTGCCTTGGTGATAGTGTTATTGTTTATCATGAGGTGTTTAGAGGCAATAAAACTGGTAAACCATTGTTGCAAGTGAAATATCACTTTATTATTTATATAACTTTTCCAGCAATGTCAGTTGATTTTCATAAATTCAGATTTGATCTTTTATAAAAAAAAAAAAAAAAAAAAAAGACATTGAAGTCGCCCACTAAAATGCCCAGCATATGATGTATGTCAACAGGTATCTACATTAGTGTAAAAGTATTAGGTTGGTGCAAAAATAATGACGTAATAATGTTGTTTTTTAACATTAAAAATACGTCAAAAAACGACATTATTACGTCATTATTTTTGCACCAACCTAATAGATTTACCCTCTGCAAAATAACCAGTGCTCACTATTTGTGGTTGTTCCAAATCAAAAAAGAGATATGACATAGGTCTTTAAATAAAAGTATTTTAAAACTATGAAAAAAAGAAATTAAATTTCCTTAAAGCCTGAATCATTACATGCTGAGAGGAAAGCTTAATAAATAAAAAAAATGCTCATTGTCTACTAAAAAGATTTGTCAAATTCATTTTACAGTTGGTTTACCTACATTTCTTAATGGAGAGTCTTTCATCCATCCTGCTACCAAATGGGTTTAGTATATAGTAAAGTTGTTGTTGATTACTGAAAAAAATTTTCTACCAACGTGGTTTTCTTTTTGACCAAATTAAGAAAAAAAGTTTTGGGGGGGGGGGGGTTAATTTTATATTTAAAATAGGATGCTGATTTCTTGGTAAAAAAAATTTTTGGGATTTTCCTGTTTGCATGAGACAAGGATTTGGAACCTATCAGATAACAAGAGTCAGAAATTATACTACTTATATTGTCAGGGTTATATCCTAAAACTCAGCAAATTTTAATCCGGGTGGGGGGTGAAATTGAACAGCTGCATTCCTCAAGAACTTTTCAAGAAACAAAAAGAAAACAACACACACAACTTTAAATTTGAATCAATTTTTCATTCAGGAAGGTTATGCCAGGTTTTAGATATATTTTTTTTTTAACAGTAATCTTCACTCTGTACAAGACTCAAGAGCCACTCTAGCTAGAGGGTTAATTTATTAGATATTTTATATGGATAGGAGAGGGAGAAAACAGTTAGCTCCATACTTGAACAGGTTAAGATTGTAGTGATTGGAGAAACATCCTCTTGGGAGTCTGTTCCACAGGGCAGGGTCCACAGGAAGAAACTGTTTGAGTGGAACTTACTTCTTGCCAATGGGGTATATGGAAGGAATGTGGGTTGTTTGCTACTATGTAAGTGGCATGGTGGGTCCTAGCCATGAGGTTAGACCTGACGGAACCAAAGATCATCCAAGCACTTTCCATGGAAGTAGCAACAGAGCACTCGCCACATCCCACCTGTAAGAGGGTGAAAATAATTCTTCTCCATCAAGGACTTAGAGATGCTTTTAAACTCTATCAAGACTGGAAAGTGAAGACTGGGCAGCTCTTGCCCAAATATAATGACAGTCCTTCATTTTCAGCCTGATCTGGCTCTTGTGTATAGATCTTTTTCAAATATTTTGACAAATGTATTGTGCAAAATCTCTGACTAATGTGTTGTGGTTTTAACTAGAAAAACCCAACACTGTAACCAACTTATAGTGTCATTGTCACCAAGTTAAAATTACATTTTATCATATTAAAGGAAAAAAGGATGTTTTTACTACATTACTAAACCACTTTTATTTTTATATATTTGAATAAGTATTTTTTTGTATACCAATGTTTTAGGGATTTTAAAAAGATGCTTTTTTTTAATTTTTATTTATTTTTGTAAGCTGAAAACTTTTTTCAAGCATTCCAATTCCAAACTTGCTTTTTTTTTTCCCTTTCTCTCTCTATCCCTCCCCTCTTCTTTTCCTCCTATGTCTTGCTTCTTTCCCTCTTTATTGTTGTTTTTCCAGTATCTCCCCCTCCTCCTCAATTTCTTGATGCAGATTGGAGGTCACATGCCTCTACATTAATAAGACCCACAAAAATGTGAAGGGAATAGAAATGTGGGGAGGGGGGGCGAGCCGAGAGAAAATCACGCAAAGGGATCTATAATCAGACATGCCATTGAATCAAGAAATGTACTGACACAATGTATCCAGGTCTAATTTATTTAATACCTGCCACAAACAGTCTCCATTCCCAACAAATATACTTCATTTTTGTGCATGTTTTTTTAAAACAAAACAAAAAACAAAAGTGCCAATTTTGTTAGTTATATGACCATGTTGATATTGAAATACCTCAAAATTAAGTTTTTATTGTGGAAATTATAGTCTGAAAATATAGGAGTTAAACTTGAGACTCCAGTGTCCAACTTGTGAGAAATTTCATATCTAGAATTTTAAATAAAGCAAGAATAAAAATGTGATTTTTATTTTTTGAGGGTAATTTTCCAAATCTTTAAAACTGAAATGAAAGGGACTATTTAAATTCTCTTCTCTTACTCTAAATTCAAAAGAATAGTTACTTCACTTTAATCTTCTAGTCTCAAGGATCAAAAGGTAGATTCTCTACTCATTAAACTAAAGCTAATCAATAGTAATTATTCACACTTTCTTTCAATATACATTGTAGTTTTCAATAATTACTAAAAAAAAAAAAAGAAGTTAAATACTGATCAGAAGAAGCAGTTATTGATAATCCTAGAAGCTCTTTTAATCCCAGTAAGTAATTCATGTAAGCTCCCCACTCCCGACTCAATCACACACACACACACACACACATATATATATATATATATATATATATATATATATATATATATATATATATATATTTTCGCAGCTGGGTAGAGAATCATAGCTAATGATCACAAGAGGTGGCCTGTTGTTATCCCCTTCACCCTCCCATCCAATACTAACTCACCTCTGTTGTTGCTATAGCAACAACCCACCACCTTTCTCTGCCATCACAACGGCTCTATAGCCCTCCCATGTACTTGGTGACCCTAACAACACATCAAAGTGTCCAACTCTGGGAGCCACAATGCTAGGGTGGAAAGGTAAGGGCTGGGGTGTAGCAGGGCAATCCAAGACAGAGCATAAACCAATATGAGAAAGAAACAATAAAAATGAGAAAAAAAAAAAATGTAAAAAGGAATAACAAACGGTTTTAAGCATAGAATGAAAGAGAAATAAATGAAACTGTCCAATCCCACAATTCATTGCAGAGGTAATCAACAGCAGTGAAAGCATTAGGATATCAATACATAGATATATACACAAAAAGTGAACCAGTATTACTGTCAATCAATGGACATATGTATTGATGTAGACACAAACATCTTGCTTTGCTGAGAATTGTTTTAATTTTCTTTTTTTAAATACCACCATGACACTTTTCTTTATCTGTGCATTGTGATGACTTTTTGGGAAAGATACTGGAAAGGTTCCCTATTGCCATCTTCAGAGGAATTGAAATTCAGAAACGAATTTGAATTGACTGGAAATAGTTTTTGTTTTGAAATTGGTGAAATTGTTGATTTTAATGCGATTTATAGCCATTTTTTATCACAATGAAATTCTCTTTATTAAAAAAAATCTTCCAAAGACAGAATATACTTTTCTGGAACTTTATTTGAGAAAGATTTGCTGATTTAAAGTTTAATCAATCTAACTTGAAACAAATATTACTTTTTAATTTAAAATATCATCACAGAAAATCATTTTTTAACATGAACGTCGGTGTTTTATATGCTGACACATTTGACAGCCTAATGTTTGAGAAATTTAATTTTTTCTAAATAATAAAAAAGCTGAATGATACATTAGTCATCAAAATCTAAATGCCTGTCACCATTAATTGATGATTTCTCTGTCCACACTGTTTATATCTACAAACATTCTATCCTTGTTCCTGATATTTAAAACTCTTTCCTCATAAATATATCAAATTTTAAACAATATGTTCTAAATTTATGTCCAGAGTCATACAGTGTAACCCGGATATAAGAGAGATTTTCTCTGGTCCCAAATTAGAGCCTGTGTTAATGTAAATATAACAGACCAAACCCAGATATAAGAGAAACCCGGATATAAGAGACTTCTTCTCCAGTCCCGACAACTCTCTTATATCCGGGTTACACTGTATAACATCTCCTTTCCCCACAAAACTACTGCTGATACAATGTGGCAGAATTTGAAAACAATGATATCCATTCTGTACAAGGCCCAAGAGCCACCCGAGGTAGAGGTACAGATTAAGAGGCACAGTTTTGGGGGATATGTAGAGAAGATAACAGTTAATCCTGAAGTTGAACAGTTTAAGATTGTAGTGATCTGGGAAGCATCCTCTTAGGAGTCAGTACCACAAAGAATACAAAGGGAAAGTGGTTCACTATAATGCGCATGGTATGGCAGGTCTTGGCCGTGAGGTTTAGAACTGGTGGAACTATGGAATGTAGTTTGAACACTTTACATGGAAATAGCAGTAGAGCAGCAAGAGGCTTGCAATGTTTTTGTCTGTGGGAAAGAGAATTGCAAGGTGGAAAATAATTCCGCATCTACAAGGATGTGGAGACATTTGAGGCCTGGATTGAGTAAGGTACCATCATTAGGTGTCAAAATTCCAATTTAAAGCCAAGCTTTATCTGTATCTTTCAATACAATCTGTAACCACAATTTGTTGTATTTCTCTCCCCATTCCCACTGCTTTTTTTGTATAAGACCGATTCCATCAATAAAATTTATTAGTTTGAAGAAGTTCCTTCTTGGAACAAAATGTATTTACCATTTTGTCATTCTAGAAAATTAAATAAATGCTATCAACATTAAATGATGATTTCTCTGTCCACAATTTGAAGTGGGTGGCTTAGCATAATAAAACTACTATTTTCAAGTCTGTTCACTTTCAGTCCAACATTTTCATAAACTATAAAAGTGCTACTATAGTATGATATCCATCATCTATTTTCTACTATGATATTTACCAACTGTTGGAAGTATGAAATATGCTAAAAACCCTAAACCCAACCGTAACTCTTAAACAGGATATCGCTTCATCTTTAATTGAGATTATTTTGTCTACTTCCTTTGTGAATACAAATTAGATAAATACCCTACTGTTTAGGTTAAAATAACACCGTATGTAGTTTGAGGAATTAATTGATGTAGGTCGTAAGTCGGCTGTTTGGTAGAGTACATCATCATTTATGGTAGGTTGCAAATGCCTTGGTAGGTATCATACTATAATAATTTTATATCTTTTCAGTATTGACCATTGCAGGAGTTTTACCTGAACAGTTTGTAACAAGACTGGCTTTATAAAAGTAAATAACTGATTTCTTTAAGTAAAACTTTTAATTCCCATAACAAAAAAATATTTATAAAATATAAAACAAATATCTTTAATATTGGTAATGGTGAGATTAGCCATTTCCTTATAAGGAAACATTCAACATTCATTGACTAAACAGTTAGCATTATTGTCAGTTGTTAAAATTCATAAACTGTTTCTCTTAAAACAGTTTTTCAGGAAAATAAACTTCTCAAGTTCACTGTTATCCAGTGATGTGCAGAGGTTTGGTAATGCTCAGGGTCAACTCCTTAATTGTATGCCTCTAAGACTCAAGTAGTGGAGGGGGCTATAGGGTTTAGTATTGAGAAATGTGAGAAAGGAAGACATTTTAAATATGTAAAAACAGAGGGAACATGAAATAAACACTTTATTCAAATTAAACATAAACCAAATTTTTATTTCACTCTTTGATTGGATGCCCTCCCAATATGGATACCTGGGGCCATTACACCCTCTATCCCCACTTCTGCACACTATTGTTGTTATAACTCTTTCTAGTATTGATGGGAGTTTCCTGCCTAACTTTTTGTTTAATCTAGTGGAGAAAGTCAATATCCTGATTATGTCACTATTTTCCCTTTTAGTTATACATGCTACCCACTTTAGTTGTTGTTATTGCAAGTTTTCAAGTGATATGGTTTTCAATAAAAGAGAAAACATATTTGTATAACTGTTCAGATTTCTTTGCGGTAGTCAATCCCTATATACAAAGTCCACAGCTGCAATTTACTTTTAAATATTTGTGATGAATTGATATAAAAATCAACTCGGTTAGCCATTCTGTGCCTGCATATATTCTAAAAGCACAACACATGTAGATTACACTATATTTTGTCTTCATATTTTCCTTGTTATTAAAAACTATGTAGAAAAAAAAAAGACAAAACAGAATTATACCCGACAGAATTCTCTTGTTTTCTCAGGACTTGGAAGACTTTTACATAATGACCAGTTTTTCACTTAAGCAATGTTTTCTTCTATTTACAGATGTACAGAGCGTAAATATGATACCAACAAATTTCACAAACGTGTTGCATCATTCCCGTTTGATGATCATTGTCCTCCTGAGGTGGAGCTGATCCGGTCATTTTGTTCAGATTTGGATCAATGGCTCTCAAAGGATGAACAGAATGTTGGGGCCATACATTGTAAAGCTGGAAAGGTAAGGTTTTTCTCTGAGAGTTATTTCTCCTTCCTCTTCTCTATGCAATTCCCTGAAAAGACATAGATGATCATGACTCTCCACAACTTCATGTCTCTTATTGCTATAATTAACCATTTGCCATCTTTCTTTACCATTGTTCTGCCATCCATTCATACAAACCCATTAACTAGATCACTGCTGCTTCAATATGCTTTGTGAGTATTAAATTCTTCAGGCCCTCTTTCCTCATTATGTGTCCCAGTTATTTCACCTCTCTTTCTGATTGTAAGTATTGGTTTCCTTGTAGTTTCTATTTTTATCTTTTTCCTCTGCCTGTTTCAAATTTCAAAAATGCTAGTATAGTACCCATAAAAATAAAAGGATTCTTCCCAGGATCAGCAGAGTATCTGTGTATTGCCAGCAAAAGAGGTATTAAGGTAATGACATCCTCATGGGTCAAATTTATTATTATTGGATTTGATTTTGAACATCAAAAACTCTTCAGCTCTAATTTAATAAGGAAAGATTGAAAATTTTGATTCAAAGTAAAGAAATCATCATGCGATTTGTGAAATGCGCATCCTTCTTTATACAAGTTTGATTGAAGATAACTAACAAAACACTGTGATTAGGCATTTTATTAAATTTTTCTTGCTTTCATACAAGTTATTTCTTTTTTGGATATAGTGTAAAAACTGTCCAAATGATTTGAAGATCCAAGAACTTTCAACTAATCTAATATTAGCCATTACAAAGAATGTCTTTTTGATTTAACTGAATATGCTATTTCTTTTTTTATGATTCTTAATTTCTGAACACAGCACATTGTGGCCATGTTCATAATTGCTATTGAGGTTATTGAGAGTTGGCTTCTTTTTTATTATTAATGTTGCCAAGTGGTTCTGACCATGAAATTCATGTTCACATCTCACCAGAGTTAATTTGCCAAGGAAGGTGACTTCTTGACAATAGGAGACCTGAGCATGTGACATCAGTAGAGAAGTGCCTGAAAAACCAAACTGGCTTGACCCAAGCCTTGGGAGTAAAACTGAGTAGACAAAACTGTTCAGACGACATCAATGATTGTGGTAATATAAAGTGACAGAGGGTTTGATCACACTGTTGCAAATTATGCATGCTTTCTCAAAAACTCAACATAGTTGCAGAAAAAACTATTGTCTCTTTGGGTGTGGAACAATCCAAATGTGCCTGAGAAGGTGTCTGCAACAGGGATTAGCTAGCCACCCTGATAGACAGTTATACTCTAAATGAAGCATATAATTATATATTTCTTCAGGATATATTTATCACAGCAATATATCATGTGAGTTTCAGCTTGTAATATCTTTTATTAAAAATATTAATAATTTGTTTTGGCAGAGTCAAATTTTATTATACAAACAATAAGTGAAAAACACATACTTATAAAATAATTCAGAAAATATAGTCTGTTGTGGTAAGAACTAGTTACTCTCCTTGCTGATCCATTCATAAGTAGTCCTGGGTAATTGTCTATGAGAAAGAAGATAATACTATTAAAGTGACTTGTCTCGCTGAGTATTGAATACTATCATGACTGATTCGGTTGAGTTAAGTGTTGTCTTCCCAGACCCCACATCACAACATAGGCTATAGAAAAATATTACAGTTGTATGAAAAAGTATCTGGTGTTCAGCATTAGAAAGGTGTTACCATCCATTCATCAAGATTACATTCCTTTCTTTCAAAAAGTGTTCAATTGTTTTACATGCCAATCTGATTCTAAATACATTAGATTACACTTCACAGAGGCAGGATAATAGAATTAAACATGTTCCATCACATGTCTGATGACACAACCTTTTGGTTACTTCTCATTGGTCTATACAAATGTCAAACTCTGCAATTGGACAGTATTTACTCGATAATTCTGCTTGTGCAGAGACCTGTATAAATGACTGTTTTGAGATCCTAAGCATGGCTCACTCAGCAAGTTTCGGAATCTATTTATATCTTTGTTCAACAATCTTTATTGTACAGACAAAAGGTGTTTGTTTTTGCTTCATCTTTTTGATGAAAGGATACATTTTTTTTGTCTGCTCAATATCTGATGCTTTTCTAATCACTATTGAATGCTAATATTTAGATTCTTCTATTTTAAGAAGTTTTTTGTTTTTTTAAGTTTTTAAAAACATTATTAGAAAAACACTTCAATCTCAAAAAGACACCATTTTGTTTTTGTGCTGTTTGTTGCAGCAATTTTTCGCATTCATTTTGTCTTTATTATAATCTTAAAGAATTGATCTGCTGATCGTTCTTTTGGTGACGGTGTACTGAAGAAAATAGTGAGATAGGTCAAAGTCCTTTTGTTTTGTTTCTTATGGGCAGGAAAAATATGCCTCATGACTGGATGGGGTCAACAAGATAGAAGTCAGCTTCTTTGTCGCTGAGTGAATCAAATGCTGTAAGCAATTTCATTACTCCACCAATGGCAAAACGTAATTAGCTGTTTTTATCTCTCAATTGTGTTTCTGTCTTCAGACAAATCCCCAAAAATAAATGAGGGATGCTTGGTCCTGAGGATTCCAGCCCTGCAGCAGAACCTCCCTCATTGAACTAAACAGTGAGGGTTGGTGTAATATCAACACAAACCCTGATGTCAATTTTTTACCTTGGCCATGTGCATGCACTGGGGTTTCCTCACTTTAAACTGGCCTTCTGCCAGATCCTGCCATCATATGTGAGTAAATACTAATAGTAACTGACACAAGGTTGCAATTGAGCGAGTTTTTTAGAGAAATTAATTTTTTCTTTTTACAATTATACTAAAGAAGATGGCTTCTAACAAATGAACTTAATTTTTGTCCAATTTTAATATTTATATACTACTCAAAATCTATTTAAACATATTTGATTAATACGGTGCGCCATATATTTGAATAAATTATTTTACATTGGCTGCTTGATTTTCTGTAACCTTCATTTGTCTTTCATTCATTGATTTATGGTAACATTTTGTTTCAAAATTAACATCCTGAAAATTTTACAAGCATCAATACCAATTTTATTGTGAAAACATTGACTTGTATAATAAAATTTGGTTTTTGTGTCATTTCCTTTATCAAGTGACAAAGCACTACTTATATTGACTGGTCGTCTTGTTTTTAAAAAGCAGAATCATTTTGGGCATAATCATTTTTGTAGATAAGCATTCATTAGATAATATTCCTCAAGGCACATTTGTCAGAACCCCAAATATATATATATATATATATATATATATATATATATATATATATATACAGCATTAATTCTCTCAAAGTAGTATGGTTGAATAATATCAACAAGATCTATCAATTTATTTTTTAATTTCAGAATTTTTGATATATATATATATATATATATATATATGTGTGTGTGTGTGTATGTATTATTTATTATATGAGATTAAAACAAAAAGTTGTTAAAAATCACTACACAAATAGTTTTCATGTTTTAGTACTCAAATTAAATGCTACAGAGGAATTATACTCCATTTGTTCTTATCTCATATCTGGAGATATATAGACAGGAACATTTCTCTTAAACATCTTTCATTAAATAACATAGACAAGGAAAATTTAATTTTTTATTTAGCTTTTCCAGAGTTCTTAAATTTTTTTCAATTTGGTGGCATAAAGGAGAGCTATATATATATATATATATATATATATATATATGCACACACTAACTTAAAAGCTAGCTCCTACAGAGGGCACTTGATTGGGTCTTCGTCACAATAGGTAGGGATGAATAGATGCAATAGGCAGAAATCAATTACAGAAATTAAAAGTGATCGTTGCATTTAAGTATCCTTTTAAAAGTACAACGATAATTCTTCTGCCACCATTTAATTTAAAAACAATTTGATGTATGTAGGTCCTTACTTCCTGTACAAACAATTATTTTTATTTCATGGGTGACTATTGCTGTATTTCACAATTAATTTTGATTATTCCCAAATTTATTTCCAAGCTATAAAAATTATCATACAAAAAATTTTGTCGCAAAAATCACCAAAAGCAATCACATTAATAAAAACGTGAGGATCCAAAATTTCATGATTGTGGGTCCAGACCCGGCCCAGAATGTTTTTTAATTTTCTCATGTAGTCAACCTAATTACAAAATAGTATGAATTGCTACACCCTTAAGAATAAAGTTGAAAAAGTGTGAGACAATGAGACACACATTTATTATATATATATATATGAAGAAAAGTAAGAATAAGGAAAATATTACTGTAAACTGGTGAATTAAAAACTATGAAAAAAAAAAAAATGAAGCTAACTGGTTATTGCTCCTCACTCTTCAACTAAAGGAGAAAATATAAATGTGTGTACAATGACTAATAAATGATGAAACAACAAACTTGCTATCATTGGCTTAGAAAAAGTTTCACATTAAGTAGACAAAGCTACTACTATACCTGTTAAAAAAAAAAAAAAAAAAAAAAAAATTTGAGAATAAGCACAACTGCCAAATGCTGGACAGTTTTCAGGTGTGTTGTAATATAGCTCTCAAGTTGTTTTATTTATGAAATACAAACCTAAAAGTGTCTATAAACCTTTAATCCAATGGATAGGTAGCATAGTAAGTGTTTCTTCCCATGCTAATATTTAGAAAATAATTAATACTTTTTAGTCAATAGTCTGTCTGGTTGGGGTAAATTCTAAAATGCCTAAATTTTCTTCCACACCTAATCAACCTCTTTCAGACAATGTTTTGCATGCAGATGCTTTCTTTAAGAGTCTCTGTATTCACAGACAACTGTACGAGTTTAATTCCACCAAATGTTTGTCCTTGGTTTACCTACTGATTTGTTTGTTTATATATATATATATATATATATATATATATATATATATTTAAACCAAAAGTTGCCAACCATCTTTGGAAATTTCACATTACATTTTATGCAACAAAGCACAAAATGACAAATAATAGGAAAGAAAATAAGAATAGCATTTTTGTGCAGATTACTTTTAAGGAAAATAATTTCAGGGATAATTAAAAAATGAATTTAAACTTAAATGTTTAGATAAAAATTAAAATGAAGAAAATTCTTTTAACACTGACTTGAAAAGTAACATCATAAATATTGATATCACCATTTTAGGAAGAGTGCTATGAATTAAAATAATTATACTGTACACTTCTCGTTGAAACAAACAGTTTAAATTTGGGAATTTTTAAAGTACCCAAAAAACGACATTGTTACGTCATTATTTTTGCACCAACCTAATACCAATCACAAAGTGTTTATTAATAGACTAAGGGAAATAACTACAATTGGAATTCAGATAAGTTATTTCCCATATCCATTAAACAAAATTAACAGGGTTCACTTCCTCTCCTACGTTTCATATGTGTTTGTGTGTGTGTGTGTGTTTAGGTAAGTAAAACATGAGTATACACTTGTATCAAATAGTCTTTGCATAAATAAGCTGTTTTGACTACAGAAAATATATATAAATCTGTATATCAGACTAATAATTGGTATTGTAATGACAAAATGGGAAACTTCTTACATTATGTTTTTTTTTTCTAGAAAGGAGATCTTCAGACTAATGCTTAATATGAAGTCATCTGTTATATTTATTTCTCAACAAATAAAATTAGCCTTATCAAAATTTAGAAAAAAATGACGCCAGACCCCTCCTTGAAGCAAACAAAAAATAAACACCCCATTAACTTATTTTATCATAACCAAATGCACCCTAATTATAATACAGGATGAAAAAAAACAAGTAAAAACAGAATTCACTGGTACATATTACACAATGGTCCTAACAAACACTTAAGATTTTTTGTAAAAATAATATTGTCCATGAATTCTCATGTCCCCCCATGGAGATAGCATCTCTAACAGTAATAATCAAAAAAAATCACACATATGCTACACACACTCACAGATTTACCTGTCACCTGTCGAAACTCTGCAATCCATGTACACATCAACCAGCACATCATGACTGATCAAAAGACAACTATCAACATAAGACAGATATTAGTAGACAACATCCAAATACTCTACAGCACCCAACTAGCAGTATAACCCATCTTCGACCAAGTGTTTCATTACTGGGAATATGTGCCGTTCAGTTGGAGCAGTTTAAGTTTAAAGTCAGCCCACACCCAAAAATTAATATTAGTAACAACAATTGGGTACAACTGAGGCATATCTCCAAAATTGGGGATTTGGGGTGGGGTGAAAGGGCCATTTTTGCATTCTCAATCTTGCAAGGAAGGAACCTCTTCCATGGACCTTCATAATAATAATATATGATAATTTTTATTTATTTTTTATAATTCTAATGATCTTTTGTGTTAGATTTCAACTCTCTCACTTGATTGTATGCAATTTTTTACAGACATTAAATTTTGCCTTTTGATTTTATGTGAAAAGTGTAAAACTCAATTTTTTTGATTTTTCATCTTCAAGGTTGTAATTTTTTCCAGCCAATTTCAAAACCGGCACTGAAGAATTATCTATCACAAAAAAAAAAAATTATCAAAACCAGATGAAAACTGGAAACAAACAACATCGAATCTCTCTCTCACACACACACACACACACACTTTGAGAATTATAGATGCAAGGAAAGACTAAAAACCATAGAAGCTCTTAGTATACAACATAAAAAGCACACATTAAATATTATTCACCACAGGAGATGGTATCTTGAAGTGCATATGATAGAATTAATGTGTATATATTTTTTATATATAAAAAATATTATAAGGTTTTTGGTTCTCAATGTTTTTTTTTTGTCATTTTTTATTCATATTAATTTAATTCTTTGTTTTTAAATTTCATACAACAAAAAAAATGTGAAAGTGTTGTAATAGCCAAATTATTTCTTCTATGCTTTTGCTTTTTTAGGGTCGGACTGGAGTAATGATCTGTTCCTACCTTTTACATAGACACAAATTTAGCAGTGCTGTGAAAGCTTTGGACTTCTACGGAGACACTCGCACTTGTGATAAGAAGGTAAGTTTATGAATAATTGTGTTTTTGTTTTTGTTTTTTTTATAGCAGAAACCCCTATCGTCTTTAAGGAAGCTTCTGTTATACTCAGGGGATTTTCCAAACAAACTTTTCTGAGTAGAGAAAATTAACTGTCCAATTTGGCCAACACATGTTGCCGCATTCAAGTTGATATCTCTTAGAACAAGATTATAAAATAGATATATAAATGTTTTTATTAGCTCTTAATATTTTGCAGTTGCTATTTTTATAGCAACTCAGACAGTGAGTGATGTGAATCAGAAATAAGCTCTCGATGAAACTTATCTATTTTGCTTCAGGGAAGCCTATTTGAACATGTCAACTGCTGTAAATAACTGAATCATGAGAATGCGACAACATTCAGGAGATCAGATCTAACATTTAAACTCCTCACTCATTCTGCAATCATTCTTGATACCATATTTGTTTATATTTTTACACTAGTAGTAGCAGTAGTGTTAGTTTTTTTTTGGTGGGGGGCGTCCATTAGGTGAAGCAATGTCCACCATTTTTATTCTTAATATTGCCACGTCCTTTCAGAATATAGGCAATTGTGACTCTTGACAGATTCTTTTGATTACTTGGTAATTACCACGTATTCTTGGAGAAGGTTGCTTTCTCTATGGTTTGGAATTAAGAGTTTACTCTCTCTTAGTCTGGTTGAAACCCAAGTCTAGTGAGCCTAGTATACCTTACTATATATCTCTCTTTGGGTAGATGGGGGGTATGGTAGAAGATAATCATCCCTTTATAAGAGTATTTGCACAAAAGTGAATGCAAAAGACTAGCCTGGAATTTGAACTCTACTCATTAATTACGCTTTCTCTGCTGATATGCGTAACACCACCCACACTTCCGATTAATATTTACTTACATTTTTATGATTGCTTTTTGTTACACTCAACTCAGGTTGTCAAAGTATTATTCTAACCATCATTTTACATTTACCGACATTACATAAGAGGAATCTTCCAACAGTAATGTCTCCTACTTATTTCCACTGAAACTACAACAAATACAAGGAGCACAATGACACCATTGGATGGAGCAAGGTTTCAGCTGCAAAAGCACACTTTCTCTACATTTTGCCAATGAGAGACAAGAGATCTTCCTTTCTGTGGATTGACAGCTGTGCAGGATTACTTGAACATGGCTTGTCAGACATTACTCTACTGAAATGTATTATCCACAACCTGACTGTGCTCACATCCACTAGTTGATTTCCATAAATGTTCAGTAAGTACCAGTAAATATCAATGGATTCAATTTTTCTGTACAATGAAATTCAATTATGCACTTCTGCTTTGTACGCAGTTTTATTTCAAACACACATTTTGCCAGTTTACACTATTTACTTTGTTCAGACTGTTGTCTTCATCTTATTGCCATATTCACAATGTTTTGGCTGTTGTATTCTCCAGCTGTCTTCAGGTAATATACGTTGGAATTTCTAACTGAAAACCCTTTATTTCATTCACCAGGGTAGGCTATTCTATTCTAGTTCCACATACTATGCTTTTCTAGATATCTCGGTTTTTGTTCATCTCTGCTGTGGCCAGGTATTGAACTCACAACTCTTTGGGTCAAGTCACTGGATTACTTCAACCAACACTTTTATCCACTGAGCCATGTGTCTTTGGGGGATAATGGCTGAAACGTTGTGAATATGACAATAAAGATGAGGATAATAGTCCGAACAATGTAAATAGTGTAAATAGTTGCAATACCTCATCTCAGGAATATAGGCAAGCTTTTTGCCTGATTGCTATCTATAATAAAACAAAAAGAAATATGGGTTATTAGCAGGAAGGTTCAGCCTCTATTGCCATAAAATATGAGGCATTACTTTTGCAGCTATCTTGAAGTATCCTTCAAACTAAAATAAATTATAGATTCTGTGTCTAGTGTATCATGTTGTTTTAAGATGTGAATTTCTTCTCTTTTGTTGCTTGAAGCAGTTTCTCTATCTTTACCCCCCCCACACACACACACATACTGTCTCTTTGTCTACACAGTCCATATTTTGCTTTTTATTCACTCATACTCATTAAATAGATTATTTGCTATTTCTCTTGCCTTCAGTATGCCTTGTGAGTATTAAATTCTCTAAGCTTTCTTCCTTCATTATTTTGTGTTCTGTGTTTTCAATCAAGTCCATTTTCTCTTGTGTGTGCTTACAGGGTGTAACCATTCCCAGCCAGAGGAGATATGTAAAATACTATGAATATTTGCTGAAAAACAACCTTGTTTACAAACCTGTTATGCTGCTCTTACGGAACATCCGATTTGAAACTGTACCCATGTTTACTAATGGGTCCTGTTGTGAGTACTTATTTTATGTAACTAGATTACCAAGGTTGCCAAAGAAGTCATATTGAAGTAAATTTGAAGTTGCACTGATTATATTTTCTGCATGAGTGAATCTAATATTTATAAAATTCTCATTGTAGATAAGAAAGAATTTTACTTTTTAAATCATTAATAGTAAAATGACCAAAGAAATCTGACATGAAAAAAAAGTAAGGCAATGCATTAGCTGAATACTGACCATGTGATAAAGATTATAAAAATGTTCTTAAACTGCCTAATTGTCTGTTTGTGTTATGAAAATAACTTTAAGGATGTTCAAAAATTAAGCAATTTTCAAACAGTAATACTGACATTAAATATTGTTATTGCATAGAAATCTATTAGGTTGTAACTGGGCACTGACCTTGTTCAAACTTTGAATTGTTGAAATTGCTGGATGGTGATTTGGAGGGACTACTAATTGGATAATAATTATTAAAATTCTCAGGAGTGGAGGAAAAAAAATGAAAAAGTTAAGAATTATGTTTTAAGCAATAAAATGAATTTAAGAACCGTTCTAGAAAGAATCAAACACAAACTAAACTAACCAAAATTTTTTCAAAAATTTAACAAAATCAAGATTTCTCACCCTATCCACTTGCCACTAACATGAATAATTTTTGAATCCTGAGAAATTAAATTTGGGATTTTGTTTATCATATCCATCCAAAAACACGTATATTCTTACAGAAAAGAGTGACCCAAATTCTTTTAAATGAAGGCATCTGGGTTATACCCAAGTCCCAAACTTAGGGTTTGTTTATATTGAGGCTGTCTACCCAAAACACCATCTTTTCAAAAGAAAGGATAGAAAATTCTAAAACATAGAGCATGCCATGTAGTTATTAACAGATTCTGTGAGATTAAGACAGTCAAGGTGAAGAAATTACATATATCAATGTCAAATTTTAACCTGAGTCATCTATATAAAAGAAGGCCCCAAGGAGACGCGGGGAAAATTGAGCCCAACTGTTAGAGATTCACTCTGGGCACATAGAAACAGTCACCACCTCATAAGAACACACACACATGTATGACAATTTTTGCTTCCACTATTTTATAATGGTTACTGCTAGATTTCTCAAATCATTTGGCAAAGGGAAAATTTATCTTTTGGTAAATAATAGGGATATTTTATTCATCAGTTTATTTTTTTCTTTTTATATTCAATAAACCTGTCAGTTATCAACAAGGTTGTGCAATTCATTGCTGGAATTCTTATTCCAGTCCTGATTCTCAACATTGTCCTTGGGAGCAATTAGACAAAAGCTACCATGGCTAAAAACAGGAATTACAATCTTGTCTGTGGTACACAACATACATATTCAGTCCACTACAAGACTTTGTCATCAATCCCAGTATCATAAGATTTTGGGAAACCTGAATTGATCCTATTGCAATGCTCCAGCTAAGGAGGGAAAGGAAAGTCATTTGACCTGTAAGGTCACTATTACTCAACAAAGCTAGTGACTGAGGGAGAAGAAAAGACAGGAGAAGTGTGACTAGGGTGTGGGCTACAAGGTCATAAATAACATGGAAACTAATTTACATGATCTGGCATACTTTGCAAATATGAAGCTCTTAAATTGGACAGCATCTTTTTACATTTTGACATTTCAACCATTTTCTGGTTCATATAAAACTACATAAGACACCTAAGTTGTTTATATTTTTCTAATCTTTAATAAATATTAACTATTGTTATCAAGTCTAAAATCTGTACATTCAATATTCTTAGAGTGGTGAATATCAGAAGTTCGCTGAAAGCCTTATTTAGCAAAATGCAGTAAAATTTCATAATGCTTTGATTTCTAAGACTATTAAAGATACAGATCTAATATTTGATATTTATCAATAAATTTGATCAAGGAACATCTGTGAATTTTCCCAGATTTTTCCGAGAGGGTTACCTGTGGCTGTTGGTTGATATAATACAATGGCCAATACTATTCACAAAGGACTAAAATTTTCACATCTGAATTATACCTACAAAACGTCTTTCAAATTCTTGCAAATTATTTTACAAAATGTTTAGCTGTGTAATAACAGACCCCATCATATAACATTATAAATTAGTATGTGTGTTATGCCCTGCCATTCATTAGAATGAACCACATTGTGAGGGAAGACAAAAAAAAAATATATCTAAGAAACTGTTTAGTTTTAGTGAGAAAAAAAAATAGCATACATAATAAAAGATAAAGAAGGTGATAATGCTCTTATGCATTTAATGTTTGCTTCAGTAAAATCTAAAACCTTTGTCAATTTCAAATGTTTTCATTTTCTACTCTGTTAATTTAAAGAATGACCTACATTCATACTTATAATTGTTATTGCAATATTTTGTTAAATTCATTTAACAATGCAATAAGGAATTTTCATGAGTATTTCATAGTTGTGGAACTCTTAAGGATCATATTCAATCAAAAAATTTCAATAGGAAGCCGTGAAATTTTCACGAGTATTGTTAATTCTGGGAGAATGTCCGAAATATCAAGGGGACATAACTTTGAGTCGAAAAATTACAATTTCTTGACTGCATTAGTTCCAAGTTCCATAAGAAATCACATCTCATTTTTACCTGCTGTTGGATTATCATTCAATTTTTTTTTTCTTTTTTTAATTACAGATCCATATTTTGTAATTTACCACTCCAAAACCAGGTTATGTACATCAACAGTGTATGAGGGAGCCAAAAAAGGAGATGGCATTGTTGACATGGAATTGACAAAACAACAGCCAGTCTGTAGTGACATAAAAATAGAATTTTTCAACAAGCCTAAAATGATGAAAAAGGTAGGGTGTAATATATGAAATATGGAAAGACAAATGTGTTTTTGCCACCTCTATAATTTTTTTTTTTTTTCTTTTCTTTTTTCTTAGCAATCTGCAAAAAAAAAATGATTATAAAATAAACATCCCTCTTCCTCATGGCTATGAGCAAAAAAAATAGGACAGACTGGACTGTGGTTCACAATCAGTCTAGGTGACCCAACAATATAGATTTTGGGCTGTACCTACTCATGAGAATGGCACTGAGGACAAATGTAGAGCTGGTGTTCCTAAAGCAATACAAATCTCTCACATGAATTGTTGCTACAAAAATTAATTGTATAATTTTCTATGTTCTTCTGAAGATCATGTCAGGCCTGCTATTATTGGAAATGTGTAACCCAGTCCAACCTGTTGCGTGGATGGTTGGTTGGTTGGTGTCTAAACCAGCTTTTGGTTGTTCCAAATCAATGACTGCAAAAACATCCCTACTCTTAAATTTATCGGCAAATCATACAAATACAGGCTGAGACTTCTCTCTAGCCAATAAAATGAACTAATTCTTGGTCACCTCCGCCATATTTTTCTTCCTTTTTGTCTTGAAGTCAGAATGCTATAACCATTTGTCTGTGTATTAACACCATTCTTAATCTCTGAACTTTTTGCCATACTTTGCTTTGTACATATATTGTTTGTTTAGTATTACTTTGCCCTGTTCTTTTTGTTATTGTTTATTGGAAACGTTTTCAATTCAGTTTGTTAGAAATTTTTGCCAATTACACTTAACCATGGCCAATTACTCTACACATATCACTCCAGGCCAGTCAAAGGTTGAATGAGCTTCCTATAGGAGCTAACACCCAACATACATACATGCATACATAACAAAGGCTAGACTGGGGTCTCAAGCCTTGAATAGCAACCTTCCTAGAGATGGAGTCTTGATAAAAAAAAAAAACACTGTACTTGGTCTACTATGAGTGTCTAAGTTGGGCATCAGGAGGGACAACTTGGCCTTGTAAAACTTAACCTCAAATTATTATAACTCTCAATATGTGGACAGGCAAACTGAGATCTTGTCAGGCAGAACCCACCTTGCTTTGTGCAAGATTAATTTGTCCTACCTTAACAAAAAACACAGCTATCTATATATATATATATATATATATATATATATATATATATATATATTTTAAATGAGATCTTGTCAGGCAGAACCCACCTTGCTTTGTGCAAGATTAATTTGTCCTACCTTAACAAAAAACACAGCTATCTATCTATATATATATATATATATATATATATATATATATATATATATATATATATATTTTAAATGAGATCTTGTCAGGCAGAACCCACCTTGCTTTGTGCAAGATTAATTTGTCCTACCTTAACAAAAAACACAGCTATCTATCTATATATATATATATATATATATATATATATATATATATTTTAAATGAGATCTTGTCAGGCAGAACCCACCTTGCTTTGTGCAAGATTAATTTGTCCTACCTTAACAAAAAACACAGCTATCTATCTATATATATATATATATATATATATATATATATTTTAAATGAGATCTTGTCAGGCAGAACCCACCTTGCTTTGTGCAAGATTAATTTGTCCTACCTTAACAAAAAACACAGCTATCTATCTATCTATCTATATATATATATATATATATATATATATATATATATATATATTTTAAATGAGATCTTGTCAGGCAGAACCCACCTTGCTTTGTGCAAGATTAATTTGTCCTACCTTAACAAAAAACACAGCTATCTATCTATATATATATATATATATATATATATATATTTTAAATGAGATCTTGTCAGGCAGAACCCACCTTGCTTTGTGCAAGATTAATTTGTCCTACCTTAACAAAAAACACAGCTATCTATCTATATATATATATATATATATATATATATATTTTAAATGAGATCTTGTCAGGCAGAACCCACCTTGCTTTGTGCAAGATTAATTTGTCCTACCTTAACAAAAAACACAGCTATCTATCTATATATATATATATATATATATATATATATATATATATTTTAAATGAGATCTTGTCAGGCAGAACCCACCTTGCTTTGTGCAAGATTAATTTGTCCTACCTTAACAAAAAACACAGCTATCTATCTATATATATATATATATATATATATATATATATATTTTAAATGAGATCTTGTCAGGCAGAACCCACCTTGCTTTGTGCAAGATTAATTTGTCCTACCTTAACAAAAAACACAGCTATCTATCTATATATATATATATATATATATATATATATATATATATATTTTAAATGAGATCTTGTCAGGCAGAACCCACCTTGCTTTGTGCAAGATTAATTTGTCCTATCTTAACAAAAAACACAGCTATCTATCTATCTATATATATATATATATATATATATAGATATATTTTAAATGATTGACTGGTTTTGATTAATGAGACCTCAGAAAAGGATGTCAGTAATTTGGGACAAACTTCAGAACAGTTAAAGGCTTCTTGTCAAGAGGAGACAACCTATCTAATCCCACTTTTGGTCTTTCTGCTTGAATTTTAGCTCAAGTTTCCAGTCTGGATTCTGAAAGTTCTGTTGACAGACAGCCCGCATTCTTTGAGTTGGCTTGCAATAAAGCGGTTCTTCTTAATAGTACAACTTCCATCATCTTGTTGTTAATTTAAGTTGATATGATAACACCTAAATTTATCTTTACTACCATTACCAAAATAATGCATTTGACATGGCATTAATGTAGCAGTAAATTGAAGCAAAATAAAGCTGAACTTCATAATTGGTATACCAGGTTGTAAATTTAATTAAAATTCAAGTGAATTTGAGATTAATTATTAATTATTTACATAATAATAATAATAAAAATCCATTTCAATTAATTAATACTTTTTTTAGTTGGTAATGTTTCTGCTGATAAATTACCAAAAATTATGGATAATATTCATTCTTCTTACAAGAATATGGCTGAGTAGTGCCTTTTAAGTGAAATCTTTGTTATAGATTCTCAAATCTGCTATGATTCATATACAACTGCTCAGCCTTGCTTAATTAACAAGATCTTTGGAGCTGAGTTGGTTAAATTACATTGGATCTAACAACAGTTTCCTCTGACTAAGGGGACACAGTTTCAAATCCTGCCAGAGAGCGTATATTTTTTTCAGTTTTTTCCTTTAGTAAGATTTCTCAAATATTCAAACCAGCAGATGAAAATAAATAAATCTACCATTTAATAAATAAATGGAGCATCTACTCAGATATGGGTATCCACTAAAAATAACATTTAAAGTGATAAAATCTGTTGGACTTTTAAATAAAAAAATCCATTGCGTCTTTAGAAATTACTTTGTTTACATTCGGATACAAAACTGAGCAGATCTGAAATTTTGAGAGTCTATGACTAAAAGAATCCATCTTCCTCTAGCTATGGGTTAAATAGCAGAAAACCCCATCTTGGAGAAAGAAAACTCTGAATTTAAACCATATGCCACACACATTGTATTTTGTTGGTCAGATGTAAGTTCCACTCAAGCAGCTCCTTCCTATGAACTGCTGCTTTGTGGGACCAACTCCCAAGTGGATGCTCCCCCAATTACTAAAATATTAACCTGTTCAAGTTTAGGGTTAACTGTCACCTTCCCCACATATCTCCATAAACTATACCTCTTACTCTGCAATACTCTACCCCAAGTAGCTCAAGGGCCTTGTTACAGAGTGAACATCCTGGTATAAAAAATTATGAAAAAAAAGAAAAATCTTTTTGTAGAAGATCCTGTTTATACTCATGTACTGTCCTTAGGTGTTGACTTTATTACTCTATGACAATAAAGCCCAACGAAAACTGCTTAGAGATTTTTGTGGAATGCTGTACACCATTCGGCATTTATCAGAAGCATTTCACCCCCTTTAATCAAATTATCTGTGTGTACTTTAACAGTTTAGTTTTAAACTGAACTGAAATTGAAGAAAGTGTTGATCAACAAAACGTATATGAGGTTATCCTTAATTTATACTGTATATATTTATTCTAAAGTTGTCTGGATCATTAAACTAGAATGGTAGCCCTGTCGGCTGGGGCTTTAGAATACGCCGACTGCACCTCTGTCGAGGGGTAAGACCCCCCCCAATGAGGCGTCCTGGGTGTGACGTTAAATTGCATCCAACAGCAAGGCCTCTGATTTGGAGGTTTTGAGGAGTGTGGAACCACCTCTTAATTGCTGGTGTTCCCAGGTCCACCTTGACCCGGGGTGGTAGCACCTGTTAGGGTCCCAGCTATGGGTAAATAGTGAACTGCTAGTTTTCCAGGTTTTGCTCACGTCCTGGGTATGACGGTAAACTACATCCGCGTCCTGGGTATGACGGTAAACTGCATCCAACAGCAAGGTCTCAGATAATGTTTTCAGAAAAATAATGTTGCCAGTTCTAAGTTTTTGAAACAATAATGTTGCCAGCTATACGTTTTTTTTTTTTTTTTTTTTGAAACAATAATAATGTTGCCAGCTATACGTTTTTTATTCTATACAAAATAGGCATTTAAAATTCATATAAACTGGATTTGGCATTAAACAACCTACAGTGGTTGATATGCCATAAAACCCAAACAAACTAGAATGGTTCATGATTCCAAAGCTTGACTCAGTTTGATCTTCACCAGTTGGAACAAAGGGTCAAATTTTGAAAAAGATTGTGTCAATAAATGAGAAAATGACCATGAAGCAGGAGCAACTGCATAATATATTGGATTCTCCAAAGATACTTTCTTACTAAACGAAAATATTTAATGTCTTTATCAAAAAGTTGTTTAAACTATTTTTATTTAGCTGTTTAGCAATTAATTTGAAAAATATATTAGAACTTTGTATTTGGAACAGTAGTAGAAATTTAACCCTTGCTTCCTGTTTAGGATTGAGTTTCCATTCTTTCTAAAGTCTACTTTAACTCTATACTTCTAACGTCTCTGCCCAAAACTTGAATTTTTATTTACTCTTTACATTTTTTTCCTCAATAGGAGTATATAGATTTGCCTATCATCCAATTCACCCTCATCCTGTCTTGTTTCCTGTTTAGGATTGGGTTTCCAGTTCATTCTGAAGTCTTTTCCTTCTCTTTCACTTCTGGTAGCACCTTGTGTCATGGTGACACTTGCTTGGGTTGGTGCCTCTGTAACCATCTACCTCGAGTGACTCTTGGGCCTTGTACAAGGTGAACATCATTCTAAAAAAAAATAAATAAATAATATGCCAACCTCTCTGTGAAATTGTCTTTCAAATTGATAGCTTTATTTTGTTTTTCAGGAAAAGATGTTCCATTTTTGGTTCAACACATTCTTTGTAAATACAACTGAAGAATGCTGGAAGAACTCCAAGGATAGGAATAATGGGGTAAAAGAAATGTGCTTGACACTCACATTCACAAAAAATGAAATCGACAAAGCCAACAAGGACAAGGCACACAAACTTTTTAGCCCAAATTTTAAAGTAAGTCCAGCTTTGTTTTGACATTATTTTTAAATCCTATTTAATGTAGCAAAAATATGAATATATGTCAACTAATAAAGAAATAAATCTCACAATAAAAAAAAATAAAAAAATTGATTGAGTTTTAATTAATGAGACAAAAGGATCTCAATAATTTTGGACAAACTTCAGAAGAGCTCATGACTTGTTGCCAAGAGGAGACAACCTGTCTAATCTCACTTTTAGTTTTCCTGCTTGAATTTAAAATGGGTAAAATAAGGCTAAACCTGTAGTTCCCAACATGAGGCAATTTGATTATTAAGGGGAGCAGTTCAAGAATCAGTTATTTTCTAGTGAGTATGAGGGTGTATGCAAGTTAATACATGTGGTGCATATACAGTATGCATACATAAAAATATTTGTGTATATGTATATACATGTGTAACTACATATGTACTGTATATAATATTTTTTTAACAATTTCTTAGTAATTTTTTCCTTGGTACTTCAACTGCCCTTTCGTTCTTTTAATTTTCTTTTTCATGGAAGTCATGTCCTTTGGAAGCTTGTTTAGACTAAATTAATGGCCTTTTAGGCTTCCTCCGCATGAATAGGAATTCACTTTTTGAATAAGAATTATATGTTACAAGAGGGTGGGGGCATCAGGATTTTAGAGATGCTTAGGTGGGGTATGCCCCCCCCCCCCAAAAAAAAACACCTTGGTTATGTTTAAAAATTCTAATGTGTACCATATTTCTCTATAAGGTGCAATTTCTTAAAAAATCCTCCAAAATCAACCTGCATATTTTGGGTATTGACTACTAGACTCATACTCAGACAACATAGAATAAAATTTATCCGATTACAAATTGAAATCATACTAAAGTATATTTAAAAACTTACACACAAAAGTCATTTTTTATTCCTAGCACTAGCAAGAAATACAATGCAAGTTAAATGGTAGGGAATAAAGTACTTTTTTTTTCTGCTCACTTTTCTTGTAAAGAGTTTTGGTTGCTTTATAATTTCCTGACATTATTCATTTATTAGAACTACTGTTGAAAATTTTCCTATTTTAATTTTCTGATGAATCTTAATTCTTAAGTTAATGATTGAATAAGATCATGGTGAGTTCTACTACAATAAAATATCCATAGAAATTCCCCTATCACATCATTAAATATTTGATCTTAACAACTTTAACAAAATATTACAATACAATCATAAATATAAATTGTGACCCTTATTTTAAAAAGTAACGGGATACAAATGAAAATGACTATTTTTTCCATTTCACTGAAACAGCCATTAAACACTTCTATCTTCCCTTCTTTCTTTAATTTTCTCACTGAAACCAAGTAGCATCTCTGATATTTCTTTTCCATCTTTCCATGTGATTAAAATGGAATAGTATTGTCAGGGTGTAACTGAGGGACAAGCAGTTATAAGATTGAATATCCCCACCACTACCACCAAATGTGCAGCAGTATTCTTGAAGGAAAAAAGTATAAAAAGTGTTATCCAAAAGTTCAGACTGTGACTATATGTTGTAAACTACAGATTGAATATGGACAACTCTCTTATGTTCTTATCTAGGGAGAGACTATTTATAGTCTCTACTGTTCACATATTTCCCAAGCCAGTTGAATGCTGTCTCTAACCTTGTTTTGGTTACACCTGCACTAACATAAATTTTATATATCATTTAAGCAATAAATTAAAATGTGTAACAGAGATAAGACTAGCTACATGGCTAACTACTTTCCTTCCAATAATACTTTGCCCAAACCTGCATCCTGAAAAGCAAGCCTTTTCAAGTGTAAATCCATGAGATTGATGGAGGCTTCAGAAAGTCTCACTCTGGACTCCCTCCCCTTCCTAATGACATGTCCCTTCAAGACATAGGTGATCATGACTCTCCACAGGTTCTTTTTTTTATCTTTGAATAGCCATGATTTCTTTGAAAAGATATTGGAGTGGAATTCCATTGCTTTTTCCATGGTTTAAATTAAAAAAAAATCCTCCTAAACACAAGCTTAAAGAGTCCAATCTATGCTGCTATTTAACCCATAGCTGAAGGGAGAAAACTAATTCCCAAGAGAATTAGTATAAAAATGAATAGAACCAACTAAGCTGGAATTTGAACTCTGCTTACTGATTTCACTTTCCACGCTGATAACCAATATGCTACCCGACACTTTCTGACCAATTGGTTCATAAGAACGAAAAAAAATGTCAAAACTTATCTAAATGAAATAAACTGTTGAAGCCAGTGATTGGTTTACATGTTCCGCACCCATTTTTTTTCTTTGAATAATTAAAGTGTAGTATCTGTAAACAAATTAAAAACTAAAGAAGTATTTATTTATTTTCAGATTGTCTTACAAATGCCATTCACATTGTACCCGAGTTTCTTAAATAAATCTTTTTCTTACTTTCAGGTGAAACTTTATTTTAGCCCTCACGACCAGAATTCACCACCTGAAACTGTTCCCATAAAAAGCAAAAGTACTGAGGATCTACCGTCCCACCAAATTAGCAAGGACCCCACAATAGACCAGCACACATTGAGCACAGTCCCCCAGAGTCGAAGCTTAGTCAGTAGTATGAACTCAATCAGCATTGATTATGTGGCACAAAGCACGTCATCGAGTGGGGTGGCTCCTAGTCACACGCCTAGCAACTCACTCAGTAGTAGTGGCGGGCCTGGCAGTGATGGTATGTCCTCCATTGCAGGCAGCACAGATGCTATGTCAGCTGAAAGTTTAAGTGACAGTGAGGTTATTGATGAGAATTTGTCAGATACAGAGAGTGATGATGAATGGGAAGGACTGGAGACAACACAGGTATGAGGCTTTCTACTCACCCCTAACAGCTTATGAAGAAAAAAAAACAAAGAATAAGGACTCACGTGTTCCTTGGTGAAATTGCCAAGAAAAATTGGAAAAAAAAAAAATTCTTACCACGAGTTAAGCAGGGTGAGACTTTGAATCTTCTATGGCATGCACTCGTCGGTTTTTTTTTTTTTGTTTTTTTTTTTTTTGCGGGGGGAGATGAGGACTCCAACCTTTTCTCTACAACATCAGGGATTCCCAAAACCCTATACTGTGGGTTGACTTGTAGTTGAATATAGTCATTTCACCACAGGCCATCCCCTTTTTTATATATATATTTTTTTTTAATCAAAAACTTTTTAAAAAAAAGAAAAAAAAAAGAAAAAAAAGAGAGAAGATGGTGACAGACAATTGATAATGGATGATGAAAATATTAGTTTTTGCTATGAAAAGTTTTTTAAAATTATTCAGATGATAAAAAAAAAAAAATTTATAAAATGTTGAGGGGAGAGGGAGAGAGAAGTTAAGAAAAGGATGTTGGACTTTTTTATTTTTGCATTATCAACTTTTCATTTTTGTTATATACAATGTTAGTAAATTATGTACAGATCTATATGATAGATATATATATTCATCCTATGTCACCTTAGGGGACCTTTCTTCTTTTTTTTTTTTTTTTTTTTTTTTTTTTTTTTTCTATGTGAACAGGCAACACAGGAGAAAAGGAAATTGGGGTGGGGGGAATATAACACACTTATTCCAGTTCCAACACTGTCAGTGTCTAAAAGAAATAACATGCCAAGCTGTTGGGTTTAGGACTGTATATTTTCTCTCTCTCTCTCTTAGCAGTGTGCTTTCAGAACATTAATGGCTGAAAGTCTGACATGTCCATCCAAATTTGACTTATGTCCAATCTGTTGATGCCAGAAAAAAAATAAAACTTTTGTCTGGGTATTGTCCAACCAAAATAAATTCATGAATTTCATCTTCTTTTCAAGGTTTCTATAAAGGGAGAAAGTTACATATTTTAATAAAAAGATATCTTACTCTTTTCAGTTTTAACAATTACCTTGTTATATACAGAAAAAAAAAAAGTAAAATTTTAATAATTTTTAGCTTAAGTTCTTATTTCCTTCTCTCTCTGCTTTTAATTTTATTTCTTAACATATATTTCTAAAATAAAGATGTGTTTGTGTTCAAACAAACACAGAACTGAATGATTAGACATTGCCCGGCCATGATATTAACTGTTATTTCATACCCCTACATTTTGATGACTATTAGAGGTCCAACTACAATGTGTGGGAGGATGTATGTAATGTATGACTGTATGTATATATGTTTTTACTGTGTGTCTCATTTTGCATGAAAGTGTATACATGTAAGAAGGGCTATCAGGCTTCAGCACAATTATTTTGCCAATGTCCAGTGAACCTGCAGCCAAGAACCTCCACTTTATGTTATATAAATTGAAACTAAATATGAATTAGAATCCGACAGAATGATAAAATAAGAAACAAATAGAAAAACTTTTATAAATTTAACATGTTTAACTTTTAATAAAGCTTCATCAGAAAATATTGGAAAATGAGTTATGGAGGGGAACACTGGAATACGCTCCTCCATAACTCATTTCTAAAAGCAAATTTCTGATGAATTTTAAATAAAAACATTTTAAATTCATAAATATTTCCTGCTTGTTCCTAGTTTTATCATTCACATACTTAGACACACACACACACAAACACACACACACATATATATATATATATATATATATATATATACACTCAAATGAGAGAAAGAACAGATGGAGTAAAATTCCACTGTTCATAGCACTTACTTTTAAAAAAAGTGATCAATACAAACTAGCGCAATATATTATTATTTTTATCATAAGAAATTAAAACAAAAAAATGTTGAAATCACTGCACAATGGCTTTTGTGTTTCAGGCAATGGTACGTAACTGGTGATTAAATGACTTTTAAGAAAATGTAATTTTCTTAAGTCATTTAATCACCAGTTACTTACCATCGTCTGAAGAGGTACAACGTAGTACAAAAACACAAAAGCCATTGTGCAGCGATTTCAACATGTTTTTGTTTTAATTTCTTATAATAAAAATAATATATATAAAATGGCCGTTGTACATCCCCAAAATGTTATATCCAATTTTGTTTCAAAGAAAACAATATGAGAAAAAGAAGTGTGTGTGTGGGGGGGGGATAAGGTTTTGTAACACTTCATTTCCCAAATTTCTTCTATTTTTCTTTTTACTTTTTCTCTCGGGGCTTCAGACTCTCCAACATGCATTTTCAAATGTTGCACAAGAATGAAGAATAGGTTTTTTTTATATTCTGTTTGTACCTAGTATGAAGCAATACATTTTTTAATATTTTTTCAGTTGAATTTCTCCAGTTTTGTAATGTTCTATTTAACCACCTAAAATTTCAGATAAAAGGACAAAATTAATAAAGACAAAAGCAAGACTTATCTTTGATGTGTTTCATCCTCTGATAAAATCTCTCAGGGGACAAAGCACATCAACTAAGATAAGTTTTCATTTGACTTATATATATATATATATATATATATATATATAGGAAGTTCTAGAAATATTGCAAAAATGAAATTTTGGCAGTTTAATAAATAATACAAATTGGAGAGACTTCTAAACAATAAAATGATATAAAGAAAAAAAAATGTGATAGAACTCAATGTTGCTCACACATACTTTATTGAATTTAAGTGACAAGCTTTGTTTAATCTTTACTTTTTTTTTTCCATTTAGTGTATAAGGAGTGATACTGATATGAACTTATACCCCAACTAGAAAAATATAAAAAATGAATATACACACTTTGTCAATCAAATTCAGTAATAAACATTTAAATGAATTTTAATAGATTTTTGTTAAACATCCCAGTACTTACTATTCCAGTATATAGAGCCTGTCCTAATCACTTCTCAGTCTGTAGTCTCTTTAAATGAAGCATTATAACCACCAACCTCTCACTTTCTTTTAAAGAAAAAATTCACTTTAGAACAATGTACAATGTCTTAATATGTTCAGAACTGATAACTTTGATTACCTCCACTGAATATGCTTTATAAGAATTTGATTTAAAACAAAATATTCCACTTAATTTAGACATTATTTCTTTTTGTTTTTGGCGTTTCTGTTGCGTATCTCATTTATGGTTTGCCAAAATGAAATATGAATGATAATCATTAATCCAAATCACAGATCAACACTCACCACATTGATCCCATTTATTGATGCACAACAGTTATGGATTATTTAGTTTATCAGTTGGCATTAATAAGGATCTACAAAGCAATACTTCTATTTGGTGCATTGTGAGGTTTATCTTTTAGTTTTTTTTACAATACAAACATGTTGATCCATGAATATTTTTACTTTCTTTCTGCCTCTTTTGAAGCTTTTACCTTTCAAGTAGACCAATTATTGTTCATTCTTTCTCCTTTGTATATTTGTTGTTAACAATATATTTGTTGATCCATTCTTCAACCTTTGACAAGTATACTCTGTAAAAATAATGCAACTTTAAGAAAGAAATAGGAAAAGTAGTAAGGTCTCTTGGTTTCTTTTCCTCACTGAACACACTTAAAAATGGCTGAAGATTTACATGAGGAAAATGTTGTACTAACAACAAATATACAAAAAGAACATTCAATTATCTTAACAATATTGGGCATGCTAATGACTCTTCTCAAAGATAAATAACCTAATTAATACTTCATTATTATTGCAATTATTCATGTTGGCATACAATTGGCAGTTCACAGTAATGTCCATTTTTTTTTTTTTTTTATCTTAAAAGGTAAAATTAAAGACAGGTGATTTTGCTGGCTAATCTGTATTCCAAAGGTGCATAATAGTTCCCCTTGGTGTAAAACATTTCTACACTAGAATTTTCCCTTTGGTTGACACATAAATATGGTTATATATTGCATGTGCTCTAACAAACACACACACATATATATATATATATATATATATATATATATATATATATATATATATATATATATATATATATATATATATAGGGCCAGCTCTAGAGTTGCTGGCATCCTGGGCAAGCTGAACCTCAGCACCCGTACAAGTATAATTTTTTTTTAATTTTCACAAAACAAAAAGAATGAAAATGTGGAATAACAAGTTTATTACAACGTACAACTTAACACAAACTAAAAACATTCATTATCCTATCTAAAATATTTTTTGTAGCCTTCAGTATAGCAAATCTTTTCATGGCAATTTCTACATCTATCTTTATAAGATCAATTTTTATTGACAAAATAGCCAAAGAATTTAATCTGTCTGGAGACATGGATGAACACAAGTATATTTTTATATGCTTTAGTTTACTAAAGATTTTCTCTCCAGTGGCCACAGTAATGGGTATAGTAAGCATTATTTTCAATGCAACCAAAAGATTTATTATGACATCTTGTAACTTATTAGTGTTTATGAACCTAACGACTTCTATTGGAAGCTTTACATCTTCAAGGAATAATTCTTTTGCAATATTCAGTTCAGTCAAGACAGCACACTTTTGCTTGAAAGATCCCAAACACATGACATGGCAGCAGTTGCCAGTACTTTGAGTTGGCTATATATATATATATATATATATATATATATATATATATATATACACACACATACATGCACACACTATATGTGAAGCTTTCTAAATTAAAATATTCATGAAATGGATTTTTATTTTTGTAGTTAGCAAAAAACAAAATTAATTCTTCTCTACCCACAATCTTGAATTTAAAAATAAAGTATTTGATTTTGTTATAAGCAATGGCTTCACCTTCAGCTGTGGTCACTTCTGTAGTTTTGCAGAAGTTCTCATCATCCTGAATTTAAATTCTTTCTGGACAAATCTTAGAATCTTCTAGCATTCAAGTATCAAAATTACACACAACCAGGAATCAGAACTAACAAGGAATTGCCAATAAATATGAAAAGTAAATCTTTTCCAACTTAAGTCCAGATTCCTTTCATTCTTTTGTAGTTTGAATTGTTTCAACACTGACTAATTTTAATGGCTAATTATTTTTTAATAGCTATAAATAAAAATAAAAAATCTAGTAACAAAAAAGGGAAAACTTCTTTACGTGTCACTTTAATAATAACAATGTCTCTCTTTATTTAAAATTGCTTATAACTAAACTCTTGTTTTAGATTTCAATTATAATGCATAACTGAAGTTAGAAAAATACAAATAAAATTGGTCCATTTTTTTAAAATAAAATTTTAATTAAAATGGTATATTTTTAAAGAAAGAAAGGATTAAATTTGTAAATTGTTTTGGTATATTAATCGTGGTGATCTTTACCATAATCTTACAATATCTACATATACTTTCTAGTATAGCTGAAGTGACAAAGGATAAAACCAAAGACTGAAAAGTTTAGGGCTTTATCACAAGTACTGATATGTTTAATCGCCTTTGAAAACAAATTTAATTATGATCAATGTGTGTGTGTGTTATATATATATATATATATATACACACACACATAAACAATCTAATACAGTAGAATATTTATCAAAAGCCAACTTGGTTTCGTAATTTTTTTTCAATCACTCATTGGGACACTTGACAAAAATTCTTGTTGAGAATTCCGATAAGTGATTGAAAAATTGTAAAACTTAGTCGGTCTTCAATAAGAATTGAATGTTATATTTAATTTAAGGATAATTATAGAACTAGTCAATTTTTTTTGTGTGTGTGAAATCTCTATTCTCTCTTCCTCTTTCTCTCTCTCAACGATGATACAGAGGCCCAATTTCAAAGAACATTTTGAGGAGCTTTGATGTCATGGAGGCAGGTGTTTGACATGCAAATTTCCAACTAATTTTTTTTTTTTTTTTTTTTTTTAATAGTTTTCAAGAATTTATTCCAATATTATTATTATCAATCTAATAAATAATTTTAACACAATCAAATGAAGCTTATTTACAATGGATATGATTTATCAAGAATGGTTACAAAGGCATTTGAAATGAAAAAGCCAATCTTTGTGAACTTTATAATTGACCTATAAATCCCAGCAATAATTTTATGTAATATTTCATTTCAACTGATTCTACAAAAACCATTCTGGATTCTCAGTAGTTGTTGCTGTTTTTTTTTTGTTTTTTTGTTTTTTTTTTTTTGTTTTTTTTTTTTCCATGCATTTATCAATGGGGGGGGGGATAAAACAACATTTTAAAATTACCAAAAGAAAATTTCCAAGTTCACCTCTTTTCTCTTTTTTTATTTTTTTTTAATTTTTTTTTTATTTTTTTTTTATTTTTTTTTTTATTTTATTTTTTGTTAGAAATTGTTGGGAAAAATGTTGAATTCCCTAAGCATTCTCTTATTAAAAAAAAAAAAAAAATTACACACACACACACACACTTCCATAATTACAGTTCTTTTAAATTTGTTTTAGAATTTATTCTTTTTGTTCTTACCTGTTCTGTTCAAATGCAACTTGTCTCAAATCTCTTTCTCTATCCATCTCCAAATTCAACCCAACCTCCTTGCTTACTTTATGTAAACATGAAACAATGATTTGACATTGGACACTTACCAAATTTAATGAAAGCTTTGTCTTGTTATTGTCCAACTAAAAAATAATTTTATCTAAATTTATATATTTTCCCTCTCTCTCTCCCTCTCCATATAAAAGTTAAAAAATCCACTTTAAAGGGTGAGTTTTTGATATCTTAACAGTTAATTTTAGACAAGATTCAAAGAATATAAGTGAAACTTTGCTCCAATCGGTAAGTGATAAAAACAAATGAATTTTTTTTGTTTTTTTTTTTTTAAAAAAAAACATTATAGCTTTCTTTTAAATTATTTTCAAAATATTTTTTCATAAAAATATTAAAGCCAAATTAGAATTTCTTTTATCTACAAAATTGTTCAATTTCAAAATCATATTTCATTTCTCTGTAACCTTTCAGTTTTTCATAATCTCTCTTTTTAATGCAG
The DNA here is from genome assembly GCA_963932145.1 of Acanthosepion lycidas. Classification (NCBI taxonomy): domain Eukaryota; kingdom Metazoa; phylum Mollusca; class Cephalopoda; order Sepiida; family Sepiidae; genus Acanthosepion; species Acanthosepion lycidas. Next base: position 35,593,669 of record OZ010612.1, read on the forward strand.
AGCTTGAAACACGCATTTTATTTTGTGTACTTGCACAAATTTCTGTCACATTCCGGTTAAAGAAAAAATACAAAAGCAAGATGTTCAATTTTTATTCACAATAAACATCCAACCTCACATAAATGAATTTCAGGGAAAAAAAGCAAAGCTGATTTTTTTTTTTTTTTTTTTTTTTTTTTTCCCAAGGCTTCAACAAATCTTATGAAAGTGTTACTACTCCTCCCTCCCCACCCTAAATCCAAACTGAAGGCACTTCTCACCCTGCCGAGAATTTAGCCTGAGCTTCTTTGTAATTTAGTAAAACTTTCTGTAAATATCTGCTTCAAAAATCCAGACTGCCATTTTTCTTCCTGTCCAAAATTCTGCTTTTTATAAATAATTTTTTTTTTTTTTTTTTGTAAAGGCACTTTTCAGTTTTTTTTGTTTTTTTTTCTCCAAGAAGCATTGTAAAAAAAGATAAATAAATGTTCAAAAACTGTTACAAGAAAAATGGACAAGAAAAAAAGTTTCTGTAAATTAAAATATATATTCAATAGGGCCTTTGGCATATTAAAACCTATGTGGGTCATGTAGTGCCAAGTATCACATTTTTTTATTTTGACAAGTATTGTATAATGAAGAAGACTGACTGTCATCTCTTGGGAACCTTCATGTTCATGCGGGTCTATAGAGGTATCTTTTCTCGCCCATAGCGTGTTATCTCCCTTTGTTTTCTACTTTCTGATTTCTTTTTTTTTCTAATTAACTTCCTCATCTTTGTCATTTCCTTTAATTTGTTGAATGCAAGAACTCCCTGTAGAAATTTAACAGTTAAATTAATCGGAACCATTTTAATAGTCCTCTTTCCAGCTACATCAGAAAATAAGAAAAAGGAATTTCCTCAAATTAAGTTAAATCCTATAATAATTTATAGATAAAAGCAGTAAGATTTTTTTGTTATAAGGTTGCTGATACTGGTTTATTCTACTTCTTCACTATTTCTGGAATGGTGTGAACAATTTTAATTTCTGCAGAAATATCAGATTTTATTTGAACTTCTGTTATTCTCCTTCAAATTTCATATGAACCTCACTGTCCACTTCAATACCAGACCTCAACAACTTACTCCATCCCGTGTCCACCTCTGTAAACCAACAGTGACTTAGTGATTTAAACAGCAAACTACCATATTGGTGAGGTTACTTTTAATTTCAAACCACTTTGATATAACCCTTACATATTAGCAGTTAATATTTCTAAAAATGACAATCTTCACATCCTATAAATAGTGACTGCATTTTTTTTTTTTATACTGGGCTTGAATGCTGTTCATCTTCTAAGGCTATATAGGGTCGTTTAAATAAGTGGCTTGAGTTTGAGCCAAGGATCTGCATAATCTAAAGTCCACAGTGTTAACAACTTGTGGGATACATTACGGATCACACCCTTCTCTTTTTTGGCAGAAAGTTATATTTGCTGAAAGCAGAACTGCTAATGTTTAAAGTAATATAGATGTCAAATTCAGAAGAATTTGACAAAGTTATGAGCAATATCGTTCTCTTTAGTTTTTTCTCTCTTTGTTTTCTAAATAAAGATTTATATTACACTTCTGTGATTATCTTTTTTAAATTTATTTCTGAGCAAATCTAGAAAATTTTGTGATAGGTTATGGATATCACCCTCGAATATTTTTCTTATTTAAAGTAACTGTAGATAATGTTTGTCCATAACGAAAACCTGTTTCACCCCAGGGAGCCCACTAGAGGAGGGGGCAGGATTAAAAATCAGATTTTTAAGTTATACAAAAAGATAAATCACGTCTGCCTTCATAGTTGCCACTTTTTTTTTTTTTTTTTGTCTGTCTCTTGCTTGCTTGCTCGCTCACTTTCTCTCCATCATTTGTGGTCAACTAATTTTTCCCTATATTTGTGTGGAAAGTATCAAGAAAATTTATAAAAGTGCTGTTTTGGTCCTCAACATAAAAAAGGTCTCTGTCCATGAATTCAGAATTTCAAAAAATATTCTTTATTCTTAGATTAATATCTGATACACTCTGGTTTGGTAAAGATTGTCCTCAATCCAATCAATATTGAAGGAGAACCCAAGAAAGATATAATCCTTACTCTGCAGTTTTTTGTTTGTTTTTTTGTTTTTTTTCTCACTCTTTCTCTCTCTCTCTCTCTCTCTCTCTCACACACCTCAAATTTAATGAAAGAGCTCAGATCTGATGTCACTATATTCTCGCCCATCCCCAAGGGACCTTAACTTCAACATTTAAAACACTCATCACTAAAAAAGAAAAAATAAGTCATAATGCACAAGCATTAAAAGAAAAAAAAAGTGGGGGGGGATTCTACACAAAGAATTATTTTTTCAAGACACCCCCCTCCACCTCCAATTGACATTTTTCATTTATATTGTTTTCAAAACCGTTTTTTTTTTTTGTTTTTTTTTTTAAGACTTAATCTAAATAAATTACCCAAATATTTTCGATACCAGCTGTTTTGTTTTCTTGTGTTTGAATGAAAGAAGTTAATACCTCTTTTGTTGTAAAAACAACCAACCTTCTTTACTCTCCAGATACAATAAAACACTTACCGAAAGTCTTTGAGCTCCCAGTCCAGCAAGATCACTATACGATTGCAGATTTGACAAATGTACTTGGTTTATTCATTAAGTTTTGCTTTAGTCCCTGACATTCCTTAAATACTGACCAGGTCTGGTAAGAACCTGTAATCATAAACATTTAATAGAATAAATGATTATTCTTCAGCTTGTAGCACATGTAAGAATATTCTAATAAGAATGAACAAAAGCTCCTCTCTCAACTACATTCTGCCCAAATAATTATTTGCTACTTAATCCAAACTTTGCTTTTGATCATTTTAATTGATTGTCATTATTTTAAAGAAATATGGTTAATTACCTTTCACTGGCAATATAGTTTCTTTAACAAGTAGATTTTAAAAATCAATCTCTTTTCTATTTGGCTATAAAGATAAGTTTCATTGAACTTCCTGCCTTATTTTATTTCAATGTATGTTTTGGTCTAATGGATACTGGCTCGGAATGAGAAGTCAGAGAGCAAAGTCCAAATCCAAGACTGGTTTGTTACATTCACTTGTGGGGCAAATGCCTTTAGGAAAGGTATCCATCTATCTCTTTTCCTCCACCTCCTCCCCACCCAGCTTGCTATGGGTTGAATAACAGGATAGCCTTAGTTGGCAACCAGGCTACTACAGAAAGAAATAACAATATTCTGTCTAGTCAGTCATGAATTGAAAGAGACAATGATTGCCCAAGCATGTAGCATGTATCACGTATGACACTTAACTGACTGAGAAAGACCACAAATGTTTGGAATTGTAAATTCCTAGCCTCTTGACTAAAACCGTGGCCAGTCAGTAGAGACATTAATGTGTAATAACACCAAGTTTCTTTCTCTAATTGCCATGTCCTTTCAGGATGTGAGCAATTATGGCTCTCCATAACTTCCTGTCTTTTATTGTTCTAAGTAACTTTTGACCCTTTACAATCCTTCTTTGTCCTTGTTTTGCTATTCATTCACCCAAACTCATTAAGTGGGTTACTCACCGCCCCCCCCACCTCCCCCTTCATTGGTTATTAAATACAATGAGTAAAGAACTTCTTAGAACCATTCACTTTTAAAATATTATTTTTAATGCTCTATAATTTCTCATAAAACCTGAAAACAAAGTGCTTTATTTAAATTTACTGTAGACAAAACAGGACTTGTCTTTTTTTTTTTATTAGGTTGGTGCAAAAATAATATCGTTTTTTGATGTAGTTTTTAACGTCAAAAAACGATATTATTTTTGCACCAACCTAATAGATGAAGCATTGTCAGCCATTATTAATTTTGACTAGTATTCACTTTCATTTTGATTTTTACGATGGAAGTAAATACTAGTCAGAATTAGTAATAATAGTAGAACAAAGGTTGTTTCTAATGCATTAAAACATAATTTCTCTATTGGTTTAAAATAGTACTGTCAACCTACAAACTAGTGGAATAATGACCATTTCATTTGCTGACCAACTTGTGCATTTTCCTTGTTAATATCGATTTGTTTCAAACTTGGCTGAATGATTAACCTGAAAATATTTTTGCTTCACTGTTTTAAAAAAGAGATTCTTACATTGGCAATTTTTTTAAAAAATGCCTGATCAAGTTTGAAAAAGATAGTGATTGTTTCACAATAATGACATGATATTTACCTAAACAGAAACAGTCTCGAGAAAAAATTAGAAATCATTAGCTTAACGAAATCAAAATTATGCTAGTGCAGTTTTTCTTCCTCACAGACATCAAAATTTTATTATTATAGGCTAAAAAGGATTTATGCTATTGATGTCAAGACTTGCTTTCTGTTTGATATGCCGTGGAAATTCTAGAAATTAAAGTGCTTTTGAGATGTGACAATATTAGACTTATACTGAAACACTTATTTTCAAATGTGTATCTTATATATAAAGAAAAAACAGCTTACATACATCAAAACCTCAATTTTGCATTCCATAATTTAGTGCCAATTTGGATAGAGCTTGATTGGTCGCTTAAATTAAAATAAATTTTGATTTATTTCTTATATAATTATATATGCGGCCACATCACGTTGAAACACCAATTCCCATACAATCACTGAAGTTAGGCAATGTTGATCTTGGTCAGTACCTAGAGGGTGACTTTGTAAGCTTGGATGTGCAGGTGGTGTAATGGACAATGGCTTGGAATTGTTAACTGGAGAGCCAAGTTCAAATTTGCATTGGGTTTGTTATATTCACTTATATGCAAATACCCTTCTCCTCTCAGCTATGGATTAATTAGTAAGATTTGTATCACTAAACTATTATCCCCCCCCCAAATTTTTACAATTTAAAAATATTTCCTGGCTTCAAATAATCTACAACAGGTTGATAAGCTGCAGAAAATGAATCCATCAATCAGTCAATTATAAAGATATATATATTTTACAAAAATACTTAAGATATTGAACCCTAATTTATTACATCTAGCTTTTTTTTTTCTTTGACAGTGATATTTTATAGACCTCATTGATTGCATTATAACAATGATATTGTAGCAAAGGAACAGTTTTGTTTATTCAAAATATAAAAATGAATTTAACATGTGTAAAGACAAAAGGAAAACTTAGCTGACATATTTTGTCCTCTGAGGGAGTTTATCAAGGCAAATGTAAAGATTTTATTTTGTGACAAGTACTTATAGACAACAGCAAAAATGTTATTTGGTTTTGCAAAAATTTTTGGTATGTGGGTGCTGATGAATATTCATGAGGTTAGCGGAAAAGTCGGGCAAATCAATGGACGTGAGGTGATACAATTCAATGCCTAATAAACAAGAGTAGGAGATACACACACACACACACGTATGTGTATGTAAATTAACATTATGCTTAAATTTAAAAATGATTTTCTGGCTCCATAACACATCAGTCATTAGCACATATTTTCTTTTGTATAAGCAAATACATAGCTAATAATTATAAATATATAGATTAAAGAAATCGATGAATTTCAATTTATATTTTCTATACATGTTTTAGAAGTTATTGCTGTTTATATCTTTAGAGACTTTCACACCATTCAGTCTTCCATTACTGTTTTTCACAGCTGCTCTTGTATCCATCTTGTACGTCTTTCTCATGATTAACACTCCGTTTACCATCATTTTTCTATTTCCATAATATTTAGAATAATTAAGATTAAGACATTAAATTCAAAGGCATGAAGATTAGTAAAAAAAAATAAAAATCTTTAAATTCATCACAATATTAATTTCTTTTAGAAATATTTACTACCTCTAACCCAGATAATTTGGGCTTATGGCCACATCATGTTGAAACACCAGTTCCCACGTGATCACTGAAGTTAAGCAACATTGAGCCAGGTCAGTATCTAGATGAATGGCCATTTGGGAATATCAGGTGCTGTAAGCTTGGATGTGCAGGTATTGTAATGGATAATGGCTTAGAATTGTTAATCAAAGAGCTGTTGAGTTAATTATATTCACTTATGTGCAAATACCCTTGGTAAAATGTATGAATCCACCTCTTCTCCCCCCAGCTATGGGTTAATTAAAAAGTATCACTAAACATACAATTAATTGTATCAATAAACCATTATTATCTCAAAAAAAAATTCTTACACTCTAAAAATATTTTTTGGCTTTAAATAACTTGCAAAAGGTAGAAAACTGTAGAAAATGAATCGAATACTGATTAGCTACACAGCCACATCTTTTATATTTATTTACATTCCCCTGAATATAAAATATAGAAAATGCCGCAGTCACAAAGTGAGGGATCATTTTATATATTGATTGTAATTTAGAATTGATCCTCCATTTCATATCCACATTATTTCTTGTTTGTTTATCAAATTCCCTCTAGCTATGGGTTAATTAGCAAGAGATGTATCACTAAACCATTATTTCAAAAAAAAAAAAAAAATTTCTTAAATATAAAAAAGATTTTCTGGCTTTAAATAATCTGCCAAGGGTTGATAAGCTGTAGAAAATGAATCAGTTAATACAAAAAGCAGAAAATTTGTTACATTTAGTATATAAAATGCATATGCAAATAATGTCAACTATTTGGGGACAGATAAGATTTTTTTCTCAATATTTAAAACCATTGCAATTATTCTGTTAATTTCTTCACTGTAAGAGAATTTGACTAGTCACAGTAAAATTAGATTTTTATAAAAAAAAAAAATAATGCAACAATGTTTAACAAAATACAGGAATAACGAATTAAGGACATATTTACTAAATAATCACTTTTTATGCATTTTAAGCCACTCTACCTTCTTGGGCTTATGTCCCATCAGCCTTTTACCCTTCACTAATTCTACAAACCTAAGGAGATTTTAAAGTCTTCAATATGTTGCAAAAATAAACAAATAAGGAGACGTTTTTCTTTTTTTTTTTAACCGGTGACTCATATAGCTTAGTTTCAATAAAATGTCTCAATAATATTTTTATGATAAATGTCTTGATAATTTCCAATCTTTTGGGCTCTTTATCCTCTATAATGTAACATTATTATTAATTACTACCAGAAACTGAAAGAAATTACCTGCCATCTTGTTTAACAATTCTGCCACTTTACAGCACCAACTTAGATGCTTTCTTCTACCCCAAATTAATCTCATATAAAACAACCAATAGATGCCAAGTCTTCTAAAGGAAAAAGATCTGCTTGGTCATTACATGCTTATGTTTGTAAAATCTGCAATATAAATATGAAACATTTATGAAAAGCAGAATAAGATGCACATGTGTAGACTTTGGGCAAGTGATTTAATCTGTTTTAAACTAACCAGTTTTTTAGTAATTTTGTTATAACTATACAAAGCATCAAAAGGAAAGGAATTGGTGCCAAGGTTCAACTGGTGGACATGTTCTTTGTCAATTTGGATTGGAATTTTATTAGACTCCTCACAGAGCCAGAAGTGTTTCTAGTGAAATCAATAATTTGAATATTTATTTTCCAAGAAACATAATATAGGGTTATTTCTCAGCTGGTAATTTTATTTTATTTTTATTTTTTTTTGTTTTATACCAAGGAGAAGAAAGTATCTTATGTTGGATGCCCAATGGGGTTAGTCTTGTACTAGGGTGTTAGAAAGATCCTGGCTCTCTCACTCTCTTTCTCTCACATTCTCTGTTGTCACTTCAGACTTGTACAAGCAGATTTGTACCAAATGAGTGTGTGTGTGTGTGTGTGTGTGTGTGTGCGTGCTTAGTACTTACAAATAAGGAAATAGCACTATTTACTTTGACCTATCCAAACAAAAAAAAAAATGGCCCAAAAAGAAAAAAAAATTAAAAAAAAAAAAAAAAAAAAAAAAGAAAGGTAAAAAATATATATATACTTGATGTTATATATTTTTATAAAAAAAGCTAAACTTTTTTAAAGATTTTTTTATTATGTGGGGGTTTAAAAAAAAACAAAAAAAACCATCACCGTTTTCTCTCTATCTCTCTCAACATGCAGTCATTTCTTTTTGTTTTTGTTTTTTTTTTCATCCTCACTCTTTTCTCTACCATCATTGTTTTGTCCCTCTTCTTTCTATCCTTTTTTGCACCCTCTTTTTTCCATCTTTTTTCCACTCCTTTCTCTTCCTTGTCAATTCTTTCTCTCCACATCCTGTTCACAAATCTCTCTTTCTTTTTGAAAGGCCAGTATTGTTTTCTTTATCATTTATTACTCTACCTCATATTGCAATATGCCTTTTTTTTCTTTAACCTTCTAACTGCATTAATAGACTCTTCAAGGTCACAGGAAATAAATATTTAAAGAAAATATTAACTACATTAGCAAATTTTATTACTAGAGTATTGCCTGCAATAAAATCTTACTGCAAAGAAATGGTGCATTAAGGATGGAGTTTGGTCACATGACTATACCTGTCCTCGACTTTTTTAAAAATATTCTGCTGTTATGGGAAATTGTTTGTTTCCTAACTATTTTTTTTAAATTTCTGACAGAAAAGGCATATTTGTAATAAGAGGAATGATAAAAAAAAAAAAAAGTTCATTTATTTTTATTTTTTGCCAAAATATTTTCACATTTTGTAACTTTTTTTTTTTTTTTTTTTTTTTTTTTTCACAAAAAGAAAAAAAGAAGTCTTTTTCTTCCGTACTTTTCTCCCTTCCCACCCCCACAAACTTTCCTACCTTCTCACTTGTTTTTCTGTTTGGGCCGATGTATAATCCAGCCATTCCATAAACGTTTATTTTTTTTGTAAATTTTATTGCATGCCCAATTAGTGAACATTAGTATTGGCTTCTAATAATGCCAATGAATCTTGGGTTCCTTTTGCAGCACCAGGGAATCCTTCAAATTCCTATTTACCATTTTCCTCTCTTTCTCTCAACTTCATATTCTTACTTCCTTAAGTAATAATTACATCCCTGCCCCTATAAGATTTTACAAAAAAATAAGACCAGCAAAAATTGTGGGTGGGAGGAGAGATAGAGAGAGAAGAAAGCAACAGTTTTATTTATTTACTAAGCTCTGCTTAGTCAGGCACAAGGCCACAAGTTGCTTACGGTACTTGATGTTCCTAAGTGGTCACCCATTTCAGTACTGATCATATTTGATGCTGCTTAACTTTGTTGATCAGATGAGAAACAATGGACCCTGAACCAGAAAACAATATGGGATGGCAAAGAAAGTACAAACGGACAATTTTTTTTCTTCTTTATTTGTTCTAGATGTAAAGATCTTTTAACTGAATCTTAAAATTCCAATCTCTGACCTCCTTACATCTTCCTCAGTCCCAAAAATATTTAACTCTTTCCCATCCAAAACTGCCAAAAAAAGCTCAAAAATAACTTTAACATCGAAATGAGAGTCTGACTCGGCAAAAAAAAAAAGCATTAGATTTTAAAAAGTACCTGGTTAATGACTCTCCTTACCTAGCAATAGAAAAGTCAGTATTTCAAACCAAAAAAAGGCCCTTTTCACATGTGATTTGTTTCTTATTTCAGTTGCATATATATTCCTGGGATAGAGCAGAGTAATGTTAATGTCAGTTTGGTATGCAGAAAATTGAATTTAAATTGGTAAAATAACTGACTTAATACAGAAAAAAAATTAAATTTAAGCAATGCTTGAAAATTCTATAATTTTCTTGCATGCCACTACCAAAATAAACTAATTAAATTTCTGACTATATACTCTCACACTATCAACAACAACTACAGGTCACCACATCTCAGGTTCTAACTTGGGTTGATGATACTTTTTACCCTAACAATGAAACTTCTAATATCAAACCATAACAAAGGGCCTATCTTTCTTATAAATCACTCAGATATTTTTAACATATAGTCTAAAATCCTGTAACAATAACTCTTCAAAATTTTGAGCACTTCTGACAGCTCTGGGCACAAAAGGGTTAATATAAAAATAAGACTAAAAAAAATTTTTTTCTTTTGTTTTTTTTTTGTTTTTGTTTTTCTTTATTCTATTTTCTCTTTTTCTTTCTCACTCATCCCTTATTTCTATAGCAACAAGAATTTTATAATAAAATAAATAAATAAATAAAAAAAGATACACGCATTATCTGTACAATTCAACCTGCCTGTGAGTGTATGTATTCATAAATGTAGTAAGAATGTTGCAATAATGCTTACATGTGGGCGTGAATCTTGGTGTAAAAATTGTGAGAAACAAATCTATATATTTTTTAATGAATTCTGATTGTTACAAAAATATTACGACTACAGCAAATAATAAAAAAAAAAAAACTAAAAAAAAAAAACTACCTACACTGATTTCTTCTACAATTACAGAAACCAAAAAAATGAAAGATTTTAAAAACAAAAGATTTTTAATATTTGAAAAAAAAAAAAAAAAAAAAAAAAAAAAAAAACTCAATCCATCACTTAAAGAAATTGTTATAACCTCTCCTGGCTGCCTATAATAAAAAAAAAAAAAAAATTTAAAAAAAAAAAAAAAAAAAAAAAAAAAAAAGAAAGAAAAAAGCAAAATAAAAAAAACAATTTTTGCAATTAACTGAAAAGAAAAAAAAAAACAGTAGGAGATAGCGAAAGCAAAAACATGCCAAAACCTGCCTGGAACATTCTATGGGTGTGAGTGAAAGTGAAGGAAAAGTCAAATGTGTAAACAGTCTGACATTTTCTCAGGATGTATGAAAATGGTTGATTGAATAAACCTTTTATTATGGTGTCTTGTTATTTTGTGTTTTGTTGTTATTTTCCTGCATTCTTTTTTATTTTTTAACCCACCAGTTCACAACTTTAATAAAAAAAAAAAAAAAAAAAAAAAGTCAACATGCACCCCTTATGTTTCATTGAACCTATTGAAAATTTCCTGTCATATAATGCACACCAAAAATTTGGCAAGGGAAAAAAAATATATATATGTGTGAAAAGTATGTGTATATATAAATCAAAAGCGTGAAACCCAGGGTCACAAACTCTTATCAATCCAACCAAATATATATATATATATATATATATATATATATAATTACGTCATAATTTAAACACACTATATGTAGATATAAAAGTGAAAAGTGGACATTGAGGTTGACACTAGGTGGCAACAGTCTTTCATGCTTGTATGCAATCTTCAGGCTATATTGAGCACTTTAACCCATAAATATAGGATACTTTAAAACTATTTTTATCACACACAGACACATGCCTGTGTGTGATAAAAATAATTTTAAGGTATCCTATATTTATGGGTTAAAGTGCTCAATATCAGGGATAGAGCGTATGCAAATATAAAAGTGGTCATTGAGGTCAACACTCAGAGGTGACAGTCTGTTTTATGCTTAAATGCAATCTTCAGGCCAGAACATTGTGTTTAAGCATGAAACAGACTTGACCTCTATATATGTATGTGTATACACACACATGTAGTTATAATGCTTTTTATCAGGCAACAATAGCACCACCTTTCAAATGTAATAGAATTTTATTGAATATACAAATTGATTGAAAAATAAAATAAATGAAAACTAATTTAGGAACTGACCACTCATGCAACATAAAATCTATTGTAAGTACAAAAATAATATTCTGTAAAACTTGCATTCTAAAGAAATTACTCTACTTTTTTTTTTTTTTTTTTTTTTTTAACATGTTGAAATTGAAAATCAAAATTTATATTGGTGGAATGGATGCTTGTAATGAGAAATTGGAGAGCTGAGTTTGAATTCCAGTTGGGTTCATTACATCCACTTAAGTGAAATACCCGTGGGGAAAAGTATAAGTTCATCTCTTTACATCCCAGCTATAGGTTGAATAGCAGGACAGACTTGGTCCTATAGCCTTGGCTGGCAACCAGTCTACCACAAAGAAACACCAGCCTACTAATGGGAATCATGAATCAAGAGAGACATTATCGCCCAAATGTGTATCGCATATGGCATTGATCTAGACTATAAGCCTACACTTGATTTTATTACAGTTTTAATTTTGTCTGTCACCAATATCTCAGCTGATACATAATATCTATGGTATCTCCATTTAAACCTGCACATCTAATTACAAGCATAAAATGATGTTTTAAAGATATCTGATTAAAAAGTATTAGGATTGGTGCTATAAAAAGAAAACTACAATACATATCAATTCATCATTTAATCACCTTTGAAGTAGTCTCCTTCTGAAGCAACACATTTTATTCAGTGTTGTTTCCATTGATGTAAGCATTCTTGGAATTCCTTTTTTTGAGATAGCAGCTATTACATTGGATTTCCTTGATGTCTTGAAATTTTCTTTCTTTCAAGTGGGATTTGATTTTTGGAAAGAGGAAATATCACAAGTGGTGAGGTCTGGGAAATATAATGGTTGTCAGGCCTGAGGAATGTTGTCGTTGGCCAAAAATTGCTGCACAAGTTACTGATGGAATCTCTGGTGTGAAGAGATAACTAAATTTACACCAAACAGTGTAGTGTGCTTCATAGTGCAGCAGAAGAAGATAGCAAGTGAAGGTGGAATGATTGAAAGACAGATTTAGAAGCCATTTCAAAAAGTTCATGTACCAAAAATAAATATTTCAAACTTTAAAAAATATTATTATGGACTCCTTGTAATTGCATGCATGAGTCCCAGTATAAATAGTTATAAATAATTATTGACAGATTTTATCATTGTGATATTTTTGCATTATATCAAGTTTTAAGACGAGTAACTAGACTCTGCCAATTGGATGAGAGATTTATCAATAATAATGTTGACTTCAAATCTGCAGTTATCTCCCTTTAACCATCTCTTTTATTTTTTTATTGTACTTTTTATCACATAAAATTTGAGGCACGAGCAAATTTTCATTCTGAAAATGCGATCCAGAGAAAAAAAGTTTCGGAACCCCTACTCCACACATTTTCTTAGTGTGTATGTGCAACATAGTTCAAGGTTAATCTCTGCTAAGTGACTTTACTCTGCATACTTTAGCTCCGTTACTGTAACAACAATCCTGCTACTTTTTGATCAGCCTTTGTTTGCATACTGTAATATAATTGGTTTGCATGTTAATTCTTCCCTGTATCACCGAATGGAATTTTTGAGATTTTTCTCAGCTTACAATGAAAATTCATCTAATTAACTATATTTCAGACTATAGACCCTGATATACATTAATAATACTTTTATATAATAATTATGAACATGCTGTAGTATATGATTCTGACCCCCATTTCAGAATAAACTTTGCACTCAATGTCACACCAGACTATTAAAGGATCTTAATGCAGAATTGACCTTAGGTGGCCTCCAGGTTAGCGAGTACAGTTGTCGGTGGGTTGCAAGCATGTGAAAAGATTCTTCTATTAAAGGGAATATATAAAATATACACCACAGAGGCAAACTGGGCAAAGTCTCTTGCATCCTTACAAGAAAATCAGAAGAAAGCCCCAAATATACATATATTCACTTGCTTTATTTTAAATTGAGGGAGTGTAGAGTTAAATAATTTGTGTTTATTAACTGGCACAATGATTTAATTACAATACTATCCATTTTAAAATCAATTTTACAGATTATTAAAATTATGCTTACAGATTTTCACAGTTTTTTTTGTTTTTTGTTTTTTGTTTTTTTTCTTATGGTATATTCCATGGTAAGTTGTAATGTCACATAATAAATTGTGCCATAGGGGTACAACAGAGACTGGAGTTGTAGCAGCAGTGTTGTGTCTAAGGCAAGAGGGAAAGATATGGAATCCATCTCTGGGAACAACTAATAAAACAGCAGGGTTCACTAGGTACTGTTGTCTTGAAATAACAACCAATCTTGGTAAGTTTGTAGTATTTATTAACTCTTATAATTGTCAATGTATCAAAACAAATTATTTTATGACTGTCAACAGAAGACCTGATTCAAAAAAAAATTATGCTTGAATACAATGATTTGGATACATATCGTGTTTAAGAGACCAGAATTATTTTCCTTGAAGGAAATATATTCAGTGGGGAAAACATTTTCGCTGCCGTTCCCTGATCTAAGGGACGTAACTCAAATGAAAAAACATACTTTGTATTTTTACAATTGAAAATGGGCGCAAATATTATTTATTGAAAGGACGCATATCTTAGTCAGAAAATTGTTTTGTAACTTCAGTTTAAAGCATCATCTAGTTGATTAAAAAATCTGTTGTTGTTGCTGCTAGGTACTGCAAATGCTAAAATCAATATATATTTATGCAGTTGAACAAGTGAAAAAGAAGAAATTGAATTTGATTGAATTACTTCGAGATGTCAGTTATTAATTTTTAACCTGTATTTCATCTTATTTCTCTTACTTTTACACCAATAATAATCTTAAGTTTTATGAATGTCTTAGATAAAGCATTGTCAATTACTTTTATTGCTTAGTATTTCTTTTATTAAATTTTTTTTAGTATTTATTTCATCTTAATTCCAGTGGCTTTTTTACTTCCACACTGCTTACTGACAATCCAGGAGTGAGAGTTGCAATAAAAGCCAATAAAAATAAGAGGAAAGAAATACTAGCAAAAAAACATTTTCATCAAATTTTAGATAAAGAACACATTGGTCAAGGTATAATAAATATGAGAGGAAATAGTTTAGTTATACACATACAAATGACCCCTTCTCTCCTCTTTTCTTAGCCTATTAATAAAATTAGAAAAGGTGAGAGAAATAGACACAACTATCATCTGGTGATGTTTCCACAAAACTAATATATACCTCACTTTCATTATAGTGAGTGTGAAATAATAATTCCCCTCATCCACTCCTTTCAAATTTGCAAGCTTATATGAAATTGTTTTTGGTCCAATGAAAATCTTGCCTTTACAGAAATTATCTGGTCAGCCAAGAAGAAGAAAAAAATTAGCAAGCCTATGCAAAATTCTTTTTATATAAAATGAGGAGAAAAATTAATGTCTGAAGTCCTGTGAAATGTTTTGTTTCAGTTCCTGATGCCAGTGTAAAATTACTCACTAATTAAATTATCAGCCTCTAAACAGCATACAGGACTTCAAAGAATTTTCTCTCAGCAACCCAAGAAAGCTAAGTATTTCAAACTATCTCTTCATCTACTTTTGAACATATGCAAACCATATATCCTTTGGGTGAGCAACAAACTCTCTTAATTTTGTCTTCTCCAAATGCTACAATCTTAATCTCTTCAAGTCACATGTTATCTATTCTTTATATCCTCATAATCTGCCTATTCTTATCAGTGGCTCTTGAAGATTAGTAAAATGAAATGTTGATAGTGAAAGAAAGTAAATCACAGAGGTGACTTCAGTTTTTTTAAAAACACCTTTCACTCTAATCAATGCAATAAAGCCACTAAGATGATACATGGGGGTTACTGAGTGTGAGAGAATAAGAGAAAAAGAAAATATTATTAAGGAGGGAGAATAATAAAAGAACAGTAAACAAGAAGACAAAATAACAATCAATATTGCATTTAAATTTTTGAAGATCAAAGTTAACTGGAAAGCAACAAGCCAGAAGAGATTTCCACAAGCAAGAAGTGTGATAGAAGAAACTTTTAGCATAGAACTTATGGTTACATCTAGTCATTTCAATTGTAAAATGAAACCTTGCTACCAGCCTAGTAGTATGCTTAAATTCATAATGTCTAGGTATCAAAGTGGAAAGCTCAGAACAATTAACATGAGAATGTGTATATATATATATATATATATTTGTGTATTTAGACAGCAATCCTTCTTTCGTGCACATTTCATTGAATGCAACAGACCAGGTGCTTTGATTTAGTTTTTTATATAATTTCTCGTGTGATCTAATAATTTTTTCTTTTCAGATCATAAATTATAAAAACTGTCCGAATGTTCTTTTAATCCAAGCGCTTTTGGCTATACATTTAGCCATTTTCAAGAATTAAATATTTTAACTGTTAAATAAGAAAGTTTGTTACATGTATGTATTTATATAATGTTTTCATTTTCAAAACACAATCATGATATTGTATCCATGTTCATAGTTGATATTATTAAGTGTTGTTTTTTTTTTTGCTTTTATTAATATGGCTTCCATTATTTTTAGCCTTTATTTGCATGTAGATGATGCTATTATATTTGTGTTGTCAACAAATACATTACGAATAGTGTCCGGTAGGTCTCCATGAATATTTAAATGAGATCTAATTAAGCTATTGTCAGAAAGGTGTAGTGTGACTCTGCATGTCAAAAATGTTATAGTATGGCCTATATAATATAATATATAATTTTATATATGACACATGGAAGCTACATTATGGTGGTGGGAGCGTGACTGAAGCTGAGATCCCAGGTCAGGACCAATAATATTTTTATCAAGAATCTCTAAATAGATATCAGAAATACCAGACTGATAAAAAAGATAGCATTACATTTGGAATAGTAGAAAAGCTAAAAACAAAGAAGAGTCAATAACATGAAAATAAATAAGAAACATTTTTCATAGAAACATTTTTCTCCTGTTACAATTGTAACTGATAAGCAAGAAAAACCCGAAATACATTTTCTCCAAACAGAAAATTATGTGCTAACCTGGAAGACAACAGATTAATTTAATTGATTCAAGAATAAACATTGATTTTTCAGGAATGTCTAATGACAGCCGTGGATAAAAAGCTTCATTTTACAATGTTCTTCTTTCTTTTAAGAAAAGTTTATTTCATGAAACACTGCATTATTGTATTTTGTCTGTTTCTCTTTTATTGCTCCTATCACAACGTTAAATTATCAAATAAGCATTACTTAGTGCAGTGGTTATCAGTGTAAAAAATGGGCTTAGCATGCCAAGTTCAAATTCTAGCTAAGACCTTTGCATTCACTTTTGCACAAATATCCTAAGAAAGTTAAGAATCCATTGCTTCTCTCCAGTGACGGGTGACTATTAACTATGGCAGACTGGATACTAGCCTTGGTTAACAACCAGTGTAGAAGAAAAAGAAATTTATAACCTGAAGAGGGTGATAGTCTCTTGCCTTAGAAACACCACTGTGGCTACAGCTGCACTACAGATGCTGCCCCTATGACTTTACTGGATTATGGGACATGTGATGTATATCTCTTCAGCTGAGTTACATGTATTGCTGAGAATAGTGTGGATCACATTACTGGGAATGAACTGAGTTGGTAAGTAGCAAGCACTTCTTTTCTGTTTTACTGCATATTCTTTTTATGCATATAACCAATAATGTTAGAAAATATAAAGTAAATTTTTAATTTGTTATAAACTTCATTTGATACTTTTCATGATTTCACAATTCATTTCACAAGTTTAATCATACAGTCAAAAAATTATGAAATTTTGAAAATGTCTTAATTTTAATGTTTTTTTTTTAATTTTATAATTCAGAGCAGATTTTTCTGTAACTGGAGTCCTGTTTAAACAAAAAACATTTCATGATACAAATACACCAAAGACTTATCCTTATAAATAATATATAAACATTAAGCTCTACAAAAATGAATTTCTCAAAATAAGAGGAAGGTTACAGATGTAAAAAAAAAACAATATTTTTACAAAAATATCAAATATTTCAAAAATAATTTTATTCATTGTTAATAAGTCTAGAAAGTTTCATTAATATCCAATAATTATCTGTTTTTTCCAAGAATTTTCAAATCTGTGTTTTGCACCACAAAAAACTAAAATTTCCCATATTGACGCAAAAAAACCCAGAAATTTTATCCATAATTATGGATGTTTTAAAAAGGATAAAAAATATAATTTAATAATCAAAAAATCCTTTTGTCTTTCCTCTTAATAAGAGAAAGATTTGGATGATAATTTTTTTTTTTCTAAGTTTGGGGAATTTTTTCATCATTTATACTCATTTTTAGTGAACTCTTGGAGGTACCTATGATTATATTAAAACATGGAACTAATTTTATTTTCTATATATTTAGAAACTCAATGACAAAGTGGAAAATGTTTTCATGTGATGTATTTCATACTTTAGAACTTCACCAGACTAAAGTGATATTTACAATCATATAATAACACATGTGTACAAAGAAGAGGGGATGCTGAAATTTTAAACTAAGTATGTGTTTGGTTATATATAATCTAGCTAATTTATTTTCTTTTCTCCCTTTTGTCGTTAAGAATCCCACATTGTGATAAGAAAGGTTAAATGTAATTTACTGTGGATGATTTTTGGTGTTTTTCAATCACAAATTAGTAAGCTCTGTTCCTGTAAATTTCTAGCATTTTTCAACCGAGTTCAGTCTTTTCTTCTTCATCCTGTTTTTATTTGAGAGTTGCCTTCTCATTAGTTAAGAGCATAGTATAGAAAGAGAAGTTCAGAGAGAAAGAGAAGGATTTAAAAGGAAAGCACAAATGCTTTATTTTAATTTGAATTCTTTTTATTTTTGTTTATATATTTTATTTTTATTGGGACTCACTACAAACTCTTATCAAAGAAGATTTTTAATAAATGATAGATTTAATTGATTATTAGCAATAAAACTAAATTCCCAATAAAATGAAGGTAAGATATTCTAAAAGTAATCCTCATCTGTAATCTTGCAAAAAAAAAAAATAATGAAATAGGCTATTTTACTGGTCCTGGTAAAATAGAAAAATATGTTTTTAAACTTATTTTAACCAGTCTCTGTAAAATAGACCCCCAGGGTATTTTACCAGTAAATAGTTTTATTATTATGAAGGCAAGCAATATTAAAAATAACAACACACAGATTTAACACAGAAGTTTATTTATTTTCACAATCAATTGTTAAAACAATTTAAAATCTTTTCCACCATCAACTGTTAAACCACAAGTGAAAATCATTTATTCATCATCAATTATTAAAAGAAATATAGAAGTCTCTGAATATTTTAAGCACTTCAGGCATAACATTCTCTGCAAATCCCAAATTTACCCTTGAGCATGGTTCACTTGCAATACAGATCAGGTGCACCCACTAAAAACAACAGTAACCACAGAATCCATATTGTTCAAGCCCTGCCTACACAGTTCACACAACCACTGCTCTGATGATCTAAATATATATTCTTAGTTTTAAATATTTATATTTACTGGCATAATAGCTTCAATGTCTATTTTACCAGAAATTGTAAAATATCTCTGGTGTCTATTTTAACTGGACTGGCAAAATAGCCTATTCAAAAAAAAAAAAATGAAAAAACAAAATGAGACAACTTCTCAGCCAACTTCCTAGTTTCATGGAACAGAGAAAATTTTTTTTTTCCTTAGAAAGAGAAAGTTGTTGTCTAGAAATAAGTGATTGAAGAATCTTTAACTGAAATGGTGGTTATACAACACTTAGAAACTTGAAATAGTCATTTGAAAAAGTGTTGGTAAACACTGGATTATCTTTAAAAGATTTCTTCAGTAGAAGTTATGTTTAGGCATAACATTAAAAACTGTCATAATGTTTTTCTCTGTACTACTCAATTACCTGAAGAAGATGAGATTTGGCATGTAAAGCATTTTATGTTTTTATGAATACAAGATCATATTACATTATTTACATTATTCAGACTATTGTCCTCATCTTTGTCGCCATATTTATTACAACATTTCGGCTGTTGTATGCTCTGGCCTTCTTCAGGTGGTTGGAATGTCGAACTGAACCCTTTATTTCGCTCACTGGGGTAGACTGTTCTAGTTCTATGTGCCATGTTTAATGGATGTCAGTTATCAGTTATCTCATGTTAATTTTGGTTAGATCCAGTGACAGAACCCAAAGAGTGTGAGTTCAATACTCAGTTAAGACAGTGGAGAACTTTCAGAGGGAAATTAAATATGGCAACAAAGATGAGGACAATAGTCCAAATAATGTAAATGATGTACATAATACCTCATCTCAGAAATATAAACAGATATTGAAAGTTCATATTAATAGAAAGGTTAGGTTAATAATGCAACTTCAGCCTCATTTTCAATCATTCAATCATTTTTAAATACTGGTTTTAGTAATATTTTTATTTCAATAAATATATTTAGAGATCTTATATTTTTTTTAGATATTCTACATCTGCATATATTTATATATAAAGAAAACCTAAACTTCAAAGAGCTGTCCAAAAATATGAAAAGATTAGGATTTTTTGGTAATTGAAATCCTCAGAAAGACAGGTATTATTTTTCTCTTCATAATATTTTCTCTTCATAATATTAAACACTGATCATTCTGCTATCCAAAGGTCAAGGATCCCTTTGTCTTGAAAATGATATTTACAACCATTTTGTGTTATTTTTAATAATTGCTAGTCTACCCTGTTTCAATTTTAATTCAATTTATTCGATATCTTGCATGTTTTTATTTTCTGCCAATTAATTTATTGTGCTATTTAAAGGGAGTTTATTTTTAAGAGGTTATTTTTACAATTTTATATAATTGACATCAAAATTTAGATTGGTGGTAATATTTCAGGGGAAATAATTAAATACAATGAAGAGTTCTGTCCCTTGTATGACATTTTTTTTCTTTATAAGATGTATCAAATTAAAGGATAAAAATTGTTTTAATATAAAATGCGGTTTTCCGCTTTAATACGGAGTGGGGGCACATTTTATATTAAAAACAATTTTTATCCGCTAATCGAATTTGCTTCTTTTTCGCTTGTTCTTTTCAATTCATATAAACCGAGGTTTTTATGATTTGCAAGAATGAACAACAAGAACTACTGGTTATCCAATTGGTTCACGCTTTGTTAAATAAAAGTTAAACAGTGTTTACTGCTTTGTGACCAGGATGTCAATACTTGTCCTTCCAGATTTGACTGACTTGAATATGCCCAAATGATAGCTATTCTCCTAATGTCTCTCTACTCATGTGGTAAAATTTTTGATTGTCCTTTTTTCTTAATGGATGGAATAAAAAGACATCAATTCAGAATTCTAGGAAGTAGACAGAGTATAATCTTTATTATTATTAAGAGGAAAAACCAAAGGATTTTTTTATTATTAAATTATATTTTTAATTCTTTTTAGAGCGTTTAAAATTTTGGTTAATTTTTTTTTCTTGAATCAACAGGTGACCATAAACAGATAAAGTAAATTTTAGTATCTTTTTGCAGAAATTCTTGCAAAAATCAAATAATTGTTGAATTTTAATGAAACTTTCAGGACCTATTTACAAATGATTTAAATTATTTTAGAAATTATGTTTTTAGAAAATCTTAGTAAAACTATTTTTTTTAGATCTGTTAACCCACAACTTTTATTTAATTTTATAAAATTTCAAGCTAAAAGCCTTTGATAATTTAAATCATCAATTGCTTTTTGTAAAGCAGGTGCACCAGTTACATGAAAATCTGCTCTGAATTGTAATATAAAAGTGCCATAAAACTAAGACATAATTAGAAAAGCTTTTAATTTAATTATTTTAATTTAAGTTATTATTAATTTAATTATTTTAATTTAATTAGAAAAGCTTTTATGGACACTATTGCTTTAAGGAAAAATATTTTTTTGATGAACATAGAATTGTTTACATTTTTTTTAATTTTAATTATAATAATTTATAAAGTTTTAAAATTGTCTTACTTTACAGAGGTTAGGGGATATTGCCATTAAGTAAAAACTATAAATGGAAAAGCTTACAATACATTGACCGCCAGTATTTTGAATCTCTTTTGTGTATAATGTGCTGAATTTTATAAATACAAACGTCCATACATGACATTATCAAAAAATAAGAGCAATAACTATAGTAAATTTAAAGCTAAATTACCTAAAAGTCAATAAATCATTAGTTTACTTGGAATATTTTCCTAAATTTTTAAGACTACTGGGTAGTTAAAAAAATTATATAAAAAAAGCACTTGTTATATTTGTAAAGTAATTTTGTCCCCCACAGAAGAAAATAGTTAAATTTCTGAGTGCTGTCAACACCTAATAAAAACACCATGTTAAAAAAGCTTTTCTGCAATATTTTAAATTAAAATTAATATTTGTTTCAAATTGGATTAAACTTTAAATCAGCTAGTTTTCCTCAAATAAAGTTTTAGAAACATATATTTTTTATTTTTGAAAGAGTTTTTTTTTAATAAATAGAATTACACTGTGCCGAGAGAATTGTAAATATCGCTAAAATCAGCAGTTTTTAGCAATTTCAAAAAACAAACTCATTCCAATCAATTAAAATTAATTTTGAAATACAGCAAAGTATTTTGCTTATTGGCAAGATTAAATTTAATCTATTAGCATGAAATTATCAAAACTAAAATAAATGCTTCAAGATGATTTTTCAATTTTTAAAAATTCATTTTAAACTTTAGGTATCGCTTTTCTTTGGAGGTACCTATGTAATACACATTTTTCCTAAACTTGGAAAATGATTGCCTCATGAATTGTCTGAACATATCTCACCCCTTTTTGGATAGACTTGTGACTGGTGATGAAAAATGGATTATAAAAATGTTAAACGTCAGAGACAGTGGTTTGGTAATGGGGAAAAGGCCCAAACACAACTGAGAAGGAAACTTCATGTGCAGAAGGTTCTTCTCTCAATTTGGTGGAATTGTAAAGGAATAATTCACTTTAAGTTGCGAGCAACTAATGTGACAACCAATGCTCAAGTCTACTGTCAGCAATTAGGGTGTTTGAAGAAAAAAATCCTGTTTTAGTGAATTTCAACAGGATAATGCACAGGATGACTTGATACATTCTTATTGCTCAAAGTAGAATCCAAAAGTGTTATAAAAATCTCAGAGAATTCCAGTAAGATATCTTTAATCATTTCTAAGATACAATGGCTCAAAGCATAATCTAACAATTGGACAATTTTGCTGTTACACGATTTGAACAATTTTGTTGTTACACTTGGTGTATGGGTGTGTGTGTGTGTATATATATATTTGGCTTATGTGTTATTTTTATAGATACGAACATTCAAGTAACTGCATGTTTATAATAAACAATTTTAACAACATTTACTGGCCTGAATGTCAGAGAAATCTCATAAAAAGCATGTGTCCTCTAACAGGAATTGAACCTCTATCCTACACAGACCCATTATATAGGCTGACATGATACAGAGAAAGTGTTTGGTTAGCAATGTTAAATTACTGTTTTAAACTACAAATTTTTGAACTGGTATCTAACAATGTAGCTAAATAGTATTGCACATCAGGCTATATTACGGTTCCATGTAGGATACAGGTTTGATTCTTCTCAGAGAACACATATTTTCTATGAAATTTCTCAGACATTCAGGCCGGTAAATGTTGTTAATAGTGTTTATTATAAACAGAACATTTACTTAAATATTTGTATCTATAAAAATAACATAAACAGAAAATATATTTAAATAATTGTCAGACTGAGTCCATTTCATAATATATATATATATATATATATATATATATATATATATATATATATATAATAATTTCTCCATAGTACCTGACACAGAAATTGAATCCATGACTGCCAGGAAACCCACACTTTAAGACAATAGGCCAGGTGTGTCTTGTCATAAAAGCTTTAAACCTAATGTCTTTACTTATGTGGTTGAATTTTTGAGTGTCTTTTTTTCTTAATGAAATGAATAAATGCTTTCAGTTTAAAATTCTAAGAATGGTACTGAGTAAGTCAAGAGTCACAGGAAGATATCCAAAGAATACAATGGCCAAAACATGTGAATAGGAACCTAACTGTTCAAATGGAAAGGCATAATTCCACATCTCAAAGATTCCATCATAAATTTAAAAATTAATAAGTAGAACTTGGGCCCCAAAAGAATTTTGCAAAACAAATTCTAATCCAAAGTGTTCAAGTTTCACAGTTATTTTATTTGTTCAATTTAGCTCAAAAATTCATGAATCTATTACATCAACCATCACAGTCCTGCATCAAGGTCAGAAAGTCATTAGGGTAGCATCCTGTGTCATAACATAGCTGGTCAATGTAGGTGATTGTTTGGCGACCAACCATGTTTTGTACCATGGTTGTGTGTCCAGTGCAGTAGATCATTCACAAGTTCATGTTTTGCTTACCAGCAGTGTCCCGGAAAGCACATTCCAAGTTTGCATAAGATTGTAAAAATATCAGGGAAGGGTCCATAAAATTGTGATTTAGTTGGATATTGTCTCCAAGAGATGTTAAGTATAGCTCTCAGAATCAAAGTGTGGGTGCCATCAAGCTTAGACTCTAGGGTTTCAGTTAATGTCCAAACAGTGGCACCATACATTAAAACTGACTTGACAGTGGCATGAAAGAAGTTTTGTTTGAGGCTGTCAGATTTCCAGATTACATCAATTTTATTCAAGGTAGCCCAGTCTTTAGCTATGTGAATTTTTACATCCTTTTCAGTAGAATTTATTTTGTTTCCTAGGTATGTAAAAGATTTGATAGATTTTATTGATTCACTAAGACAGTTTGTGTTGAGCTTTGCTGGTTTAATAACTGTAAGTGAACTTCAACCAGCAAGTTTCCCAACTCCAGAGTTTCATAGATGAACCTGTTCATTCACTCTTCAGGGGGTACCAGCAATTTAGTTTTTGAGTTTTTTCTGTTTTTTACTTAATTTACACCATTGCTAAATGTGTATATATTCTTTTGTATTCTCTGTGTGATATATATAATGTGTGTGTGAATTACAAAAATGAAACCCAAATTACCCCATTCAGATGGCAATTTCATTCCCGGGATTTGCATTGACAAGTCCCAGGGAGAATCTCTTGGGGACAAAATGGCCATCTGAATGGGGTAATTTGGGTTTCATTTTTGTAATTCACTTATATACTCTGTATGCAATATATTGAGCTCTCTTTTGTGAATCAGTTTTTATAATTTATATTAATAGGATCTACTTGGATTGCTAACCCACGGATTTCTACCTATATATATATATATATATATATATATATATATATATATATATATAAACATGTTTCATTTAATACTTTATACAAGTTTTGTCTTCTTATTTTCAATTGGATCTTTTCATATTCATGGACAAGGTTTTTGATGTCATTATTAAAGGAAGAGAGAAAATTTCCATGTTGATACATATTATTTTATTCTGAGTACTTTTGACATAGCACAATGTCATCATCAGGGCGTTGTTTATTTCAAAACAAATAGTGTAGTGTTCATCATTTTCAAAGACAAACTTGCTGTGTTCATCTGAAAGTTAAATTTTGTACTTGTGAAGTGAAGAACACTGAGTCAGTATGTGATCGCTTGATTACCGCTTCAGGAGAGTTATGGTGTTGAGAGTTTTTAAGAAATAACTATTAAAACTATTAATGCAAACCATAATATTTTAAACTATCTATTGTAGACATTTTAAAACATGTGCAGTATTCATAATTAATTTTATTAAAGTTTGGTTTCAGTTTTTTAATATAGATAGCTTCAAGACTTTTTAAAAGTTCATGTTTATTATTTTCATGAAAACGTATAGACATATTTTCAACAAGAATTTTTCTGAATGATGTTGCACATGTTTAGAAATATTGGACATATCATTCAAATGAATTTGATAATGTAGTCGTAGTGTATCCAACATGACTATTATTTTTTCCATTGGAAGTACAATCTCCCAGAGGACATTTAAATTTATAAACAATGTTGGTTTTCTGCAACATGTTAGTAGGTAGGAAAGAAGAGTTGTTACGAATGATTGAATTAGATATACTAGATTTAGTGTAGTATATAATTCATTTTATTTTTTTTTTTTACTAGGAACCATGGAGGATATAGTAGTAATTATTAAATTTTTTCAAGATATTTTTATCTTGTTTATAATTAGAATGTATTTGGTTGCGATATAAAAGATTAATATGTTTGGGGTTAATTGAAGAAGTATTATATTCTATTTGCTTAATATTAAAATTTCTAATAGAACATCTTATTTGTTCATCAACAATATAATTAGGGAAGTTATTAATAAGAGTTTGTTTTATATTTTTTAGTTCGCTGTAGAAAATATGTTTTGTGAATGAATTAATTTTTGTACGGTTTATTAGGTTTTTTATAATTGCTGTTTTATAGTAATTTGGGCATTCACTTTTATAGTTAAGACTGAATGAATTTATGCTGCTATGTTTTTATATGGGGAGATAGTGAATTTATTGTTATTAGTGTTTATCAATATATTTAGAAAAGAAATTTTATTGCTATTATTTGTATGTAAATTTAAGGACAGAATTACCTTGGAATTGATATATTTTTTCCATATTCTTGACTAATATAAGGATATCATCGATATTTCTTAGATGGAGGCTTTTTAAAATTGCTAAATATATTATTTTCAAAATTTGACATATAGAAATTGCTAAAAGCAGGACCCAGAACTGAATGCAGGTAGGTGCCATCCCGTTATATATGTATGGGACTTCAGTAGTGTAGTAGTTTCCGTAATATACTAGGTCTAATTTTAAGTGGAGGTACAGATAGATTATCATATATGTTTCTTATGATAATATCAATAGTTTCACAAACAGGGACATTAGTGAATAAATTTTCAACATCAAGTGAGGCTATGGTTTCATTGTTAGGTTTTTCATTTTTTTAGAATTTGAATTACTTCAAGAGTTGATTTTATGCTGTATTTACTCGGAAGGTATAGCATGATAAGTTGGTTGATGATTTTTGTTAAATGATATACAGAAGTGGGAAATTATATTATACAGATTTTTCAGCAGTAGAATAAAAATAGAAAGAGCTGCTTATTGTGATCATTTTGATAACAATAACTGGCTGATTACATTAAGCAAAGGAAATAAAAACAGGAACAAATAACAATCATTGTTATGTTATTAAATTCATAGTTACGTAAAAATTTACATTATAAATAGTAAATCCAAAGGGTCTGATAAAATAAAACCAGAAACTGATATTGAAAATGACCTCCAATCACAGTTGTTACAGCTTCTAAATTGTAATGCCTCCAAAATGAAATTGCTATCCTTTAATCATCATAGAGAAGGATTTTTACCCTCCATCAGCATCGTTGATGCTAATCTTCAGTTGAACAACTCATTGCATCTTCTTGGGCTCACCATTTCTACTGATCTGAATTGGAGCAATTATATTGAATCAATTGCTATAACAATGTTGGCTCACTGTGTTGTACCAGACAATTTCTCTCATCAAAATCCATCTTGCACATTTATAAATCTACCATCCATTTTTTTATTGAATATTGCTGTCATATCTGGTCTGGTGTTCTGGTAAGATATCTAAAGATTCTTGACAACATTACAGACCCTTCTTTGGATTTTATCAATCCTCACCTGGCATCTCAACTTTAGTCACTTTCCCAATGCCATGATATGGTTTCCCTTTGTCTTTTCTATAAATATTTTCATGGCAAGTGTTGTGATGAGTTCTATCGTCTTTGGTATCTCGACTGCATGTAATTAAGTTTACTACTAGATTGGCTACTAAGTCTCATCATTTTATTATTGAATTAACTAGATGTAACCGTAACTTTTAATAGTTTTTTCTCACACTTCCAATTTTTTGCTTTCCTGCCACCTACAATCTTAAAAAATTTAAATGCAACATCAATCAGCATCTTCTGTCCACCTGAAACCTGTTCTTTCATTGTCCTTTTGTCTCTCTAAAAATCTTCTCATTCTCTTCAACTTTAAGTAATCCCTTGCATCTTAGTGGTATTATCACCTTACTTGGGGTGAAATGATTAAAAATAAAATAAATAAAAATACCTCGAAGTTTGATCATAATAAACAGATAAGTAAATGAGATCAAATGATTTTGATAATAATAGTAGCATAATGGATATTGTCATGGAAAGTGGAAGTGGTGAGCTGAGTTCAAATTCCAACTGTTGCATTCACTTTTGCACAAATGCTCTTGTGAAAGAAATCCATTTCTTCTCATTGTCCCCATGCTATAGGTTAAATAGTAGGGTAGACAAGGTAGCATTGAATAGCAGCCAGCATTGGTAAATCACTCCACTATTTATCCCAAAAAGAAAAAACCAATTAACAGATAATAAAGAAAAGGAATATGTGGAGCGCCATGATCATCTATATCCTGAAGGGACAAGGCATTAAAAAATATTAATTATTCTGAATTCAAATCGATGGAAAAAGTAACTTTCCCAAGAAGACATAGTAAGTAATTCACAGATAATAAAGAAAAAAAAATCTTACATTTATGAATTTAAGCGCAGTACTTGATTAGCAGTTAGGTCTCATCATTTTATAGTTGAAATGGCCAGACATAATCATAAGTTCTATGTTAACAATTTCTTCTCTTGCACGTCACTTGTCAAAATCGCTTCTGTCCTCTTTGATTTTCAAAGTCATTTTCTTAATTCCTGTTCTTTTATTGTTCTCTCTCATTAATGACATTTTCCTTTTTCTACTATTCTTTCACACTCAGTAACCATGTGGCTTTATTGCCTTGCTTGGGGTGAAATGATTCAAAAATAGACAAAATCGTTCTGTTAGAAAACATGGCAATTTCAAAGGTTTTTAAATTATAACACAAACAAAAAAAATCATTTTGTAGAATGATTGTGATTTATTTTTACCTTGAAAGACATTAAAAAATAAACATGGAAAATCATTTTTTGTGATTTAAAGACAAATTTAAATTCAAAAATCATAATTATTGTTGCTTTTTTTATTTTGTAGGCGAAAATTAAAAAAAAATAGAACAAAATATTTAGGGAAGAACAAAATCTAAAGGCCAAATAAAACAATGACAAAAACAGTTTTGTTTTGTTTTTTGTTGTTTTTTTATTTTCTGTCCCATTATCCCACCCCTCAGAAAATATGTTTGAATTATTTTTTTCTTTTAATTTAATGAGAAGTTACTTTTAGAGTTGATGAAGATAAGAAAGAAAAAAATGGAAAATGAACAAAAAAGTGATGAGTACTAAAAGAATAAAATATTTTTTATTTTTATTTTTCAACAAAAAAAAAGGAAAGAACAATAAATGGGGTGAGAAAAAAAAAAAAAGAATGAGACGCATGAAAAGAATAAAAGATATATCCATTCCATTGCATGTCCCAATTCGTTTTATGTTGTTAAACAAGATAAAATGGAAGGAAAATGAATGAAAAGTGAAAGAGAAAAAATAGAAACAAGATTAAAAAAAAAAAAAAAAAAAAATGAATGAAAGATTAAATAAAAGGTGAATGAAAACATCCAATAAGCAAAATACATTCATTTTCATTTTTTCTTGAAAAAATAAAAAACTGAATGAAAGAAGGAAGAAGAAAATGAAGCAAAAATAAATGGTTAAGAAATAAATAATGGCAGGAATCAAAATAAAGCAAAAAAATTACATTTATAAATACAAGATGACCTTTTTTTCCTTTAAAAGAAAAAAAATATAAAAACAGTTTGAATGACCAATTAATTTTTGGAAATGAGAATGAAGGAGTAGGTATATATATATGTGTGTGGAAAAAGGTGGAATTTTGTGTAAATGGCTAGATTATTTTATGTATTATAAAAGTGGAGGTGATTCTAGTCAGCAGGACAGACAAACACCCAAATCAAAAGAACAAATTGTATCACTTGTGATTATATTGCTTAGAATGTATTTGCAGATGTTTTTATTTATAAAGTTAAAAAAGAAGATAAGGCTATTTCAAAAGATAATCACTTGTTTCTACATTATAACTGCTCTAGAGTTTCTCTTATGATATTGAATTGCATATCTATTTTGCAAGTTGTGGGATTCAATGTTTGATTCAATCAAGACATTACACAAAGAAATCATAATATTATCTGTAATAACGTCATGGTTTAGTTGATAGAAACATTCTAGCTTCTTCAAATATTAATTAATGATAGTTTTAAGCTTCCAAGTAAACATCTTTAATTTAACCTTGTGTAAGGAGTTGACAAAAATATGAATGCCCAATCTAATTAACAATGATTGTTGTTCAAATAAATATATATCCTGAAATATAATTTATCTCAAATCAAAATTCCCTTGTTTTTCTCCAGTTTTACATTAAGTTTAACATGTTCATCCTTTGATAAGAATTCATTTTGTATATGAAAAAGAATTGGTCAGCATTGAATTCTTCAAACGTAGACTCACATTCTTTTCAAATTGTAATAATTAATAATGGATAAAGATAGAATTTTTTTTTTAAAATGTATCCAAGAATATTTAATCTTTCAAATATATGAAAGTCATTTTTCTTTTGTTAATATTCATCCTGATACAATGACTTTGATAAAAAAAAAAAAAAAAAAAAAAAAAGTGTCTGTAACTAGAAATAATGGGTGCTTTTTGAAAGAGATTTATTTCATTTGAAATAGTAAAATTATATTATTAAAAAACGAAAACATCTAATGATCACCTGTCTGGGTGTCTCCACAGTTTATATAGAATTTATTTAAGTATACAAAATAATGAGTGACCTAGGATATATATATATATATATATATATATATATATATATATATATATATATATATATATATTATATAGATAGATAGTAGTGGTCTGTAAAGGTATAAATAATCTAATATTTTAATAATTTATTATTTAACATATGTAAGCTCTGTCTTTGACACTTAGTACCAGTAAAAAAGACAAGTGATAAGAAATAAATAATGGCAGGAATCAAACACTTTATTTTATAATAAAAGTATATATTATTCTGGTTAGTAAGTTATTCCTTTCTGACTGAATTTCTGAGATGAAAAGTTATTTACATTCAAACTCTTATCCTCATCTTTGTTGTTATTATTAAATGAAACAATGTGATAATCAAAACAAAAATGCAGATATTAATCTGAATATAAATAATGTAAGTAATAAAGTTCTTATTTCAATAACTTTAAATAAAATTACATTATCTGAATGATGTCTTTGTAGGTTTGACTCAGGAAAATCAGGAAGCAGCAAAAAAAAAAAAAAAAAGTCAAAGTTTTATAAAAAAAAAAAAAAGAAAAGAAACGAAAAAAGCCTGTAATGTTTCGTCAAAATTTTGACATATATGAGTATAGGTTCTATATAAATAATCTAATTTTCAACATAATAGATTTTACACTATTTCATTATTGTTTTTAATACATTTTAGTTAATGTTTATTACAAGTCCAAGACTCATGTATATATTCACATTGGTACAAACACTTTTCTTACAATATAAACTAATTTATTATCCCTTCACATCAGCAAGTGTACCAAATTCTAAAATACCTGTTTCATTTATATTTTATCTATGTCAGTAATATTGAACAATTATTTCCCTTAAACTGGGTGATGTTTGTGAGATTTGTCTAAGAACTGGCGACGATTAAATCTATCCAAATTCCAATGATAATTGGATATTCTTCAAAAACAAAATAGTTTTATTTAACTAAAACATTTTAGTTATTTGAGTTGCCAATGAGAAATGAGAAGTTTTGTTTTGTAGATGTGCTTCTGTGTGTTATGTATACAAGCAGGATATTTATTTCTGCACTAATGTACACCTTAAGTGTTTCCATTCAAATATGCCTACATGGCATATATCGTTTCATATATGTATACATACAATCCACATGTAACATTGTGAGTAACTTAAAAAAATGTAATCACACCAAAAACATAATCATGGCTTTACTTTTATTTACTTTTGAAATTTTAAAGTCTTTGGTTCAAGACAGTACAGCCTCCACTGTCTTATACTTGACCCCACACTAAACTACTGTCTTAGCACCCAAAACCCAAACACACATTTTATGTGAAGCAGAATAAGGAGTCACAGGGATTCCCAACACAGAAAAGACATTAACAGCAACATAAGCCCAATAAAAAGGGACGCAAGTGTTTTAAACGTTCACATTTGAATTTACTTTTCGTTTTTTTTAGTTTTGTTGTTGGCAATTTCCCTCGTAAGAAAACGCTATCAGTCCAGTAATCATTGACTAAACAGATTTAAATATTTGATCAAAAGAAGCATTATTTCAATACACAAGTATTTCCCGTAGACAATAATAATTAAAAGACGATAGAATTCGCGAGTTGTTTATAAGTGTTCACCCAACAAAGAAACGTATAGCTTGAGAGTAATTCTATCCTTCAAAATATTAATTATAAAAAAAAATATATCACTCTATTTTTTTAATAATTTTCTCCTTATCAAAGAATGTCTGAAGATGTTAATTATCTCCCTTTCCTGTTTCATAAAAATCAACATCTTTATAAATCCTATGAATGTTTTGACTGTCACAAATATAAAGTTTCAAGTTGAGGAAAATAATTAAATTTTCTCTTATTGTAAATTTAATGAAAATTTCACATACTAAATTTTTTGAAATATTTTATTTAGGCATTATTTGTCTAAATAAAATAAAAACCTAAAAATTAAATATTTCAATATACATTTCCAAAATTATAAGCCAATAAAATAGAAAGATTTTAACATTAAAACTTTAAATAAACTTACATTATCTGAATGATGTCTTTTTTTTATAAAAAAAAAAAAAGCCTGTATATCTGAGTATATGCTCTATTTAATCTAATTTTTTATTATAGCTACATTTTTTTTACATTG
This sequence comes from Acanthosepion lycidas, assembly GCA_963932145.1. Taxonomy (NCBI): domain Eukaryota; kingdom Metazoa; phylum Mollusca; class Cephalopoda; order Sepiida; family Sepiidae; genus Acanthosepion; species Acanthosepion lycidas. The sequence continues at coordinate 35,626,128 of OZ010612.1, forward strand.
ACATTAAAAAAATATACACTTTATATATATATATATATATTTATATTACTTTCTGACATTCAAAACAGACTCGCTTCCAAAATGTACCCCCTAATTTATCTTAGATCCAGGCCTGAAAACAAAGAAATATTGGATTTAGATGATTCAGAAAAAATTTCAAGGTTTATTTTGTGAAATTTGCAAAAAAATATTTAGTCTTTTTGACAGTAGGAAATATAGTAAACTAAAATGTATTAACATTTTAGTTTACTATATTTCCTACTTTATTATTACTAATTTTGAAGATCTCATTTTTTAAGCATAATTTTTTTAGATAAAAAGAATTTAAATGAAACCAGCCAAATTCTTGCTTATTTTTAATTCACTTTGTTATCAGTTAAAGGCAAAAATCTCTCATGACTGTGTAACTATATTTTGTGATCTATAAGAAACACTCCAAATTTAACATGAAATATTTTATAAAATTATACTATATATATATATATATATATATATATATATATATATATATATATATATATATATATATATATTAATTCTAAAATTGTCCACATTGTAAAATTATAAAGATTTGTGAATCCCAAGCCTAACTTTCATTATGTAAGACACAATGATTCTTAAAGTGAGGAGAGGAGGTCTTCTAAGATATAAATAGGATAATTAAATTGCAAAAGTATTTTTGTTGCTAACAAATAAAATATGATTCAGCTTGCACAAGAATTTGAAAGAATATTTATTTATATAATGAATCAAAAATTTAAACTCCAGAAAAGGAAATGCTGTTATATATAGATATAGTAATATTGAATAGAATAAATTATTAAGTGACTTACAATCAAAGCCATAGAAAATGAAAAAACCTTACATCTTTTCAAGATTATTAAATTTTCCTAACTTTACTAAAATATTGAAAAATTGATTTATTATCTAAAAATGATAAGAGTTAACCTTTTGGAAAATATTAATATATCAAAACAATTCATAATTATAGAAATCTAAAGATAAACTAAAAACATATTTTTCTCAAAGCTTACATGAAACCAAGCTATATCAATTATAGTTGATAAAATATTTACTATTCTCGGACAAACAATGCAAAGATTGGTCTTGTCATACAATTAATTTTTTAGATAAAAATAATATTTTAAACTAATTTCTCCTAGAAATATCTTATTTGTCTATTGTGTTAAGTAGAAACTATTAAAAGAAAAAAAAAAATGTAAAAATGATTAGTCACTTTGAAACCACACTAAACAAGTCTAACTCTTCAAAAGGAATTGGTTTGCAACTAATAAGGTTTTAGTGAAATCTATTGATGGGGGAAGGGGGAGTAATTACAGCACCATTTCTTAATTCTTACAAAGGGAGAATTTAGATATAAATCTAACAAAAATACACATTAAGAAATAAAAACAATCCAGATTTGTCATCTAAAAGAAAAAAAAAGGCATTCAAAAACAGTTATTTTCTGTTCTTAAATTAAATTTTGGCTTTTTTTTTTCATTCTTCTGAAAAGAACTTTTTTTTTTAAAGTCAATTCATTAAGATTGGTAATAATTTACCAGCATTAATCAAACATCTCAATCCTGCCAAAAATGTCTGTTCTAATTGATGTTCTACCTGAGAGTGGATTTCTTTAGACTGCTTAATTAAGCAAAACCTAAAACAAAAATACTTGGACATGTTGAATTTGAATAATTTATGGTAAATGTATGGATAAATGTCGTAAGTTTTGTTGGGTTTTTTTGGGGGTTTTTTTTCACAAATTTTGTTCTTTGATGGTGTTGATTCTCAAATGATGTCGTTATTTTCAGATCTCAAAATCTGTGGGAATGACGGTACGGACCTTATGGCAATGACTGATTACACATTTGAACATCAAATTGATATTTAAAATAAATCTTCACTTTCGAGGAGGAATAAAGAATCCAAACACTTTGCTTCCCACAATCATCACTGTTTGGCAGAGATTTCTGCTAATATACAGAAAAAGTTTGGTGCAGATGCAAATGTATGAAGATGTAATCAAGGATGAAAATAAATGCAGCTAAAATTCAAAACTTCAATCACTGGCACTTACAATGTCTGAAAATATTGATGATGTTTTGCAAAAATTATATATCTTTTTTCTTTTTTTTAAAATATGTTTCAGACCAGGTGGAAAAAAAAAAAAAAAACCATATCTGAAATTTTACTTATTTTCAACTTTATTTATACGAGTTGCTACCTAAAAATTTACAGCCTTGACCACTTAGTTCTGTTTTCAAGCAATCCTTGGGTCTCACTGGACATTTCAGATATCTCTTGAAATCACTCCGCCATGAAATAAAGAACCTCATTTTCTATCAATTTTTTTTTTCCCTTTGAAGACATTTTGCCTCTAAAGTTCCCTGAACTTTTTTTCTTCATGCACGCATGCATGCGCATGTGTGTGTATGCACATTTCACATAAGCAAATTTATACACAAGCGCCAGCTATACTTCTTTGAAAAACAAATGTACATGTTGAACGTTTAAAAAGTTTGGAAACTTTTCATACAACCCCAACAACCTGGAAATCATCATCAAAACGACAGCGAGAACTCGATTGACGAGGTGTACCATCATTATCTTTTGAGCTGTTGCCGCCCTGAGAAGTGCGGGCAGTATATGATCGAGGACGTGGGGTACAATGAGAATTGTCAGATCTGTGGGCTGGCATCTGCTGGTTGTTTAGTATGGTGGGTTCATGTGACTCACCAGTGGTCATTTGCCAACTATCACGGGCATTTTCTGCTGAGGCTGACCGACTCGACACATGCATGCTGTGGCGTTTTTTCTGTCTGCGGTGCTGCCCAGTTTCAGGTGTCGGCTGGTGGGCCCTAGAACTGGACCCATAGTTAGTACTTTCCCTTAGATTCAGTTCCCTGGTTTCGTGCACAAGATTTTCAACAGGACACTCATGGCTGTGGTGAGTGGCGTTTGGAATGACTGTGTTAAAACTCTGCTCACTGCTCTCACCCGCCCCTAGCCGGGGTTGAGAGTTAGCACTGGCAGCACTTACCTCCTTACCACAGACTGGACAGCTACAACTTGTGTGGTGATGGTGATGGTGGTGGTGGTGGTGATTATGTTCAAACAGTTGGCTTGATTCCAAATAGCTGCAGGCCTCTGGAAACTCCTCCGCAATTGTCGCAGTTGGGACATCAACAGCACAATTTTCATTGCTGTCGTACAGACTATTTCGTACACCTTTTCTAGAGTGATGCCTGTGTTTGTGTCCTGACCGTTTTTTGTATACACGATGCAGTCTTTTTGAAACACGTACAGGCTCCACATCGTGTTTAGACAACATATTCTGAGAGAGATTCACTTTCATGTCTTCAGCATTCAGACCAATACAGTTGACCCCAGAATCACGAGAATAGGCGTACACTGAATATTTATTTGGCAATTTACCTTTATACTCAATACTTATATCATTTCCGGTGTAATCATCACAGCAACTGTAACGTTCAACCTTCTTTCTTTGCTTATTGACTTTCAACACTACTTCATGTCCATGCTCAGCACAAGGGTATGCAGAATTAGTAATCCGAGGTGATGATGTCTTGCTGCTATTCTTCTTCTGACATTTATGTTGACTGCTACGATGTTTTGAAGATTCATTCACCTGGCTATCATAGCAAGGCGAATGCTGACCTCGATGTTTTGATTGTGGTTCATTCTGTAAAGTTTCATAGCAAGGAGAATCTTCAGTAACTGACCATCGATTTGTCAAACCTTGAACGTCATGATCCTTTGCATTCTTTGAACTGTGCTGAGTGGCTTCCTTTAGCCCCTGTTGATCTGGATAAACCTGTTCACAGTTGTACGGAGGGAGACTGACAATTGGGGGAACTGTTGCAGACTTTATTTTTGTGCTACTAGGCCCACCCCCTGGGAGATCTTTACCGACAGCAGCCCCTCCGCTGGGGTCTTGCACTGTGTACAGGTAGTGCCAGGTGTTGGATTTAGTCACTTGTTGTTCGTTAATCCATTTTTCAGTTCGACGCTGTTTCTCCAGCTGCTGTTGGTACCATTGCCACTCAGGGGGAGGGAATTGAGCTGAAAACGTGGCATATTCAACCTCTTTGCTGGGTGAGGCTTTCTTTTTGTACCGCCCAAATAACTTGCTAAACAGTGTAGTTTTTTCACCTGAAAAAAGAGAAAAAGAAGGTAATCAAGTGAAAAGGAAAGGAGAAAGAATGGGATAAACTATTCATGTATGAAAAGGACAATGAAAAATTTAAATTAAAATGGAAAGAAAGAAAACTTAGAAGAAAAGACAGCAAATAAAAAAACAAAACAAATAAATTCTACATTTATTTCAATATATATTAAACTGATTATTTGTTGGTAAAACAAAATAAATATTTTCCTCTTGAACAAGAGACACTCTGAAAGAAATACAGTCCATTTATTTCTACACAAGTAACACGAGATAAAAGGAGCACAATGACACCACTGGATAGAGCAAGTTTTCAGCTATAAAACAATATTTTTCAACCTTTCAACAAGAGCCTCATAAAAATCTACACCAGTGGAAGCAGACCACTTTTTAATACCCATTACTGTTGCGATTATAGAAACATGTGACCCACTGTCACTTTCATGTCAGACACCATTTTACCTAACTGTTGCTCATTTACTATACAACATTACTATATATATATCAGTTACTATGTAATAAAGCAAAAAATAATGGGTTATTGGTGAGAGAAGGCTCAATTTATACTGCCATACTTTTGAAATGACTTGTAAGTTGTATATTTCAATGTCCTTTAATAAAGTACACATTTAGAGGACAACTTCATGGCTGAAATAATTATAGATTTTCCACTGTTGTCAGTGTTCAAATTATCATAAAAGGATTTTGAATGGTGATTTTCAAGGTAGACCTTCTCTAAAAATCTTCCAACACTAAATTCCCTGCTATTCACTTAAGCTTAGTAAATATTTATAACATTATTTTTTTTTGGGGGGGGGGGGGGGGGTGCTCAAAAATATATTGGCCGAGTTCCTTTTTGCATCACAGTTAATATAAAAGATAAATAAGTTTTATTATCATTATTATTATTATTATTATTATTATTCATACTGGTTCAATCCCAGTTGCTGGCTGAGAAATACATATTCATTTGAAATAGAAAAAAAAAAAAAAAAAATGTCACGAAAATTACTTCAAAGGGCCGGCTTATAACTCTTTCCCTGTGACTCAGTGGTTGTTACTAGACAAAAATGGAAATTACCCTGGGCACAAATGTCTGTTTCAATTTCAATGTGTCTGCTTGTACATATCTCAATGATGGACCTTAAAATATTTCATGTTCCAATGATAGAGCTTTTAATATTTCCACAAAAATTTACAAAAAAAAAAAAAAAAAAAAGCTTTAAACGATTTTATTTATTACATAATAATCTCCAAAAATTTTAATAAAATTTTATAATTATCTGATATTTTTTTTTAGAACTTTCAAATTTTTTTTTTTTTTTTTTTTCTTGTTTCTAACTTCATGATTTATTGCTTAACACAGAGTTTGTCTCTAAATTGAGTTGAAAAGAAATGTATTATAACAATGTCTTTATTCAAACTCAGTCAAATTGTGTGTAGTGAGTGTTTGTGTGTATATGCACACATGTAAGTCACTGATGCACAATGCACAGTGGTGGATCTACTATGAAATTAATGAAACTTAAGCTTCAGGGCCAAGAATCCCAGAAGAGCCCTTGAAGTAAATTCTTTTAATAAGTGAATCTTTCAACAAAATCAATGTTATTTTTATAATGCTTGTTATTAAAATAAGGCCATTTTAGTGATAGAATCATAAGTTAATGGGTTGATGTAAGCCAATATTGGCCTCAGAATATGACCTATTTCATATGGCCTCAATTTCCCCCTAGAACTGGTCAAATTTTAAAGTGTGTGTGTGTGTGTGTGTGTGTGTGTGTGCGGGGGGGGGGGAGAGAGAGAGAGAGCTTGCAGTGCTTGAACTCCCAGCTGTATGGGCTCATTGAGCTTGCCAGAATCTATTCATAGCCTTCATCTTAGCAGTTGGATCTTCAAATCTATTGTTATTCATTGTGAAAGGGCTACCAAAAATGTAAGTCCACCATTAACAACACAAACATACCCTGGCATATAAATTACATAGGTACAAAATTAATGTAGACAGCATGTGACAGACAGGGAATCAGCTCTCCTTTTATAAATTATTTATTTATTTTTAGTTTTGATAAACTAATTTTATGCTATTGAAATACATATTTAGTTTTTTCTTCTTGGTTCAATTTATTTAAAACAAGATTTATTTAAATCAAGAATTTGAAAAGATTTACTATATGCGGGGTGCAATGGCTAAATTCTCATCCAAATTATGTAAAAATTAAAATAACACTGACATCTCATTTTAACAGATATATTCACTAAAATTACACAAAAATATCTTGAAATACCAAAGAGTAAATTTATTCAATAAAATCAACATTGTCTTCAACCACTATCTCCAGACGACTTTGGAATCTCCTGCAACTCTTCTGGGTGGTCTCTTTGTTTAAGTTGGTGAATGCTGCCATAATCCTTGCCTTCTGTTCATCTTTGGTGTTACAAAGAGTTTTGTTCGTCACTCGCACAACTGTACCCCCACATATAATAATCAATGGGGTTGCAGTCTGGGGAGTTAGGTTGCCAGATGTAAGGAGTGATGTGGTCTCACAGAAATTGTCTGACAGCCATGACTGCTTGTGTGGTATGGTATAGAATTCCATTGTCAGACATAGGGTCTTCCAGTAACCTCCCCCTTGAAAGCAGTCCCTCTTCATGGCACTTGACATAGGCCTCCATGTTGAGTATGAGACCCTCACCAACAAATTCGGGATTCAGAACAACCAGAGTGAGTTTTCGGAGCTGCCATACCTTTGTAATCACCATTAGACTCATCCAACTCTTTGCAAATCCTCTGCACTGTCCTCAGATTCACACCCAAACACTCTGAAATGCTCATATTGGAGTTTCCGGCATGAATGCTAAGCAGTACAGCCTGCCATTTCCAAATTTCAAAAACAAATAACACCCTCTGTGTGTGTATATGTGTATACCTCCAAAGAAAAGTGATACATAAATTTTAAAATGCATTTTTAAAAATGAAAAATCTCTTTTGAAGTTTTTAATTTAGTTTTAATTTCAAGCTAATAGATTAAATTTAATATTTCCAATAAGCAAAAGACTGCTGTATTTGAAAACTAATTTAAATTGATTGGAAGGAGTTTTCATTTTTAAATTGTTAAAATTGTTGATTTTAGCACCATTTTTAACCACAATGTAATTCTCTTAAAAAATCTTTCCAAAATAAAATATACTTTTCTAGAACTTTATTTGAGGAATATTAGCCGATTTAAAGTTTAATTAATCTGATTTGAAACAAATATTTCTTACTTTAAGTTTAAAATATCACAGAAATGCATTTTTTAACATGGTGGTAGCTGTTTATTCAAAGTATTAACAGCTTGACTGACAGACGGAAGTTTATCTAATTTTTTCCTACAAAGTATATATCTGTAAAAATTACTTGTGGAATATAAACTGAGCTCCTTTTTTATATAATTTTTAACTACTCAATAATTTTAAACATTTAGGAAAATATTCTCTATAATCTAATGTTTTATTGAATTTTATGTACTTTGGCTTTAAATTTTCTATAGTGATCACTCTTATTTTCTGATAATGTGTTGCATGGACATCCATATATACAAAAAGCAGCACATTTATACACAAACAAATTTTCAAAATTCTTTTTACAATATAAGACATTGACGAATTGTACTAAACCTTTCCATTTAGGATTAGTAAATATAGTTTTTACTTAATAACAGTATCACCTAAACTTTACTAAGTAAGGCAGAATTTTAAAAGATTTAAAATTTTATAAATTATTCTAATTAAAATTTAAAAAAAAAATGAAAACAAATTTTGTAAAAATTCATTATTCATCAAAAGAAAATTTGTTCTTAAAACAATATTCTCCTTAATATATCTTATTCATAAAAGCAATTAAGAGCTTTTCTAATTAAATAATATCTTAGTTGTATTGCATTTTTTATTTTACAATTCAGAGAAAATTTTCAGTAAGACGGGGTCTGATTTTGCAAAACAAAACTGATGATTTAAATTCTCCAAAGAGTTCATTTTTTAACTAATATAGTCGCTAAAAATTATCTCGTTGAATTTCTCAAGTTTTCATGAAACTAAGTGGGATGAAACACAAAAAATATATATATATATTTTTATAAAGCTTTTCTAAAGAAATATTTCTAAAATAATTTCATTCATTTGTGAATAAATCCTGAAAGTTTCATTAAATTCCAACAATTATTTGATTATTGCAAGAATTTCCAAAACAATGTTTTTCACCACAAAAAAGATGCTAAAATTTGCTAATTTATAGTCTATCCACTGGTGCAAGAAAAACAAGATTTTAACCTAAATTTCAAATGTTCTAAAAAAGGATAAAATATATCATTAAATAATCAAAAAATACTTTAGTCTTTCCTCTTAATAATAACAAAGATTTTAACAATAAAACTGAGTTCAGTTTGGGTCATTTTTTCATCATAGTATGCTCTTTTTCAGTGAGTTAGCTATTTATAATTCACTATAGCAATGATTAATTTAATGAAAATACCAACAATGATATCCCAAATCCCCAAAGATTAACACCAAATGCTTATTCATAATCATCCAATGAAGAGAATTTGATGAATTATTAATTATTTAATCTGTTAAAAATATTCACAGGCTTTATATTATATGATTTTATTTAATTTATTTGATCTATTTTCAACCATTTTATAAATTTGGAGGTACGGTGGAGTAATGGATTTCAGCTCGGATTGAGGAACTGGAGAGTCAAGTTTGAATTCATTATATTCGCTTGCATTCTAATGCCATTGGGAAAGGTATGAATCCACCTCTTCTCCTAGCTATGGGTTAAATAGCAGAACAGACTGGGTTCTATAGGCTTCGGTGACAACCAGTCTAGGAGAAAGAAAAACGGAATTTAAAACCAGCCTGATCCAATCACCTGTTGCCTTGTAGGTCCTGACTTTATAGGCAAAGGCTAGAAGTAACTTCAAAAACAAATCCGCCTTGCATGTTATTTCAAAGAAAGGAACTGGCCACTTCCCTACTTCAAATGACAACAGAAAATAATGTGCTCTTTGGAAAAAACTCTGAGATATGGCACAGTGAGATGGACCTTTTATGATTTCTGATAATTTACTTATGGATGTATCACCCATGGCACTTTAAATGACAAAATAGGATCTTGGTTTTTTGGTTTTTATTGGGGGGGGGGTAATTCTAAATCCAGTGTTCATAGTGTTTAATTTATTGTTCATATGTTTCATTTTCTGAGTACACAATTTTTTTTCCCTACTTTTTCAATAAAGACAAACAGGCTTTCTGTTTTATGCCATATTCTTTATTTTGCTTGTAGCATAAAAATGAAACAATGTTAACTGCGGCAAATGAAACAAGATTCAACTGTACTAACAAAGTGTTATTTCGTTAGGGATCTGAGTAATCATGTGATCTTATCAGACATTGAAAAGCTAAACAAAGTATTAAGAAACTGAAATATTTTGTTAGAAGAAAAGAATGCTGAACTCTTGTGTAATATGACTTCTCCAATATGGCAGTGAATGCTGAACAATCTCTTCACAAATGAAGAAGAGACTTGAAGCAACAGAGATGTGGGTCTAAAGAAGGATGCTGAGACTAATATGGATGGAAGATGTGAGCAAGACAGAAGTTGTAAGGAAAATGCGAACAAAACAAGCACTTGTACTTATAATCAGAAAGTGACAGCTGAAATTCTTAAGACTTATAACAAAAAAAAGTGCTTGGAGAATTTAGCATTCACAGAGCATACTGAAGACAAGATAAACAGAGGGAAACATCGAGTAAGCTTCCTAACAATCTTGAGTAAATGGATAGCAGAACAGTAGCTGGGAGAGATAATAAGGTGACAAACATTGCTTAGCACTACAAAGGATAGGAAGTTGTGGAGAGCCATGATCACGCACATCCTGAAGGGACATGACACATAAAAAAAGAAGAATTACATAAGACATATCTTCTCTCCTTATCAATAAAAGTGATCATTACTTTTTGCTGGATTTGAAATTAGTTTTATTTCTCCTTGTTGGTTTTTAATGATAAACACTCAAGCAAAAACTTGTAATTTCTGTCTGAATTTCTCAAATGAGGATTTATCATTATTTACATCAAGACTATTGTTCTCATCAGTGTTGTTATTGTCACAATGTTTCAGCCATTGTGCTCTCCAATCTTCATCAGGTGTTTGTCAATTTAGGTAAGGGAATTCTGAACCAAAAACACTTTATTTCATCTACAGAAATAGATTGTTCTCATTCCACCATTCATCTCGTCTTTTTCTAATTTAACACTGCTCAGTTATTGCTTAGTTTGCTTCCACTAAGTCTAAGTATGTACTATCCAGGCTAGAGATTGAACTCACAATCACTTATGTCACCAAATTCATGAACCATTAGGCTATGTCACTGAAAATTGCAAAGAGCACAGTGACTGAAACATTGTGATAATAACAACAAAAATGAGTTCAAATGTAAATAATAGAAACATATAAGTTTTCTCTATAAAGCTGACTGCAATTAACTTTTCCAGATGCAAATGTCTTAGAATATTTATAAATGGAAATTATAAACCATTATGTTCTGTCTTTTTCATTCTTGTTCTTTTATTGTCCTTGCACTTTAATGTTTATCTTTTTTTTTTCTTTTAGACACTCAGTAATCTCCTGCATCTTAGTGGCTTTATGTTTTGTTTTTTTTTGGGGAGGGGGGCAACAAAACAAACACAATCAACACAACTTTTTAACTGATACATTTTCAAAAGCATTCATGTGTGAAGTTAAGAATAACAAGAAAGCAGATACAGTTTACAGTTCCAGAAAATTCTATTTTCAGTGCAAAAACACTTACTAGTTTCTACTGACAAGTACGGTGAATTTTATAGCAAACAAAACTAATTTATTAACAGCAGTTCTCTATCACCTCAACAGAAAAAAATATGATGCTTAAGTTTAATTAAAACATACTTAAACTCTTTATAGGAGATTAAATATTTGTCAATGTTGTGGAAATGAACACACCTCTCCAGAAGAGGACTTGAACTTGTCCAAATACAAAAATAGAGATGTCGAGAATCTTATTAAGAGTTCTACTGTATGTAAACCCGATTCAGAAATTTTTTTCAGAGACTACATGATTAGGGTTTCAAAATCAGTGAACAGAAATGTCAATTCCTTCTGGACAAGATTAAATATTTAGATCAGATAATCAACAAAAAAAAAAAAAAAAAGAAGAAGACCAGACTCACTTGAACAAGTGCCATTAAAGACATGCCTACCCCAACAAATTTGGTGACCCTACAATCATTTCTCAGATTAGAAAATTATTATTAAATTGATGTGCCAGATATGTACAAATTCCGAGCACCTCTGAATAATTTACTTAAGAAGAATACAAAATGGAATTGGTTTGCAGAATGTCAAAAAGCTTTTGAGGAATTAAAAAATGACTAACTAAAGAGTTATTGCTAACACATTACAATGTGCACCATCAAATAATAGTAATGTCGGACATGAGTGAATACAATGTAAGAGCAGTAATATGCCATAAATTTTGAAGACAGTACAGTGAAAGCAGTTGCTCATGCTTCAAGAAGTTTGAAGAATACAGAAAAATGCTACAGTCAAATTGAAAAGCACTTGCTATAATTTTTGCTGTAAAGACATTTCACAGAATGATATTGGGAAGAAAATTCATACTGCAAACTATCATCCATTATGAAGTATATTTGGTTCTAAAAAACGGATTCCCATGCATACTACAAACAGACTATAGTTTCAAAATAGGATTTCTATTGTGGCACCCTGCATTTTTTAGAAAGACTAAAAAGAGATATTCATAGAAATATGATTTAATTTTTATTCGGTTTATTAACCAGTTGTTAGTTATTCAGAAACGAAGAATAATTGAGTTTTGAGAATAATTCTCTAACTGTATTTAGGCGATCCAAAGAGAAGAAGAAAAAAAAAAATAATAAAAAGAAAGAGAAAGAGGAATAGATAAAACAAAACCCGGTCATAAGTAAAACTAAGACAAGTCAAAATATATCAGGTCAAATTACCTGACCGAAATCCAGGGAAATAGAAATTGTTATATTTGGTTGAAGAAATAGAGTTTGGAGATAATAAAATAAAACAAAAAGAAGAGGAAAGACAGAAACATAATACGAGACCAGGTCGTAAGCGAAAACACACACGTACGACCAGCACCTAACAAGTGTCAAAATTATCAGGTCAAGCACTTGAACTAATTCCGTGTCCGCGTAGGATGGAAGTTTTGTTAAGGTTGGCTGAAACAATAAAGATTTTTTAGAACAATGAAAACGAAATTTTAATCGGAGGAAAGGTGTTTTTTTGTGTTGAGGTGGTGACCGGTGGAACTGTATACAGATTCTGACCTGTTAAAAATTGGAACCCCACGATGATGAAGTGGAGACATTTTCAATTCAGATAATTAAGATTTTTGACTATCAGGTCTGACCAAAAACAAAGAAGGAAAGAAAACGATTGTCTCGGCTCACAGATAGCGCCAATATTCTTTCCTGAAGTCACATCTAATTAGCGGCAGGCTGTTTTGACAGAACCCAGGTGAGAAAAAGCCAAGATTATCATTTTTCGTACGTGTGAAAAAAGGCCAAATTAGATTTTGTTTTTTTTAGAACAAGAACGATGTAAGCCACGCCCGATTGGAGGCGGGAGGCGTCCCACCACAGTCTCATTAGCCGAAAGCGGTCACGTGATATGCGGAAAGAGGAGGGAGAATGCTCGATCAAGAACCCATTGGTCGAAAACGGTCACCTGACATACGAGAGACCGGGAGAGATGGGTATGCGTCTTCCCCCCAGAGGCACTGTGAGGAAGTAGGGGTGAAAATAATAGCGATAATGGGAAATCAGAACTAATGCGACTTTTGGGATTATCGAGAGAGCCCTGACGCCGACAGACCCACCCCGGTTTGCTGCGGCGTCAATAAAAGCAGGACCCCAATCGACAAAAAATGAGTTCAGCCCCAGATGGCAGCGAGAAGAGATCACCTCGGACGACGGAGGGTTGCGGCTGGGTTGCGGCAAGAAATCCTTCCAGCCCAAGTCGAAAACAAGAAATCCTTCCAGCCCAAGTCGAAAACAAGAAATCCTTCCAGCCCAAGTCGAAAACAAGAAATCCTTCCAGCCCAAGTCGAAAACAAGAAATCCTTCCGGCCCAAGTCAAAGACAAGAGAAGTTCTATCTAAGTCGACGAAGAAGAAGATTACTCGAAAGCCGCGGAGAAGTTGCAGCCAAGTCGAAGACAAGGCCAAAGAGTTACTGGACGGAAGAAGAAGAAGTTAAAATCAAGCCCAGCCGAGAACAGAATTCGACCCAACCAGATCGAAGTGAAGAAATACAACTCAAGTCGAAGAGAAGAATCAACTGCGAATGATTGATAGAAATTAGCCCCAGTGTCGAACTAAACCACACTCCGACATACACAATTCTAGAGAGTAGACAATTCGAAATCGTTAAGTTGTATGATAGAAGCTTGGTGCCATAGTCCACAGAGCGGGTCGGGAATGAGAACAATTTTTCTTTATGTAACGGACATTAGATATAAAAGGTTGTCACCCTTTTTTTTATCAGTAATTTTTTGTCTCGTGAGTTTTTTTTTCTTTTACTTGTGTTTTGCCACCCCTGTCGGATTCAACTTGCATACGGCCCAATCCCTGCTGGTCCCGTCTGTCTAAGATCTAAACACAGCGTGGGTAGACAGACCGGAGATCAGTATAGTTGCTTTAGCAACCAGGTATTGGAAGTGGGTTGGGAAAGGCGAGGCTGGTGATCATCTAACCAAGAGGTTGGAGCGGCACGCTTGGAACCAGGAGGAGCGACCAGGAGGAGCGACGTCACAGTTGGCGCCGTAACCAAAGGATTCGACCCTGGGCCAGGTGTGTACCCGTCACACTATCATCAAAGAAACTGGAACATGCAGATGTCTTATCCAGATTGATAGTAATTGTAAAGAAGATTTTGAAGATACTATGATTGCTTACTGGAATCCAAAAGCTAAATTAAAAGCATGGTTTATAACACTATTAAAGAATTGCTGGTTACAATAGATGATATCAAAATTCATTCTAAAAAGGATATGTGTATTTAAAAAAAACTATGAATGACGTTAAGTTGAAATGGAGTGAAACTAAAATTAAACCTGCAAACAATAATACACCATTTTCTATTTGTGATGGGATGTACTTCTGTATGCAAACAGAGTTGTAATTCCATTATCAGTACAAAAAAGGATTTTAAAACAATTCCATGTAGGACATCTAGGAATAGTGAGAATGAAGTCCCTGATGAGAAGCTATATGTATTGGCCAAAGATATCCAAAATACAATTAGAAAATGTAATGGTTGTAAATCAGCAGCAAAAATCACCACCTAGAAATTATCAGGCATGGCTGAGCACTCATAAACCACGGGCAAGACTACATATGGACTTTGCTAGACCACTAAATGGTTCATACTATTTAATTGTAGCTGACAGTTTCACATAATGGCCTGAGATATTGAAGTGTAAACAACCTACTACTACATAATGATTAAATTCTTTTGCAAATTTTTTGCAAGGTTTGAAGTACCTGACAGTGTGGTATCTCATAATGGAACTCAATTTACTTCTAATGAGTTTTAAATTTTCTATAAAAACTACACTATTGGATATTTGACAACACCGATTTATCACCTGAGTTCGAATGGTCAAGTGGAACAATTTGCTGACATCATCAAAAGAGCATTAAGAAAAGCTAAAGGCTTGGAAGCTGAAGAAACGGCACTACAGGAATTTTTGAGCATGTGTCAAATGCAAATGTCACCATGAAAATGTAACATGCAGATCTCATGTTTGCTTCAAAAATTAGACCCATTTTTGACAAATTACTGCCAGGGAATAAGAAGAAAGTTTGACAATTTCAATCTACCAGATCATTTAAGATCAGCAATGAAGTTTTCTTTAAAAGCTTTAAGGCCAAAAAATAAAATTGTCAGAAAGGAAAAATTATTCAGCACCTTAGTAGTATGATGTACATTGTCAAAGGTGGATGATTTCATCATAAGAGACATATAAACCAATTGAGGTCTAGATATGCAAAGAATAAGCAACCAGTACAACTTAATTTACTAATGGACATACTTTACAATACTTTTGAAGTACCTATTCCTAAAACTGAAATTGCAATACAACGTCAGAGTAAGTGAAAATGTAATCCAACTGAAACGTTGGAAATGGACCCATGTCAGAAAAAGTATTGACTAAAGAAAGTACATATCTAAAAAGGGGAGGCATTGTGGAGATGAATACACACCTCTCTTCAGAAGAGGACTTGAATTTGTCCAAATATATATAGACTGATACCAAGAATCATCAGTAGTAGAAGTAAACAAGTAGAGATTTACAGATCTAGCATATCTGCTTACTACCGATTTCAGCAAGAGTACACCGACTCCAAGCAACATACTTTCTTTTTGATTGTGTTATCTTCATTCAATGCAATGAAGACATGACAGTCAATTATCCAAATTTGATTCAGTGCCTATTTTTTTTTTTGATTGATCCAAATTTAAAACAAGATATTTTTAATTATTATCAGTCACGGTGAGTCCACTGGCAGATAAAGACCTTTGTCAAATTCCTTCCATGAGAACTGTGAGAGTGCTATTCTCTGCCGAGTCTTATCCTCTACTGCATCTCTTCATCTTCTGTTTGGTCTTTTTCTGTTTTGTTTTGCTAGCCATCAGGCATCATTCAACCAACCTTTTGCTCCATCTGTTATCCTTTCTTTTTGCTATGTGTCTTGCCTACCTCCATTATCTGCTGTTTAATCACTTCTTATTTTGGTCTCTCTTATGACCTGTGTTGAACTCTGTATCTCAAAATGAAGTCAAGGTGCTATTATATCAATGGAAATATTAATTTATGTAATGATTAGTTTTCATAATACATTAATTCCTGATCACTGTCAATTCCTTTTCTCCTTGATCTTCAATGCATAATTTATAAAACAGTGTGATTAATCATCCAAGTCCAGTTCAACACTTAATGTTATAAAGGTGAATTCCATTCACAACTCCGTAAACAAACATTGTTTATTAATACTCATAATATTTACAGGATTATTTATGTATGGATCAGCACTTCTACTTAACATCAATGAACTATCTGTGCACAGTTATATTTTGAAAGAAGGAAAAGTCATTTAAGAATTTGAAAATTAAGTATTATTATTAACATTTTGGCAATGTTTAACCAGTGTGTCTGCGAAAAAAAAAATTGCATATCAAAAGGACTTTCTTTTTGTTACTAATATCACTATTACTTTAAAAGGCTGTGATTCCCTTAGTAATATTTATTTACAAGGTTATAAAAAATATATTAACCGGGTACAATACAATATTTATTATTTACCATTTTATAAAGATCTATTATTAATAATTTATAAAACTTACAAAATTTTCAATGAAATGTCTTCTTTGGAATGGTTAACAAACAATGGCGAATTGGAAATCAATTTGAAATTTATAAAATGGTAAATAATAAAGATTTCATAATAGTTGATTTACATATTTTTATAATTTAGTAAATTTTTATAAATTTAGGAATAAAAATATCGTTTTTATATTTATTTGTTTATAAATTTATGAATAAACATTGCATTGTATTAGTTGGTTTGAATTTTTAGAATGTTGTAAATATAAAATTATTCCTGTAAATAAACAATCTTATAAATAAATAGTGTTTAATATTTTTATTGTAAATTCTCAAAGAACAAAGAAAATGTATAGATTCACTTTCTTATAATTGGATTTTATTAAAATTCTAAAAATCACTTTTTAAAACAATAGAAATTGTTGAGGAAGTGAAGTTATTACAAATAATAACAGTGTCAAAGAAAAAAAAAAATGTTCTTTTGACATTTTTTTATTGTAGGCACAAATATTAAACTTTGCCTTCATTTTTTAAAGGACCAAATTGAAACTAAGTTTAATACATTGATTGCACACACTGCATTCACATTTTAGTTTTTTTTTAATATTGCAAATATGGAACATATTTTATACAAATTATAAACAGTTGCATGAGAAATTATACTCTGTGAGAAATATTTGTTTATCAAACTAAATAAAAAAGACACAATTTCTTGTTCAATTATCCAATTCCCATTGAAGACTTTCTCATATATTTACCATGAATTTGGATATCTGCCTCTTAGAAAAAAATTGTTTATAACATCATTCAAAACAATCAATAAGAGATATAGTCAAAAGAAAAGACAGTGCAGCTTCCACCCACTTACAGGTCAAACCAGGTCACTTTATCCCCCCCCACACACACTTTGTGTAGAAGGACTTAAAAAAGTTGTTCACAAGTTGATCAATCTTAGATTCCACTCAGCTCGTTTGTCTGTGCATTGTTCAATTAACAAATCAAACATTTCTATAATTAATGATGTTTTTTTTAATTAATAGACTGATGTTTTGAGCTGATTTCAATGCAATTTCAATTGGTTACTCCTTCAGGATTTATCAGGTAAACTTTGGTCGTATAATGCAATCATTCAAAATAATGATATTTACAAATTAATATGCAACTGAAAGGAAAAAAACAAACAAAACTAAAGATAAATGACACACACATACACACACACACACACGTATGGGAAAACAATATCTAAATTTTTACATATCAAGAACAATATTAAAGAAAAAACTATGACAACGAGGAAAATGTTTTTGTGTAAAGTGATATTTATGTTGATGTGTTTACACATGTGCTTGAAAGAAAGGGGATATTGAGAAATTAAAAAAATTTTTATTTTTAAATATATGCTTTGGCCAATTTCATTTAGTTTCTTTTTGTTCACATTTCCATTTGATATTAAGTATCCGACATTGTGGATGATAGAAGATCTGTCAATAATAAAAGCTTTAATAACATTTCACCTTTCTTGACAAATCTTCAATTATCACAATGTGGGAAAATTAATAACAAAAGTGGTGGAAATAAGAGCAAAAAGAAAATAAAAAAAAATAAAATTGATTAGACTATACAGAGTGTGATGGGTAAATTGTTGGCATTTTTTTTTTTCATTTTGCACATGGGTGTTGTTTGTTTTTGATTTTTTTGACTGCACAGTATAGTAGGGTCAGTTGGACAGCTTCTCCGAGAAAAAGAGTAACATGATTCAATTCACTGAACTAGAAATTTGGAAACAGCATGCTGTACGGCTTGGCATTTGCATTGAAATCTCCAATACGAACATTTCAGAGTTTTGGGGTGTAAATTTGAGGACAGTGCAGAGGATTCAGAAAGAGTCAGGTGAATTTAATTGTGATTACAAAGTTGTTTGGCATGATCACTAGTGATGGTGACGTTATGCTTCCATTAATCTTCCCACAGGACCTCAGACTCAACACAGAGGCCTATATCAAGTGCCTTGAGGAGGTAGTGCTGCCCTGGGTCAAGAGGGTGACTGCTGGAAGACCCTATATCTGGCAACAGGACTCTGCACCATGCTACACTAGCAGGAGAATCCAGTCATTGCTATCAGACAATTTCTGCAACATCCGATCTTACATCTGGTCACCTAACTCCCCAGACTGCAACCCCCTTGATTATTATGTGTGGGGTGCAGTTGAGTGAGAGATCAACAAAACTCATTGTAACACCAAATATAAACTGAAGACAAGGATTATGACAGCATTCATCAACTTAATCAAGGAGATCATCCAGAAGAGTTGCAGGAGATTCTGAAGTCGTCTGAATGCTGTGGATGAAACCAATGGTGATTTTATTGAATAAATTTACTCTTTAGTATTTCAAGAAATTTGTGTGTAATTTTGGTAAATATATCTGTTAAAATGAGATTTTCATTTTTGTATAATTCAATTGACAATTTATCCATTGCAACATGTATATCAAAAAACCTATTTTTAAAATTTTTAAATTTAAATTAAATTTGCACACAAGCACATTATCATTGAAATCTTTCATCCATAAAATTTTGAATATGAAATGAATAAATCCCAAAATATTAAACAAACCATCCATGGAATTTCATTGCTAATCAAATACTGATTACCTACAAGTGTGAGTGTATAATTTGTATATTCCCTTTTTTATTAGCATGTTCTATTTTAAATACTTTTGTTGGTTCCAATCTATGGTAGAAATGACTGCAAGACACTTCCCTCTTCCGATTTTATAGGCTGAAGCACACAAATGCATTCTGGGATTTCTTCCTAGCCAATAAAACAGGTCAGGTCTTGGTTTCATATGACTCAGTCCCAGTAGGTCTTCTCTTGAAGTCTGAACACTACATTCACTTATTCAAACTTGCTCTTGTGTGTCAACCCCAATTCCTAGTTTGTGAACTTTTTGCTATATTACTCTTCCTTTGCCTTATTACTGTTAATTCACCTTGCATATATTGTTTGCTTGCTTTATATTATTTTTTGCCCTGTTCCTTTTCTTGTTATTTCAAACTTTGCCAATGCTGTTTGTTGGGCAGTTCTGATATTTATTTACATTTAACAGTGGCTACTCACTCTACAACTTTTAAAAAAAAGCTTTTTACACTAATAAAAAATAATATATTTTTATTATTATATATACTCATTAAAAGACATTTTCACACAATGTGATTTTCAAAATGGCTGTTTGTTTTCTATGGATGCTCCACAGCTCTACAGTTTTCACATTTTTCGAAAGGAATGTGCCAGCATTACAACAGTTGGAAATAATTTCATTCCTTTTGTGTATGAATTTATTAATTACTTATTTATTGTTTATTAATTTTGAATTATTGGCATACTGACCCATTTCTTTTGAAAAACTTGAAAAAGAACTTTAGACCCCAGAAGTATCCAAGGAAAACAAAAGCTCGTTTTGAAAATCATATCTGCGTGAAACAATCTGTTAATGGGGAAATAATCAAAACATTATTTGTGTGTGTGTGTGTGTGTGTAAAAATATAAAACAGTTATATAACATATAAGTTTATAGCCTAATGGTTTCAATAACATTTATACAACATTCATTTTTCAGCAATCCCCTTCCATGTCATGGCACTTTATTCTTAGGTTAATATATTAGACCAGTGATTCTCAATTGCCATGTCCTGGCACACTAGTGTGCCATGTGATCCTCTTAAGTGTGCAGTGAAATATTGTCCCACCATACATATGTATATGTGTGTGCAGAAGTAGTAATGGTACAGTGTTAGTATTTGAATAAATAAATATTAAACTTTTTATCTCACATTAGCTAAAAAGGCTTTATCAGTTTTATTGCAATTTTCTACTTCTTATTTATGTGAATTAAGCTTCTGAACTCTAAATAACAAAAAATAAGAAGACAGACAGACTACACTCAACTGAAGAAAAAATATAAAGGTCTGTTTATCACACATTTGACCAAACATTGAAGAAATCACGACAAAACACCAGGCACAATTTTCACACTAAATAAGTTGCTCAAATAACTGAGTAGAAACATTGAAATAAAGTAAGTCCGTATTTATGTATGTATTTTTTTTTAAATCTATGAATTTATTTTCTAACATTTAAATGTATACCCTTTAAAATTTTTGCTAAGTGTGCCATGATATTTTCATTTGCTCCAAGATGTATCATTGCTTAAAAAGGTTGAGAAACACTGTATTAGACATTATAGAGTACATATTTCAAATCTAACTTCAGCTAATATCTACCTGGCTATGGATTTACTGATGCACCTTAGTGTGTGTGTGTACTTATACTTGCATACAGATAAATGGGTATAGGTGCATGCACAGAGTGTACTCAGAGGAAGGAAAGTAGAATAATAGGCAGATGGTATCTATATACATAACTGGGTAGAGAGATAGACAAAAAAAAAAAAAAAAAAAAAAAAACACACAATGAAAGAGAAAAAAAGATCACTTAAATTAATATTGATCTTTGACCCCCAACATGCTTTTCCTACCTTTATTTTTATCCTGGTTCAGGTTACTACTTTTGAGATTAATGTCTTTGGTTGAACCCAGAGTTTTATCTGACTTAAATTTCAGAGATGCACTGCGTCTGATATGTTCACCAGTAGATTTTCGGTACCGGTTGCGTGAGGCCCGAACACTCTGGCTACGTTGAGGCTTAGTCTTGCTTGAGCTCTTCTTACCATCCTGAGCACTGCTTGATGTTTGGCATGATATCGATCGCACTTGGGTCTTTGGTGTAGGGATCATCGGGATGTACAATGGCTTGTATGGAGACCAAGGAACAGTGAATGAGCCAGAATTGTCACCAATAGGTACACGGTAAGTATCAGGTGTCACCACAAAATATCCGCTACCTGGAAATATAGGTAAAGAAAAGATTTTATTTGATTGTTGAAAAGTTTTTAAAACTTAATAGATAAACTTTATTTCTTTTTTCCAGTTTTTAATTTGAAAATTATAGAAACTTTGGTAATTGTTAATGAAGTTTTTTTTTTGTTTTGTTTTTTTTTTATAAATATACTTTTTGAACATAATGACCTTCTGTGTTTCTCGTATTTTCTTTTGATAGTATTTCTGTGTTCCTTAGAGAGATAAATCTGTACATATCTAACAAAACAGGTACAAGGAGAGCCATACAATACTTAAATGAAACTGGTAGCAATTAGTCTGGAAGACAATTATACACATTGGAGTTTAGGTGCTCCATTATACTAATACTGTGCCTGACTAAGCTAATCCTATAAACTATCTACAATTTACAACAAAAGCTTCACCCCACCATGGATTAGTGGTTAACCCTTTAGCATTTAACATGCCCAAACCTGCCCAGTAAATATCGGCTATCAATTTTCAACTCGCAGAAACTGTCTCATGTATATTCTGCCATAATATATGGCAACATCATTGCAAATAACACAGGAAGCTACGTAAACAGTGAGACTTTGACCACAAACAGTGAGATTTTGAGAGCCGATATTTACGGGGCTGGTTTGAGCGTATTGAATGCTAAAGGGTTAACAAGTTATTAAAGTAATGATTTATGAAATATTAAATGATTATTACTCAAGATTCCAGACTTTTGACTTTTACTAAGCTCAGACACAAGTGTATTTAATAATATCTTTGGAAACAATGCATGTCTTTCTTGACATGCAAAATATCACATGAAAAAAGTTTTATTTATAAGATGAAAACCTGCAATTACACTATTTTCTTAAAAAAAAAATAGATATACACAAGGCATAGAAAAGCATGAATCTATCTTCCCCCACCAATAATTTATTAAAGACTGGATGTGTATATAAAGAAAAAATACTACAAAGTAATCCAGAGTACCATTTTGTCATGAGTAACATTGGATAAATTCAGCTAGTTTAATAGTTTCAATATTTTTGCACAAACATTTTTTTTTTATATATTAATGAGTTCATGAGACACTGTTCAATACTTTTCTTTTTTTGCAAAAGCGTTGTTTTTGTAATGTAAAAACATCCTTAGTATATTATTGTAGAAGAAACAACAGGGATTATTTACAGAAATTAACAAGGATTATTAACATATTTTCTTGAGAGGTATATTTAGAATGGAAAGAAGTAGAAAAAAATTTAAAACAAACATCAGATAGAAAAATTTTTTTAAATTATTTAAAAAAGAAGAAAAAAACCTAAAAAAAAAGAAACATTTAAAAAAGAAAAAATAATTAAAAAAAGAAAATTAAGAAAAAATTGAAAAAAAGAAAAACAAATTATAAAATGAAATTATAAAAAGAAAGGAAAAATTCAGTAAACGAATAAAAAGATTTCATTTCAAGTGAGTTTTGGCTTTTCAAACCCTTGAACAAAACTTTATATAAATAAATTTTCTTTTCTTCATTCTTTTATTAATTTGTCCATTTATTTTTTGTTTAATTCAAATATTTCTCATTTCTAAAAATCTTTTCTTTCCACAATTAATGAATTAATTAATTACTGTAATGAATGACTAAAGTTGGTTACATAAATCTGTTTTCAAGTTCAATTAATTAAAAATAAAAATTAGAGATGTCAATTTCAGAACAGCTGAAAACTGGTTTTTCCAACTTTGGAAACAATGCATGTCTTTCTTGACATGCAAAATATCATATAAAAAAGTTTTATTTATAAGATGAAGACCTGCAATTACACGATTTTCTAAAAAATAGAAAAGCATGAATCCATCTTCCTCCACCAGCCATCGATAAAATGGTAAAGAAGACTGAACTCTTTAGCAACGAATCCAGTAGAATGACAAATCTGTGAAGAAGGCAACATCTTTCTCAAGGACAACCATTCACAAATTATAAAGGAAAGGAAGCTGTAAAGAGCCATTATTGCCTTCATACTGAAGGAGCATGACATTTAAAAAGGGAATCAAATATGAGTTAGTGCTGAAAAGTTCTTTGTTCAGCCAAGAAATCCACCCCCCACTCAAAATTCTGAAGTTAGGTTATTTGCTCAGGTTCTGAGCTGAAAACTTACTTTTTAGCACCCTCTCATGCATAGGTAAATCAATAAGTATGTAGCCTAATGAAGAAAAACAAAAAAAAAAGCATTTTTTTTCTCTACTAAAGTTCACCCAATACAAGGCCCAAGAGCCACTCAATTTAATAGTTTACTGAATGGTGTGATATGAACGTAAGTGGAGAAAGTATGAAGTGAAGCTTACACAGGATATGAAGAATAGATAATAGCTGACTATTAATTTGAAGAGGTTAAGATTGTAATGTCTGGAGGAAAGCATCCACATAGAAAACTATCCACAAAGTAGTGGTTCCTTGGGAAGAAGCTGTCCGAGTGGAACATCTTGCTAACCAAAGGAATAAATAGGGAATGAAGTTTTATTCAACTCTGCGGACATAGCAAGCTGAGTCTTGACTGAAAAGGTCTGAGCTGGTGGTACTAAACAAGTGAGCATATCAGAACATTTGCCATGGAAGTGGCAATAGTCTTGCAATGTTTCACCTGTGGGAAAGGGACTGTAGGATGAAAATAATTCTGATCCCTGTCAAAGCTGTAAAATGATGAGTAAATCCAGCCCAGCTATGGCAGCAATACTCTATTTTTGGTTTGATCTGACTTGTACAGAAAGCATGCTAAAAATAGATAGTATTTTCAGTATAGCAAAGATTTTTATTTTTTATTTTTTTTATGTTTTTTCTCTTCAGTATTCTTTTCATGCAATCTACGAATTCCAGGTGTCAGAACTGAGTATGAAAATTTGATGATTAACAGAGGATATAAAAATAATCTGAAAGTGCGTTGAAATAGCAAAAGATACCTTCCAAAAGCTAAGAAAAATATTAAGAAGCAGGAAAATTTCATTACACACAAAGGGAAGAGTGCTGAACTGTAATATAATATTAGTCCCCTTATATTAGGGGTGTCCCAACTTTTTTTTTAAAGAGGGCTAGATTTGATGAGTGAATATGCGTGAGGACCAACCATTCTGCTTGGCATTCTTTGAACCATAAAAAAATATGCCTGAGATAAAAGAAATTCCAGGAAGCTATAATATATCTGTGGTTAATCTTAAACATTACATATTATTGGTAATTAATGTTGTCAGTCAATTTTAAAGTTAAAAACATATGAATAGGAACATAACATCAACATTCATCTTATTAAGAAATAGAAAACAAAGTGAAAGCAAGTCCAAGTGTCCAAATATATTTATAACTGATTTTGACCAACACAAAACAAATTTAATTCACTAAGATTTTAGAATTTATTCATCTCTAATGACCAAAACAAATAACTTGCCTGCACTAATGTGAAGGGTGATACTCAGATCTGAACTGCAGACAAAGACAGTGATTTTAGAAATTGACTGGAAAAGGTCAGGGTCACACAGTGCTGCTGCGATCTTTTGGTAAAACATGAAATTGCATTTCTTGGATGTGTACTTTACATACTCTGAAAATACTGGTGGGCTGTCAGTGATATATTTTACGACAAAGGATGGGAGCCATATGAAATTGCCCCTGGGCCAGACTTTGGACATGCCTGCCTTATATGGTAATGAAATCTGGACAAATCAGATGAAGAGGAGACTTAATGCAACAGAAATGTGATTTTACAGAAGGAAGCTGAGAATACCATGGACTGAACATGTAAGCAATGACAAAGTTTTAAGGAAAATGGAAATAAAATGACAGTTTTACTGAGAATCAGAAAAAGACAACTGAACTTTTTAAGACACATAATGAGGAAAGTGGACTTGGAAAATTTGACACTTACAAGACATGTTAAAGGACAGAAAAAAAAGCAGCAAATAGCCTACCTAATGAACTTGTGTAAATAATTGGTAAAACAGAGATTAGGAGGGATAGCAAAAAGACAAACCTCACTTATTGTTATGGAAAGCCATGATCGGCCAAATCCTGAAAGAACACGACATATAGACAAAGAATTCTTTTCATATTTATTTCATCCACTAAACTTTCATTTAGTTTTATCCTCATTCTTTTACTTTTAATTTTTACTATTGTTTTTTTAATTTATTACTATCTTTCATTAATCTTTTTTTTTTCTGTCTTGTTTACTATGTCAAATTATTTCTTTCTTTTCTTTTTATTTCCTTACATTCTTATGAACATTATTCACTCAATTCTTAATTCCATAACTTGGAGATTCATTCCTTTGTAATAATGTTTATTATAAATGACAGAAATTAAAATGCATAAACATGCAACAATATAACATAAACATAGGTACCTCCATGAAATCGCTAAAAAAAAAGAGCATAGTCTGATGAAAAAGACGCCAAACTTTATGAAAACAAAATGTTATCATCTAAATGCTTATGTTTTTATGAAGAGAAAAGACCAAAGTTTTTTTTAATTATTTTTCAAAATTTTTTCTTCTTTTTAGAACATTCTAAATTTTGATTAAAAAAACCTTGTTTCTCTTTGTACCAACATGGGCTAGTAAATAACATAGATAATTTTTAGCACATTTTTTTGGTATTACACACATTAATTTGGAAAATCTTGCAAAAATAAAAATAATTGTCAGATGTTAATGAAACTTTCAGAAGCTATTCACAGAATATCGAAATTATTATAAATATGTTTTTTTTATTAAAGTCATGGCAGAAATATTTTTTTTATATATTTATTAACACCCCCATAACTAATTTTATGAAAAACTCTAGAAATTCGAGCGCACCAACCTTAGTGATTACAATAGTTAAAAGCACAAGGCTTTGAAGAATGCAAATCATGTTTTTTTTGTTTTTTTTTTAATTGGAGCCAACGTACCTGAAAATCAGCTCTGAATTGTAACATACAAAACTCAATAAAACAAATATATTATTTAATTTCAAATGCTTTTATTTGTTTTTATGAATATGGACAATATTTTCTGAAAGCAAAAAATTTTTTCAATGAAAATTGAATTTTTAATACAATTATCTGTTATTTCTTTAATTATAATAGATTTTTACATTAAGTTTTTAAAAATATTATAACATTAGTTAAAAGCAGCATCAACCTTTCAAAGTGTCCAGATGAGATCGTCATTGTCTAGCACTTTGAAAATTGTATCGTTTGGACCAATCAGAAGAGCCATGGTAATTAAAAAAATGTAATTTTTGTGCTTATAATCGGGCAGTAATAATAAAGTATGGAAGACCAACCAGTATACATTTTTCCATAAATGAAATATCAAAATTAATAATAAAATGAATGGAAATACAAATAACACAGTAAAATGTAATAAATGTACATAAAATTATAGTATTTTATGTACACTTCTGATAAAATTTCATAAGAAAGGTACCTATAAATTAATTAGATACCTTTTTCTTATGAAATTTAATCTCACTCTTAACAGTCTTATTTTTTAATTTCTTTATATTTTTCATAAAGCATCGTAAACGTAAAGATGAAAGCTAAGTACAAAAAAAAAAAAAAACGAAAATTAGAGCGCTGAAAGTTTTCCTTAAAAGTAACGAAGTAAATAATTTGTTCATTTAAATCTAAATAATTTCACTTCCTTCCATCCGTAGAAAGAATTATCCTCCCGTAAGTTATCTAAACATCATGAATGTGTCTTTCATCACTTGTCAATCGACGCAAAAGGTTATGACCTGCTTTGTTTTATTTTCAAATTACATTTTTTCGGTGCAGAAGCTAAGTTAAGCTTGGTTCAAAATATTTTAAATAAACATTATAATTTCTGATTTTATTAAAATCAGTTTTGAAAAAATGATAATTGATTTTTAAAAGAATATCAAAGTCAGATTTTCATCTTTTTTATCAAATGATTGAAAATGATTGATTATCTGTCCTTTTTTTTTGACAAAAACAAAAAAAAAAAAAAACAAGATTTTTAACGAAAATTTCGGATGTGCTAGGAACAATTAAAAAATGTAAAAAAATACCCCAAAAAAACTTTGATCTTTCCTCTTTAATAATAATAGGAACATTAGATGATAAAAACTTGTTTTCGGCAAGTTCGGCGTCTTTTTCATCATGCTATCTCTGTTTGTTTACATTTTCGTGGAGGTACCTACATAAACAATAATAAAACTTGAGACATGTGTTGACATAAATAACAAGAATTTGTATTTTCTTTTTGTGATGTGAATTACAAAATATTGCTATGGTGTGTATAAAAATGTTCTCAGTGTGTCTTTTGTTTAAAATTCAGTGCTGACATGGTTTGGTTCCGAGAATTTTGTTTGTGAGGATGGTGTCTGAAATCATCTGTTTTCAATCTTCACGGAGTGCTGGCAAAGACATGAGTTCTACTGCTATAGCGTACCCTAATCTAATCTATTTTACTGACTATTGTGGTGGAAGGGTCATTTTTATGGTGAGGGTTAGGATGATGAAATATTCTTCTTTTCTATCATCACATATGACAAGGTTATTTTTAGAATGATGGAATATCATCATCATTCTAGACCATAACACCTTTTCTCTTTTGGCAAACTTTTTTTTTTTTTCATTCTTCTGTCTTCTCTTTATTATCTTTGCATTTTAATTTTTTCTTAATCCCTATAAAATTTTACATCATTTTTCACTCGCCTTTTTTTTAATTTAATTTTTATATGTATTTATTTCCTTTTGCTTCTTTCTTTCTTTTCTTTTTTATTCATCTAAAATGACTGACTTCTCCTTTTCAATTGCAAATTAGCTTCAACTCAAATGTCAAAGGTTAAAAATAAACAATGAAAAAACAGTGAAAAAGAAAATGAGGAGGAGGAGGAAAGAAAGAAAGAAATAATCTCACAAAAAGAAAGAAATGATAGAAGAGGGGAAGATAGAGGAAGAGGCGGGTTGTTGTGGGAAGAAAAGTAAAAGTGTATAATAGAAGAAGGGAAAGATAGAGGAGGAGGAAAAGGAGTAGTGTTGTGAGAGGGACAGTAAAAGAGAATGATAGAAGAGGAAGGGGAGTAGTGTTGCGGGAGGGACAGTAAAAGAGAATGATAGAAGAGGAAGAGGAGTAGTGTTGTGAGAGGGACAGTAAAAGAGAATGATAGAAGAGGAAGGGTAGTAGTGTTGCGAGAGGGACAGTAAAAGAGAATGATAGAAGAGGAAGAGTGATGTGGGAGTGACAGTAAAAGAGAACAATTGATTTCATCTTTCAGTTATTAATCTAAGAAATAATTAAAACATAGAGGAAGGGGAAGTATAGAAACAGAAATGAAAATAAAATTAGCAGAGTATTGAGTAAAAAAGATAAAAATAAGAGGGTAAGAAGCAAAAATAGAGTAAAGAGAGTCAAAATGCCATAATTATTATAATGACACCAAATCACTTTAAGGAGAAGATTAGTGTTAAATGGCAGTGTTAACCCAAAATAGTCAAATGTTATCTATCATCTAAGCAAAAAATTACCTGAAAATGACAAAAGTCTTATCTATTAGCCTCCATATGCACACACACAATATACTGAGAAAAATATAGCATTGTCTATCCAAAATGGCCACCATTATCCTACAAAATGACAATCACTGAACTTAGCTCCCAAAATATGATATCTTATCATAGACACCCTCTCACATCTGAGCATTGCATCGGGATCATCATCCTCCTCCCTCCCTATTCCCCCCACCACCACCACCATGATGGCGGCAGAGATGGCTGTGAAACAAAGAGAGTTTGACAAGACTATTTGCTTGAATTTGATTTTGGGGAACAACTCAGAATGACAGAGAAGCCCACACATTTGACCAGAAGCACCTCCCTTGCGGCTCAAAGGGGATTGACACAGCTGAGATCTGGTGAACCTGGTTGCATAAGGCTGTCAGATACTTGGTCTGTCAAGGTCTGCTTTCGTTACACCAGCCCAACTGGCACTGCCCCCTTTTGCTGGTTTAGCCATCGAGATTATGTAGATCTTTATTTATTCCACCAATGGGGCTCTTCAAAAATTGGTTGCATTCAGTCTTGAATCTCCTCCTCAACCTTACTGCCATGGGTGGCCCTATAAGAGTTGGAACTACAGACGTCTTCACCCTTGGGATCATTGGGGCATGCAAACCCTCTACTATGACAAGGAACAACCATATATATTTTATATATTATGATATTATAAAGATTATATTCCCTAAATTTATAGAAGCATTACATCCATAATGGTTGTTCAAACATATTACAATAGTTTATTTTTTTAAAGACATTACTGTTATCCTAAAACTGCAATACTAAGAATTTTTTTAGATAATTTAATATATAAGAAACATTTTCTACTGACAAAGTGGAAAGATTATATTTAATCAATTGATAGGTCTGCTTCTAGGAAAGTGGGTTCACTGGGTCATGCTAGACAATTTTTCATGACAGAATCTATTTTTCACATTTACAAGTCTACCATTTGTCCTTGCTTTGAATATTGCTGCTACATCTGGTCTGGTGCCCTGCTATGTATTTAGAGAGTCTTTATAAAATTCAAAGAATCTGCAATGTTATTAGTCTGGCATCTTGACTTCAGACACTTACCCCACTGCCTTAACATAGATTCCCTGTACCTTTTCTATAAATACTTTCATGGTAATTGTTCTGATGAACTTTTCTCTATGGTACCTAGACTTTATGAATTTAAGTGCAGTACTAGATTGGTGGCAAGGTCTCATCATTTTACAATGGAAATGGCTAGATGTAATCGTAAGTTCTATGTTAACAGTTTTTCCCATCTCACTTCTTGCTTGTGGAACTCTCTTCCAGCTTTTTGCATCCCAGTCAACTTTGCATTTAAATTTTTGAAGATCAATGTCAATTGTTATCTTCTGTCTTCTTAATTCTTGTTCTTTTACTGGTCTTTCTCCTTAATAGAGTTTTTTTTTCATGTTCTTTAAACTCAGCAACCACCTTACATCTTAGTGACTTTATTGCTTTGATTGGGGTGAAATGATTAAAAAAAATTTACTTTAAAAATAGTCCAACAAGTATTTATTAAAAGGAAAACAAAATCCTATAGATATTAAAGATGTCTACATTAAAACGTTATTATAGATGTCTACATTAAAACGTTGCTTTTTCTTCAGCTCAAAACAGCCATCAGTAAGAAATAATTATCTACTGAGTAAGTTAAACTTTGAAATAATAAGTAATTTGTTCATATTAATCTGACCAATGAAAATTATAAAACTACTTTGTTCTATTGTTTATTTAGTGCTAGTTGTGTGTACAATTGTTTTATTTTCTTCAGCCATGCTCTGAAGAGAGAGGAATGGTCAGCTTCTTTGAAGCAAAGAATAATATCTTTCTTTACCAGCAAACAAAAAAAAATGAGCGCAAATTTTTAATTTAATCTTACCTCAACTCTAATTCTAAATAAATAAAACTTTTTGGATTAATTTGAAAATCTTAAAAACCAAAAAATAATCTCATGTCTGACAACTGTTTCAATAAAAAAAGAACATGTAAATTTTCTCAAAAAGGAATCACGTAGTTTCTGGTTCCAAAAACAAAAACACTCATCCATTAAAAAGATCAGGAGACTGGAGGAAAAAATAGTAGTATCGACCCTAGGGGTGGTTTTCCAATGACGGTCAAACTAAATCCATACAGACACAGGAAGAGTCTGTCTGAAAAATTAAATCTTGCAAAAAGGAAGCAATGAGGAGTTTTGGTAAGTGGGCAGAAGGAGAGCCCTGGGGACAGGGAAGAGCATTAGTCTCAATGGCTGGGTTTGGTTTGACACTTCAGGCTCATGTGAAAATGCATCAACTTCCCCACCCCATGAACAATTTATCCTTTTACAAGGAGGAAATGATAATTGAAGATGTCAGTAGATTATAAAAACTTATGAGATAAATAGAGGTAAATATGTGAAAATGATGAGAGAAGAAGAATGAATAGAAAGAGATAAGAGAAGAATGGAAAGAAAGGAAGAAAGAAAGAAAAATAGATTTAAAGAGAGGTGTGAAAGAGAGAGGAAAATAGGGGAGAGAAGTGAAAGAGGAAGGAAAACGGGGGAGAGAGAGAGAGAGAGAAGCCAAAGGGGGAGGAAAACGAGAGAGAGAAGCCAAAGAGGAAGGAAAACGAGAGAGAGAGAAGAGAGAGAGAAGCGAGAGTGAGAGAGAGAAGAGATAGAAAGGGAGAAGAGATAGAAAGGGAGAAGAGATAGAAAGGGAGAAGAGATAGAAAGGGAGAGGAGATAAAGAGGGAGAGGAGATAAAGAGGGAGAGGAGATAAAGAGGGAGAGGAGCAAAAGAAGGACAGGAGATAGAGAGGGAGAGAACAGAGAGAGAGGAGCAAAAGAGGGAGAGAACAGAGAGAGAGGAGCAAAAGAGGGAGAGAACAGAGAGAGAGGAGCAAAAGAGGGAGAGAACAGAGAGAGAGGAGCAAAAGAGGGAGAGAACAGAGAGAGAGGAGCAAAAGAGGGAGAGAACAGAGAGGCAAAAGAGGGAGAGAACAGAGAGGCAAAAGAGGGAGAGAACAGAGAGGCAAAAGAGGGAGAGAACAGAGAGGCAAAAGAGGGAGAATAAAGAGAAAGAAAAAAGAGCAAGAAAAGAAAAAAGGAGCAAGAAAAGAAAAAAGGAGCAAGAAAAGAAAAAAGGAGCAAAGGAGATAAAGCAGTAAAATGTGGAAAAAGAGAAAAAATAGGAGAGAGAGAAAAAATAGGAGGGAGAGAAAAAATAGGAGCAAGAGAGAAAAAATAGGAGCAAGAGAGAAAAAATAGGAGCAAGAGAGAAAAGAGGAGCAAAAGGAATTAAAAAAAGAGAAAGGAAGAGAGGAGTAAAACATGAACTGAACAGACAGATAAGTTTCAAATACTGAATAACAAAACTGTGTAGATTTTTTTATATACTGTATCCAAGAAATTCAGTCAATTTTATTTTCATAAAGTAAAATCAACAATAGATTAAAATGAACAAGTAGTTTTCCATATGCATCAAAAAATGGAATTCTTTATTTCAAAAAGTTTGTAGGTACAACAAAACTCTGTTGCTTGAATGACATGTGGACATTAGCTGGCAAATATTCAGGTTGTGCACAGACAGATACTACACTTTTCTCAGAAGTGGACTGCAGAGCAATA
This sequence comes from Acanthosepion lycidas, assembly GCA_963932145.1. Classification (NCBI taxonomy): domain Eukaryota; kingdom Metazoa; phylum Mollusca; class Cephalopoda; order Sepiida; family Sepiidae; genus Acanthosepion; species Acanthosepion lycidas. Next base: position 35,658,833 of record OZ010612.1, read on the forward strand.
CACAGCAATTCACAGATTATGCTAATCTGAAGCTGAAGTGTTGATCCATATATTTTTGACAGGTACTATGCAAGTTAAAATTTCACAGCAGAGAAAACTGATTTTATGTAATTTAATTTTTTGAAGATTTCAAGTTTATTATGAAGTTTCATGTCTACTGAGATTGAAATAAGAATAAACAGAGAGAAAAGGAAGATTTTATATTTAAAAAAATATGAATAGGAAATATAGAGAAAAGAGGATGTTGTTTGGAAAAAGAGAATTATTAAAAGGGAAAGTGACAAATAAGATTTTTTTTGCCTTGACCTAGTTTGAAATTTCAATGCTGACTTCTTTTGAGTTGTTTATACATTTCATACATGAACACTCTTATTACAATGACATGGTTTAGGATAAAATTTAAAATTTCTTTTAGCAAGACTCTCCAATGAATAAACAATGGTATTATTAAAAGCTTCTTTTTTTTTTTTAAATTTTCCTTAAACTTGAAAAAAAATATTTAGATAAAAATCTTAAGAGAAGCCACTGGAAATTGTTTAAAATCATTATATATATATATATATAAAGGCATCCAATGGAGCAAAGCTCCTAATCAAATTCAAACAATCATTTCCTTTTAATTTCAGTGGATATTTATACTCTATCAGCAACAGTGTCTCATAATGTGTATATAAAATAAATCTACACTAGTGGAAATTAATGTCAATAAATTAAAGAAGGATTTGTAAAACAATTCAATCAAGTTCCACTCAAGCAGCTTCTTCCCACGAATTGCTGCTTTGCGGAACTCCCAAGAGAATGCTTCCTCAATCATTACAATCTTAACCTGTTCAAGTCTAGACTTAACTAATCTTCCTCGCATATCCCCATGAAATGCCTCTTACTTTGTAACCTTCTACCTGGAGTGGCTCTCGGGCCTTGTTCAGAGTGAACATCATTGTAAAGAAAAAAAATAAAAATAATGCAATGATTCAAATGTTTACTAGTTTTTCCTATTTTTAAATTTCTGAAAAGAAACATTCATTTCTGCATAAAGTTTAGTTAGCTATTAATTAAATTGAATGACTGTTCAAGTGTTTCTATATAATCTATGAGATAATGATATATATTTTGGGGAAAATGTATGACAAAGTAGAAAAAGTTTACTTGTGACATGTTTTGTCCTTCCAGACTTCACGGACTAAATTTATTATGTTGGTATGACTACACATGCACACAATGAGGGATGCTGGGCATTTTAGAATTTTTTTCTTTTTATAGATTTTTATCTATGTAAAAACTCCAGGCTGGCATGTGTACACTGTATATTTCAAAAAGTAAATACACCTCGTTGTATCAAACCTTTAAAACAATGCTAACACTAGTAATTTTAGAGGATTTTCTCATGAGTAGTTTCCTTGAAAAATGAGTTGCCAAAAGGTCATCATTTTGTCTTCTCTCAGAGGTCACAATTGTTCTTCCTTAATAAAGAAGGAGATTTTCTACCCAACATTCTAAACAAAAGCTATAAGACACTGGCCTGAGGATTGTGTAAATTTAGAACAATGAAGATTTTTAAACAGACTCTGACAATAGACATTTGTATTAATAGCTTTTGACAAGAGTATGTTTTTCTGATGGACCCAGGTTATCTTCATAGTTCGTTAAGGCCTTTGGGGAACTAGATGTCAAAAAAGCTATAAATCATCAGCCATTATTTTAAGAATATCACTCACTTTTTCTGAGTTGTCTGTGAATCATATTCAACGCAAGCAGTTTGGTCCTTACATAAGGAATAGTTCCTTTTAAACAGATTTTAAATTAATTTGATTCCATTCTTGCATAATTGGCCCTACAAAGAAGCTTTTCTTTGTAACCAATATTCCATTTAACAGGAATCTACTACAGACTGAAAAAAAACAATCTTTTACAAATTCTTGTTTTAAAAAAAGAATGTGGGTACATAAGTAAATTCATAGTCCAATTACATTTATTTTGCAAAACTAATATTTATCTTTAAACACCTGCTTCTTCCTTAATAATTTTTTTTAAATTGGTATCACCCAAGGCAAGGCAGTAAAGCCACTAAGAAACAAGGGGTTATAAGATGTGGAAGAATTAGGAACAGAAACATTAATAATGAGCAGAAAGAGGAAAGAGTAATCAGGATGACAGTAGATAGTGATTGACATAGCATTTAAATTTTTGCAGATTAAAGTTAGCTGGAAAGCATGGAGAAGTGAGAAGTGCAAGAAAAGAAACTGTTAGCATAGAATTTATGCTACATCTATCCAGCTCAACTGTAAATTAATGAAATCTCGATGCCAGTCTAGTACAGTGCTTAAATTAAAAAGTCTAGGTACCATGGTGAAGAGTTCATTCATACAATTACCATGAAAGTATTTATAAAAAAGACACAGAGGGGCAACCTTACAGTGGTGGGAAAGTGACTGAAGCCGAGCTGCCAGATCAGGACAAATAATATTGCTGATTCTTCTTGGGTTTTATCAAGGAGTTCAAGGTAAATAACAAGGGCACTGGACCATATGTGGCAGCAATACTCTAAGCATAGACTTAATTCAGTGGCGAATTCATAAATTCACACAGATTTTCAAATAGATTAAAAATTTCAAAACAAAATTAAGTAAAAATTTATTTATGGGGCTTAATGATTCAGTGCAATCATATTTATTATACTTTTTCTCAGATGTTTATTTATAGGTCATGTCATTCTATCTTATTTAGTAATATCTTTAAGTTAACATCTCTCCTTTACATATTAAACAGTTCCTATCTATCGCCACTAGCATTTTTACAAAATTCCCAAAAGTCTACAATAAATTACGGACACTGCTCTTCTTTTGAAAAAACAGACTTTTTTTTTCTATCACTCTTTAAAACATTTTGATACCTCATTGCTACATTTTTGAAGCCAAAAGGAAGTGATTTTAAAAACACTGCCACATCTCTTTGATGTATATGGCCTAATTTTTTTCTCTTTAATTTATCATTTGGTTTCTGCAGTCCATTTGAATGGAAAAAAATAGTTAAGTCCCTTTAGTTTCTATCCCAAGAGTAAATGCATAGCTTCATTCTGTTTTTCTTTCTTACTTTCTTTTCATTAAATCTTTTTCTTTCAACTGAAAGTTTCCCTCTCCAGTTTAAAAGAGGTAGAAAAACGGAATAGAAAATATTACACTCATTTTGAAATTAAGTAATTACTGTTTTGTGAAGCAGATGATAGAAAGGAGAAAAAATGAAGGCAAAAACAGAATATGAGGCATAAAGAGTGAGAGAAAAACAAAAGAACCTAGAAGATGGTAAAAAGAAGAGATGAAAGTTGCAAGTAAAAAAAAGAGTAAAAAAAAAAAGCAAAAATGACAGAAGAAAGAAAAATTATAAGAAAAAATAGCACAAAAAGAAAAATTGAGATTGAATTACTAAAAAATTAAAAGAAAAAAAAAAACATAATTAAAATGAAAAATGTAGTTTAAGAAATAAAAACTAAAAAAAAAAAAAGAAAATAATTAAATTTTCCTATGTACACTCTCTCCCTTAACCTGTCTTTTAGTAAAGAGGGGGGTGCTTTTTCTTCTACCCACTCAAGGTAACAAATCCTTTTTCATCAGGTTTTCATCAAATATGAATGGGTTTGGAAAAAAGAAGTAAGGTACTAAACAAACAAGTTTGAATGCTGAACAGAATAAAAAAATATATTTTTAATTTTTCACTTTTAACCAATTGGAATCAAAATGCAATGAACATTAGATAATTATCAAAATCTTCAACTGATGCCACTTGATGAAAAACAAACAAATATTAAACTTTAATATGAGCAGACTGTAAAAGATACAGTTAAAATTCCAGGTCAAAATTCAGCTAATTGCTTCAGGTTAGAGACTTATTGATCCAACTTTGTGCAACCACATGCATTTATTAGGTTGGTGCAAAAATAATTTCGTTTTCTCACATAGTAACATATGTTAGAAAACGAAATTATTTTTGCACCAACCTAATAGTATTTGCTGTTGCTCTATACATGTTAATCATAAGAGTGTATTTGTTTCATAAATCCTATTAATGTTACTATGAATTAAATGAACTAATTTTGAGCAGATTTTCCCTTTCATAGAATAGTTATCATAATCTACCAAATAAATACACTTATTTATACAGGATGTCCCAAAAGTCACCAAAGGATTTCAAAATTTAATAACTCACTTATTTTTTAACTTTAATTCACAATATCATAGTATCATATAGAGTAGATATGGGAAATAGATTTACACTAGTTGAGAAAGATTAAATTTTCTAAGTGGCATCTATTTACAGCTTCACAAGAATGTGTTCTTTCTAAGGCATTTCCTATCACAGCCATCAGTGTTTCAGACTCCAGTGCTTTGATGTCTGTTGGAATGTTGTCCTTCAGTTGTTGGAGAGTCCGAGGTTTGTTGACATAAATATTTTCTAAATAGCTACATAGAAAGACACAGAGCCTGTCAGATATAGGATAATGTAATGGCCATTTTATCCTGTTACTGTGAGAAATTATTCTTTTCTCCAAAATTGTCCTGAGAAGCCAGATTATGGCTCTTGCTATTGCTCCATCTTATTGTATGAAAACAGATTGATGCATTTAAAAATGTGATATCTGAGAGACCCAAATCTGTCAAGCCTGCTTCTGAGATGATGTGATTAGATCTTCAATACTCTCTCTCTTACTCGTTCAAATACTCCTTCATTCTTAGCCAAATGTGGTATGCCAATTCGTGGAAGGTCACTTACTGGACTGTTACTCTCAAAACTTGCAGAATCTCTCACACTTTAATGACAACAATATACTCATCAAATTTAAATTATTGATCCTTGGTTTTGGAATAAGGATTTCACTATATGTGTTTGTTTTTCAGTTACATGATTAATTTCCAAAGATTCCTTTGCAAAATACCTGAAAGAAAACGAAAAGAAAAGAAAAAAAAAAAAAGTAGGTGCTGATACTATGTTTCCCAATCTTCTCTTACACTTCTCACCTGTGGAACTCCCTTCTGATTTCTTGCTTCCCTGATAACTACAATCTTCAAAGATTTGAATGCAATGTCAATTGCCATCTCTGTCTTCTTGAACCCTGTTCCTCCCCCCCTTTCCTCAATCCTCCCCCTTTTCAGTATTCCCATTCTGTTTCACTCCCTGTAACCCCTGTCCATTCTAGTGGCATTTAATAAAAATATAAGTTATTAAACTTTTCGACTTCTTGGTGACTTTTGGGACACCTTGTACTTAATGAAGACAGTATTATTCAATAGCAACACTAAATTTTCAACAAAACTGGTACATATTTTTAACAACTTTATTTAGTAAGGTTTTCAAGAGTCTAAGCATTTCAAAATAGAAAAATCAGTTAAAGGAATTTGAACTGAAAAGTAAATAAATGTCTGGATAGCTGCTTGTTCCTGAATATGCCTGTCTATTAGGATGGTTGGCTAATCCCTGTTACAGACACCTTCTCAGGCACATTTGCATTTGTTCAACAATCACAAAGCCAACTATTCTGATAGATTTTAGTTACAGTTTCTGGGAGAAAGTGCATAATCTAGTATGATTGACAGTTAAAACAAAGCCAGTAAATTCAAATCCTTTGACAACATACTAGCACAACCATAGACCTATTTCAAGCAGTTCTGCCTATTCAATTTTACTATTTAAAAAAAAAAAAAAAAAAAAAAAATAGCTTGAGTCAACTTGTGGTATGGTGGCACTTGTCAACTGTGCGACACACTGGGATTGTCTCCCCAAGGCTGATATCATCAACTAGTTACTTACTTGACAAAACAACCATGGTGAAATTTGAACCCAGGTTTCATTCTCAGAACACTAATTTTCCAAATATTGGATCTCAGATTCAATTTTGGAACTGAGAGGAAAAATAAAACAGAAGAGAAATGCTTTGAAAAAAGAAAGTCTTTTAAAATTTCTTAATCCAGAATAATACTGCTTTTTTTTTCATTAAATGAATAAATCTCAGCTGAAAATAATTCTTTTTTTTTTCTGTAGTATTAAATTCCAGGATTTATTTGGTGTCCATTTTGAAAATATCATTGATACAACATGAAAATTCCACTGGTCCTTTGGGGATAAAATATTCAAAATTCACATTAGTTTATGATCTAAGAGATAATCAAAATACAATGCTTAGTCATTCATAGCATTTCCTGAAGTAAGTGGGTTAAAATTCTAAATGCTTAGTGAACCAGTTGTATTATCTGAAAATAATCTTATATATTAATAGCTGACGGTCTAGGTAAAATGTTACTTATGCTATGCTCATGTGTGTGCCTAGTGAAACTCTAATAGACACATACCCTCTAAGCAATAACTCTTGTAACATAAATCATAAAATTCATGAATTAGTTAATATTGTGAACCCAGATTTTGGGAATATGGAAGAAGCTGTAGCTTCCTGAAAAGATGCTGGACTGTTGTTAAAGTATTTCGTAATAAAATCTCTGTTAATGATTTTTACAATTATGTTGAAAAACTAATGAGAAATTATCATAAACACGTTGCCCCCAAAACTATCCAAAGAGCTAAAAATATAATTAATATCATTGCTGTAAGTTTTGCAGGGGCTGAAAGAGGGTTTTCTGGGATGAACATATTTTGACAAAAGAAATCATCTTGAAGATAAAAATGTGGCAAATTTTCTTGTCATACTTTTGATAGGTCTTCCATTGAATCTTTGGAACAGCAGTGATTTAGTTCAAATATTGCTAAGAAAATATAACACAGCTGATAACACTAGAGTTAAAAAGCATCATATTTCTGAACAGAAATCAAAAATGACTTAGGAAATGCATTTTAAAATGATAAATTAGAAAATATTATGTATATTCTAACGCAGGACTATATGCAGACAAAAACTCTCATCTACAGACACCCCCCCCCCCATGTCTCCCATCAACAGACCAGTTGCAACAGACAAAACCTGCAGGCTTAGTAGAACGAGTTGTATTAGTTCTCAGGATGACTGATTGACAGCGGTGGTAAGCCTTTCAGTTGTAAACAAAGATGGTGTACAGTATATAAAGTATGATACATTAGCACATGTGTGAGAAAGCAGCTGTGAAAAATCTATCATTTTTGTTATTTTGATTAATATATCTATATAAAGTATATATTTATTTATGTCATATATACATATTTATAGTATTTACATTATGATCATAACTACTGGTAGTTACTATAGTAGTTTTATAACTCAAAAATAATCCCTTCCCATTTACAGACAATCGGCAATAAAGGACCACTCCCTTCCCTTTATTAGTCCATTGATGAAAGGTTTGTTTGTACTTTTTATCAGTTATATCCAAAGACTAGTCTATACACACAGAGTTCCTTACTTTCTCAACTAATTTGTGAAAGTTCATGAAATTGACAGCAGCAGAGGGGGAAATGGAGCAGAAACATTTATCATTATATTACATTTAAGGTTCTGGATTTTATATTTTATATTGAACACTTTGTTTTACTATATTTATGCTTTTTGTGTATATATACAGGGTTCCCCCAAAAATTAACATCATTTAAAATGTTTATATCTGAGTAATTCCACATTCCAGGCAAACAAAATTAAATAGGCTTCATGTTGAATGATAAAAGATTTATTTATCAAAATTCAAACAAGATATTCAAAAAGATGTAAATTTCATAACTAATTTCACAAAGTTTCACAAATGTTCAATATGTGCACCATCTGTGACACAACACATGTCAAGTCGATAGTATAGCACCTGCCAAACATGTCGTAGCAGGCCTTTCATAGCATTCTCCAGTGCCTCTGCTTAAGTTCCTCTAGGCTTGTAGGCTTCTAGGATATATATGATAGGGGGATTGAAATCTTGCCTTGACCAACCAGCCCTTCTGAAATGAAACCTGCTGTCTGGGTTGAAGTGGGTCAGGCTAAAAAATTTTCAATACCCTCTAATGGTGTGTGCGTGTGTTTATATATATATATATATATATATATATATATATATATATATATATATATATTGGGCATGTCTGCGTGATACATTTTAGAGGGCTCTCAGATGTTACCAACTGAACTGAAACAGAATTGTTAGTCCATGCATAAATAACCCCATCTTTTTAAAATTATTTGGACTATATGCTAATATTATATAAAGACACGAATTATAATAACAGCATGTTATGGAAATGAACTTGTTTATTTACATATACACATCACTATAAATATTGCAGTGTGAGCAATCATAAATGCATATACTTTTATTTGGGCTCAGATATGTATAAACAGGCATAAATATATACTAATATATAATTAAAATGGAAAGAACAACAAAACATTGAAACTGGAAACTTGCCTCTTTTTTTTTGCTTTGAGGGATTACAATTATTATAAAGTGTAATCATCACTTATTTGTCAAAATGTCCATTTGTCATATATATATATATATATATATATATATATATATATATATATAATTTGTTTTTTTAAAATGACAGCTTTTTTTTGGTCACTGTACATGTTAACAAGAGAGCATTAAATAAAAGACACATGTTGCTAAATAAATCATTAAAACAACCTTATATAAAAAATAAAAATATGGGCATTTATGCTTCCTACACAAACTATTGTGATAAAATCAGTCAAGCTGGCCACATTAGACTTCTTACTCTTACAATATAGACATAAATTACTAAATGGTAGTGTATAAAGGAAACCAACTTTTAATTGGATTCAAGTAGTCAAATACATACATCTATGACTATCTATAGTTAAATACATATATCTATACCTGTATGCCTATATCTATAGTCAAATACATACATCTATGCAAATACATGTTCACAGAGAAAAATATATATACATACAAGTGCATGCATATACAAAGTAAGAATTTATTATGCAAGTAAATGGTTTTACAATAAAAGTGGTATGAGCTAAATGATGTTGGTAAAATTTTCTGGATACATTTTTATTTCTCCAAGGTTGGTGCTCTTCAACATCAGGTATCTTAATTTCATGTTCACTGACTTACTGAACCAAATGATCAAATTCTATATTGAAATCTACTGTAATTATATTCTCTGGTCTAGTATAATTTTCAAAACCTCTGTACATCATGAGAGTCACTTGAATAGAGATCCCAACTTTTCATACAAGAATTTCATTCCTTCCTCTGTATTTGATTTATCAGAGCCAAGGTTATTGTGAATCATTATGTACAATGTTGGCTTTGAATACATCTTCCTTGTTTCCTTTATCAGAGACATGTTGGCAATTTTTAGCCCAGTGCATAATAGATCCATAAATAGCACATCTAGAGGGTTTACCATCAGGTCCAAGAAAATTTTGTTTCTTGGTTTTATCCTTCTGATAGAAGAAGCAGAAGTCACACCAACTATTCCATCTATCACCTCTACAGGTATTGCCTTTTCATCCTCTACCATGATAATACTTCTGTTGGTTTTGATGGCCTGATCTATACATTACATCCTCTGTCTGTGCATCACTATTTGAAGATTCAGATTGTTGACCATGTTTGCCGTAGTCTCTGAATACGGAATCCAGTGAAGTCCATAATGTTTTCAATATCAGAGGTTGGCAGTGAAGATTCGGAGAAAGTTGCGGCTGTTAATTCTTTAAGTCTTCGATATCAGGTTAGCAGTGAAGACATTTTGGAAGAAAAAACAAAATGGCTGCCTTTATACACGCTGGATTGAATATTTTGAGCTTTCTGATTGGTTAACCCTTCTCTTGGTGGACTATAAAATGAGTCAACTCATTTTGGCTAGCTCACTAGTACATACATATATCTAAAAAAACTCTAACACCCCCTCATTTTAGTTCTGTCTGGGTATATTAACTTTGAATTGTCTTGGTGAAAATTAACTTTAACACCAGTTCTAACAGCAGACTGAACCGAGAAAATATTTTGTTTAAATTTAGGAATATATAAAGCCCTTTTTAATAAACATTTACAAATATTTCCTAAAATTACTTATTTTCTGAATACTAAAAAAAAAAAAAAAAAAAAAAATTAAAAAAATTTTCTGAATACTAATGTATTTGTTCCATATGAATATTGACTTTACTAATATTTTGAAAGAAGATTCCATAATATACCCAAAAAACTGTAACACAGATAAGTTCACATCTGCTGGTTCAGATGTTATTTGATTGCTGGAGAGCAAGTACTCACAAAATTTCCATACACAATGGGAACTGCTTGATTAGTATCTACCTTGAATAGAGAGCCAACTTTTCATACAATAATTTCCTTTCTTCCTTTGCATTTAATATATCAGAGTCCATTTCTAAGCACCACTTCTCTGGTTTTACTACTTATACTAACAAACATAGTTGGAGTGCTTTTCTTGGCATCAACATTTGTCATCATTTCTTAGAACTTAATTTCTTTTCTCTATGCAGTGTATTTTGCTGTGACAAGTTTTGATGGGCTTAAGAAATTATTATTGGTATCCCTTTTTATTTTACAAAATTACTCTCTGCTACCGGAAATTTTTAAGCTTTAAATTGCTGAGCATAGATTCCAGAAAGAATTTTTTTTCCACTATAATGAAGTAGTTGTTAGAAGCTTTTATGGAAAAGGGTAAGCTCATTTTCAATTAGCAAGTGGGACAGAGTAATTCAACCATATTTTTTAGCCAAGGGTGAAGAGTTCAATCCTTGGGAGGATTAGCATTAGCAATCTCCATAATCATCATCTGAAAGGTAGAAGACCATAGGGTGGGCTCATTAACAAGTGGGACAGGGTACTTCAACCATATTTGTTAGCCAAGGATGAAGAGTTCAATCCTTGGGAGGATTAGCATTACCAATCTCCATAACAGTCATTTGAAAAGGTAGATAAAAAAAATAAATATATCAATTTCATATGTGTTCTTATGAGAAATATTTGCAACTAGAATTTTTTTTGCAATACACTGACACATATTGAAATTTTCACAGTATTTAGTATTGTTGGAGTTATTACTAACATTTTTTGTCAAGATTAACAAAATCAATTGATGAAATTTGAATAAGCTGATTTGTTTTGAAAAATACTTTTAATAATTACTTTTTATTTTTTAATTTCTTTTTATTTTACTTCATAGGACTTCATGGTAAACAATATTTTTGAGAAAGTTTTTTTTTTTTCCTTTTTAACAGCAAAGAATAAATTCTTGCGATTTCATACTCTTTAATATGCTATATACAACTGGCCATGCATAAATATTTCTTTCTGGAGTCAAATTTTAACTTTTTGAAGCATTTGGCCTTGTGATTTGGATTCTTGTATATATATAAAAACTTAAAGATATGCAAATAAAACAATATTCTATTTTTATTAAATAAGTATTTGTTATTTTAATCATTAAATTATTTTTAAAATAGTGGGAGTATTTTGCATGTTAAATAATAAAACTTTTAATTTTTTCCCAAAAAGGAATGAAGATATATTGTACTAAGCTATGCAGACTAAAACCAACGATACTTTGTATCCATTGACCTGTTTGTATTTCTCCTCAAAATTTAGTTTTGAACAGTCAATGTATGGCTATTTTAGAGGGTGTGACAGACATACTAACAGAAGTCACAGAATTTTTTTTATATAGATAATTTATTTGGCGATTAAGATTTTATTATGCAACTTAAATGTTGTCTCCATGTTGTAAATATATATATAAATATATATATTAGAATCCAAGATATTTATTCTTTTTACAAAATAAAAAGAATTAAAAGTATAACTTCAAAAGTGAAACAAGATATAGCAAAACCAGTGAGTGATGGCAGACATAATGTTGGATATTGTAACAAACTTTTATAGAGATCAGAGAACAATCACAAAAGAAAGTGAATAGTTTTATTAAGTGCTAAAACTAAAACAAAATTGTTTGGCCAACCCAATATTTGAAGAAGTTGGTGTTGCAAGTCTAAGCAAAAAAGTATATAAAAAATGATTTCTCAATAGCACCTTTTTGTGATGAATGTAGAGCTACATTGGATGGACCTGACGGCTGGGTCCTTCATGGAAACAGTTAATGACTGAGAAGACAATGTTGGGAAGATAACGTGATAGTTTGACCTAGTGTTACAGATATAAAATTGTAATTAATAATTAGTAAGTTTTTGGAAAAGATATTTTTGAGGTGTACAAATCATAACCAAGAAGCTTTCAGCTAAAGAGTATTATATTCAAGCAAGACAATAGCTTCTTCACATTCTGCAACACTGACTATTGCCCATCTTGCCAAGAAGGTTTTAAAGACATCAAATTAATGGAATGGCCTTTCCAATAGAAAATTATATATCAATTTTATTTTGAAAACCATGACCTGCATGATAAAATGGTCCACTAAAGCACATATTAATGCATACAAATATAAAAGTATGTACACACACCAACAAATTTGAAAGCACTAACACACAGCAACACCAACATATTTGCAGACACTAGCACAAACATTTGTAAGGAATCTCTAACACACACATACATGCACGGACATATTCATCGACATACACATACTAACAAATTCACACACACTCTAACACACACATCATATTATTTACTTAAGCACTTGTGTACACACACACACACACAAAGAAATATAAGCATCTGTAGGTACTCACACAAAATTGTGTGCATGTATTGTATGCATGCATGGTAGATCAAACAATCATACAAAAACTAACTGTAGAAAATTGTAGAGACTTTCATAAACATATGTAAGAAATTAGGTAATAGGTGCTATAATAAACACTTAAAGGAAATGGTATTAAATAGTGCGTAAATAATCATTTAGGCACACAAATATATGTATACATGCAGAGGTATACACGGGTGTCAAAAGCAGAGATATACATGGGTGTAAAAAGAAACACAAACTGACAAAATGTGTTTGGTAATCTCTTGACATAAAGAAGAAAAAAAAAGTTTATTATTATTATTACAAGTTTGTAATTTAATATTTATTTTAATACTTTTTAATTAGCTGACATTACCATCATCCAGATAAAAAAACAAAAAAACAAAAAAAACTTTATTTTCTCCTTACATATAGGATGTGATGGATGAATTGTCATATAAATTACAAAAAAACGAAAATATTTACGTTTCATTTTAACAGATATATTTACCAAAATTGCACAAAAAATATCTTGAAATACTAAAGAGTAAATTTATTCAATAAAATTACCATTGGCTTCAACTACAGCCTCCAGACAATTTTGGAATCTCTTGCAACTCTTCTGGACAGTTTCCTTGTTTAAGTTGGTGGATGCTGCCATAATCCTTGTCCACAGTTTTGTTATAAGGAGTTTTGCTGGTCTCTCACTCAACTGTGACCCATACATAATAATCAAGGGGGTTACAATCTGGGGAGTTAGGTAGCCAGATCTAAGGGGTGATGTGGTCGTAGAAATTATCTGGCAGCCATGACTGGGTTCCTCTGCTTGTGTGGCATGGTGCAGAGTCCTGATGCCATAGGGTCTTCTAGTAGACACCCTCTTGATTCAGGGCAGAACTACCTTCTCAAGGCACTTGATGTAAGCCTCTGTGTGGAGCCTGAGGCCCTCACCAACAAATTTAGGAGTTCTTTTTTATCAGAACAATCAGAGTGAGTTTTCTGAAGTGTCATATCTTTTTTGTGGGAAAACAGCATAGCGCAATGAAAAAGGCCACAAACTTAATAAAAATAATGTATTATCATGAAAATGTTTATATTATTATTAAGATGAAAGACCAAAGTATTTTTTTAATTAGTTTTTGAAATTTTTTAATCCTTTCATTATATATATATATATATATATATATATATATATATATATATATATATATATATATATATATATATAAGGTTGGTGCAAAAATAATGACGTAATAATTTCGTTTTTTGACTTATTTTTAACGTCAAAAAACATTATTACGTCATTATTTTTGCACCAACCTAATATATATATGGTTACATTATCAAAGAGATATAACTCAAATCATTAAATGCAAAATGAAATTAATCTATATTCAAATATAACTTTGGCTGCTTCTCTTGAATTATACTGGATTAAAAAAAAAATTAAACAATAATCACTATATAATTTTAAAAAAAAGATCATATGTACTTATTAATAAACATCCTTTCATGAGAATTTATTTGTCCAATTGGAGATTGCATCTCTGTAAATAATAAACTAGTCTCATAAAGAAAAAGGTATTCATCCAATTTATATTTTTCAACATAATTTCCTTCTTAATCCAATGCTTATCCATTAATCACATTTACTGAAAATTATCGTGAAATTTTCAGATCAAAATTCAGCTGATAACTATCAGATCTACTGGTCCACCCTTGTAAAACACATCTATAACTTATGTTTAGCACTGAAGTGAACACACACTCACTCTCTTAAATAACTATCATAGGAATATAAAAATCTTGTCTGTACATACGAAATACATTGTACACACACACGCTTAAGACCCCAGATAGAAATACTCGTCTAGCCAAATACATTAGTGCACTGTACAGATTATCACCTATTATCCCCCACCACACACTTTTCCTTGCCATTGTTTCTTGCATCTTTTTCTTTTTAGTCTGGGGTAGGGAGAGCCACTAAACAGTTTGCTTTTTATCTGTTCCAACATCAAAGCTGATCTGTAATGGCGTTGATGCTTTTGGCATTGTACGTCCATCTTGGAACACTTCAGAAAAAAGCGGCAATTTAAATACATGTCACTTTGATCTATATCATCAAAGTGGATGACACTGCCGTTTACATAATGCCACACTACATTGAACAGCTTTTTATGACAATGGCCAGGGCATCTTTTATCAGACTACTACACAGTTACACATATGCTTACAAATGGCCTCTGTGTAAGTTAGGTAGGAATATTAAATTTGTTTGAAGAAATCACAGAGAAATATACATATTTTGTAGAACCACATATTGTTTGTGTTTTTAAAATGACAATGTGTAAAACAAAAAGTCATTACATTAAGAAACAAAACGCAAAAAACTATGAATGTACCAAGAAAATAAAACCATTAATGCTTTCTTGATGACTAAATAGATTGTATACTGTACAGAAACATTGCGTACATTATGGTGGCAAATTGGTCTGCATGTAATAATATTGTAAGAAGAGTATATTTTATTTTCTTGAATAATAAGAAAGACTCTGTGTTTTAGTTTAATCATAAAACTAAAATACAGGATAAGATATCAAAATAGAAGATAAAAATAGGGATAATAATTTACAATCCTTGAGTTGAGTATGTATGTAAATTTATTTTTGAAAAATTGTACCATATTAATTAATATTATTATTATCTATGATTAAAATCTCAATGTGTAATAATCACTAAGTAAAATATTTTTAACTTTCTAGGATAAAAAATAGAAATGAACCTGAAAAAAAGAAACAGGACAAAGCGCACTGCAAACAAAATCCCAGTCTCATAAATTTCATAAATAAATTGAAAATTCAAAGAAATTTAATTCAAATTTTAATGTCAAATTGAGATATTCTTCACATAAAGTCGGGTCTTAGGACTCCCTAATTGAGATATATCAGAATATGAAACAGTAGCATTCCTTTTTTCTTTTTTTTTAATTTTTAAGGCTTAATTTTCGTGGTTTGTTTTTACGTTTGAGAGCAAACTTTTTATTAAAAAAGACAAAAAAAACTCTTCTTAAGGTATTCTTCACATAAAGTCTGGTCTTGTTTGATATGAGGATTCCCTATGGGATTGTAGCATTGTTAGAAAACGGTTTTTAGAGGTTGGATCGATACATTTTTACTTATTTCTGTTGCAAACACAGTGGACACAAACTTGTGAAGTACCCAACAGAAATAAATATAAATGACTTCATTACTGACATCTAATATAACATTTTTCCTAGCCAAAATTGTAATTTTTTTTTCCTGTAACTTTATATTACTGGCCACCGTTTTTTTGTTGTTTTTTTTTTAGGCATTACGTTTCTTAATTTCCGTTTCAAAACTTATTTCCGGGTAAAGGTAGCATATTTTTTTCTTTGATATAACTTTAAAACTAGGTACCTCCATGAGATTGCTAAAAAAAAGAGCATAGCATGATGAAAAAGACGCCAAAACTTGACGAAAACAAAATTTTATCGTCTAAATGTTCATGTTATTATTAAGAGGAAAGATCAAAGTATTTTGGGGATATTTTTTTTACACTTTTTAATTGTTCCTAGCACATCCAAAATTTTTGTTAAAAATCTTGTTTTTTTTTTTGTTTGTTTTTTTGAATCAGCAAAATTGACAATCATGGCAACAATTTTTTTCCATTTCATAAAAAAAATGAAAATCTCAGTTTGAAATTCTTTTAAAAATCAATTATCATTTTTTCAAAACTTATTTTAAGAAAATCAGAAATTATGTTTATTTAAAATATTTTGAACCAAACTTAACTTAGCTTCTGCGCCGAAAAGATGTAGTTTGAAAATAAAACAAAGCAGGTCATAAACTTTCGCGTCACTTGACAGGTGATGAATGACGCATTGACGGATTAAGTGAGGATAATTTGTTCTACAGAAGGAGAGAAGTGAAATTATTCAGATTTAAGTGAACAAATTATTTACCTTGTTATTTTTAAGGAAAACTTTCAGCACTCTAATTTTTTTTTTGTACTTAGCTTTCACGTTTACGATGCTTTATGGAAAATATATTATAAAGAAATTAAAATAAGACTTAAGAGTGAGATTAAATTTCATAAGAAAGGTATCTAATTTATAGGTACCTTTCTTATGAAATTTTATCAGAAGGGTACATAAAATACTATAATTTTATGTACATTTATTACATTTTACTGTGTTATTTGTATTTCCATTCTTTTTATTATTAATTTTGATATTTCATTTATGAAAAAATGTCATAACTGAGATTAATATAAAAATAAGATCATATAAATTTCATAAGATGATACTGATACTTGTATGTACCCTTCTCAGTTGAAATTGAAAAATCAAATTAACTCCACACGTTTTTCACAAAAGTAAAGGCCTTAACAGCAAAGAACAATGCTTAACTCAAATAACGCAACTTAATTGTATTCTGGTTGGTCTTCCGTACTTTATAATTGCAGCCCGATTATAAACACAAAATTACATTTCTTAATTACTGCAGGTCTTCTGATTAGTCAAAACTATACAATTTACAATGTGGTAAAAAAAAGATCTGTCTCATAAGAACATTTACAAAAGTGGATGCGGCTTTTAACTAATTTTATAATATTTTAACAACTTAAATGTAAAAATCTATTATAATTAAAGACATAAATAATAATTGTATTAAAAATTCATTTTTCATCGAAAAAATTTTTTGCTTTCAGAAAATATTGTCCATATTCATAAAATCAGCTAAAAGCATATAAAATCATTTGAAATTATTAGGCTGGTGCAAAAATAATGTCGTTTTCTCACATAGTAACATATGTGAGAAGACGACATTATTTTTGCACCAACCTAATAAATATCTTTGTTTTATTGAGTTTTGTATATTACAATTCAGAGCTGATTTTCAGATGGCGGGAGGGGACCAATTAAAAAAAAATGTGATTTGCATTCCTCAAAGCCTTGTGCTTTTAACTATATTGTAATTATTAAACTGTATTTGATCGAATTTCTAGAGTTTTCATAAAATTAGTTATGGGGGAGTAATAAATATAAAAAAAATATTTCTACCATGACTTTAATAAAAAAAATAAATAAAAAAAAACATATTTATAATAATTTCCATCATCTATGAATAGTTTCTGAAAGTTTCATTAGCATCCGACAATTATTTTTATTTTTGCAAGATTTTCCAAATTGTATATGTTATTTTACTAGTTCTGGTGATACAAAGAGAAACAAGGTTTTTTTTTTTTATCAAAATTTAGAATGTTCTAAAAAGAAGGAAAAAATTTTTTAAATAATTTAAAAAAAAAAAAACTTAGGTCTTTCCTCTTAATAATAACAAACATTTAGATGATAAAATTTTGTTTATGTCAAGTTTGGCATCTTTTTCATCATGCTATGCTCTTTTTTTACTGATCTCATAGAGGTACCTATTTAAAATTAAAAAAAATATCGTCTTTCATCAAGAATGAAGAGAGAAAACTTTATAAAAAAACAAGAAATTGAAAAATATAAATAAACTTTATCTTGTGAGCAAATGCAAAACTGTTCTAATTTTTTAAACATTTACCTAAAGAACAAATATTGCCGACATCAAATTACCTGAGTTAAATTAAAATTGGCTATCAAATGAGGAATTTGTTTGTATTTTAATATTTTCTTTTGAAGAAGTTCCTTCATATGAATACTGAAGGTGTTAAACATAATTTAAGTCAGTGATGGATCTACTACTATGAAACTAACAATGCTTTAAGCTACAGAGTCCTAATCCCAGAGGGGCCCTGCTGAAGCAACTTTTTTTAATGAGTGAATTTTTTAACAAAATCAATGTTTATTTATCTATTTATTTATTTTAAGTGTTATCAAAATAAGGCCATTTTAGTGATAGAATCATAAGTCAATGAGTTTCATATGGCATCAAAATTCCCTTGTAATAGGTCAAATTTCAAAATTTTCTTTGGGGATTGTGGCACCCAAATGCTCAGCTGAATGGGCTCACTGAGCTCACCAGAATCTGCTGGTGGTGCAGCAACAAGAAAACTGGCATGATTAAGCTCAAATTTTGAATATGTGACAATGATAGTACCAACTATAAGCACATATGAACAGAAGACAGTGTGAAAAACCTAGCTATGCTATGGCGAAAGTGCAGATAATTTTTGACTTACCCTCATACAATCAAAGTGCTAATCAATAGCAAATAAAACAGTTTTTGTAATTAAATTTGACTACTTTCTTTATTTTTGTTTGTTTCAATTAGAACACTACTTAGTTGATCTATTCTTGAACTTGCATCCTATCACCCATGGAGCATAGCTTTCATGAACAATGCCTAAACCAATTAGGCAACCAAAACTGTTGTGATTAGTGAAGCAAATTTTTATTTTGAATGAAGCCTTGAGATATGGAAATGATTTTGTAATTTGTTTGAAAATTATTTTATTTGAATTTTTAGTTCCATTTCACAGATGAAGAACAAATTGACTAAAGAATGTTCTGATGGAAGGCAGAAAAAATAAACAAAGAAACTAGTGAAAATTAATATTAAAAACAAAATAATAATAACAACCCAGACCCAAACTTTAGTTTTATCAACTGATTGGTTCATTTTCTACAGTTTATCAACCTTTTGCAGGTTATTTAAAACCAGAAAATATGTTTTTTAGACTCTAATAATGTCTTTTATTTTTTTATTTTGAGATAATAATGATTTAGTGATACAAGTCTTACTAATTGACCCAGAGGTTTGTCTAGCTCACTAGGTTTATCTAGGTCTGCTCTACGGTTGTATTGAGCTCATTTGTTAGTTGTTTACTCGTGTTGGGGTTTTTTCTTTGGGCTTCAAACATGTATCTGTGCAATTTTTTTCTTCAAGATTGATTTGATTATTGGCAAATCAAAAATTCAAAGTTTTTTCTAAACGAGTATATATATATATATATATATATATATATATATATATATATATAAAATTTTAGTTTTTTAAAAATAAATCATTGGGAGATTAATTGATAAAAGGTTGAAACCAAGGCAGAGAATTAAACTAATTTTTAAAGTGTGTGTGTATGTGTATATATATATATATATATATATATATATATATATATAAATATAAAAACATCGGACACTTTGTATTGATTAATTTTACTGATCAACTTTTCTGGGAAAAACACACACATCACATCTTACCTACATCACTCCACTCTTCACTTACAATATTCATTAGTTCTAAAAAAAACTCACCATTTGTCTCTACCTATCCTAATGATGATGACTCAAGAAAGTCAAAAGATAGAACCATATTACTTTCAAAATGAACATTGGACAATTTCTGATGGAATTTACCCCTTATCAGAGAAAGATTATTCATAATTTGGAAAAATCAATCAATAAAATTAATCAATACAAAATATTTTTTGTCTTTTATAACATTTGCCTTAAAGAACATTTACTGCCTAAATCGCAGATTTTATATATATACATATATATGTATATATATATATATATATATATATATATATATATATATATAGAGAGAGAGAGAGAGAGAGAGAAAACTAGAGATTAAAAAAGAAGTAAAAAGAAAGTCAAAGGATGAGGAATAAAAGAATTCTGGCTGAAGAGACTCAAACAAAAAATACAAGGTCAAAAGAAATCTATAAAATCAGAAAAAAAAAAAAAAAAACTCTTTAGGACTAATCATAAAAATAGTTGGAGTAGAAGAATGACTGACAATGATTTTCACTCCCACCCAGCCAAAGCTTCATGGAACCGACATTACAAGCAAAACTAGTATCACTAATAACCAAGTAGAATAGTCTGCATAAGCAGAGTGGCTAGTTGATAATTAGATAGAATGATACATTAAAAAGAAACAACAAAGCTACTGTGGGACTAGCTATTAAATGGACACAAAAGATGAAATGATGAGAGGAAAGTGGGTAGTGCCAGTTTGAAGGGGAAGGGAAGAATAATTGAAATTTCATTCCTTTATTTATAAATATGATCAAGAAAATTATACAAAGGGACGAGGGATCAAACAAAAATTAAAAATCAGAGCAAGAGTGTATTGTCGACAGTCTGGCTCAGTGGTTAAAACAGATTGCCAAAAAAATAACGTGAATTTGGTGGACCCAGAAGACCAAGGGTTCAAACAAAAATTAAAAAATCTGGATAAGAGTGTATTTTTGAGGGTTTGGCTCAGTGGTTAAAACAGATTGCCAAAAAAATAACGTGAATTTGGTGGACCCAGAAGACCAAGGGTTCAAACAAAAATTAAAAAATCCGGATAAGAGTGTATTTTTGAGGGTTTGGCTCAGTGGTTAAAACGGATTGCCAAAAAGTAATGTGAATTTTGTGGACCTAGACATTTGAGATTGGCAATACTTCATATTTTGTCTATTTAAGAAAAGAAAACTTGAAAATTGAGTATTAAATAATAATAATTTTATCATTTAAATAACTTTCTCACTCACATTTTGAGAAAGGTTTCCAGCATTAACGATAATTTTTGGTTTACTTTGATATTTTGAGCCAATTTTGATGACAAGAACTTGATTCCCTTTCTTTTTCATATAAATCTATTGTTTTGGAGATATAAAAATGAGACTCTTCATATCAGGAAAAGTAATTTCAAAAAGATAATTACCCCAATAGCTAAATACTAATCAAGAAATTTAACTGATAAAAAAAAGAATAACAACACTTGAATGAGCACAAATTGTTGTTAATTAGGCATTGAAGATACCCCTCATGTTAAACAAATCTTTAATAGGAAAAGATCATAATGTTAAAAATGAATCCTTCATTTCTACAAAGGTTTCTTGGTTACAAAACAAATATAAATATCACAGTAAGGAAAATGACCTCTAAACTTGTCTGATTATTGATTATATATAAATTGTATCTGTAAATCAACCAATGACAAATTCCGTCTGTCATCTCCCTAGATAAGTCCCAGCAACAAACATTAAAAGAAGCTACTAATGCAGCATTAGGTATAGGGGTTGTAAGGGTCTCAGAATTTATTACTAATATGACAAATGGTATGCTCTAAGATACAATGTATTAGTTATCTTACCTCCTCTACTATTAATATCCAAATAAAAAAAAAAGTCATAATTATTTAGTTCTAACCACTAATGCATGCAAGTATTTTATTATAATTCTCCTTGTTCCTTTTCTTAGTTAGCACGACCATTATGCCCTGCCAATACTTCATAAATAATGGACTATTCTATTTTGACATGTGGAAAGCCAGAAAATACATCAGAAAAATGTAATTAAAAAAAAAAAAAAAAAAAAAGAGAGAGAAGATAGAAGTGTTTAAGGCAGTTTCAGTGAAATGGAAAAAGTTGTCAATTTCAAATCTTTTCATTTGAACCCACTTCTCAAAATAATGACCAGCATTCATATTTATGATTGTTATTGCAATATTTTGTTAAAGTTGTTAATATTTAACGATGCAATAGGGTAATTTCTACACATTTTATTGCTGGAGAACTCACCATGAGCCATTAACTCAAGAATTAAATTTCATCAGAAAATGAAAATAGGAAAATCATGAAATTTTCATGGATCTTTCTGGTCATAAATATTAATTTAAAAGGTAAGTATACAACAGAAGTTGGAAGTTAGTAACTAATCTGACATCTCAACTAAGAAACACTTTCCTGAATCCCATCAGACCCCACTTGGCCATGGTGATATTTATGATGAATTAATATATAAAATGACAGTTTATTTTATGCTTTTTAAGTGAAACAGAATGTTGATAGATTATTTTACACTGCTTATGTGAAGGATTATCAAAAATGATTTTTTCAATTTTAGACTATGAATGTAGTTATATATTTCCACAATCTGACCAAAATTTTGTGAGTGAATCACTTAGATGAACAGAGAATTTTTCAATAAGCAATGCTTATATATTTTTGTAATTCAATGAATTAATATATTGTAGTAATGTTTAGATCTGGCTAAAAGTTCTTATATACTATTAAAAGATTTGGCCTGTCAAATGAATTTTAATCTTTAACTTTTTGCCAATTCTTTTAGTTTTTATTTTAAATATTTTTGTATAGGACACAAAATTTTATTATTTCAGTAAAGCCAGAGGAAAGAGAAAAATAATTCAGGTAAAACAAAACAAAAAATAGTATAAAGAAAGCTAATGTTTAGGGTTCAACTGAGAAATAAAAAGGGTGTGTATTTTTTTTAATATTTTTCTATTTTCTTGTTTCATTTGAAGTGCTTTATGGTATTATATATTTCTTTTTCCTTGCTCTTCATTTCCCTGTTTTTAATTTGACTATTTTTAGTGCAATAATAGTCTTTATTATATATATTACACTTTGAAGAATTAAAGAAAAAAAAATAATTACAAAAAATAGTTTCCTATTTATTTTTGACATATTTTTTTATATAATTTCTTACTTATTTAATTTAAAAGATTCTTAAAGTGACCATAGCGTTCTGACTTCAAGACAAGAAAGAACAAAAATATAGCAGATGAAACCGAGAATTGACCCACTTTATTTGTTAGAAAAAAATCCCAGTATGCATCTGCAGGATTTGTCTATAAATTTGAGGAGGTGGATAACTACTTCCGTAGCCTGACATGCATGAGGCTATTAGAAAAGCATTAGGATGAATGCATTGGCAAGAGAAGATATTGTGTTTAAAAATAAACATTTACTGTCTAAAATAAATGCTGTTTTTTATCACTACGCTATTGATATATCATTTTACTTATGTTAGATAAGCTCACCTATCACCCAGTTCACACTCCTCTGGTTTTTTGAACAGAAGTAGAGGCTTATTCTTCATTTCCTATTTAGGATTGGGTTTCCTGGTTCCTTCTCCAAAAGTCTTTTCATTCTCTTTCACTTCCAGTAACCACTTGCATCTTAGCAGCATTAGCAATTATTATTATTGCTTTCGGGGGAAATGATAATATAAAAAAAAAGCAGTTTATTCTCTGAACTTTGTATAAGCTATTTAAAAAAGAAAAGAATAAAAGACAAACCCATTTGTGTAGGTGTGCATAACTACACGGACACACACAATGTATACAGGAGATAAAAAGTTCTGAAAAAATACACTTACTATCCACATGCCAAAAACTGTCAACAACAACAAGGTAGGCAACTTGTAAAAATAGCATAAATAAATTTAAAAAGCAATCCTAAGGATGGAAAAGAAATGGTTGACTGATAGATGAAAAGAACCTGTTTTGTAGATTCTTTGCTAATCTTCCCATCACCTTCTTCAATGCTTACACTTGTCTCAGACATATAGATAAATATTTAGCTCATCTGATAGAAGGCTGACAGCAGGCCACTGATTATTTACAGCATTGGAGGAGGGTGTTGGAACCAGCATGAAAATAACAAGAGAGAAGATGTTGAAATCAGTGTTGATGAGTAGAAACTGTGATACAAGGAGTAGATTCAAGTTTCAAACAACCAACAACACTTAAGAAATCAGTATTTCTTTGTCTGTCATCATTTGGTCTTGAGTGATTGCATATGATAAGCAAAGATCATTTTCAGATAAAGATAAAGTGAAAACCTTCTCAATGAGCAGGATTTTTCAGTTAGTTCCTGTAGAAGGCCTAAAGGAGCTTTTGGGTGACATAAGATATCAGATTTGAATTATGTATTTATTGATTTGAAAATCATCACGATATATTTTGAATTAGATTTGTGGGGTGGGAGGAATTTCACAAATTTCAAGTAACCTATTTTTCTTTTTAAAAAAAAAAAAAAAAAACAGATTTTTTTTTTTTTTTTTTACTGGATGTTTTTGGTTTCTGGTGAGATGTCTGCATTATTTAAAGAGATGTTGGTCTATCTAACCAAATAGTACAAAGGGCCCAGTTTAGCATTATACCTGCTGTGGAGTAACTGACCATGGTTAAGTGAAATTGGCAAAAATGCCCAACAAATGGAATTGATAGTTTTCAATAAACAATAACAAAAGAAAAAGAAAAATGACAAAATAATACTAAGCAAACAACATATCGTGGCTCTTGGGGCACTGTTCCGAGCTTATCTGAATACTTGAATGAGTATCGTTGTGGAACTGAGTGGTTTGTGTCTTCTTCATCACTGAGTCCTGTGGTACAGTTGGTATGACGTTTGTATCAAAATGGTTCGGGTTCGATTCTCGGTAGTGGATGTGCACTGCTGATGAGTCCCAGATAGGACGAAACAGCCATCCAGTGCTTTCTGCATTCTGTTGAGGATTCTTCTAGACTTATTGCTATATATATGTGTGTGTGTGTGTGTGTGCGCAAGACAAAACTAGGTAAAGCAAAAGTAATAAGGTAAAATGTTTACAAAGTAAAAATGGTGTTCACATACAAAAGGAATATAGTCAAATGATTTCAGTATTTTGACTTCAAGAAAAGAAAGAACAAAAACATAACAGATGAGACCAAGAAATGACCGATTTTATTGGTTAGCAAGAAATTCCAGCATGCATCTGTAGAATTTGTCTATATATTTGAGGAAGTGTATGATTTTAGCAGTCATTCCCACCAGATTAGGTATTGTGGTATATGTTGGATTGAATGGTGATGGATGAGCTCTTGTGGTAAATGAGTGAATTGTAATGGATGAATGTGTTGTGAATCTGATGAGCTAGGTTTAGGATAGTTAGTGTTGACCAGCTTCTCTCCACTTTCCTTCCGGCCTTGTACCACAACTATTTATTTTAAGACAATAAATACACATTTCCACCAGATTACAATCAATACTTACATAGTAAGTTGAACATGTCTGGAATTTTGAAAAACTAAAATGCTATTAGGTTGGTGCAAAAATAATGTCGTTTTCTCACATAGTAACATATGTGAGAAAACGACATTATTCTTGCACCAACCTTACTAATGGAAACATGCTGTAGAATTCCATTAGTAATTACAGTTTTTGAGTATATTAAATGACAGACAGATGTTAAATTATAGTAAGATTCAAAACATTTCTGGTAGCAAGGAGGCTTACTATAGACTAGTTAAGATTATGAAAAACTGCTTTTTGAGACAAATATCTGAACAAATAACAAATGAAAATTACAAGCAAATGTTTAGAAGAAAATAATCTTTTTAAATAGTCTGGTTCTTTAACCATACCTAATATAAAACATTTGGTCATTTCAATGTGCTGTAATCATTTGAAAAATTATGTCTGAGTAGTGACTTCAATCTTAATTGGGTGCTCCATACTTATGGCCTTGTGCCACATCAAATTACACTTAGTAAATCGCTATAAAACATTTGTTCAATTGTGAGCCTAAAAAGAACATCCATATCTTAGAGTGTCTTTGGTGAGCAATTGAAATAGAAAAATTCAATGTTTTATTTTAGCTTGCCAATACTTGTATTTTTGCTTTTATTGCTGTTTTTGTGTCAGTTTATATCTCACAAAATATTTAAAATATTAATCAGTTACTTGAAATTAATAAAAATAAAATAAATAAAAATTCAATTATAATATTCTGTATTTACATTTGGTATCTACTGCCAATAATATGTACAGTACATGTACACTGTAATTATTAATACATATTTTTTTCACAAATATTTTAATTGTACCTTTTTTTCCATATTCTTTAAAATTTTACTTATTCATTATGAAATTACATGACGATATTTTAGTTGTGGGTGGGCCTGCTTTGTCTCCTGGCAACCAACATTCATTTTTAAACCCACTGAATTTGTGACAATAAAAATGGACAAGTATTAGCCAAAGATTTTATTAAAAAAAAAAAAAAGCACCTAAACCCAATCAAAATTAGACTAGGTACCTCCACTTTTTCTTGGGAAAACTGCACAGCATAATGAAAAAGGCCACAAATTTAATAAAAATAAAGTTTTATCGGCAAAATGTTTATGTTATTATTAAGATGAATGACCAAAGTACTTTTTATTATTTTTTGAAATTTTTTAATCCTTCCTAGCACATTCGAAATTTTGCTTAAAATCTCGTTTGGTTTTCATCATTGTGGTGACATTAATAACATTGACATTTTTTGTTTTTTTTCTGTTGAAAACACATTGATTTGAAAATTCTTGTAAAAATCAAATTGTCCAATTTTAATTAAATTTTCAGGACTTATTCACAAATGAATGAAAGTATTTTTTTTTTTATTTTTTTTTTTTTTTTGGTAATAAATATTTTTTTTTCACATTAACTCACACTTATTAATTTCATGAAATTTTGCAAAATACCTTTCTATTTCCTGAATTTTTTTGTCATTAAAAGTAGGTTTCCTTGGAGAATCTAAATCACCTAATTTTTTTTCAAATTTGCACTATTCTAACTGAAAATCAGCTCTGAATTGAAAAATAATAGATGCAATAAAACTATGCCATTATTTAATTAGAAAAGCTTTTAACTGCTTTTGTAAATAAGTTATGTTAAGGACACTATTGTCTGAAGAAATAAAATTGTTCCAATGAATAATGAATTTTTACTAGAATTTTTTTCTTTTTTTAATTTTAATTATAATAATTTATAATAGTTTAAAAATCGTGTAACATTCTGTATTGGGCTATTTACTGAATGTGATATAGTAATTAAGTGGAAACAAAATTTACGAATCCAAAACTGAAAAGATTAATAAACATAGTTGCACTATTCTATTTATAAAATAATATTTTATTTTTTTACTTAATACATTCCTTCTTTTCAGCTATGGTAGGCTCAAATTGACATTATTATGAAAAGGTCACATGATCTAATAGTTTTGTCTCTTTACAGAGAAATTTGCTCATTACTATTTATGTTTTAATTACTATTTTCCCTTCAGCATTTTTACAATTTACATAAATTTTACTTTTTCAATTACTATTTTGCTAAATATTTTTATTTTATTTATTTACATTATTGTGGGTCATACTTCAATTAAGTAATTTTTTAAAAACTTTTTTAAGGAGAAAGAAACAAAATTTTTTTTTTTTTTTTTTTTTTGTAATTTCTTTTTAATTTTTTCAGTTTATTCCTTTTAATGACAGTTATTTTGATAAAGACATTTAATTTAATTTTAGAACTAAGGTTTAATAAATTTAAATTATTTTTAACTTTATTTCATTCATATTTGAAATTAACTTTTGGAAATTTATGTCAGTTTGGGTCATCCATAACTAGTTGTCATGACTGTGTCATTCAATCGTACATCAATTATTGGCTCAGTAAACAGTACCAATCATTAACAAATGGTTGTATATTAATTTTTTATGCTATACCTAAGTAATATTTATTTCAAATCAGATTAATTTAACTTTACTCAAATAACATGTCAGAAATATTTTTGGGGACGGGGGAGAATTTTAAAATTGATAAATTTGTTTTTTGTTTTTACAAATTCCTTAAAATTAAGAAAATAGTTGTTTTTAAGAAAATTTTAAGAAATTAAAATTAAATTTGACATGCCAATCTATATAATTTCTATTTAAAATACACCAGAATATTTTACTTACTGGAAATAAAAAATTTAATCATTTAGCTTTCAATTCAAGAATGTTTTTTTTCATAGTGGATGTACCTAAATTACACTTTGTGAAGTTGCCAATCTAATATATATAAAGCTGTTATTGCTATAACACACACACACACATCTTAAGTTTGTTTTGATAATTCAGTTATCACAAATGACTGCGTAAATAAAATCAAACATCAATAGAGATGATTTCTGTAGGAATCATTTTTTCCTTTCTCAAATATGAGTTAAGCTGCTTGTATTTTATAATTTTATCAGTGGCAATGGTAAACCAGATTTGTGTGAGTGAGTATATATTTTAGTGAGAAAACTAAAATTAAAAAAAAAAAAAATAAAAGTAAAAGAAAATGGTTTTAGTAAAATGAACAAAGTTTTTTTTTTGTTACCTGCATTAATTTTTCTGAGAACAAAACATTTAGTCACTCATACTCTAAGTTGTTATGAACTTAAAATAACTTTAAAATAAAATCTTTTCACTTGTTATCAACCATCATTTTTTATTTGGTCAGATGACCCAGGAATGTCACCAAGGTTGGAAAGTCTGACCCACAAAAAATCATTTGTCATCTCTCCCTGAAAATGTGAACTAATTTTAGTGGAAAAATTCTTACTTTCAAGGTGGAGAGGGTCACTGATTTACCCCCTACTTAAAACACACACACAGAGCGGCTATGGAACTGGGATGATCTAACAGGTGACATGTTTGACATAGAGCTTACTTGACAGTACTTTTCAAAGAAACAAGGAAATCCTTTAATCAAAAAGCAATAAAAGATTTTTTAATAATTGCCTACTTTTCAATTAAACACAGTATTTTTATCAACACCTTAATATCAGGCCTCCTCTTTTTTTCCTTGACTATTCAATCTTTACACTTAACTTCCTTGACTTGTGCAAGGGCAGGGGACAGAGAAAGAAGGTAAAATCCCTTTGATTTACCAGATCAAAGTGAACAGGTACGATGAGGAGCAGAGAAAAAAAAATCTAGTCACATAATTACTTGAATTTTGATTCGTTGATTACATGTCAGAAAGGGGTTACTTGGTGCAAAAAACAGTAAAGTGGAATAACTAGATTATATATATATACACACACACACACACACACACACACACACACACACACACACTCACTCACTCACATATGAAATTTTTTTCTAACCTTAAAATAGTTGATTATCTAGATATCAATAATAAAACATTTAAACCATACCATAAAGACAATGAAACCCCCACCTATATTAATGTTAATTCTAACCACCCCAATGCCATTGTGAGACAGATAACCACCACTGTTGTCACTAGGATTAGTCAATTATCATCTAACAAACATCTTTAATAAAATTAAAGAGTTGTGTGAAAATGCTCTCCATAAAAGCTGTTTTAAAATTAAATTATCTAACTCCCATAAGTAACATTGAAATATCTAAAGTGAAATGTAAACACAAAAATAGAAAAAGAAAAATTATATGGTTCAACCCCCCACCCCTTCTGCTAACTGTCAAATATTATAGGACAGTATTTTCAAAAGTTAAATAAACACTTTCCTAAAAACAACTCTCTAAGTAAGATCCTTCAATAGGAGAAAAAGATTAAAATTAGCTACTACTGTAACAATAACATGTACAAAATTATCAACTCACATAATAACTATATTCTAAGAAATTTCTATGGAATAAATAACAAACTTGGTAATTGTAGATCTAAAGAAAATTATCCAGTAGAGTGCAAATGCATATCTACCAGGGTTATATATCAAGCAACCATTTCTCCCAAAGAAAAAGTGAAAAATTATAATGTTTACATTGGAATTTCCACGGGGGAATGGAAACAGAGATTTTATACACATAGGCATTCTTTAACTAACCCTAAATT
Organism: Acanthosepion lycidas; assembly: GCA_963932145.1. Lineage (NCBI taxonomy): Eukaryota > Metazoa > Mollusca > Cephalopoda > Sepiida > Sepiidae > Acanthosepion > Acanthosepion lycidas. The sequence continues at coordinate 35,688,866 of OZ010612.1, forward strand.
AAGACACCAGAAAGCTCTTATAAAGAAATTTTGGGAATTGAAAGAGAAAGGTTTGAACCCACAGATAGGTTGGGAGATTATAGGTTCTGCACATTCTCCAAATAGTCTGTGAGATAGGTGTAACTTATGTTTAGAAAAAAAATGAAAATAATAAAATACAATAATCAAAGCCAACTATTGAATCAGAGGAGTGAATTAGTATTAAAATGTCGACATTGACATAAAAACAAATTTCTATAGTATAGGTTTTACTTTATTAGCTACTATATTTCTCTTCAAATGTCGAATGTATAACTAATTCTAATTTCTAAATTTTCATTTTTACACCATATTAATTATATCTTATAATTGTCCCTTGTTCTAAGAACTCTTTTTATCACTTACATATCTTTATCTATATATTTTAGGTTTTTTTTTTTTATATATAACTTTGTATTTTTAAATATAACTTGTTTTAGATTTAACGTTTTTTCTTTATTTCTTTATATATATATATATATATATATATATATAAATAAAAAGAAAGAACAGTAAGATATATAAGCCGGTGTTCTTATAGATGTTTTTATTTTTACAAAATAGTGCTAAATGTAAATTTACAGAGCATTAGTATTATAAATTAATTGATTTAAAAAATTTTTTTTCACTACACAGTTCTAACCATGTTTCAAAAATGGAAGCAGAAAGCTTCGAATTTAATTTTGTAATTAAAGGCATTAGTTCCATTTCATCCTCAAGCGAATTTTGGAGTAACTTTTAAAATTACTGGGTTTTAAAGACACAGCAAAAATCATAATTCACATTTCCAAGGATACAGAGAAATCCATTCAACCTGACTAGGGGTGTTTTTGTGTTCATTATCGCTGTATTTTGATGTATCAGTTATTAGTTACATTTTGGTAGGGGTAGGGATGTATTTTTCAATGAAATCTGACATCCGTTAAATGCATGTTGTCTGGATTTTTAAAAAATTTTTTATTGTTAATGGCAAAAATTCTTACGCCATTTTTTTTTATTTGCATAATAAATAATTTTTAAATATAACTTGTTTTTGGAATAGTACTTTTAAGTATGATTTTGTATTTTTAAACATAACTTTATATATTTAAAGGTTTTTGTTTTCTTTTAATCTGTTTTTATTCCTCTTTTAGTTTCAAATTAACATTTCATTCTTTATATAACCCCAATTTAATGTCATAAGGTTAATATCTGGGTTTAATTTTATAAAACCTCTTGCCTTTAAGACTAATACCTTCCACCCTCCCCTGACTACTAACTCATGCCTTTCATCTGACTGAAACATTGAAATTGATAAATTCTGTATTAGATTTTTCAATGTTTTTTTGTTTTGTTTTTTGTAGCTTTCACAGTTAAATTTCTAATTCCAACACTAACTCAGTCTAGACTGGGGTTGAATAAGATTGATGAATTTTATTTTTTCATCAGTTAAAATAAGCTTATTCCCCATATGAGGTAATTTGGGATTTTTTGTGTATTAATTATTTGGTCTGCAATGATAAATACATTGAGCTCTTTTTGTAGATCAGTTTTAATATTTTATATTACTAGAATCCACTTGAATTATATACCAATGGATTTATTACCTTTACTATATATATATATATATATATATATATATCACACACACATGTCTATTTCATTTGTAAGTCAAGGTATATATATATATATATATATATATATATATATATACCTTGACTTACAAATGAAATAGACGTACGTGTGTGTGAGAGAGAGAGAGAGAGAGAGAGAGAGAGAGAGAGACTGAAGCTCATTTTTATTTTGTCATTGTGAAGATATTTCTACCCATAATGTAGTATCCGCCACGGCTTGGACCAGCGCAGTGATTACTATGACATTCGATCTTCCACCACTGTGAGATCAAGAACACAATGTGGGCAGAGTTGGTGTAGATTGAAGTGGCCAGCTTGGACCAGCATTAGCATTGAGCAGTGCAGAGTTAGGATGTGCTTAAAATGTCATCCTAAGATTCCTGAGGGCTGGACATTAAACATGGATACACCACTGGGTGTAGGCGGTGGTAAAAAGGTATTATATATATATATATATATATATATATATATATATATATATTTTGAACAATAAAATAATTCAAATCTTTAGACACACTCGGTTGTAGATTAATATTCTTTTGTTTTTTTATTATTATTTCATTTAGATTCCTCGACTAGTTTCGACCAAAATGGCCATCATCGAGAGCAGAAATATTTCTGCTTACTGGTAGCAGTAAACTACAGAAATGAGTCTTTTGCTGGAGAAAAAGTAACTAATTACAAACTTTTGATATATATATATATATATATATATATATATATATATATATATATATATATATATATAATCCCTGTTTTTCTTTTCTTTTTGTGTGTGTGTGTGTGTGTGTGTGTGTGCACACACACACACACTTGCAAACAGGTGGGTTAGAAGTGGAAAAGTAAAAAGAAAGTAAAGTTTTAAGAAAAATAGAATGAAAAAAAGACTTCATAAGCCTTTTTTTCTTTCTATTTTTTTTTAGACATTACTTTCTTTTTACTTTTCCACTTCTCACCCACCTGTTTGTAAGTTAAGATAGGTATATATAGTTATTTACTAAGCCCAAACCCACAAGTATAAGTCACTCCTATTGAGAATTAAGCACTCTACTCTATTCAATAGTAATGATCTGTAAGATTAGCTTATTAATCCTATTGACATCAAAGTGCATGTGTGTCAATTCATGACAGAACTGTATGAGCTGAGTCAAGACCTTGTCAGTCGAAGGTAATTCAACAATATTGATTAATTGATTCATTTTCTTTGGTTTATCAACACTGTGCAGGTTATTTAAAGCCCAGATATATTTTTACATTGTAAGAATTTTTCTTTTGGGGAAAATAATCATTTAATGATACAATTCTTACTAATTAACCCATAGCTGGGGGGATGAAGAGGTGGATTCATAACTTTCCCAAGAGTATTAGAGTGTAACTTATTTTTTCAACATATTTGTGTATGTTGGCTTTGGAAAGTAGTAATTCTTTCAGAAAAGATGAGATTGGAAAAAAAAAAACAAAAAAAACAGGGTGTAACCTAAACAATATTCATTTAAAAAAAAAAAAAAAATTTAATATTACTTAACTTACTTTTTGCCAGACTTTGAATTATGACACTGTGTTCTCCACATGTTTTGACTGACCTTTCAATCACCTGATGGACATTCATGAACATGTTTGCAAATTTAAAAGCCTTGATAAAGCAATGATATCCTCACTTTTGTATATAAACATGTACAACAAAATAAATCCTACATTTTCTTGATAAAGTCCCTCAGAGAACAAAATGCATCAGCTAAGAATAGTTTTCATTTTGTCTCTTTTTATTCATTTTGTTACTTTACAGATATATCTGAAAATATTTTATATATATATATATATATATATATATATATATATATATATATATATATATATATATAAATAAAATGAACAAATAGAAAATGTTTATAAATCTAACATGTTTTGTCTTTTTATTAAAGAATCATCAGAGAATGAAATAAAGAGAAAAAATACTGGTATTTTTAATTTTGAAAAATAAACAACAAAAATTAAAAATACCAGATTATTTTTCTTATTCTTTTTTCTCCATATCTCAGTCTTTGATGAAGCTTTAAAAAATGCAAAACATGTTAGATTTATAAGTATTTCCTATTTGTTCCTTACATAATTTTATAAATTATTTTGAAAGCTGTACAAATATGGACAGGCTTACGGCCATATCATATTGAAACACCAGTTCTTGTACAATCACCAAAGTTAAGCAACTTTGAGCCTGGTCAATACTGAGATGGGTGATCACTTGGGAATACCAGGTACTGTTATCTTGGATGCACAGGTGGTGAAATGATTAATGCCTTGGAATTGGAAAGAGCCAAATTCCAATTCCATCTGGGTTTGTTATATTCATTTACATGTAAATACATTTGGGAAAGGTATGAATCCTCCTTTTTCTCCCCCCAGTTATGGATTAATTAGTAGAGCTTGTCTCAGTAAATCATTATCTCCAAAAAAACTTCTTGTAATCTTAAAATATTTTCTGGCTTTAAATAACCTGCAAAAGATTGGTAAGTGGTAGAAAACAAATCAGTCAATCAAATATGGATGTCAAATACTCAATTGTATATTGGAGAAGTTTTCAGGGCCTAGCTTAAATTCAGACAGAAATTATCAGGAAAGAGGAAATTTATTTAAAATAAAAAAAAAAAAGGAAACAAAAAACACTTTTTAGGTTATGATTGCCTTTTACTTCAATCAAATACATTCTAAATTGTCAAGAATTGGAGTTACTGAGCCACAAATGAGTGAAGTAGAACATCTCAATATTTTCAACATCTTCAAAAAGAAAGAATTCAGCTTGAAAAATATAAATGTTGAGCTCTGAATTATTTTTTTTGGTCTAGTCTAGATAATCAGCTCTAAACAAACTCCATCCCAAGAATTATTTTTTTCATGTTTTAGATAATCTGAACTGAACATCAGTAAGCCCACAAATTAAGAACATTGAGTCAACAATTAGAGACGAGATGGTTATTATAGTACTATCATCAATATGAAACAGTTTTGTCAGATCAATTATTAAAAATAGATCCAAATGAATGAATCCTTCTTCAGTTCATGCAGATTGGCATTGCAAAACCCGCAAAGAAAAAACTACCAAATAACGAAAACCACATCACTTAATGACTTACAACAGTAACAACAAAAAGATGGGCTATGAAATCATAGTAGCAAAAATTTCAGTTTTAGAATTACTAATTTTATGGGGCATATAAGTTGACAATCTGTACAATTCTCTGATAGAAACTCAATGAATACTTTTTCTGTTATGAAAAAGAAATAAAGAGGAAATTACTTTGATGCACATTTCTATCGCATCTTCAGTTATACAACAAGGTCAAATTAACTGAAATGACCTACAAAAGCTAATCTCTGAACACACTCCAACACAAGAATTTCTTTTTTCCAGTTTTAGATAATCTGAATTAAACATCAGTAAGCACAAGAATTAAGAACATCAAGCCAAACAGAGGGAAATATTTTTTTTTCCCCCTTGAAATCTAGTCGGAATCAGATTCCACTCAATGAGCAAATATCAAATCAAAATTGGAAAGCATTTTATCTTACTTGAGAATCAATGTTTTAGATTCATGGAAATCTCATTTTACATGATTAATTTGGCACAATTTTGATTTGCCTATGAAAAAAATTTAGATTAAATGCTGAATAGAAACACTGAAAATGATTACAATGTACCTGTCCTTTCAGATCATCCAGCAAAATGGAGAAGTAGTTAAGTTTTTCCAAGAACCAAACAAAAAAAATAAAATAAAATAAAATTCCAAGTCCAGAGACAAGTTGATTGTAGTAGTAACAAAATAGGAATAGTTAATTTTGATTTTAGAAGTACTTGTTTTGTTTTTTTTTCTTTTGCTATGAAATATAACTTACCTATCATTACAATTATGCAATAAAAATAGATTAGATTTCTGAGCTGACTTATCTTGATGTACATTTCCTATCTTCAGTTATACAGCCAGGTCACACTGGTTTAACTAACCTACTAATAGGTGGGTACAGGTACAATCAACAGACACAAGCAACAACTTATATTTTAAATTTTCTATATTTATGGGGGTTGAATGTTCAATATTGGTGATAGAGCATCTGCAGATATGAACAGTGTGGACATAGGAATTGACACTGCATGGTGACTGACAGTCTCATTTCTTAAGTAATCATCAGATCATCTGATGATGCTAAAGGCATGAAATTGACAGAAAGTGACATTGCATAGAGACTATATATATAAAAAGTGGACATTGAGGTCAAAACCCAGCAGTTACAGTTTGTTTCATACTTAAACACAATCTTCAGACCATGAAGATTGCATTTAAGCATGAAACAAATTGTTGCCGCTGAGTGCTGACCTCGATGTCCACTTTTATATTTACATAAGTTCTATTCCTGATATTGAGCACTTTAACCCATAAATTTAGCATACCTCAAAACTATATTTTTATATGAGCTCTGGATCTTTTCAGAAATCTACATTCCTGAAAAAATTACCCCTTTTCCAAGCCAACATACATGACTATAAAAATTTTTTTAAATTTAAAGTAAATGGTTAAATTAAATGCATCATGTTATGTAAAATATATAATTCATAAATTAATTCCAAACTAAAATAATTTAAGTACTAATTTACATTAAAAAGAATTGTTTTTAAAGAACATCATTTATTTTTATTTATTAGACATTGAATTGTGTTACTTGGTGTCATCCATAGCTTGCCTAGATATCTCAGCTAACCTGATTAATATTTATGAGCATTCTTAAATTTAAAAATTTTGAAAAATACTTATTACAAAATAAAATCCTTACATATTCCTTGTTAAAGTCCCTCAGAGGATAAAACACAATGCTAAAGATAAGTTGTCCTTTTTCAGATATACTCTAGCTAAAATATATATATATATATATATATATATATATATATATATGGAGAAAAGTTTTCAGTTTAACCCATTTCCCAATATCTTGATAAATGACCAAACATTTTCTTTTAATCCATTCAGTTCATTTTATTTATTTATTCCTTTTTCAGTTCAATCATTAGATCAAGTTCTTTGGGAAGTGGGTCAGCTGGAGATTTTTTTTTTTAATGTCCCTTTATGCATCCAGGTCCAGGGTATCACTAACCATAAGCTTCTGAGCAGCTCAAGACAGCAGAGTCCACCATCAGATATGTGGGACACAAGAGCAAGTCTTAAGATTAGGAAAGACAGTTCATGTCTGACAAGACCGAGAAGAACTGAGTGACCCAATCAAAATGTTTGTTGAACAAGCTGAAGTATTGCAAGGAACCTGGTACACCCTGTTTTTTCTCTAATAATGTACGTATGGTCACATGAGAGAACAAACAAAACAATAAATGCTGGTGATGAGGTGAAAAGGAAAAAAAAAACAATTCTTTGTATTTCTGATACAGAAAATCAAATCAGAATATCTCTTTGTGGACGAGTGAACATCCTGAAATTGTTGAATGTGTTGGGTTGATTGACAGAGATCATTGATGGTGTCATTGACAACCTAGCCACTCACCTGCTGACAGCTACAGTGTCCTGAGTGGCATTCTTAAAAGCAGACAGATCATGACTCAGCATTTTTTGTCATGCCTTTAGTGACAATGTTTGTGATTGCCTTCTCATATATCTCCATTAATTTGACAAAACAAGAACATGCTATGATGGAAAAAATGCCCCAGCCTTGACAAAAACTAAATCTTATTGTCAAAATCTTTATTATTAAGAGGAAAGATCCAAGAATTTTTTAATTATTTAATAAACATTTTTTTAATCCTTTCTAGAACATTCAAAATTTTGATTAAAAATCTTGTTTTTCTTGCTTCAGAAGATGGACTATGAATTAGCATAGCAAATTTTAGTGTCTTTTTGCAATGCAAGATATTAATTTGAAAATTCTTGCAAAAATCAAATAATTGAGGGATTTTAATGAAACTTTCAGAATTTATTCACAAATGAATTAAATTATTTAAGAAATGTGTTTTTTAAAAAATCTTGGTGTATATGTGTGTTACACACCACTTAATGATATGAAAACTCAAAAAATTAAGCAAGATAATTTTTACTGACTATATTAGTTAAAAACAGAACACCTTGGAGAAGTTTTAAATCAATTTTGTTTTGTAAAATTGGGCCCTGTCTTACCAAAACATCTGCTCTGAGACATAAAATAAAAAATGCAATAAAAATAAGACATTATTTAATTAGAAAAGCTTTTAATTGCTTTTATGAATAATATATATTAAGGACAATATTTTCTTAAAAAATATTTTTTTCAATGAATAATAATTTTTTATGGGATTTGTTTTCATTTTTTAAAATTTTGATTAAAATTAGAATAATTTTAAAATATTTAAAAAAAAATTTAAAATTCAATTTCAACAGTGTAAATGTTAAGGAATATTGTTAAGTGAAAATATATTTACTAATCATAAATCAAAAAGCTTATTACAATCTTAGGTCACCAAGTATTTTAAAAATGATTTTGAATTTTTTTGTATATGTATGTGATTTCTGTAGATACAGAAGTTCATACACAACATTATCAGAAAATAAGAGTGATAAGTATATTAAAGCCAAAGTATTTAAAATTCAATAAAACATTAGATTACAGAGAATATTTTCCAAAATTTTAATAATTACTAAGTAATTAGAAATTATATAAAAAAGGCACTCAAGTTATATTTTTCAATTTTGTTTGAACATATAAAACCCCCTTTCTCATCTCCCGAGAACAGCCTTAGGTAAATATCCATCTGTCAGGCTGTCAACAGCTTAAATAAACAGCTACTACCAAGTTAAAAAAAATGCATTTCTGTAATACCTTAAACTTAAAGTAAATAATATTTGTTTCAAATCAGATTAATTATACTTTAAATCAGCTAATATTCCTCAAATAATGTTTCAGAAAAGTATATTTTACTTTTGGAAAAAAAATTTATTTAGAAAATTACATTCTGATGACAGTGTTAAATAATGGTACGCAAAACAAAAATTTCAAAATGAAGACGTCTTCCAGTGAATTTAAATTAGTTTTGAAATACAGCAAAGTATTTTCCTTATTGGAAATATTAAATTTAATCTATTAGCTTAAAATTAAAACTAGAATAAAAGCTTCAAGAAAGATTTTTCATTTTTTAAATTAATTTTAAACTTTAGGTATCACAGATCTGATATATGTAGCTGATAAAGTGTATTAAAGAAAGACCTTATACAGCTTATAATTTTAAAAAACAAGGATCATAACATTCATCAAGTGATTGGTAAGTTAATGCACCTTTAAAATTTTGTGAGCAAAGGGGTTTCGCCATTTTATATCATTAACTTTACTAATTTACTTTTTTTTTTTATAAATGATGCATTGTAATATATATATATATATATATATATATATGAATATATTTTTCTTTAGGGGAGATTTATTTAGTGAGCTGAATGTGATGCCTGGAGCCCCCACACAGAGTTTTTTTTTGTTTTTTTTGCTTACTTAGTGTTCACATCCAGGTTTTGATGTAGAGTGAATCAGAAAGAGATCTAGTTTGAAGCAGATTATAACAATAATAATTTCAACTAAAACCAAAAGGTGCATAGAAAGAATGTTGGTAGCTTGGTACAGATTCCACAAATATACCTATGGTGATATATATCAAATTCACATTATTTGTGATGGTTGTGAGTAATGATAACTATGTCATATTGCCCACAGCTTCCCATAGAGCTTAAGTTAATGCTACTGCCTAAATTGAAGTGCTGAACACTATGGTCCAAACTTAGATCAAGTGGGAGAAATTGTACATGACTCTACTCCCTGCCATATGTAATCCAAGAGTGGCTAGCTGAGTATTTTCATGGATCATGGTCAAGTGCTCCGGATTTTAATTTGCTGCATTACTACACCTGGGTCAACATCCAAAGGGGCACACAACCAGCAGTCTCACAACACTAAAGACTCAACTATAGCCATCATTACAGACTTGATAGTTAACGACATGGGCAAAAACTACATAATCTGGGAATGCTTCCAAAAGCCTTGTTCTTATTTACTGAACATTTTTCTGTTTTTCTAATTTTAACATTTTTACAAATATCTTTATTTTTTTCTTCTAATTTAATAGAAATCACACCATGCAAATCAGTAAAGCCACTAAGACACAAGGAATTACTGGGTGTGGAAGAATTAGAAGACAGAAACATTATTAAGGAGTGAGAACAATGGATGAGTAGTCAGGAAAACAGTAGATAACAAATGACATTGCATTTAAAACTTTTGAAGATCAAAGTTGACTGGAGAGCACAGAGCTGGAAGAGAGTTCCACAAGTGAGAAGTATGTGAAAAGAAACTGATAGCATAGAACCTACAGTTACATCTAGTCAATTCAATTGTAAGTTGATGAGACCTTGTTGCCAATCTAGTACTGCACTTAAATTCATAAAGTCTAGGTACCATAGTGAAGAGCTTATCTTAACAATTACGATGAAAGTATTTATAGAAAAGGTACAGGGAAGCAACTTTATTGGGAAAGTGACTGAAGCCAAGGCACCAGGTCAGGACCAATAATATTGCTGATTCTTCTTTGGATTTTATCAAGGAGCTCTAGATATTTTTTAAACAAGAGCACCAGACCATATGTGACAGCAATATTCCAAACATGGAGAATGATAGACTTATAGATATGCAAGACAGATTCTGGATAGAAAAATTATCTAGCACGACACCATGAACCAACTTTATTAGCAGCAGACCTAGCAATGGATTCAATATAGTCTTTCCATTTCATGTCAGCCAAGAATGTTAGCCTGATAGCGTACATTGAGTCACTCTCCTGGAGGTTAGCATCAGCCATATTGATGGAAGGGGTTTTTCAAATGATTAATAGAGAGCAGATTTGTTTTGGAAGCATTAAAATTAACAAGCCATTCTTTGACACAGTTACCGACAGACTGTAGGTTATTTTTTGGATCAGCTGAATATATTTTTTCTGTTGAATATCTTATTTCCAGAAATATCTAGAGATAACTGAATGCTTAAAGGAAATGAGCAAAGGTTTTTGTTTTGTTGTTTTAAATTATAGTAATTAAATTTTACATTGATTGAAGTCACTCATATATATATATATATATATATATATATAAAAAAGACTTTCCTGGTATTCCAATATCTATCAAAAATTTAACAAAGTTTGAACATCTAAAACATTTTGTAGCTCAAAACTTTTATAAACAAAACATTGTACAAAATTTGGGCTTTTTCTGAAGTGCTTACTGAAAATTTAACTTGTTTTGAATCCTCTATAATAAATATCCTAGTTCAAAAAAAGATGGTTATGATGATGATGATGATGAACCCCATGTTATTCTGCTTTAAGCAAAATGAAAGAGGCAGCTGTTATGAAATATATTATTTTTGTCAGGTTTTAATTGATATTTCTAAAACAAACATTTTCTGTTTTCCCCAATCCTTTATTCATTAATTTTTTTTTTTGAAATTGAATAAAACTTGAAAGAGAAAGAATTGAAAAAAATCTCTTTCAAGTTTTTTTTTCCTTTACTTCTTCCTTGAATGCAATTATTAAGAAACCTAATCTGAAAATTATGACTCAAAAGAAGGGAGTTGAAAATAAACAGCTCCAGATTAAAATTAAACAACTTTTGTTTTGTTTTTTAACCCTTTTCCCCATTTCAAACACTGTTACATCAGTTTTAAAGCTTTTTGGCTTGAAACAAGAATTTCTACTCGATCCCTTTGATGTTCTTTTGATCTTAGAAATTTTGTCTCTGGGGCACTAAGACTCCCCTGTTAACCACCCCAATAACCCGGTCTCATCCCATGAACCCCACCCCATTTAACCAACTTTTGTTATGGATTATTTTAAGCATTTAAATTTTCTTCATTTTATTTTTTTTAAAACTCAAAATTTTTGTATGATTTTTTGTATTATACATTTTCTAAATGTGATGTAATTATAACCATAATTTACAAGTTTATATTTATCATAAACTATTTACCTTGTACAGTTCTTGACACACAGAGAGTAAGATATATATATATATATATAGGTACCTCAACCCCATAAAAAAACAATACCTGAGATTCAAAATGCATTTCAAAAATGAATAACGTCTCTTGAAGTTTGTTTTTTTTATTTTAGTTTTAATTCCAAGCTTATAGATTAGACTTAATATTTCTAATAAGCAAAATACTTTGCTGTATTTAAAAAATTCGACAATTATCTAAACTTTGCAAGATTTTTCAAATCAATGTGTGTTTTTACTGTAAAAAGATGCTCAAATTTTTCTAATTTATGGGCCCCTGTTGACAGCAGAGAATCAAGATTTTTTTTTAACAAAATTTCAAAGGCACTACAAAGGATTAGAATGATAATTTTTATATCAAAACATCCTTTGGTCTTTTCTTGTAATAATAACAGATTTTGATGATAAAACTTTGCTTTGCCCATTTTTTTCCTAATGTATGATCATTTTTAGCAAATCTTTGGAGATATATATAACACAGTGGTCAGAGGCATTAGTTAAGAGCGGCAATAGTTGTAAATGTAAAATATTTTTCATATGTACTATGAATAATAATTATCTCAGATATAAGAATGTAATCTGATTTTAATCCTATTCAAAAATCCTCTTAAAATAAGATCTTGGGAAAAAATACATAGTTAATTAGCAAAGTAACTATATTTCTAAAAAAAAATAAATAAAAAAACACTTCCTGAATTTTATATTCTTACAGTCTGGATCAAATGTTTCAGGTACATAATATCAAGCTCATTACAACTTATAATTGCAATTCAAGATTTAATCTTAAATTTAAACAGAGATAAACCACAAATTAAAGTACATATCAATCTAAGACAGAATAGAAAAAAAGAAATTTGAACAAGAACTACAAAATTTCCTGAATACTATATTTTTAGTCTCAATCAAATGCTTTAATCCCATAGTATCAAGCTCATTTCAAATGATACAACTTAAAATTCTGATTCTTGAGTTAATGTAAAATTTAGAGATAACAAATTAAAGTGCATATTAATCTAAAATATTACATAGAATATATAAGAGAAAAATAGAGATTTGAACAAGAACTATAAAAATGTTAACATGCAAATGTTTTATCCATTTGAATATAACTTAGAATTAAATATAAGAATTTAAATCAGTTTAGCATCATTTAAAATCAATTTTATTCAAATGCCATGTGTTTCACTTGAAAAATGCTGAATAGCTCTTGCTCTGTGTGAGGAGAGTAAATTTTAAATGGAAATGGCTTTTACCTTCAGAATATTCTGCTGTAGTGGGCAGTAAATTTATAAATGATATTCTGAAGAGTAACATTTTACAGGTAAATCAAAATCTAGTCATAACTTATCTCAATGAAAGGTGTAGTATTATATGTAAATAAGATACTGCTATAAAAGCAGAATGCCACAATAAATGCCAATCAAGCTACCACCTGTTGACCTGACAATGTTTATTCCAAAGATTACTCTACTTCATAACACTATGGCATTGCCAACAGGATCCCTAACTGTACTGGATGAACCAGAGCATGTACAAACTTGGATTAGATGTTTCACAGTGTTGGTTAGGGTAAAGAAACTGAAAGACAAGAAAGCCTCCAGAGAGGAGAATGAAATTACTGATTTATTTTGGGTTTCAGCAGGATGTGAAGCCATAAAGAAAATATCCATTATGGTGTACCCCCAAATTCTGGAAGACATAACATATGAGGAAATTTCAACCATTATAAAAAGAAACAAGTGGGAGAAAAAAGAAAAAAAGGTGGTTATTGCAGAGAGAATAAAATTTCTAGAAAATAAAAACAAGCTAAATGAAACTGTAATGCAATATTTACATAGAGTGAAATAAACATCAAGATATTGTGAATTTGAAAAACTGGGTTTGAGAGAAATGTCTATAGAAGATGACCATTCTAAGATTAATTGAAGGCATGTATGACATTATATACAGCCATAAAATCCTAGAATGGCTACAAGCAAATGATATGAATTCTGAAACAAGTGTAGAATTCTTGCAACAATTAAAATTAATTAATGAATTTAATAATTCTAAAAACCAAGTGGAAGCATACAGCACAACTGAAATCCTAATTAAGTGCAAATATTAAGACAAAGAAATCAAAAGAAACAAAAAACAAATGTCCAGCTCTAGGAGAATTATGTTTAAGCTGTAAAAGAAAAGACCATTTCCAATTTGTGTGCAGATACAAAAAGAGAATAGAAAGGGTAGAAAATATAAAACCTCATACTGAAAATACAGAAGTATATTCGATAAGAATACTTGCAAAAATTAGAAAGACAGTAACATTGAATGACATAACTTTTCCCATGCAGGTTGATATGGGGAGTGATATTACTTGACCACAAGGAATTTCTGTAAAAAAAAAAGGGGGGGGAATCCAAATTAAGAAAAAGTAATCTTAATTTAAAACAATTTTATGGATCTGTCATCAAAGCTCTAGGCTTCTTTGAAAGAACTTTCAAGACAAAAAAAAACGTTTTGAGATTATTCCCATCACTGCTGTAGAATACACAAAAAATTAAGGACACTTGGGAATGGACATTTTAAAAGTGTATATTGCAAAATTAATAAACTGTATGAAGAACCTGACATATGACTATTAAAAGGATATAAAGTGATATATCGGGTTATTATTTTCTAAAAGAAAATAACCCAATCTATTTTGATTCTCAGAAAAATACCTATTCACATTCTACCCATAGCCATTGCAAAACTAAAGAAAATGGTAGAACAAGGCATTTTGGAAAAAGTTACTCAAGGTGGTAGCAGTTGGGCTTCACCAATTCTTGCAATACAAAAACACAGTGGGGATTTGAGGATATGTGGGGATTACAAAGTAGGTGTGAATCATCAAATATGCTCTGATTCATTCCCCTTACCTAACACATAAAAATGACAAGTCATAAATTAGCAGGAATTAAATACTTTGCCAAGATTGACCTGAAATCAGCAGAAAATTTAAAGAAATTACTAAATAGGTTTATTAAAATGGACTCATTTCCATTTGGTGTTAAGACATTAAGCCATATATTTCAAAAGGCAATTGAAAAAGTTCTATCGGTGAGTGTAAAAAATATATATCAAGACAATATAGGCATAGGGGCTTACAGTAAAGAGGAATTAAAAAACAGAACTGAAGTTTTTTAAACAAATTAAAAATGCTGGTATATCAATAAATAGCGATAAATGTGAGTTAAATTGTGACAAAATATCATATTTGGGATACCAAATATCAAAAGAAGGAATTTCACCAGACAATAAACTGATAAATAAAATATTGGAAGCATCTATACCAAAAATAAAAAAATTTAGAATCCTATTTGGGATTGACCAATTTTTATAGAAAACGTCTACCTAGATACAATGAACCATTTGCAGAATTACAGAAAAAGAATACAGAATTTAAATAGACTCAAAGGTAAAATATAGCTTTTGAAAGATTAAAAAGGCATCAATAAGAAAACCAATCATAAAAATCTTTAATCCAAAAAAAGATGTGACATTGACTATAGAAGCAAGTGAATATGTAGCCACAATTTTATCTCAGGGTCAAGAAAAGCTAACTACTCAAGTATTTAGGAATGGAACACATAAAAAGCTTGAAACTTTTTGTTAAAGTCAGATCACAAACCTTTAAAGTTTATATTTAACACCAGAAAGGAATTGTGGCGTGGCCAGGGCAACGGCCAGCTGTCTTTGGTCAGGATCGATCCTGGTATCAGAGAACAAGCCATCAGCCCACACTCATCGGTTATTGGTGGTGTTTGACACAGCAGCTGGTCTTTAAATTGACCTCTTCGACTATGACTTCTCTTACCCATGTTGTGATTTTTGGTCACAATTGCTCATTCTGTCTTCACAATTATAATTTTTTCTCAGGGAAATTTTGGTTGATAATTTTCTCAGCACGTAGACATTGACACCTTTCAACGGTCGATTTTAGCCCCTGACCCCTGAACCTGCCAGCTGTCTCTCGCTGGACAGTAACAATTGTATTTTGTATTTTTTCCAACAGAATTCATTCTCAATTCTGTTCTCAATGCCCTGGGAAAATGAGTCTCTTTCAGATATTAAAAAAAAAAATTTTTTTTTAACCCTTTTCATTCATACGCCATGTTAAATATCGCCACAGAATTACCAAATGGGACTAAAAGCATTTTCCCCATCTAATGATAATATAGAGAGTTACTTACCAAGATTACTGTTAAGCTATAGGACAATTCCACATGCAGGCAGATTACAAAGTCCTTCCACATTAATGGGTAGACAGATTAGAGCTTTCATAACAATGTCATTTTCAACAAGTGAAAGTGTATGGTATAAAAGAAGACAAAGAATCAAATCCAGATAGGGTGGACTTTGTAGTACGGAAAGGATACAACACAGCAATACTAACGAAAAATAGACAAAATGTAGTGGCCCATGCAAATCAATTCTGAAGCAGAATGGAGCCTAAGGATATAGAAATGGACAAAGAATTTGATGGTGAAGAATATAAAGGTGAGGAGGAGACTAATGAATCCAGTAGTGAAACTAAACAATCTATGGATGATAATGTTCAGAAATCTGATGAGGAGTTGGAAAAGGAAAATGAACTCAGGCCTAGGTCCCCTATAAGAAGAAATCAAGATATACACTAAGAAAGTCTGTTTAGATTCCCAAGAATAATTAGAAGTAAAAGATCAATGAAAGGCATAAGGCTATTTCGGTTCAGGGAGAGTAGTATTGTATGTAAAGGAGATACTGCTATAAAAGCAGAACACCACTGCAAATGCCAGTCAAGCTATCAACTGTTGACCTGACGACATTTATTCCAGAACTTACTCTACTTCATAACACAAAGAAAGAAAAATTGTTATTGAATTGAAGAAACACTCAAATAATATGGGCGTAATTACTATCAAACATCATTGATGATGAAATAATTTATTTCATCAAATTTCAGAAAGAAAATCAATGATTACAACAAATGAAATGAAATGCAAAAAAGTGTGATGTGATTCTAAAAGTGAATGTCTGGTCTCAAACTAGAAAAAAGGTTAATGTTAGTTCTAATCCACTTGAAATGATTGCTAGAAACAGCCGCCTCCTCAAATTTATAGACAAATCCTATAGATGCATGCTGGGATTTCTTCCTAACCAATAAAATTAACCACTTCTGTCTCCTCCGGCATATTTTTGTTCTTTCTTGTCTTTAATTACTTGACTGTATCCATTTGTGTGTGAATGCCATTCTTTCTTTGTGAATTATTTTTTTGTCTTATTACCGTTACTTTATCTAGTTTTGACTTGCATATATATTGATTAGTCTTATTTTGTCTTGTTCCTTTTCTTTCTTTTCTTATTGTTTATTGAGAACTTTGTCAATTTCATTTGTTGAGCATTTTGTTGATTACACTTAACTATGGTCAATAACTCCAATTATTTTCTCAAATGAATGCCAAAATTAAACATTTTCCAAATACAAGACAATATGTGAGATAATCTAATTATGGATTAAAAAAAAAAAAACAAAAAAAAAAAAACTAAGACACTCAGTAGAAATTACAATATGGTAAATAATTCAAGATGGAAAAAGTGTAACCATTTTACACAAAGGAAATTCTAAAGAGTATCAATGTATACTTCATGAAGGTATAGCTCCAATACATGGAAATGCATACATTTTTTGACTGGATAGTATGAGCTGTCATACTTCAAAATCAACTATAAATTATTTAAAAGAAAAGTGCATCATACATTTTGTAAATTGGCCAAGACAATTACCTGATTAAATTATAGAAAATTGTTGAAAGGGGAAAGTAAAAATTAACTATCCAGTGACTATTGATTAGCTCTGAGAGATGATGAAGACTGAATGGTAAAATATTGATAATTCCTTTATTTTGAATTTATATTGATAATTAGAAAAAAAAATTCTGGCTGTTTTAATAAGGAGCTGATACATACTACAAGGTCATCTTTATAATTCTAATGTGTATTACTTCCTGAAAAATTATTCATTTTTATTTTTTCTTCATTATAATCTTGATAAAATATCACTCAATTTTTTTGTAATTCTTGTTAAAATCTATTTCCAACTATATATTTTTAATATTAGGTTGGTGCAAAAATAATGACGTAATAATGTCGTTTTTTGACGTAACGTCAAAAAACGGCATTATTACGTCATTATTTTTGCACCAACCTAATATATATAAAATGTAGATTAATGTATTCCTCATTTATCTCTATATTTATATAAGTTTTAATGCACGATACTATGTCCCTAAAATCAACTCTGTAAAATGATTTTATTTTCAACACAACTTTATTAAAAGAATATATTTACTATTTCTTCCACTATCTTCTGCCATCTTCAGGCAATTTCATAAATTCCATCCTTCCCTGCCACTGCTAAATCTCATGTGTACAGTCCATGATAACCACATCGTCCCTCCAGCACTTATGGTCTTGGCAGAGCACCTGAACATCCTCTAGTACCAGATTGCTTGGTTTGACACAAGGTTATCACTAGTTTGCATTTGAGGAAATTTGACTGACTGGTCTTCTGAGGGAGTTCTTCATTGTCCACAAAAACAGACCAATTCATTCCCCTCCATGGTCATGAGGGTGCAGGACTCAAAGCCATACATATGGAAGGCAAGGGCCTTGCTGAAAACTTTTTATTATTCACAGTAAGAAACTACTTCAGGATCCTTTTGCAGTTTCCTAAGGAATTGAATTTCTTTTTCATTTTTCTTTTTTCATTAGAATTTTTGAAGAATTGGAACAAATGAAATATTTTTTTTTTTTAGGGTGTGAGAACTTTTCTTTGGAGATAATGATTTCATGATACAAGTTTTACTAATTAACTTATAGATGGGAAAGATGAGGTGGATTCATACCTTTCTCAAGAGTATTTGCATATAAGTGAATATAATGGACCCAATGGGAATTGGAACTTGGCTCTCCAGTTAACAATTCCAATCCATTACATCACTTGCACATCCAAACTTACAGAACCTGGTATTCCAAGTGGTCACCCATCTAGGTAGTGACCAGGCCTGATATGGCTAAGCTTTGGTGATCATACAAGAACCAGTGTTTCAACATTATGTGGCCAAATCCGGTTATCTGAAGGTTGAAACCTGGGGAATATGACATATGAATAATAAATTTCCAGCCAAGTAGTAACAATTTTTACTTAGTCACCAAAAAAATATATAGTACTAGCAGTAGAGCCCGCCATTGCCTGGGGATGTAACAGTAAGAGATAGATCAAGTGTCAACCATCATGAAGACTGAAAATAAAATTGACAAAGATTATTGTTTAAGATTGACGGACATGCATGTCTTAATTAGTTTTTTGTTTTTTTTACGAATTGGTCAAACCCAAACTCAAACAAAAACATTGTTTTCAATCATTATGAGTCTACCGATTGAATAGAATTTCATTATAAACACTTATCTTGTAAATGGAATTTTTAAAGCATTCTGAATGTAAAAATAAAGAAAAAAGTATGCAAGACAATAAGAAACACTACCTGCCAAAAAAAAGGTGAAGTTTTGTTGAAATTGGTTGAAAAATATAAAAAATCCGATCCCATATATAAACGAACACACACACACACACACAAATACAAACAACCTGGGTTTTATAATAAGTATAACTCGATATGAGTTGTCCCCCTTTCATTCTGGTGACAGAATCGTGTTTTAAGTGTTTTCAAATTGATTTCGTGCAAAAACAATTGTGTTTTTCCAATTTTGGGCGCTGTCAGAACCACCGCAAGGTAATTTTACGCAGTCCTGTGAAGTTTTGTTGAAATCGGTTGAAAAATGTAGGAAATCTGATCCAATATATAAACGTACAGACACAGACACAGACACACACACACACACACAATCTGCGTTTTATAATAAGTAAGATTATCCTAATGAAGCATTACATCTTTCCTCTGACCTAATTTTGATCATTTCTATTTGAATTTCGGGATTCAGTTAAGAATTCTATTTAGGTCAATATTTACTTGATGAAGGCCAAAGGGTACAATAGTTGAAATGCTGTGTTAAAAACAACAAAGATGAGGACAATAGTCCAAATCTAAATCGTGTAAATAATTTAGGTCATGGATCATCACTTGTGGCATTCATATACTATTATTTACAATGACATTTTCATAATTTTCATAATTTTTTTTTTCTCCTGAATTTTGGGAATGAGGAGTTATTATTTATGTTCAGAATAATGTACATTCAAAACAACGGCCTAGTGGATTAAAGTGTTGGTTTGTTGTTTTGATTGATTTTTTTTTTTTTTTTTTTTTTTTTTTTACAGTTTTTGTAAGTTATTTAACACTGAAACTTATTTTGGCTTGTAAGAATAATTCTTTTTTATGCAAGTGAATATTGTCTGAACAATTTTTTTGAGAATAACAATGTCCTATTATTATTATTATTTAGCCCATAGCTGTGGGGAGGAGATGATGTTATACCTTTCTCAATGGTATTTGCACATAAGTGAATGTAAGAAATCTGACTGGAATTTGAACTCAGTTCCCCAACTTCTCATTCTGAGCCATTATCCATTACACTACCTGCACATCCATGTTGGTTTGTGAGTTTGGTGGTAGTTCAATCTCTAGTCCAAGTAGTACAGACTCAGTGGAAACAAGCTAACAATAACTGAGCAGTACTGAAAAAGAACAAAACAAATATCCTTAGAGATAGACAGTGGAACAAGAACAATATACTCTTGTAGATTAAATAATGTTCAGTTTGAAATTCCCTGAAGGTTACTCAGATTAATAAACACATGAGGGCACAATGGCTGGAATGTTGTGATAATAAAGATGAGGACTTTAGACTGAATGTAAATATTTTTTTGTGTCATATTTCTACAGGGATCAGTGTAATGGTTTTAAAATCTTTTTGCATTTACAGACCTACAAAAGGAACTGATAATTTCACTTTAAGATTAGAACAGAGAGCTAATGATAAAAGAAAATCTGAGATTTATTTCCAAATGCCTAGTCAACATTTTTTTTTTTTTTACTACATCAGAAAGAGCAGAAATTTTTTTGTTCGGTATAAAAGATCATTTGTCATAGGCCATAGATTAGGGATCATAATGTTTTATACAAAGTATTTCATTGAGAAATATCACTGACACAGACTCTTTTAGTAACAGAAAAAAAAAAAAAAACAATGTTTTTAAGCTATTAATTCCTTAAAATCTTCATAGCATAATTTTTTACATCAGTGCTGCAGGTTCCACTTTAGCAAATGTCCCATGTCTTCCATTTTAAGCGAGAGTTCCCATGTGAAGAAGCCATTCACTATTTTTAGTCTATTGTTAAAATGGGAAGCAGAGGTTCCTCTACCCACTGCCCTCAAGGAACAGACAACTTTGATGAATGTCTTAATATGTAGAGAGAGAGAGAGAGAGAGAGAGAGTGAGTGTGTGTGAAGGATGTTTGGTATTCATCCCCCACCCCTATTTCCTACTGCCTATCTATTCCAATTTTTGTTTTATCATTATCCTCTATTAAAGTCAACCTGCCAAGTATTTTACAAAAAAACTAAGAAATCTAATGTCATTTTTTTGTTTTGGAGTCTTTCTGCTTGCAAAATTAAAAGCCCCAAAACTGCTGAAGTGGTCTTTTACATTTTTTTTTATAAAATTTTATATGGAAATATTTATTAACTTATTACATATTCAGCATTATAAAAAGACAAAAGAGCAAGAGCAAGTATATACAACAGTAAAATTAAAATTACTGTAAAAGGCCAGCAGGCAAGTATTATTTAATCATTGTTCTTTAACCATTATTCTAAGAGTAGCTGTGTCTGCTTCCTTTTTATTTTCTTTGCATATGAGAAGATTATTTTCATTTAACAGAAAATCACTATGCTAAAAATAAAATCCATTTGAGTTTTTTCTGTGATTTTTTAATGCTTTTGAAGGGTATACAATAATAACAGTTTAATGATTTCTTAAAGGATAAATTTATGGAGGACCTAATATCAAACAGACCATTTATAAACTCTATAAAGGTTTTATAAAAGGTCTTCACTTTATATGTTAGTGAAGGTCAAAATTCATTTAGAGTGTATGTCTTTTATACAGGACTGGGTTTAGGCTTTAAGAAGCTCCTTGGTTAACAGAATTTTGGGTCAGCCTTCATTACATACCCCCATCCCACAAAAATAGCAAACCCTTAATCTCCATAGAGGCTAATTGCTTTATTTCAGCACATTATCCACCTACACATATAAGTACAGGCACTTTCTTGACCAGCCCATCCATCTAAAGGAAAGGTCTAGGAAGACAAACTCCCACACACCCAACCGCAAGCCAACAGATTTATTGCAGTTGATCTTGGCCCCTATCACTGTCTTGTACCCTCTGATCTCTTTGCCAACTCTGTAAATCTCTGTTCTGCTCAATACAAGAACTGAAATGTTATCAGTATAGGTGGAGTATCTGGACGAGGTGGTATCACCAGGCAGGGAAATTCCATGTAGGACCAGGTTCATCTAACTTGCAAAGGAAAGGCTCCAATGCAAGAACATACAGCAAAGGCAAAATTGGACAACCTTGATGAATGGGGCAAGACAACACAAAAGGCTCTGATCAAGCACCATTCACTTCCACCAGTGCACCAAGCGATGCATACAGAAGCCGAATCTAGGTGCAAAAGTATAGCTCAAAACTGGCGGTGAAAAGAACAATTTCCAGAAATCAATGGTCATTGAAAGCCTTGGACTGATCTAAATTGATCAGCATGGCTTCACTGTCAACTTGCTCAATGACCAAGTATACCAAATGAAGATTGTCCTGAATAGTCCTGCTCTTCACAACACAAATTTGTTTGGAGCCAGACTAGAGAGGAAAACCTGTAAACAGCTGGCTAAGATCTTGGCTAAAATCTTCAACTCTGTATTTAGCATCATCAAAGATGAAAGTTACCTTTCCCATCCTCACCATTTCTTTCCCTTGGAGAGCAACTTGATCACACCCCTGATGAAGTGTTGAGGTATAGACCCCTGCTTCATCCAGTTGTTGTAAATCAGTTCCAGCAAAGGAACAAGAATGGGCAACTACCTCAAGTACAGTTTGTAAGGATGACTATCTACCCCTAGATTTTTATCCTGGCAAACCAGCTTCAGCACTTCCCAGATTTTTGATTCTGTGATGGGACCCTTGAACCCAGTCACTTTGAACTAGAGAATGTCAGCCAAATAGGCATTGAAGTGAGTAGTGCTCAGACTGGGCTCCCTGGTAAACAGACCCTGAAAGTAGTCACATAAAGCTTCACATATGCTTGCATTTGCTGTCCCGGTTTGCTTATCCAGTAATGTGATGCACACAATGTCTATGGGATGCATTTCTATTAGGTTGGTGCAAAAATAATGTCGTTTTCTCACATAGTAACATATGTGAGAAAACGACACTATTTTTGCACCAACCTAATAGCTTCCTTTACATGCAATACTGCAGGCATATTTGTCACCTTGAGAGATATTCATTTTAACCTAGCCATAACTTGATCCTTCTTGATAAGCAAGGAGGCCAACTCTGCCCTAGCTCTGGCTACTTCCCCACTATCATGCAATTTAATCGCCCAATCAGCTTTCTTCTCACATAATGTTTGTGCTGCTAATCTAACTAGATTGAGTTGACGACTATAATCAGTATCAAACAACCTAATTTGGGATTTTAATTTATCCCACCACATGTTCCCAACCACAATCCCTGTCAATTCCTGCTGTAGCATTAGAGGTAACTGGTCCTGGAAATCTTTCTCACCAGCCATCCTAACCTTAGACTTATCTAAGTTTACACAAACCAGGATGAGCCTATGATCCAAGTAAACTATAGAATGAAAACTTGGACAAACTAAGAGCCCTACATCGACTCTCTTTATAAAGACTCAGTTGATGTAGCTAGAATGCACCACCAAAGCCAAGCTGCCCCTATGAGTCCAAGTCCACACTACAGAGGTGTTCATTACGATACTTATCGACAAAATCAAACCTGTTGATAAAGTCCTGAAATAGCTTCACATCTGTACCGATCTTGGCCCTATGGAGTCAAGGATAGCATTCCAATCGGCTGATAAAACAACCTGACAAGATGTCATCAAAAATGGCTTGATCCACTGAAACTCGGGAGGGTCATTGAGTGCATAAACCCCATTGAGATGAAGAGCCTTATCCTTTATGGTAATATCCAGCACACAAAGTCTGCCTGCTGGATATGTGAAGACAAGAGCACATGCTGCATCCAAAGACTTGCTCATTAGCCAGGAAACACCTCTCAAGCATCCATCAAAATCTGCTGAATAGAGGAGAAAACTCCTAGATAGAATATCTTCATAGTCACAAGTTGAAAACTGGGTCTCCTGTACACCATATACATTCACCCTGAGATGCTGAAGATCGCAAATGAGCCTCGTCCTGTGAGGCTGCAACCTCAGGACCTGGGCATTCACACTAGCTAACCAGAGAGACATTATCAGTTCATTTAGGGTTGCTCCTCTGCATTGAACATAGCCGGGGTAAAGATAGCAACAATCTGTCCCATTGAGCCTTGGCCTATCTCTTTTTGATAGTGCTGCCAAATGACAACATCACCCAGGGAACATTAGTTTGAGAGTTCCATAAAGGATGGGGTTAACATAGAGAATCTCCCTGTACAAAATTCTTTTAATTTGGTCATGTCATCATCTCTCATGCAGGCTGATGGGGACAATAATTTGAGGTCAGTATTGGCCTCCTCAATCATGCCCCATATCTGCCATGTACCTGAACTTGATTGCACAAATGTAAGCATCCTTTCAGTGTGAGGAAAGTTTTCAACATCTTTGCCTTTTATATGCTTGAAGTTCCATAGGCACCTTAGGCTTATGTGATTGCAGGTTTGGGCAAAGACCTTTTCAGTTTGTTCCTGGGATATGTGGCAGATATCTTTCCTCAGGAAGGTATGGAGGCTTGATTTTTTTTTTCTTTTTCCTGATTGTGTCATAGCCTCTGAGCTTCTATTTCTTTTTGTCAGTTCCATTTTTTTTTGGTGGGGGGGATTGAGAAGACATAGGGGTTTGGGGTAGCTGATGGTATTGTTCTGGGTGTAGTTCAAAAGAGTGATGGCAAGAGAATGTTTTGGCTGTCTTTTTCCTGTTGTTTGGATGGTGTATGTGTAACTGACTTTGATAGAGGTGGAGGGACAAATGCTTTTCTAGATGTTGAGGAAGATGGGACAGAGGATGGGGGGGGGCCTCATCCCCGGCAGCAAAGATTCCTTTCCATCCTTGGTTTTAAGTTCTTCTTTCAGCTTGATGAGTTACTCTTTCTTCTCAAATGAAGGCTTATATTTTTTTTTCAGTAGGTCCATTTGATTGTGACCAGGGTGGCGCCCTTAAAACTGGTAGAGGTAGTGGGGATGTTTGTATTTTTCCCTTTGGGGTTTCAGAGGACAAGCAGTGGGCAAAGGTTTGTTGAGGAATGTGGTACAAGACCCAACTGGGGGTTTAACTGCACCAGTTCCAGTGCCACTGGTATACCCACTACAGGAGAGGCAGATTTAACAAGAGAGGAATTTTGGTCGATTGGGGACAGAACTCTTGGGGCCTTTTTCACTGGACAGGAAGAGGAGAGGTAACCAGTCTTTCTGCACCTCCAGCAAGTTGGTTTACAGCCAGTCACAATTCTTGTTGATTTTGGCTATTCTTGGGCACCTTACTTTTCTCTTGTTTTTGGCTGTTCTTTGCCACCATACTTCCATCAGTAAATTTTGTGGCTTCAGCAATGGATTTATTTGGAGGCTCATCTTTCAATGTTTACTCAAAAAGATTTTTCTGAATGTGCAGACTTTTGTCGCCCATCATTGAAATATATATATATATATATATATATATATATATATATATATATATACTAGCAGCAGAGCCTGGTGTTGCCTGGGGATGTAACAGTAAGAGATAGATCAAGTATCGACCATCATAAAGACAGAAAAATAAAATTGACAAAGATTATTGTTTAAGGTTGACGGACACGCATGTCTTAATTAGTTTTTTTTTGTTTTTGTTTTTTTTTTACGAATTGGTCAAACCCAAACTCAAACAAAAACATTGTTTTCAATCATTATGAGTCTACCGATTGAATAGAATTTTATTATAAACACTTGTCTTGTAAATGGAATTTTTAAAGCATTCTGAATGTAAAAATAAAGAAAAAAGTGTGCAAGACAATAAGAAACACTACCTGCCAAAAAAAAAGTGAAGTTTTGTTGAAATCGGTTGAAAAATGTAGGAAATCCGATCCCATATATAAACGAACACACACAAACAACCTGGGTTTTAAGCATAACTCGATATGAGTTGTCCCCCTTTCATTCTTGCGATGCCTCTTAATCATGTTTTCAAATTGATTTTGTGCAAAAACAATTGTGTTTTTCCAATTTTTGGTGCTGTCAGAACCACCGCAAGGTAATTTTATGTAGTCCTGTGAAGTTTTGTTGAAATCGGTTGAAAAATGTAGGAAATCCAATCCAATATATAAACGTACACACACACACACACACAACCTGGGTTTTATAATAAGTATGATATATTTTCTATCCAAGCACAAAAATAGTTTTGTATAAACAAAACCTCAAAATAAACTAATAAAATAAAGAAACAATTAAAATAAAATTAACGCAAAGTAAATAACAAAAATAAAACACAAAAACAAAAAATTTAAATGCTGGTTAAACCAGACAAATAAAGTTTGGTATGAAACTCTAATGCAATTTAGAAAGTTAGTCTTAGAACGGTACTAAATAAAACCAATAGAAATATTAATAATTTCAAAAATAGGTAAAAAAAGAAAATGGTATAAAAGAATTTATGAAAAACAGTTCACCCTGGAGCAAAAACTTTAGGACTAACAGAAATAGAAAACAAAAAGAAATAGAAAAGAAAAAACTGCTGAATAAAATTCAAAAGAAACATTTAAACAAAAAAATGGTAGTCTTGTTTAATTAAATGTTATACTGGGGAAAAAAAAAAAAAAAAAAAAAAAAAAAACAGCTGAAAAAATAAAAACTGAAAATAAAATTCAAAATCAGATCAAAGTAATTTCTTAAAAATAAAAAAAAAACTAAACAGATGAAATATAGATAAAAACTTAACAAAAATCTCTTTCACAAGTCTTTTGGCGTTATTCAAAACAAGTTTTCACACAAGTGGATGAAAAGTGGTCTGTTACTGGCCAAACACAAGAAGAACGCCAACAAACATGTCTTGCCGTCCGTAATCCTTCTCCCCTAATGACAAAATCTGCCGGTTTTTATGTTAACCTTGGTCAGTTATGCAGATTTTTTCATGCCCACCTACATGTATTTTATTAGTCCTGAGGCACTATGTAATTTACATGACCATGTATGGCACAGACGATTTTATGCCATTTTCATCAGGGAAAAAGGCTATGTCCATTAGACATATTAAATTGGGAACTCTCACTTTTATACTTAAAAGAAGTCCTTAATGCTTCTTTTTTTGCATATTTGAATTTCGAGCATTACTACCCTTAAGATATTGCTAAGTAAAGCTTACAAAATGTTTATTTCTAGGTTTGATCACAAGTAAATGAAAACCACAGATAAGAGATGATTGATGTATATACATACAGACATGCCATATGTATATGATAACTGTGAATTCAGTTTTTTATTAAGATCAAATAGAAATAATATTTTGGGATTTACAAGCAGTTTGCCATGACATTTATTTTGATATAGTCATCTGCTATTTTTTACTTCAGATATCTACAGAAATTTTTAAGCAATGATCATTGAAAGTGTGTGTTAACCGAGTATGTTGAGATAAAAAGTAACAAAAATAAGAAAAAAAAAAAACATATTGAAAATACTTACTCTCAGAGTCTCATTCAACTGAAGCCTACTGTTGGGTTGGTCAAAAACTTTTGCTCAATTTATTAAGTAAATTTTCTACTTAGTAACCAAACAAATTTTTTGGCCAACCAAGTACTTCTACTACTAGGCTTCAGTTGATTATTATTATTATTATTATTGTTGTTGCTAGTAGTAGTAGTGGTGGTATTCAATGAAAAAGAAGACAAATGATATGTCACAAAATCAGTAACAGAAAAATTTTAAGGTTTCTCTGATCAAAGGCATCATCAATGTAAGTTCCCAAGATATGAGATGTGAGTTCAAGTCTTGCTGAAAGCCACATAATCATTTTCAATTTTAACCTGTTTGGATCACTTAGTACATTCTGATTAAAAAAAAAAAAATAAAAAAATAAAAAAAAGAAGATAATACTACTTAATTCAAATCAGAATTTCAAACAATTTAAATAAATCCCCTTGAAGATGCCAAAAGATCAATTCTGGGACAAGATTCTTCAGAAGACATTCCTAAAACTTATTGATACTATATCAAATAGTTGCAGGCTGTTATTGAACAAAAATACACAATTAACTACTAGTATATAGAGAGTAGGAAGAGATATTAATAATTTTGACATTGATATTTTCTGAGTTTTGTTTCTGCGTGCAAAGTAAAATAATATAAGATTTCTAAATAAAACTAGAATATTTAGAAATGCAATGTTAAAAATCCCTGGCACTAAGGAAATAATAATAATACATAATTCAAACCTGAATCTCAAACAATTTAAGATTACCAAGAGAAAGTTTTTCATGAAATAAGTAAAACAAACGCCGAAAACAAGATTTAGTACAGAGATTTGCTTTCACCAATGTTGACAATGTATATCTAATAAGATGTAATCTTGTAAATTCCTTACCTGTAGAAACTAAAGGTTTGGTAAAAAGAACTAATCTCTCTTTTGAGAAGTCTTCTACCACAAATTATTTTGCTGCACATATCGTTATCAAAAACAAAAAGAACATTAGATGCTTTGATACCTAGAAAATATGGTAAAAGAGACAAAAGGTTCCCTGCCAAGCCTCTGAAGCTTATCTCCTCCTATGTATTCAACATTAGATTTTGTATCAGCTTGAAAAAAATGACTTTCCTCCAAGTGACTAGAACAGGATGTTTTTCAAGCAATGTTTTATATTTGTTCTAAGATTGATTAAGCAGATTTCAGTAATTCATAATAAGAGGTTGGGAGTTACTGAAAAGTTCTTAGCTCAACCAAATTCCCAATATCTGACTAAATGACCAAACATTAGATACGCATTTAGAAGGGCTTTTTTTGATTGAGCTGAAGACTTGTATTTAATGACAAAGGTATTCTCCCAGATACAACAGTAATTTGCTAAAACTCAGGATAAGCTTATGATTGGTGATTATTAACTTTCTTACAAGAGATACTTAAACCATCCTTTTCTAAATGAAAAATTGGCAAATTTTAACAAGTATACCCACAAAAAACAAAACAAAAAAACACTGTTTCAAAAGGACGATTTTTCTCTTGACACTTATCACTGAATACTCGTTCAGTAATTTTTACTATTTTAAAAAGTTATTAGAATTTTAATAAAAACACAAATATATGAAAATGAATTTAAACATTTTTTCTCAACTGACAAAAATGTTAAACACTCTTTATTTATTACATTGGTTATTATAAGAATAACTTTATAAATACAAAATTATAAAAATATGTGAACTAAAACACAATTTATTTATTTAACTAATCAAGAAAGCAACAAAAGAATAATTTTATTTACTAAATAACTTATTTGCTTCTATCAAACAATAATAATTGAAAATAAAGTAATTTAACAGTCAAGATTTGTTTTTAAATCAATTCACCCCAAGCAAGGCAATAATGCCACTAAGATGCAAGGAGCTACTAGAGTGAAAGAGAAGGAGAAGAATTTAGGAAAAAGAACCAGAAACTCAATCCTAAACTGGAAACAAAGGATAAGCTTCTAGTCCTGTTCAAAAGACTGGGGCAAAGTGTGTACTGGACAATAGGCAAACCTATCTACTCCTATTAAAATTTATCATTTTATAAAGAAATAACTATGAAAATATTTTTTTTATTTATAAATTTATAAAAATGTCTGAACCAAAGAACAAGAAAACAAATAAACACATAATGACAAGTAACTGTAATTATAGATTTTGAAAAAAAATGCATTTTCTGAACATTTCATTCATTTGCATAAATTTGTTAAAATTGTTTGTAAGCATCTGGATTTATACTTTTCCCCTGAGAATTGACAACAAAAATGTTAAATATTTATTTATTAGAGATTGTTTGTCTACAAGAATAATTTGGCAAAGTTTTCAAACATACCTACAAAAAATGGGAGTATATAGCAGTGTTGAGAGAGAAAAAAAACATCATTTTGATGTCATTTTTAATTACAAGTACATTTGTTAAATTTTGCCAAGAAACTGAAATCACTTTTCAACAGATCAGTCATGATCTATATTTTCCTTTAACTGTATATTTGATGTTTATTCATGAATGTAATAAAAAAAAGTTTCTTAAAGAAAATTTGGCACTGCTGTTAATTCTAAAAGTTTATTCCCAGATGCTTTTAACTTTTTTCAGTTGTAAAAAATCCTTTTAAATTATCAAAGACTTTGTTTTTAATTTATGAAAGCTAAATACAAACATTTTTAACTACCTAATATATATGAACATATTTATGGCCATCAGAAGAAGCACACACACACAAACTTATATATGTTGATATGGTGAACAGAATACAAGTTAGGTAGAAAAGTAAAACACCAACATTTGGAGCTAAGAACACTCCCAAGTTGTTTGTAATAAGTACTGTTTCATATTATCTTCAGAAAAAAAGGCAGAAACTCAAATTTCCCTAAATACAATGATTACTTAAGAGAGTAAATGCTATATTATGCAAATTTCTTATATTAGTTTGGTTCTGTTTCTGATTAACGGTTCTTCAATCACTATTATCTTTTCCATATCTCTCTGCATAGTAGTAGTTGTAGTGTTCTGAATAGCAACCAGCTTTGCTAGGTATAGCTGTTCCCATGTTCACCAGTTGTTCTCTATTTATACTTGTCTCTCTAATTTGCATACAGGGTTATTTGAGGTTAAGTAAAAGTTTTGAGTCAGTGTTGTTTTGAGTATAGCTTGGTGTTATATGTGGATCAGTGATAGTTTTAGATACAGGTTAGTTAACTATTTTTTTTCCTTTTTAATCTGTTATTGGCTTCTCCACTAAAAATAACAATGCAAACTAATAACCAACATATCAGAAATATCTCTTACAACCTGTTAAATCTATATGATTGCCTCAATCCCCAAAGAAGATTTAGTTCTTAACAAACATTTATATAGCAATTTAAATACTTATACATGCCACACACAAAAAATTCATTCACACATATGCTTGAATATTAAAAACATACATATATCCACTTACACTGAAACATGCACACATAAACAAAGGCATAGCAATTTAAATGTGAATACACACAAAAAGTCCTAAATGCATGTTTTGTACATGTGTATAAAATATGCATTCATCTGTTACAATACAGATATACATCATAGGCATATGATTGTACAAACATGCAATGTTATAATTACACAAGCAAAGTTTGTGTGAGAAATCTAGATATCACACACGTACACACACACGCACATATATCTGTTAATGAAATCTCATTGATATCAATTCTATTCACACATGCAGGTGGGACTCTTTAGCTGTGAAATACATACGTCCTTACAAGTGAATGAAAGTGTTCAAATGTGCTCAAAAGAAGCAAAATGAATTTACTACGTACGACTACCTCCTGTCCATAAAGAAAGCAGATGAAAAGGGAAAAAAAAAAAAAAATGACCAATGATTTTAATGAATGCAACATTTTTTAAAATATACACCGACCATTGGTCATCAACTGATTTCCAACAGACTGGTTGTGCACATGGTGAAAAAAATATAAATCAATAAAAAAGCAAACATTTTTTGGAAAACAAAAAAAATGTTAACATTTCTAGTTATTGCTCAAAATAAACAAAAGTAAAGACAAAACAATGATTTTAGAATATAAAAGTTTTACATCCAGGAAAAAGATTAGGTGAATATGATTTGTATTATAATCATTTTTTAAGTATATATTATCAAAGAATTAACCACTTGACTAATGTAAATCTTCTATGATTTTGTTAGTCAACATGGCAAGAATAGGATTAAGAGAAAAAATTGAAAACAGTTGAATAGGAAGGGAGAAACACAGATATGAAACAAGAAGCACTGGATTGTTTTTTTTTTTTGTTTTGTCTTTTAAGTCAATTCACCCCGAGCAAGGCAATAATACCACTAAGATGCAAGAGGCTACTGGGAGCGAGAGAGAATGAAAAAACTTTAGAAGGAACTGGAAACTCAATCCTAAACAGAAAATAATGGATAACCCTCTACTCCTGTTCAAAAACAGCAAAAATATTATTCTCTTAACACTAACTAAAACTAAAATGAAAAATATATTTTTTCTATCTTAAAAACCTAAATAGAGAAAAAAATGAAAGCTATTTATTTTTGTGAAGTATCTATACAGTCACTTTTTTGAGATGATCATCAACCAATATTGTATATTTATAAATTAAATCATTGAAAAATGTCCATGTTACAAAAACTAAAGAGTTGATCTTAGTGTAACTTTTGTTTTTATTATTTTTATGCTGAAGTACAATATCTCTTCTGGACATACAGTTGAAGACAGGAAAATTTAATTTTTTAAAAAAATGATTTCACAATAGCTTTTTAATAGTACAAGGAATTTTTGTTAGCACAGTATTGCTAAAACATACCATTTTTTTTTAGTAAAAAGACATTTACTCTTTCTAACAGCACTTGGGTAAATTTCAGTTTCCCTAATTAAATTCTCTGATGAATCATAATTTTTAAGTTAATGATTTAACTTTTGCAAGTTCCACAACTATTAAATAACAATCATAAATATGAATTATATTATTTAAAGAAGAGGGTACAAATGAAAAGATTAAAAACTGACAAGGTTTTCCTTTTCACAGAAGCAGATATTAAACATATTGTCTCTTGTCTTCCCTTCTTTTCCGTCTTATTATGTATGCTTTCTTTTATTCTCTAAAACCAAACAGTGTCTCTGATACCGATTTACTAAACAAACCTTAGATGTGGCACAAGACCAAAAATATGGAACACCCAGTGAAGATTGAACTCACTACTCAGTCCTAATTGACCTAGTGAAATAAACTTGTTAACCATTACACCATATTGAAGTGCCCAATGATTTTCTAAGTATAGCTTAGATATGGCACAAGGTCAAAAGTGTGGAGCACTCAGTGAGGATTGAACTCGCTACTCAATTGAAATTGATAAAGCAAGACAAGCTTGCTAACTATTACACTACAAATTGCCCAAATAGTCTCTCTGATAAATTGTTTTTTTTGTTTTTGTTAAATCTTTGCATTCAAAACAGAATGGTTCATTATTTATTTGTGGTACATGCTAAATGACTTATTAACAGAGGAACAAGCAGAATCATAATTTGAAGAATTATTGCACAAAAGACAAAAAAAAAAAAAAAATATCAAGCTCAATATTATGAGCCACTCCACTTTTCCTCAAACTCTTTTTGTTGAACCATAACACAAGGAAATTGATGTGCTTTAACTTATTAATGTTCCATGCTTGTGAACTGAACACTGAGGTTCATCTTCCAATATACAATGTAATAACTTAACTAAGGGTCTGAGCTGTCATTTATGAAAGCAATGCATCAAAAGAAATTAGACTTGAGAAAAAGAATTGCTGATGCTCACAAAGCAGTAAAATGATATACAAAGTTATCAAAGCGTTTCAAGGTGTCAAAAAGTAGAGTGAAAAGGTATTATCAAGAAGTTCAAAGAGATCCACACATTACAGAACAAGATTGGCAGAGATAGGAAATGAAAGATTTCAAAGACTCTGGAAAGAGAAATGTGCATAATAAAGATCCAAGAACAATTGCCAAGACACTAGTGAATGACTTAACCAAGTTTCAAAACAGATAGTCACTAGAGCCCTGAGCAGGAATGAACTTTGAGGTCAAAGACCAAGAAAAACTTTTCTGTAAAAGAGACAACTCCAAACTGGACTGTAATAGGCTAAAAACAACCTGGAGAAATATGATATATATATATACAGGAAATATGCCATCTGATAAGTTTTGATTTCTTTGACCATAGAGATGTTGCCTGTGTTTGGATACAGAAAGATATAATTCAAATAAAACCAGGAATATAAAGTAGTGGGGGTACTTCAGTGTTTTCCAGAACTGCAAATTTTATCAGGTTGGAAGGAATCATGAAGAAAGAATGAGAGAAGATTTTGCAAGAAAACTTAAAAAGCAGTCAGCCTCAACATTCGGTTTTGGTTATTGTTCTTCCTCCAAAAATGACAATGACCTGAAGTTTATATAATTTCTGGTGAAGAACTATCTCCAGAAATGAATATTATTGACAGGTCTGCACAAAGTTCTGACTTAAATCCCATTGAAAATCTGTAGGATGAACTGAAGATGCCAAAAGATCAATTATTTTCTCAGTAGACATGAATAAACGTATTGAAATTATGTCAAACAGTTGGAGACCATTATTCGACAAAATACACAATTGACTACTAGCATACAGAGTAGGAAGAGATACTAATAATTTTGACCTTGGTATTTTTTAGTTTTGTTTCTGCAAAGTAAAATATTATAAGCTTTCTAAATAAAACTAGAATATTTAGAAATTCAATGTTAAAAATTCCTGGCACTAGGGAAATAATTTTAAAACAGTTTGTTTTTAGTTTTTTTTTGTAAAAGGATGAATGATTGTATTTTCACTGTAATTTGTTGCACTTTAAAGCAAAAATAGAAAAATTAAAACATTCAACTTGATTCAATGTGAAAATTTACATCATTAATCTTTAACATATTCTTTACACTTGAATCTCTGTTTTTCTAGGACAGTTTCTTAACTGCTTTGACAATAAAGAAGTTAGCATTAGACATCATCATCATTATTATTATTATTATTATTATTATTATTTACATCTCTGATTACTACTCTGTAGCTACCTTTCTATCTGAATTTCTGGTATGAAGATTTATTTATATTTTGACTAGTGCCTTCATTTTTATTGTGAGTATCATGTTTTTGAGATATCCCTAGACATGGACAGTGGAACAAAAACAATCTCCTCCCCACACCCCAATTAAGTAAAAGATTAAGCTTGAAACTCCTTGAAGATTGCCTAGATTGACAAGTACCAAAAGAAGACCAGAGAGCATAACAGCTGAAACATTTTGATAGCAACAAATATGAGGACAATAGTCTGAATATAAATAACACAGTTATATTTTTGCTTATATACATTTGTATTATAATTACATGTAATAGTCATGGAGCATTTTCAATCATTATAATATTTGGATTACATAGTGAATTATGAATCTGTCAATTAAGTCTTCATTGTCAATGTATTAAAGATGTTATGAAATGCCAAGCTTTCAATGATTAGGGATGAAAATTCAATTTTTACCAAAGAATTAGTTTTTATCTCTGATCTAGATTGTTTAATTAATAATCCTAGAATAACAAAGAATTGCAATAAAAACAGAAATAAAATGAAAGATTAGATGAAAATTAATAATGACTGACAATGCTTTATCTCAGTAATTTATATAGTATTAATCTGCATTACACCCAAACTATACTAAACATAAATTTGAAAATGTTTTCGGATCATAAAGATTATTATATAAAGTGTATCCATGCCATAAAAAATGATGACAATTGTTAGAAAGTTTTAATAGTAAGATACAATGAAACAAGTCTTGAAACAATTCAATAAAGCAAAGATAAAGAATTCACAACTAAAATATATGCCAATGAACCATTTAATTAATCCATTCCCTTTATATTTTTTTTACCTTCAATGTTATCTATGATTCATTGATTACTCATGATATACTTTTGCTCAATATTATTTCATGTTAAAAACTTTATGTGTTTAATATAACAGTAAAATGGAAATATCTTTTGGAAGAAAAAGAGTAGCAACAGAATAACAAAAACATGACAATAAAGCCTATTTCAAGTCCAAGTTAAGCACAATGATCAAAATGATGACTTAATGAACAAAAGTATCGGAGTGCCTCACATGAGAGTCTTAAACAAATAAAACTGAAAGTAATTAAAGAGTTCATTTTTCACAGGAAGTATTTTTGTCTAAATGCAAGTAAATATTTTATTTGTATAGATTACTAAAATTAATCACTCATAAATTTACTAAATTATATTGATTTACCTCCCTTCCCACTACAGATGAGACAAGAAATATGTAAAAAAAATGTAAAAAAATTTTTTAATTGTTTTTCTTTTAAAATAATATTCTTATTGAAATTCTTAATCAAATAATAATGCAGCATTTAACAAGAAATTCATATTTCTGATGATAACATGGTTTTAAAAAAATGTAAGACAAGAGTTGCCAATAAAATCATTACACGATATCCATTTAATTAAAATTCTTAAATGTACATAGGGTATTCAGAAAAAAAGTTGTTAAAGGAAATAAGCCTGAATACATGCTGTTTATTAAGACAGAACACCTATATTAACAAGGATCACCTACCTGCACTAGACATCATTACCATTATGAATCCTGAAATCCTCAAGAAATGCTGACCCACATCAGGGAATTGAAGCTGTCACAGAGGACTTAACCTAGATTCATCAATTTAGGTGAATGAAGAAAGATCTTTGAAGAGACAGAGACAGATAAGCAGGCACAAAGGGTTTGGGAAAGGGATTCATTCATGTGTGAGTCTCTGGGTTTCCAGACTGTGGGATGAGGGAATTAAAGCCTGATGGTTTATTAGGATAGAAACTAATTGCCCTGTAGTCTAAAGAACAAAGGGAAAAAATAGAGGGATGTGGGGATCAGGCAGGGTTTGGTTTGATTGCTGGTAAAAACTGGAATCCAGTTGAGGGGAATGGGTTCAACCAGGCCAGATGAAAGAAAATAAGAGGAAGAAATAAGAAAATTAAGAAAAATGGGTTATCATATATATCATAAATGAGCATAATAAACCAAATGGAAACAGAAGAAAAGAATATGGAAAAACAAAAAGGCTCAATGGTTTTTATCATCATTCATCATATTATTTCTTATTTAATATTTTAACAAGTGTAAATAATCTTTTTGAGAAGAGACACATTGCTGAAATTTCAAATGAGGGTGAAATTGAAAATGACATCATAGCATCAGTTATTTCTGACCCCTAACTGCTTACTTAATGACTATAAAATGACAAACTAGAAGTTACAATAAAATATTTCACCTAAGAAATTCAAACACCAATTCCAAACCCATACCCATTAGAGTTTTCAGGTGCCAGGTTTCATTCCAATTGTCCTCTTGACCAGCAAGGTTAAGAGGACAATTGGAATGTAAAACTGGACCAAAGTTTTTAAAGAGAATATCCTGCTTTTTGGGATTTTAGTCAGCCTTTGGTTATACTATTATTTTTTATGTAAACATAAATCTAATTGACAAAGTTGAATCGAAAGTAAAAAAAAAAATAATTTTGTATTAATTATTTCACAAGGACACAATACTGGGACATGTAAAGAATATTAAATCTATAACAATAACAAATTGATTTTCGAGATACAAACTTACTAAATATTGCACTATGGTACATAATACAAATCACTGTATGTTTCAAAATTGTTCAAATGAGAGATGATAGATTTGGGGGAGTTCATTTTTTGGGGGTGGGGAGGTGTTAAAATCCATAAATATTGTATCAGGGTTCCCAGCCTAATCCTTGATAATTTTCTGATTTCCATGAAAAATTCTTTGACTAGTGACATCATATAACAGACAGACAGTAGTAAGTATATAGCTGTATGAATAGAATGCATTAAAAAATTCACCATTTTCCCTTTACCTTAAACTAAAATTCCCTGATAATTGCCTGATTTTCGTGTTTTCCAGGTTGATTATGAACCTTGAATTTTGAGAATAGTTTTATTATTGAAAATCTGGATTTAGTGTAACAAGTTAAAGTTCAAGAAAAATTCAAATAACTAGTCAGGCTAGACTTCCAAACAGAGTAGAAACGTGTAGCAATTTGGCGGCAGATGAATTAAAAATGCTTTCCAGGATAATCATTAATCTTCAGGATTCCCAGCCCAATCATTGAATAAAATTCCTTGATAATTCCTTGAATTCTGAAATTTCCTGAGGACATCACATAACACACAAAGAGTAGTAAGTATGTAGCTGTGTAGCTAAAAAGTTGGGATAAAGAAACACAATTTTATTGAAATTTTACTAAACTTAAAAAACCAATATACATCACATAAATAGCAATTTAGTTTTTATTTTCAGACAATTTTAATCTGAAAAACCATATAATAAACATGTTGTTCAATGTATATCAAGTTGCATCATTTTTCTGATATTAAACCTAAATTCCCTGATAATTCCTCAATATTTCTTTAAAATCAAAATAAAATGACAATTTTTTTTAGTTCTCTACTAATTCCCTGCTTTTCCTGTTTTCCAGGTTAGTTGTGAACCATGTGTATTTATTCAAATTATTTAAAAACAAAAACCAATTATATAAATGTGTTCAGTGATTCAAGCAGATTTTTTATTGAACCTTTTTTTCTTTTTATCTAGCTGTTAAGAAGATCAGCCTTATAAAGTAATTTTTAAAAACTGATTGGTTTTCATCATCATATACAAAAGAATGTACAAAATCCTTATTGGGAGCAAAAGTGTATTTTTTTTAAAGTAGAGAGGAGATGGGTTAACAGATGTTTTTATAACAAAAACAAACATCAAACTCACAAGCATGAAAGAAAAAACATGATGAGAGAGGAGAAAAGTGCCACCCTAGTAAGTGATTTATGAAAGCTCATAAAAAAAAAGAGGATGAATTCAGTTTGCCATCATTAAGTAAACAACAGCATGGGGTTAAGTGTGTTTAAAAAAAAAAAAAAAGAGGAAAAGATAGGAAAAAGAATAACATGGACTGATGGAATTTCTTTTTGTTGCTGTATGAGTGTTTAGGCAGCAGTCCTTCATCAATACAAGTCTAATTAAATACCATAGGCAAATAACATTTGTTTTTAGTTAACTTTCTTTTGTTTATATACAAGAGAATACTTATCATTAAATTCAATAAGTATTGTTCAAATACATGAAATAGGATCTAGTGCTTTTGATTAGACATATTTCTGGCCATTGGTATTATCATAATCAAAAATAAAGCTGAAAGCACACTATCCCAAATATTTTAACAATACTTACATTCACTGTACCCATGTACATAGACAAAAATAGTTAAGTCATTTTTTTTTTTAATTCTTTGTCCATTTTGTGTGTGTGTGTGTGTGATGGAACAAATAGGAAATGTTTATAATTTTAACACATTTGCTTTTATTTAAGCTTCATCAGAAACTTTTAGGAAAACATTTCTGATGAAGCTTAAAAGCAAAACATGTTAAATTCATAAACATTTTGTATTTGTTCCTTATCCTATCATTGTCAGATTCTGATTCATATTGGATCCTAATATGTGTGTGTACATGTATGCACACACATGTATGTATGAGAGAGAGAGAGAGATGCGCGCATAAACACACACAAATGCATGTGCTGAAAATATGGATTAAATCTAATAAAATGATGGAATGAGGAGCAAGTAGGTAATCTTTGTAAATTTGAAATGTTTTCCCTATTTATTCAACTTCACCAGAAATTTTTGACATTGGAATGATTTCAGCTTTCAAGTTCTATGCTGGTTTGTCTATATATATATATATATATATATATATATATATATATCCTTCACTTGATCAAGATAATGTTAGTACATATTAATGTAATGCAATAAAAGCAAAGCTCATAATCAGGTTACCTGATTTGTGATTTATGTATATGTGTTATGTGTATTTTGATGATGAATACTTTTAAAAGAGTGAACAACTAGGGAGAGAAATCAGTCAGAGGAGACAGCAGTGCCAAAAAATGCTAAGTGATCATTAGATTACACCTGAACTCTGTTGCTTACTTGTATGGTTATAGGTGATCAGACAATTAAACTGAAATGAGAAGCCTTATCCTTTATTCAATCTCTCATTTTCTCTGCAAAAATCATTTTTGAATAAAGTATGAGCTGAGCCAGAACAATAGTTGTATTTCAACAACACTACCATATTGGATGATGCTCACCTGTCAATGAGAATGAACTGATTTAATTCATTGTTCGGCTGTCAAATCAGTATTATGACAATTGTGATTTTTTTATAAACTTATTGAGAAATTAATACACATTTTAGGAAATTTTATCACATACCCTGATTGATTAGTTCAAGGCTAAATATCAATGAAATCATGTGACCTAACAAAAGAAAATTAGAAATAATACATATAAAGGATTAGAAAAAGAAAATCATATAAATAAATATAGCCATAAAGAAAGAGACAATTTAATTTAACTAATAATTGAATAAAACTTCAACTGGAACAAATCTAAAAAAAAAAAAAAAAGAAAAAAAAAAAAGAAATCAACCTAAACTTCAAAATTAAAGATCCCCAATGAATTTCTTATAATTTTATTGTTTGTTTCTTAATAATCTTTTTTCTTAAAAATTCTGAAATGTAGAATTTCATACAGGATTACCAGAGACAAGATATGATCAGAAAGTATTGGGATTGGTGCTTTAAAAAAGAAAACTACAACACCTATCAATTCAGTATTTAATCACCTTCAAAGTAATACCCACCAGTAGCCACAGACTTTATCCAGCATCATTTTCATTGATCGAAGCATTTCTGGAACTCCTTTTTTGGGATAGTGAGCAGCTGCATGTTGCATTCTCTCAGATTTCCTCGACATCTTGAAATTTTCCTTTCAAGTGGGATTTGATTTTTGAAGAGGAAAAAGTTGCAAGGAGTGAGATCTGGGAAATATGGTGGTTTTGGATCTGGGAAATGTGCTTGGCCAAAAATTGCTGCACAAGCCATTGTCACTGATGGATCCTCCGTGGTGTGGCGAGACGACCACACTCTACACACTTTCCTTCCAAGTACTGCTATAAACAATGGAAGTGAGTGAGAATGTTATAACTTAGTATGCATGTGCAACAGAGTTCAAGATCAATCTGTGCCAAGTGGCTTCTCTCTGCTTACTTTAAATCCATTACAAGACCTTGTATATACATTTGAATCCTAATGTCTGGGTAAACAAGGTAGATTGTATTTTCTGTAATTAAAATTAGGAAGGTTGCTTATTGAATATAAAAAAAATAAAAATTTCCAATTCATTGTAAATTTGAAACTTAGTGCACTAAATTCAATAAATGGTTATTTTCATCTTAGTGATAATTCTCTCATGCCTTTCAACATCAAAATGATATAATATGCATCACAATGTCCAGTTGTCCCAAGCTCCATTTA
The DNA here is from genome assembly GCA_963932145.1 of Acanthosepion lycidas. Taxonomy (NCBI): domain Eukaryota; kingdom Metazoa; phylum Mollusca; class Cephalopoda; order Sepiida; family Sepiidae; genus Acanthosepion; species Acanthosepion lycidas. Next base: position 35,730,015 of record OZ010612.1, read on the forward strand.
ATAACAGACCAAAAAGAGAGCAGAAATTCTGTCTTTGTTTCTGGATTTTCTTTCTTTCTTTCTTACCCCTTATATGTAATAAATTTGGGTACGTAATCCTGACAGTGTTATAAGTTATTGACATTTGGAAAAACGTTCATGAAAATATGTCCCCTTACGTAAAAACAAAAGAGAAAATCTTGTATTTTTTCTTTCTTTATTATTGTATTACCTAAATGTATTTTTAAATATTTTCTTACAGCGATAAGGCTTTTGTAGGCTATTTCCTTTAGAAAAGCCAACTGAGTGCCTATCTTGAGGAAGACATACACACATGTAAAATGAATTCATTCAGGTTTATGGAACATTGTAGAGTAAATGGTCATGGTTAAGTGACATTCTCAGTACTCTTCGTCATTGAGACGATCAAATGGTGCCAAGATTGTTTTGTAATTTTTGGATTCTCATGTATCCCAAAAAAATTTTTACCTCACATAATTCATATTTTGAATCATTACCATTAAAACAGAATCTATTCCTGGGCTAATAACCTGTTGAGCAAGTGGCCATGGTTAAATTTAAATGAGAGAACTGCCCAACAAACAGAATTAACTAAGATTGTAATAAAGAATAACAAGAAATAAAAAGAACACAGCAAAAAATAATATTGAGCAATCAAACAATATATACAAGACAAAAAATAAGACAAAAAGTTCACAAACTAAGAATTGGTGTTGACACACAAAAACAAATTCAGATAAATGTCAAGACAAGACAGATTGGAGCTGAGTCAGATAAGACTGAGAAGTAGCTTATCTTATTGGCTAGAAAGAAATCCCAGCATGCATTTGTATGGTTCTGTTTATAAATTGGGGAGGAAGAAGTATTTTTCAGTCATTCCCAATGTAGATTAGAACCAACAAATATTGTATTAACAAAATATGTTTCTATAGCATATACTTTTTATATGTACAAAATTTATTTTGTACTTACTGTTTGCATATTAATCTTAAATTTTGACAACATTGCTTGGTTAATACCAATTTCATGGTGAAAGTTTGACGTGTGTATACACACACACAAACACACATATATGTGTGTGTGTCTGATCACCTATAACCATACAAAGAGTTCAGGTGTAATCTGATGCTCACTTAACTTTTTGGCACTGCTGTCCCCTCTGACTGATATATATATGTGTGTGTGTGTGTGTATATATATATTAGTCGACTCTCCCGTCGAGTTCGACGTATGAGGGTCAAGCAGATCAGTTCCCAGGAAACCAACAGCCCGACAACAGCACATGAGATTTGATTATAGTGGTGAAGGTTTCGTGCAGGACCAGCCACACTTTTTGAAGGGCCGAATTCAGAGACCTGGTGCACTAAGTGCCACAAGGTCCCCAAACGACCCTCCGTTTATGTTCCAACCATAAGACAAGGGTTCAGTCACACAATGGTCAATTTGTCAGGGAGGGGCTTTTTTGATGTTACTGTTTTAGCATACTGCACCATTGGCAAGTGCTTAACAACCCTACCACAGGTTGTGAGTGAAATTGGGCAGTTGAAACAATTCAGAAGTCATCAATGGCTGTGCTAGCATGAAGCCATAAATCATCATGTGCAAGGGTTGAGTGTACTGGCCTTGTTCAACTACTGATCAGACCAAATTATGACAAACAGAAACTATAACTAAAGTCTATACAATAGTGTTGGAGTATAAACCACAAATTGGCTTTGTGGGTATTGAAAAAATGGGAAAATGCCTGCACAAGCCTCTGCAACAGAGATTATCTAGCCAATCCATTCAAAAAATTCTGATGTTTGGACATTTGATCTTATCTTGGAAAGGTAGTTGGGCCAGAAACTCTACAGCACTGTCTTCATAGCAGTATTTATTTTCTACTTTCTGTTTTGCCAAGGCATTAAAAATAATTATAAATTGATATAATTAATAGAATCAAGCAGAGAAGAGAAAATACATAGGAAATCACATTTCATAATAGACATGTTTCATGAACTGATAGGGTTTTGACTTTAAAAAACTAGCTAGCCAAACTAGCAAATGGGTGTATTTGGAATCGAGTAGCCAGCCTATATATATATATATATATATATATATATATATATATTATATTAATTTCGATTATAGGTGCTGTTCAACTTATAATTACATGAATCGTTCATACAAAAAACAAATATAGAGGTTTAAATGGAGAGAATATATCTTCGCAAACAATTTCAATAAGTTACACTAACCCCGAACCTGTATATGAATGACATGATCCCTGTTTATAAATTCCAGTTTTATAAGGTCTTTTTTAGTTTTTACAAGCTTTCGTCTGTTCCTACAGGCATCCTCAGTTATGGAAATAGATTTGTTCTTGTTTTTTACTTCTCGGTAATAAGAGGACAACGAAAATATATATATATATATATATATGCACAAGTGCCTTTTCTGTGTGAGAAACAGCCTTATGTACATACCAGAAAATTCAAAGTGTTTTTACAGATAATGTCATGTTATACTTTTTATAAAAAGGCATGAATACAAACTTCCCTGATGATTCCTATCTTCTTAATGTTTGTATTCATTTATTTTGGAGGGGGAGTCTACAGTAATTTCTGATTATGAGAAATGGTGTGAATAATATTGTACAACAATGAATAAATAAGGCATTTTAAAGATAAGTCTACATAAAATAGAACAAAAATTAAGAAGACAATATAATTCTGTCTTCTTAATTTCTGTCCTTTTATTGTTCTTGCTCTTTAATGGTTTTTTTTTTTTCTCATATTTTTTCACATTCAGTAACAGCCTATGTCTTAGTGGCTTTGCTGCCTTTATTAGGGTGAAATTTAAAAAAAAAATATACAAATTCTATTATTTAACCCATTGCTTTCATACCTTTCCCAAGGGTATTAGTGCATAAGTGAATGTAACAAACCCAACCATAATTTGAACTTGGCACTCCAATTACATCGTAATGAAAGAGAAAGGACAAATATTAAATGAAACCTTTGAACCTATTTTTAGTTCTTTATCATGTATTTTTAATGCTTGAGAATATAACAGCATCTTTTTTCCAATTTTTAATAATAATATTTAAATGGATTCTGTTTTCCAAATGACTACTACAAATATTTTAAACAAGAATTAATTTGGTTTTTGTTTTTATTCATACTTCACAACTGCCAAAATTTGTTCCATAGCCATATATGCAATATGGTAAAATCAACTATTAACCAAACTAACAAAAAAGAAGAATCTCTCTCTCAAGAGAAAGATGAAATCAGAAAAATGTAAGAGAGACATAATGGGAAAAGAAGGCATGGAAATATCAGACTTTGTATTATCAGCTGTGATGCAATCTTTGTAGAAGCGTGAATGCAAAAGCAATAATATCCTTAGTAAAACATCTGGTAAACATACGGATCTCTTTTTTGCCTCTCCCTTTTAGTCCTCTACAAAAGGGAGAACAACAGTAAATAAAAATTAACTCATTGCATACATTAATACTAGCAAATCAGTATAGGTTAAGGTGATTGGCTATAGAAACACTGTAAAACAAAGCAAACAGAACAAGATGGCAGTCAGTAAAAGATTGTAGTGTTTGCTAAGAAAAAATTTTAAAAATCTATATACAAAATTAAAAAATTAGAGTCAACATTATTAGAACATATTCTATAAATAAATCAGTTTCAAACAAAATGGAAACTTCTTTTTAATGGAAATTATTAATAAAATACAGTATTCCTACTGAGTGGATACCAAATTAAAATAAAATTTAATTAACTTGTAAGAGAAAAATAAAAATTACACAGTATTTAAAAGGATGGGCCAAAAGTAGACTTACAGTTGTTTCATAACCAGAGCTAACTTTACCAAACTGTTCTTTCAGCAAGATGGAGCAACTTCCCCATTATGCTTTGGCAGTAAAGGACTGCCTTAACCAAACCTTTCCATGGAGTTGGTCTGGAAGGGGGGCAGCATCAAATGGCCACTACATTCATCTGACCTAACACTAATTGGTTTTTTTTAATTTTTTTATTTTTTATTTATTTTTTTTTGAGGGGGGGGTAGTTTAAAAAAAAAAAAAAAAAAAAAAAAAAAAAAAAACAACAAAGTTTATGAGAGAAATCCCCATGCAGTGGATGTGTCATAGTGTTTTGGAAAGGTTCATGCAATGTTGCAAATGTTGAAGGACATTTTTAGCATTTAAGAGATTAAACTGTGCTAAAAAATTTAAAGTGTTAAACAAATGTACATAAATAGTTTTCAACAAATATGATTGTAAGAAATAAATATAAATGTAATAAAATGTTTTTAAAAAATTGTAAAGTGTAAGCCTACTTTTGGGCAACCCTATATATCAAGTTATTAATCTACAAAGTTTCAGTTTTTAACCATGTATTATAGTTGAAATGGCTACATGTAACGATAAGTTTTATGCTAACAGTTTCTTCTATCACACTTCTTGCTTGTGGAACTCTCTTCTGGATTCTTGCTTCCAAATCAACTTTGATCTTCAAAATTTAAATGCAATGTCAATCTTTATCTTCTGTTTTCTTAATTCTTCTTTTATTGTTCTCTACCCTTAGTAGTGTTTTTTTTTCTTTCTCATATCTAACACTCAGTAAACACTTGCATCTTAGTGGGTTTTATTGCCTTGCTTGGGGTGAAATGATTAAAAAAAACTGTATATTTTTTAAGTTATTAGAAATTTGATCTTCTTCAAGCAAGACACTTTAAAAGGGAGCCAAACATTTTTCTGTTAAATATTAAAGTACATTTTGTCTCTACTACTACGTCCATGTGCTAGATATAAATAAAAGAGCAAATAGGCAGTCTGTGCAATAGTCCAAGTAACAGACAGACAGATGTAACTCCACCTTTCTACAAAATTAGTAACATTCAACATTTTAAAGCCTTTTATAGAAAAAAATGGGTTTCAATAAGTAAATATAGGTGACTTCAAACTGGTTAATGAAATAAACCTAAGCAGAAAGAAGTCAACTGAAACCAAAGTAAAATAAGAAGACTGGATGAATTTAGAATTAAAGTTAGTAAATGGATTGGTTCAGTTAATGTGTGGATCAATAAAGGAAGAGACACTTCAGAATTAGTAGGTAACAGAAGAAAATGGTTAAGAGAACAAAAAAAATTAGAGTGAAAAATTATCTAGGTAAAAAAAAAAGAAAAAAAAAGAAAAGAATATTTCAGTTAAAATTAACCTTTACACATTAATTTCTTACTAGAATTGTTCCCCCTGTTACTGCATGGTTCATTTGTTTTTTTTTGTCTTTTTTGAGGGTGCAAAAAAGATGAACACCTCGTGTGGTTATCATCTTTCACCACTTCACTGTCAATATCCACTTGAGAATAGCCTTCAAAATCATCATCGGTCCTAATCAAAGAAAAACTCCTGAATAAAGGCCTTGTTGGATATTGATGCAGCCATTTTTGTTTACAAAAAATTGCAAAAAAAATTGTGAGTTTAATCAATGTTACACCTCATGTAGAATCTAGAAAAATTCAAAATGGCATTGGAAAAAGGAAGTTTAACCTTCTTCTAAAACAGTTTAAAATACTGGAAATAACAATTGACAAATGTTTATTTATAGTAACCATCTCAAGGTAACAGAATGCGCCTAGAGCAGCAAAGGGAGAGAATTCTACGGCAACTATTCTCGCCTCCAGTGTGGTAATGGTTAATAGAAGCCTTAAATTTTCACTTGAGATCAAAAGCAAGGGACATAATTTGTATCATATCACAAGGCAAAAGTAAGTACTAATTTCCTACATGCAACAAAAAAATAAATATTGGTACTCAGAACTGTTTACAGATATAATGGATTAAATATAGTTCAGATTTCTGTTCATATAACAATCTAGGGTTAAATCACACTGAAAACATCATTGGTTCTAATTTGATCACCAAAGTTAAGCAGCATCAAGTCCAGTCAATACTTAGAAAGGAACACCAGGTACTGTTGTCAACTTTCTTCAATCCAAAATATGTTCTGGCTGTATATAGACCACCAAGAATTAATAAGCCATAAAAAACAAATCAATCAATCCTATATAAATTATGTAAATATTAAATAGATTATACAAAGATTTCTAATCTGTGCTTCTAAAGAACTTAATCTACCCAAATTATGTTCTCTCTTTCATACTGTGTACTTCAAGATAATTCTTTTTAAGTTAATTCATTGCTTTCTTTAAAAATATGCTTGTATTTGTAACACTCAGTAGTCTTACATTCATCTCAAATATACTATCACAAAATCACCCAAGTACCCATAGATCTATCAATGATTCTATTTAGATGGAAATATTTAGATGACATTCAGTGATCAAATCTAAAGGTAAACCTTTAACAAAGCTGGAATATACAAAGGGATGCTAAAACGTTCTTTAACTTTTTCAAAAAATTCTCATGTTTGAACATTTGATCACATTTTGGAAAGGGTACTGGGCCAAAAACTCCAGAGTACTCTCTTCATTTTAGTATTTATTTTTGGTTTTCTCTTTTGCTGTTAAAAATAATTATAAATTGATGTAATAGAATTAAGCAGAGAAAAGAAATATTTTTGATAATGAATAATGGTTCTTTTGTAAGTGAATATAAATTTGTAAAGGAATAAGTCATTACATAAAACTGTAAGGAATATTTTTCATCTGTTATATAATTTTCTACTTCAAAGATGTAGTTCTGTGGATTTGGTCATTTTAAATTTTGTGTTTTTGACATTGCAGTGATATGTAAATGACTACGCAATGAAGGAAGAAGCAATGATCAGTAGTAGATATGAATCAATGTCAGTAAAAACGCATTGAGGTTGTTTCAGAGTTAACAGAACAGAATCATCAAATAAATAGAGTTCAAACTTAGACTGGAACAGTTTTCATTTACTTTGCACTAATACCCTTGGAAAAGGTAATAATCCTACTCCCTTCAGAGTTATGAGTAAATAGTTGAACTGTTGGAGTAGTACTTGAACGCTTTAAGACAATTCAATTAAGCATCACCAAAAAATCACTTGGTTCTGAAACCTCAGCAGCCTTATTTGGTATAGTTGATTCTCTATGTTCCACAAGGAGTTTGCAGGTATGGGACCAGTGCCCTTAAATATTCATTTCCTACTACAACAGCCTCACATGGTATGGTTGCAGCTCTGTTTCGCACAAGAGTCCTGCAAGAATAAGACCCAGGCCCTTAAATATTCACTTGCTACTATAATTCAAACAGCTTTACTTAGTATGGTTGAAGCCCTGTGTCACACAAGGGCCCTGTAAGAATAAAACCTGGGCCCTTAAATATTCACTTGCTACTACAATTCAACACTTTGTATGATTGAAGCCCTGCAGGAATAAACATGGAAACAAAACTCTTATTCCTTTCAAAGATGTTTAGCAACATCTAACAGAATAATTTATTTTTACAGTATAGTCTTTTAGAAGAAAACAGACACACAAAAAAATGACTACTAGAATTATGACATCAGTGTAAGATACAAATAGATTCATTTCAGTAATTCCACGTAATATGAAAAGAGGAATCAATTTCAGAGATATCAAAGTAGAAGAAAATTGATCACTCATCTGGAAGTCATTCATTTGCACCATCAGAGTCTTTCTTCATTTATTCATCTAAATGTCTATCTACAGACTGATGATGAATGGAAAAAACAAACACACACACAAAAAAACAAAAAACAAAAAAAAAAAAACAAATTATAAAACAGATGTGATGCTTTACATTTTTGGTTTCTCTTTTTATGTGAATTATGATCAGTGATAAATTAAGCTTGACAAAGTCGAGATCTTCATTTCCTTCCACAACAGGTATCTGGTGTCTGCATCCAAGCGTTTACTCATTTGAGCCATTAATGAGTCAAAGCATCTTTGAAACAGATCATACAAGTCATGCTTATATATCTATAAGGGAGTGCTGAAAAGAAAGAAAATGGGTTGAGCCAAAGACTTTTCACCACATCCTCACATAATCATCTCATTATTCTTATGAAAATTATTAAAGTTTACTGGTTTAATCTATCTTCTAAGATCATCATTGACCTACCCTTTATTTTGATGAATCATTTAAACGAAGAGTTAATTATGAAATGAAGAAACCAGTTTAACTATCATCATCATCTTATAATTCTGATTGTCCCTCTTTTAGTTAGCAAGTAAGCCAAAACCTCATAAGCCAAAACCTCATAAATTAGGGTATGGATTATGTGTAGAAATTGGTTGGAAGTGCACACAGGAAAAGAAGTGGATGGGTAGTATGAGTCCAATAAGTTCACTAGGCAAAACAAATTCACACTTCTTGTCTCAATCTCCAATACACCACTCACCATCTAAAATGAACCCCTTGTTAAATGAGCATAACATGTTTTTATGCACCTGACCCAGCCAGCACACATCCAATGAGCACCCAGAACCAGCCAATAAAATTGGCTACAAGCGACGCCACCACTTCCATCAGCACAAAGCACTGTCCGATTCACCATCTGTCCAAAGCTCATTGATTTACAATCTCTATGCTCCCTTGCAAAACATACACGCAACTCTGGCCCTTTTGGGTTGCTTGCTGAGGTAAGTCATCGCTACAGACTATTCAGTTTTGGTTACTTGGAAAGACAAAAAAGACACATCACAGACAGCTACAGGATTTCAGTAAATAATGAAAGAAAGAAAAGAAGAAAGGAAGATAAAAGAGGCTATAACACACATTTAATATCTGTTTCAGTGAATTGGAAAAAAAAAATTTCATTTGTACCCTCTTACTTTAAATAATGACCAGCATTCATATTTATAATTGCTATTGCAATATTTTGTTAAAGTTGTTCAGCTCAAATATTTAACAATGCAATAGGGGAATTTCTATGGATATGTTATTGTCATAGAATTCGCCATCAGCTTATTCAGTCATTAACTGAAGAATTAAGATTCATCATAAAATTAAAATAGAAAAGCTGAAATTTTCATTTCTAATTATTATTTTATTACCAATTTTATTCCATTCTATTATTGTTAAATTTTATCCCAACCTTCGAGAGATCAATACACTCATTATTATTATTATATTATAATTTTCTCAACAGTCTTGGTGGATACACTCTTTAACCACTAAAGAAATTCAAGAGTATTGTTCATATTGTTTTCATGTCTATGAATACAATATGGAAACCAATAATACAGAGAGCTAGAGAAAAACAACAATAACAAAAATTGTAATATGAGCCCTGGTAAAAATGTTTACCGAGAAATTAGGTTTATAAGTCCCAAAACTTAACTCACTCATGTCCCCAATGACATACAGCTCATTGGATAAAAGCATTGGTTAAAGTAATCCAAAAGTGACTTGACCCAAAGAGTTGTAATTTCAACAGTAGAGGTGAACAAGAACTTGGAGTATTGACTTACTAAAAGGAAATTAACTGAAATTGAGACATTCAGAAAAGGCATGGCCTGTGGAATTAGAACAATCTACCCCAGTGGACTAAAAGTGTTTGATTTGAAATTCCAATGTATGTCACCTGAAGAAGGCCAGAGTGTACAATGGCCAAAACGTCATGAATATGACAATAAAGATGAGGACAACAGTCCAAACAATGTAAATAGTGTAAAAAATAACAGTTTATTAATTGCAATATATAACAACTTTTAACTTCAATATCTATCTAGTATTGTTCAAACACTTTAATCTCTTCCTTGTATAATTGCTGTTATTAACACAACTTTCTTCAGCTCTCGTACTTTGTCTTCATTGCATCTGAGAAAAGCTGAAAAATTGGCTGAAATGGAAATTTACTACAGTGTAACCCAGTATAAGAGAGTTGTTGGGACCGTAGACGAAGTCTCTTATATCCGGGTTTGGTCTATTTTATATACATTAACACAGGCTCTAATTTGGGACCAGAGAAAATCTCTCTTATATCCGGGTTACACTGTATATGAAAAAGAGATTTGAATATCTGAACAATTTTGGATATTCTAATGACTCTTCTCAAAGTTATAGACACAAAAGTATATATCTATATAAAGAGATTTGAGCCTCTGAAAAATGTTGGATATTCTAATGACTCTTCTCAAAGTTATAGAAAAGTAACACTTAAGTTTACAAGGTAAAAATTTTTACAAAATACATTTGGGTCAGTGTATTCCATATAAAAGAAAGAAAAAAGAAATCCCTTCTATTGAATAGTGTACCCAGTAGATCAAGTCATATCTACAGCACTATGTAGATGTGCATTGTGGTGGAATGGATATTGGTTCAGAACGAGAAATCAGAAAACCGAGTTCAAGTTCCAGTTTGGTTCATTACATTCATTTATGCACAAATACCGCAATACACAATAGAAAGGTGCAAATGGAAAGGTATGAATCCATCTTTTCTCCCTCTAGCTGTGGGTTGAATAGCAGGACAGACTGGGTCCTGTAGCCTTGGCTAGTAACCAATCTACTGCAGAAAGAAATGGCAGCCTACTGTGGGAAAATTGTCTGCCTAGTCAGTCATGTATTGAAATATGAAGTATGTATCATGTTTGTCACATAACTATGTAGAAGAGAATGTTTCTGTTTTCCTCTCATGGAATGCATATGATAAGGGTTGAAGAGTGGGCAGTCAAAAGTTGTTCTTATATACAAAGCAATTATAAGCAGATGACACCATGTTGATAGTAGACACAGAAAGATTACTGCAGGTACTCCTAATAGCTGCAGAAAGCAGGAAGAAAGGACTAAAAATGATTGATTCATTTTCTATGACTTATCAACCCTTTTAAACCAGTTATTTAAAGCCAGAAAATATTTTTAGATTGTAAGAATTTTTTATTTTTTTAAAATAATAATGGTTTACTGATATATGTCATACTAATTAACCCATAGTTGGGGGAAGAAGAGGTGAATTCATATTTTTCCTAAAGGTATTTGCACATAAGTGAATATAACGAACACAGCTGGAATTGGAACTCAGCTGTCTGATTAACAATACAGAGCCATTATCACCACCAGTACATCCATGCAGTCACCCATCTAGGTACTGACTGGGCTCAGCATTACTTAACCAGTGATTATACGAGCTCTCTAGATGAGAGCTACAAACTGGAGATGTCAAAATGAAGCAGGTGTAGAAATTCAAATATCTGGGAAATGTTTTAACAGATGATGGTAAATATGATACCAAAATTTGAAAGTGCATTGGAATAGCAAAAGATACTTTCCAAAAGCTAAGCAATTTTAACTAAGCAAGAATTCTGGCAGGTATCAAAGTACCAGAAAGACATTTTAATACCAAATTATGAACCTCAATCTAATAGTTATTTAAGCGAAATTAGCCAACTGATAAATTATGATATACTTAATTGATTGTAAGCCACCATGATATATTTAGTGAAACCATAACCATGACTTTATAAAAATGCACCAGTTATTTTACACCTCCACACCAGGCCACACACAATCTAAATTAATAAATTCATGATAATATTACTAATATTAGGTTGGTGCAAAAATAATGTCGTTTTCTCACATAGAAATTATTTTTGCACCAACCTAATAACACAAGTAATGCATATAAATAAACATTAAAATTGGCAGCAAATCATAAAAATAATGCTGCTTATATTCATTTCTTCCATGTGTTGTGTCCCTTCAGGATATTGGCGATGATGTCTCTCCACAATTTCTTGTTCTTTGTATTAGGTTGGTGAAAAAATAATGTCGTTTTCTCACATATGTTACTATGTGAGAAAAAGCCATTATCTTTGCACGAACCTAATAACTTTTGCCTCTTTGCCATCTCATTAGGTAGGTTATGTATAATTTTCAACCTTGCTTTCAACCTTTCCTGTGAGTATCATATTTTCCAAGCCCCCTTTCTTCATTATATAATTCAAATTATATGGTTCAATTTGAGTTTCTGTGCCTAGTAGGCTTCTGTAGCTTAATTGGTAAAGCAGCTGTTGCACTAAATCAGATTTGTGCCTTGTTAAAGGTTTATTTTCTATTTTTGATCTGCTCCATAATGGCCATAGAATGATGGTTTGAGTAGTTTCAATAAAAAATACTGAAGATGAAAAAAATACAAGTCAAAAATTTATCATAACTGAGATATATTTATGTACTTATATACTTTATAAATATTAAAACATTCAGAGACTTTTTTAATCCTGCATACTTTTCTAAAAAAATTTATGAAAACTATATCAATCCCAACTTTGAAAAGAAAATTCTTATTTTTATCTTAAAGAGGAATCTATGAGAATCCTATTCAAAAGATAAAAAGTTTGAATGTATAAAAATATACATAATCTCTTGATTTTTAGTTTTGTTTTTAAAGAAACCTATGGGTGTTGTATTATTAATTCTACTCAACCATGGATATATGAACAGAGAAAAGATAAGTAAAATTTTTAAAAATTACGTTAAAATGGGAGGAGACGAATTTAAGATAACAGTCAACTTTGTGAACTGAACTGACAGAAGAACAAGTTGAAAGTAGAATGAAGGATTTGAATAATCTGGGAGGTAACACTTAATCAAATAGGGTTCTTAGATACACTGATAATTCCATGGGTTATGCAACACTAAAGATTTTGTTATAAAATCAACAAAATCTTGCTACCTATCCCAATCAGATCATTATGATGTTTGTTTAACAATGATAACAGAAGATAAAAATGACGGTGGAGGAATAAGAGATAGAAAGAATGAGTAAAGAGTGGAAGTTATGGAAGGTAAAAAGAAATTAGGTTCAAGAATGAGGAAAGAAAGACATTGAGAGAGAAAGATGGAAGAGGTGGGTGGATACTAATTTGAGAATTATGGTAAAGAGAGAAAATAGGAAGTTGAGACAAAATAAAAAAGAGAAACTGATAATAAACAAAAAAGAAACAAAAAAGAAACAAAAAAGAAACAAAAAAGAAACAAAAAAGAAAGGGGTAATACACACCAACGTTCAATAGGTGATGTTTTTTTTTTTTTAAATGCTGGATAGGTGGGGTGGTTAATGGTAACAGTAGAATAGTTTGATGGTGAAGCAGGGGTGGTGTAGACAGTTTGATGGTGAAGCAGGGGTGGTGTAGACAGTTTGATGGTGAAGCAGGGGTGGTGTAGACAGTTTGATGGTGAAGCAGGGGTGGTGTAGACAGTTTGATGGTGAAGCAGGGGTGGTGTAGACAGTTTGATGGTGGGTGAGTGAGTGGGGTGGTTACAGTTTGATGGTGGAGGGGGAAGAGAGATAATTTGATGGTGGTGAGGAAAGAAAGTTTGATGGTGAAGTGGAGAGAGAGTTTGATAGTGGCAAGGAGAGAGAGGCTTTGAGGGTGAAGTGGAGAGAGAGAGAGAGGCTGAGGGTGAAGTGGGGAGAGAGAGGCTTTGAGGGTGACGTGGGGAGAGAGAGGCTTTGAGGGTGAAGTGGGGAGAGAGAGGCTTTGAGGGTGAAGAAGAAGAGAGAGACTTTCATGGTGAAGAAGAAGAGAGAGACTTTCATGGTGAAGAAGAAGAGAGAGAGACTTCCATGGTGAAGAAGAAGAGAGAGAGACTTTCATGGTGAAGAAGAAGAGAGAGACTTTCATGGTGAAGAAGAAGAGAGAGACTTTCATGGTGAAGAAGAAGAAGAGAGATTTTCACAATGAAGCAAAAAAGGAGATGGTAAAGGTAGAAGAGAGAGAGAATGCAATAGTAAGCAGAGAGAGAATATGATGACAAATGGGAGTCACGGGAGAGAGAGTGACAAGAGAGAAGATAAGTGAAAAGAAGAAAAGCTAAAAAAAAGAAAACTGGAAAGTAAAAGTAGAAAATGGAATGAAAGTTATGAGAAGTGAAGGAAAAGAAAAGACAAGGCAACAACAACAACAAAAATACAAATATTAAAAAAATGGAAGAAAAGTTGCAATGAGAAGATGGATAGAAAAAAATTTGGTAAAAAAAAAGGGAAGATGCAACTGTATTGCTGTTAGAAGTGAACTTTGAAACTACGTGTGAAGTTGATGCAATTTCCCGTTGCTTGGTTTGAGCTGCAGATCAAAAGCAATTGGTCACTTTGTCAGTTGAATCTTTGAATAAAAACATCAAGAAAACATAACAGAGTCACAACAGACAGAGATGGGACTTTGAGAAAACACCAAGGTTAGGCAGCCATTAAACACATCACACACATGGTAGGACATTATACAAACCCACATAAATATGTATCTGCCTGCATACATGATGAAGGCATATATATTTACACACACACAAGGAGATGCTGAAAAGTAATCAGCTGAACCCTTTTCCCAAAATCTGAGGAAATGACCAAACTTCAGAATTTTGGGGGAAGAATCCATCCTTGGTTAGATTGACAACTTTTCATGATGTGCTCATGGGTTTTCTGATGTTTCATCAGATTTTGAGAAGAAAGTTGCGCTAATGACTTTTCAGCACCCCTCATATTTTCTGTGACTTTCTGGGATGAAAATTTATCATTAGAATTAATGTTTTCATCTTTGCTGTTATTATCATAATGCTTCAACTGTTGGGCCCTCCAGCCTTCATCAGGTGTCTGTCACTTCAGGGAATTTGAAACTGAACTCTTTATTTAATCTATAAGGGTTGTCCATGTCAAACAATACCTCATCTTGTTCTTATTTAGTATTGCTCAGTTATTGCTTATCCTGTTTCTTTCAACCATTTTACAGCCATTTTTAAAGTTTACACCTGAAGAATAGATTGACTGAAACATTATAGTAACAATAAAAAGGATGATAATGACTAGTCTCAAAATTACAAAGAATGATAATGAGGAATTACAAAAGACATATTTACAAAATTAGACATTTGTCACTATATTAAGTGTTATACATTGTTTTCTAGCACATGCTTATAGCTATTAATTAAATTATGCTAAAATATGATAAACTTAAAGAAACACTATTACCAAAGTAGAACAAATACATAGGAGAGTTCTTCCATAACAACAGAGGTGCATGCTATTAATGGAAAGCAAGAAGAAAGGACTATTAACTGTAAGAAGAAAAAAATGTATAGTTGTCAGCAACAGAGATAGCCCAAATGCATGTTAAAGACATCATAAATCAAAAAAGTATGGAAATTTAACTACCTAGATAGTATAGCAATAGATAAGAGAAAATGTGACACAGAAATTTGAATACATAGGAATAGCAAAAGAGGTTTTTGAAAAGCTAAGCAAAGTATTAAGAGATAGGAAAATATCACTAGAAATAAAGAAAGGAGTACTGAACTACTATCTAATATCTAATTTCCTATATAGCAGTGAATGCTAAAAAATCTTCTCACAAATGAAGAAACTTGAAGCAACAGAGATGTGTTTCTATTGATAAAAATACTATAGACTGAACATGTAAACAATGAAGAAATTTTAACCGTGTGTTAGTTCCATGGGGTGTTTTGTTATCCCCAAATTTTTAAAGTACTCATAATTCCTAGTTGGCAACTATTTTCTTTTGCTGCCTCTCACTATTATCTTGACTCAGTGAGGGTGTGTATCACATGGTGCAGCAGAAGGGATTATTCATTTTCCAGAAATCTGAGGTGACTAATGCAAGTTTAAGAAGAAAAAAAAAGGACCAAGAAAAATCTACAGTTACAATGAGAAAGAGGCAGCTGAAATTTCTTGGATACATCATGAGAAAAGAAGGTCTAGAGAAATTAACACTTACAAGACATACTGAAGACAAGAGAAGCAGAAAAAAACTGAATTTGTGTGAATAAATAGCAACAAAGCATAAGAAATTGTTAAGAGCCATGATTGCTTTACATTCTGAAGGAATGTGGTGCATAAAATTTAAAAAAAATATATAATTTAATATTACAAGTTTTTTCAATTGGATTTATTTTTTATTGATGTTATAATTCATCTCCTGTTAATCCATTCTACAGCCTTCTTTAGGTGTATAATTTGTCAGAAAAGTTAGGGGAAGGTGTCTTCTTTAAGATGATGATGATGAGGTTGCGGTTACAAGATAAAGACATTCAATTATAAATTGCCAAAGTCCTCCTTTTCAGTCTGCAATGTCCTCCTTTTCAGTCTGCAATGTCCTCCATTTTGGAAATGACCACCCTAGAGACAAGTCTATGGCATATCATTATAGAAACATGAACTGTAGTCAAATATTAGCTGCAAATAAGATTATAATTTCTATTCCATCAGGAGTGGGTGGGGACTAAGAAGCCACATCCATCACTGTTATTGTTTAACTACAACTGCTAATAAAGAAATAATTTGCAAATTAGAATCATTATCTAAATCAGTGGTTTCAAAACTAATGGCTGTGACTCAAATGAGAGTCACAACAATGCTCCCGAAGGCCATAGGATGGTTTAAAAAAAAAAAAAAAAAAAAAAAAAAAAAAAAAAAAAAATTAAAAATATTGAAATAAAAAAATTATTCATATCAAAAGTTTGGAATATAAAGCATTATTGAGACTCTAGAATAGCAAAATACTTGTGAGTAACAGAACATTTCTATGAATACTTTCATAGTTATTGTTCTGATTGACTTTTCTCTATGGAATCTGGACTTTGTTAGTGCTGGATTGGCAGCTAAGGTCCCATCTTGCAGTTGAGGTTCTCTGCTAACAGTTTTTCTTGTACTTCTTGCTTGTGGAATTCTCTTCCAGCCTCTTGCTTTCCAGTCAACTTTGATCTTCAGGAATTTGAATGCAATGTCAGTTGTTATTTTCTGTCTTCTTAATTCCTGTTCTTTTATTGTTCTTTCTCCTTAATAATGTTTTTTTTTCTCATATTCTGTCACATTCAGTAAGCCTTTGTGGCTTTATTGCTTTGATTGGGATGAAAGGATTTTTAAAAAAATGTACAAAAACTGATATGTTCCATTCCATACCTATTTATTACTTGTATACCCAGGTGGTTGGAGCTTGATGCAATCTCAGTATTATTTCTTACTCACTCCTGGCATTGCTGTTTTGGATGACTGACATACTGTTATAAGCATATGATACATTTAGATTTCAGAGTTGTTTTTTTTTTTGGGGGGGGGGTTCAAACAATGTAAGAAATATGAACATTATCAATTAGTAAAATTTATTGCATAAAACTAAATGATAAAACAGAGAAATTATGTTTCCTCCTTAAAGCTATAGAAATTCTGGTATCAGAGTTACACGGAGAAAAAAAGAAAAGAAACAGTGACTTAAATAGATTAGATCATAGAATTTGGCTTGTCCTTGTCTTTTCTCATACAATTTATATAGAATATTGGATTGCTATTAGCGTTCTTATTTTATTAAGTAAATTTTTTAAAAAGTAAACAAATTATTTTCAACATTAACTTTAATATATTGATCAGTTTAGTTTATTATCTTCTACCATCTTTCAGAAATGTTTTTTTTAGCAATTGTTTTTATCTTTCTCACTGTTCTAGGTGCCTTTTACAGTCTTTTACAGATTGGAATAAATATTAATTCAAAGGGGCAATAACTGTCAAATGTGGTGAATTCATTAAGAATGTAACACATTTTGCTTGGTTTCCAAAGAAACATGATCTCCTATGCTATCCTGTTGCAATATTTATACCCTTTCTGTTAATTGTGATTTTCTTTGATTTTCTTTTATTTTCTTTGATTACTGCTTTCAATTTTTCTAATTGAAAATAAACAGTACTTATTTGAATTAATCATTTCCTTCTCTGGAAGGAATTCATTACATCAGACTCCTTCCCAATAATACTGTTAGGATAGAAAAATGATAATCTGCCTTTGCATATAAAATATCATGTCACAACCGCATACAGAGAAGTGGGGGGAGCCAATTACTCTCAGTTCTCAAACAGCAGGCAACTAGATGTCTCTTTATTTCACAAGCTCAATAAATATCAACTCAGTATGGCTATTTCTGGGGAAACACAGGTTCAAGAGGCTTTTTCATTCCTCTGTCAGCATTTCTCCTTGCTTATTATTCCCAAAGGATATTAACTTACTTGGCAATATGGGAAACTTAGTTTATAATACCTTCTACTAAGACTATTCTATATTTGTATATAAATATTGAATTACTCATTTAACATTGTTTTTTCATACCATTCTATTTCAATGTTTTAGTTCAACAATCAGGCTGTGTATTGTTTTAAAAAGTGATGATTGGAATTGTAATAAAACCTAAAAATATGAAAGTGAAATTATACATTTTCCTTGTTCTTGAGAATTGACAATGAAAACAATAAACACAATTTATTAGATTGTTTATTTACACTATTTATTAGATTGTTTATTAGAATGGTTGGCAAAACATTGTTTATTAGAATGGTTGGCAAAACATTGTTTATTAGAATGGTTGGCAAAACATCAGCTAATTGCCAATTGATTCAAACTTTATAAAATGGTAAATAATATGGATTTCCTTCTCGTTGGTTCACATATTTTAATAAATTTAGTAAATGTTTATAAATTTATGAATAAAAAATTGTTTTCACATTTATTTCTTTATAAATTGGCAAATGATAAATATTGCATTGTGTTTTAATACAAATTTATTAGTTTTTAGAATGTTGTAAATATAAAATTATTCTTGTAAATAAACAATCTAATAAATAATGTTTAATATTTTTCTTGTAAATTCTCAAGAAAAAAAAATGTATAAATTCACTTTCACTATGTCTAGATTTTATTACAGTTCTAATCACCATTTTTTAAAACATTGATGAGGAGGGAAGGTAGTTCAAATAATAGCAGTATCAAGTGAAAAACCATCCTTTTGACACTCCATTTTTTTATGGACACAAGTGTCCAATATTGTTTATTATATATCTAGCATTACTCTAAACTGATAGTCTATAAAAGACTTGTACAGAATCTAAAAATCTTTCTTCACTCAAAATTTTTCCCCCAACCAATAATATCTTTTATGTTGGTTAGGAACCTGGAATCCTGATTCACCTACTCTTATTTACTGCCAAAGCTCAAAACTTTTCCCTCATCCAAATAATGTCTTTTATGTCGGTTAGGAACCTGGAATTATGACTCATCTACTCTTGTTTACTGCGTTACAATTTGGAATTCTTTCAGATTGTGTCAAATTAAGTATGGTGGACTAACTTGTTTTCTTGTTATGAAAACTTTATATATACAGTCAGTTAACTGGGACAATCACAAAAGCCATTTAATCTAAACTAACTTGAGTTCATACAGAACAAAAAAATAACTTCCATAAACATATGTATATCAGTACCTTCATATCTATTTTCAATGGAAACAGATCAGAGTAGAATTTAAGCTGTCTCAGTGTTTCGTCAATAATTCCTGGGACCAAGAATTCAGTAGGATTGCAAGAAGTCAGTTCAAAGACTCTTTGATTAATCATGTTGATATTGTGCAAATCAATAAGAAATGACAATCAACAAAGAGAACAAAGAACTTCCAGAAAAATCAATTTTTCTTTTCTTCTTTTTCTTATTGTTATACGTGACTTAGATAAAACACATGGAAGAAAACATGGGTAGATAAAAGCTGGCACATCAACACATGACAGTGGGCATGTGGTTATTTATGAAAGATTGGTTGATTTAAGAGATATCCCAGGTCTATACCCTCACACATATACCAAGTCACCCCAGAATAAAAATAAATGCAGAATAAATTAAATTAACCATATAAATTTTATTTCTAGTTTTTGTTAGATTGCTAATAATTCTAAAATTACAAAAGCTGACAATATTGAAAAACTCTTACAGGCAGTAGAGTTATCAACATTCTTTATACAATTTGGTCATTTTAAAAATGGTTCTAGAATAACAATATTAAACAATATTATAAAAGATAATACATATAATATATAACACCACTATAATATTTAGGTACAGGAAGCTATTTGAAAGAGCCTTTGGCAATCCTGGGCTAACACAAACAACCAAGCTCATAGTCTACCAAGCTGTTGTAATCTCAACTCTCCTGTACACCTGTGAGACCTGAGTACTCTACCGAAGAGACATCATGAATGGCTCTTTGTAACCATTTGAGACAATGGCAACCACACCTCATGCATTGACATGCTGGCCAAACTATGTGTGGCTAGACAATCCACGATGGGGGATCCTGGTTGGTGAAAGGCAATCAAATCAACTCAATTTGCACCTGTGCAACCCCTTCTATGTTGGGAGCCTAAGATATCACATGGTTGGCTATCAAGGTGACAGCCCCAACATCTGGCTAGCTTGTCAGGCTCAGATTCACAGAATTCTCAGATTCACCTGGCCAGGTGAATCTGAGAATTCAGAAGTACTCAATAAAAATTCAGTTCACTCAATAGTAGTGTATTAACCAATATATGAATGTTCCTTGATAAACCAACTTCCTTATGTATAA
This sequence comes from Acanthosepion lycidas, assembly GCA_963932145.1. Classification (NCBI taxonomy): domain Eukaryota; kingdom Metazoa; phylum Mollusca; class Cephalopoda; order Sepiida; family Sepiidae; genus Acanthosepion; species Acanthosepion lycidas. The sequence goes on from OZ010612.1 coordinate 35,750,348, forward strand.
TAAAGACTACAGTCCAATACTTCAGTAGTTCAAACTTCTTACTGCTATTAGCTTGTTTTTATGCACTTAACAGCTCCACTAACATCTAATTTAAAAGCCATTTCTATGATTAGCCATTCTCTTAAATAGGTTAAAAATCTTATAGAAATGAAAGCAATTATTCTGGAGACCATATTTATATAAATGACAAATGCCTACTCAATATTTATTTTTTTGAGTTTAAACATTATTTTTAGTGGATACCTGTATTTGAGTAGATGTTACATTTACTTTAAACAGTATTTCATCTAACAGCCTGCATAGTCAAGAAAACTTAAAGAAAATGTGTCCTCTAGCTGGATTCAAACCTGCAACCTCCTTTGCAGGAAGAACCAACATCTGATCTGGTATGCTTTTACTGCTCAGCTATGAAGAGCTTCACAATAAAGGTTCAATTTCGCTTTCAAAGCACAATCAATAGATGAAAAAAAGGTTCAGTTGTAATCTAATCTTCCTTCTCTATTCAATTGAAAGAAAAACAATATAAACTACCCTTTAATCATGAACAATGTCAGGTAAAAGAACAATAGAAAAAGAGAATTTATGTAATTTTTACTGTAAATATTGGTAGTTGGTTTATAAATATTGATAATATTATAATTTTTTATGAATTTTTGAATAAAAAATTTCTATCTCTATATATCTCTGAGATGAGGTATTATGATTACTGTTTCAAATTTATTTCTTTATAAAATAGTAAATAATATATTTATAAAAGTTAAATAAATATTGCATCAGGTTTGGTTCACATATCTTGTAAATAAACATTGCCAAAGATGTTAAAAGAGTATACAGTAATAGCAATGTAATGGGAAAAACCAAGTGAATAACTGTCCTTTTCATACATTGCTATTTTATATATATATATATATATATATATATATATATATATATATATATGGGCATATGGGTTAAACACTGCAAGAAATAAAACTGTCCTTTGATCATGAACCATGTCAGATAAAAGGACAAGAGAAAAGATTTGTAACTATTATGTAAGGATGTTAGACATTGCTACACTAAATCAAGTGGGGGGGATTAAATATAGCTTAAGCAAAAAAGAATTTGTTAATGCGATCTTAATTTGTGTAAAAATAGCAGAAAGCAAATTATTTTGATGCACCTGTGATTGTTAATAGAGACTCATATATAAATTTGCAAACATGCCTGTACAAAATGTTAGTAACAAAAACTATATGATCATGTCACTGTAACCCCACAAGAAATAAAATGACTGTTCAAAATGCTCTTTTAAAATAAACTTAATGTTTACTTTTAACAGATTTGGGGACACTGGTTCAAAGACAAAATATAAAAACATGTAAAGCAGAAATTTAGACAACAGTAAAGTGACAAATAGATTTTCTCGTAAACAAGATGCTTACGCTTTAAATCAGGCAATGGTTTCCATGGAAATCAAATAAGTGGCAATGTATAACAAATTAACAATGTTAACTTTTTTTTAAATTTAAATTTGAGTACAAGGAGTTTTTAAGCCTCATAGACATTGGTCCAGATTAGAGTTGTTAATCCCGTTTAAGTTTAGGTGAAGATTAGGTGGTGTGAGGGATGCTGTACTGAATGATTAATGTGCTGTGGGTAATCTTGGTTGGGTGGGGGGTGGGGGTGCTAGATTGCTTACACTGTTTTGCATAACAAGGTTGGTGGCTTTGAGAGGTCAGTGCCCACAGAAGGAAGGAAATGATACTGAATGTGTGTGGAGAGAAAATGAATGAAGATGAGCAAAGAGAGAAACAAAGGAAAAGAAAAAAGGAATATAAATTAGAGGAAAAAAAAAAAAAGAGTGAAAAATAAAGCAAAGTAAAAAAGAAAGTAAAGGGCAAAAGAAAAAGTTGGAGAAAAGTAGAAAGAAAAAAAAAAAAGAGCTGAAGAAGAGAAATGGATTAAGAAAATGATCCTTTGAAAAAAAATAAATGAATGAAATAAATAAAGAATAGAAACAAAGAATGAGTAAAAGAATGAGAAAAAAAAATAGGAAGTAAAAAGAAATACACCAAATAGGGGGTGGTGGATATAAAAGAATTAAAAAGAAATTGAAGAGAACAGGAAAAGATGAAAGAAATTGAATAAATATCAACATAAAGGTATAAAATTAAGGGTATAAGAAGATAAAGAAGAACAAACAGAAGAAAGAAAAGAACGAACAAAAAGAACAAATGAATGAAAGAAAAGAACAAACGAACGAAAGAAAAGAACAGAACGAACGAAAAAAGAACAGAACGAACAAATGAAAGAAAAGAACGAATGAAAGAAAAGAACGAATGAAAGAAAAGAACGAATGAAAGAAAAGAACGAATGAAAGAAAAGAACGAATGAAAGAAAAGAACGAATGAAAAGAAGAATGAATGAAAGAAAAGAAGAATGAATGAAAGAAAAGAAGAATGAATGAAAGAAAAGAAGAACGAATGAAAGAAAAGAAGAACGAATGAAAGAAAAGAAGAACGAATGAAAGAAAAGAAGAACGAATGAAAGAAAAGAAGAACGAATGAAAGAATGAAAGAAGCATCAAAGAAAGAAAAAATAAAAGTAGGTAATAAAGAGCATTAATAAAAGCAAGAAAAAAAAAAAAATCGAGTGAATACTAGGATGAGAGAGAGAGAGAGAGAGAGAGAAAGAAAAGTTAAAATGTCTGGTTGGAGCTCTTCTTTCTGAAATAAAGATTGCCCTAGTCTAATTGTATAAAGGTCAAAAAGAAGAAAGTACACAGCTCAATTGTGTATGCCGTGATAATACATTCATTCACTCTCACATAAACTGCTAATAGTTCTACCAGAAAAATGACCATAAGATAGATGTACAATCGAACATAGCAAGCACATTTTAATACAATGAATACTCAACTGATAAAACCAGTCATTCACTTTTATGTACTGTGTAACTTCATGGCTCTCCACAACTTCCTTCTCCCTTCTTGAAGCAACATTTAAATCTTTACTATCCATTTTTGTCCTAGTTCTGACATCCAAACTCATTTTGTAGGTTACTTGCTGTTTTCTATTACACTTCCTTCATTATATCCTGTGAGTATTAAATTTTCTAAGCTTTCTTTCCTCATAACATGTCCCAGAAATGTCAACAGTCTTTCAGATTTTAAGTATAAGTGTTTTAAGCCTTTAATAATAATGCCATTAAAAGAATAAATCTAGAAGTAATGGGCAAATAAGGACCTTTGGGTAAAAATAACAGAACAGTTGAACCAGTTAGACATTAAACTTTTCAGTACCATCTCAAAATTAAAAAAAAAAAAAACATCTATAGAGTGATAACTTCACCAGCTCATTAAATTTAAAAGTTAATATTTGATTGATACCATACTGCAAAGTCATTTTTTTTTAATTTTTATTAGCACTTTTTGGTAGTATTAGCTGTTTGAACTATAAACATAGCTTCCTTCCATTCTACCAGCATTTAATCTAGCAAGAGAAGCAATGACTACAACATAGTTTGTGACACAATGGGTCCTACATATGATTGGCTTAGAACTCTCATGAAGTAAAGTGAACAGTGAATGATTTTACCTGAACTCAAAGCATAGCAGTTTTTATGAATACATGGACAATAAAATCTACAGATGAAATCTTCAAAGCTGTCATCTGCTGAACAAATGGAAATAGAGAAATTAAATGAAAACTTTTGGGATCAAGTGCCACTTAGCTGGAAGTTAAGAATTCCATTCATGGGCTTATAAATCATAGTTAGAATTGGGAGCATAGATTTTTAACCACCCATGGGCGAGTTGTGAAGCAACATGTCTCATGATATAGATATGGGCAGATGGACAGTAACAGTTGGAGTCTTCACTAGTCTGTTGTGAGAGAAGACAAAATTAAGTAGTCTGAAGTGTTCTCATGTCATTTTGAGGGCTTGATCCTAAACAGATATCTACAAATATCTCAAACCTAATTTTAAAAACATAACTATATTTAAATTCTCTCTGTATTGCATTTCAATTTTTTTTACTTTTGGCAACTCTAAGTCCTGGAAAGAACAAAAAAAAAATTAATAAATATAAAGTATAAAAATAATTCTATGAAATCCCAGAAATAGATAAACACAGAATAAAGTATGAACAAAGTCTTTATTAAAAAAAATAAGTGTAAATGCTTTCTTGTAAATAAATCTAAAAAATAGTTAAGTCTGGTAATTTTCAAAGACATATCCCATATTTTAGTATTAATATTTATTAATGGCCTTTCATTTATCATTTTTACCTTTACATTATCAGGTTACTTTTTTTTTTATTCTTTTTTAAATTACATATATGTTGCAGCATCAGACAATAAAAAAACCTCAAATTCTTTGTTATAAATTCTGAATCCATTCTTCATTTTTAGTGAATGGAGTGAATGCTAAATGGAAGAGAAAAGGGGTTATCAAACAATAAGTGAATGAAAAAGAGGTAAAAATGAAGACAAATAGAACAATGAAAAAAAGAATGGAAGAGAAAAAAAAGAATGGAAGAGAAAAAAAAGAATGGAAGAGAAAAAAAAGGAGTAAAAAAAAAAAGAAAGAAACAAAGAAATAGATCTTTTAGCATCATGGGTGTCATTATTTTTTGATATGAGACCCAGATAATCCAGCAGCTTGTGAATATCATGCCAAGAATATGGCCAACAGTGAAGATCTGAGAAAGACTGTCAACATCCACAGTATTTAGTTCCTGTAACTAATGATGATGTGTCAGCTCTCCCACAAGCCAATGCATCTTCATCAAGATCAGAGGGGGAATAAGTGGGGGGTTAGTAGTAATATCCATGGGGACCTCAACCTGCTGAGGAAATAGAATGTTCTTTTAACAAAGTCAATTCCATTATTACAAGATAACCTAATATTACCCAGGATATAATGCTTTCAATGATTAACACTGTTCATCATTTTTTTTTTTTTAATAATTTCACTTTCTAATATCTGTTTTTAACATGATTGATAAAATCCAAAATGAATACATAGATAAACTTGTTTATCTTTAATTGGTTCTAAAATAAAATTTAATGTGAAAGGTTGAAACCAATATCAGACATTAAATAATTCCATAACACCAAAACAATGCCACATTTTTTAAAAAGATATTTGCTATCTAAACTAAATTATAAAATATACCCAGCAAACATGGATAAACGTACCCACAATAAAAAGGACATCACCCAACACCCCAACACCCCCCCACCCCGATGACACTGCATTTTTAACTACCATCACTCTTTGGCAATGTTTATTGTTTTAAAAAGCAATGATTAGAACTGTAATAAAACCTAAACATATGGTGAAAATGAATTTATACATTTTCTTTGTTCTTGAGAATTGACAACAAAAATAATAAATTTTTGTCTGCATTTCTGGGATGAGGAGTTATCATTACTAAATGATGTAGCAAAAACAGTGGTGTCATGGGAAAAACCGTGTTTTTTAACATTACGTCTTATTGTGAGCATGTTTATCCATGTTTGCCAAATATCCCTTTTCTTCTATGTTTGAAAAAAATCTAAAATAAAAATGTTTACTTCTGTTTTATATGATACAACTTACATACAAGATAAATGTATACAGATTGTTGTTTTCCTAAAATGTCTTTTCATCTCTGAGGGATTTGGTGTATAGCAACCATTTGTGGTGCTTTAGAGACTTTATGAAAGCGTTTATCATTTTCCAAGGTTGTTATTAGTGTACAATTTTAACACATATCCTCCTCCTGTCAGTTTAAACTGACACATTTTTCCATATACCACTTTTTAAAATTCAATATTCATGCATTGAATATTGCTGCCATATCTGGTGTTTCTGCTATGTATTTAGACATTCTTGATGAAATACAAAGAAGAATCTGCTAGTATTGGTGCTGACCTGGCACCTCAGTTTCAGTCATATTCCCACCACCATAAAATAGCTTCCTCGTACCTTTCATAAAGATACTTTCATGGGAACTGTTCTGATGAGCTTTTCCTCTTTGGTGACTAGACTTTAGCATGCTACTTGATTATCAGCAAGGTCTCATCATTTTACCATTGAAATGGCTAGATCTAATCATAAATTCTATACTAACAATTTCTTCACTTGCACTTCTCACTTGCAGAATTCTCTTCCAGCTTCTTTGTTTTCCAGTCAATTTTGATCTTGTTCTCTCTCCTTAACAGTTTTCTTTTTCTCATATTCCCTCATACTCAGTAACCTGTTATGTCTTAGTGGCTTTATTGCCATAAAACCTAAACTATAATTTTGGAAAGTGAAAATTTAACTGAAAAATGTTAAAAAGTTTCAAATTTTCATCTGAAATCAAGAAAATACAAACTTAAGAAAAATGGTCACAATATATGGACAAAAAGAAGGTGCCAGCTTAAATTGATGCCAAAGGGATGAATTAAAAGAAGTCATATAAACTAGCATGACCTGCGTAAATTACATGGATTTAACTAATAAATTTTTTAAGGCTGCAGTTTGTACTTTTCAACCTATAGCTATTCTGAGATAGTTATGAGAAAAGTGACAGTCTCTCTTAAAAATACTGAAATGTCTTCAACAGATCATTCATGAAACATAATTAAAATCCTCACTACAAACTGCTTGCCTCTTTTAAGATGACCCTCTCTGTGTTGTGCTGTCTTTTTGTATATGTCTCTTTCTATTTTATTTTCCCTCTCAGTATATATGATACCAAACATGACACAAATTATACATTGGTACAAGTGTATTAATATGTAGACAATTCTTTCCTTGTTTGTTTTTATCAAATGGAATTTTGAGGTACATGCCTTTCAAAAATAATTCATGCAGATAAATGAATCACTAACTCCAAATGCAAACTTCAGTCTTCATTTTATATAAAACCAAACAATGATTGTTAATCTGAGTTCAAGTTCATCTTCCTTTTTTTTTCTTTTTTTTTTTTGTTATGGTTGTATAAAAAAAATTTTTTTTTTTTTTTTTTTTTTACTTATATAGATTTTTTTCCTTTTTTCTTTTTTTCCTTCTGTTCATTAACTCCTCCCTTTTCCTCCAGTTATCCCATGAAATTGATACATTTATCTAGAAAGAATGCAAATTTGTGTTAAAAAGCTGCTATTCTCATTTCTCTTTACAAACAAGTGCTGAAAATCCTTATGTATAAAGTTTATTTTTATATAAAAGGGATTTTTCTTGCAAAAAGAATCATGTATGTATAAACAAACATGTTGAATGAATATCACTAAAGCAAAAGCAAGAGTTGAATTGTAAGCTTTTCAACATCAAATCTAATGTTGTAAAAATGAAAAAAATCCTCAGTAAAATATAAGGAAATATTAGGTTGGTGCAAAAATAATGACGGTTTTTGACGTGTTTTTTAACGTCAAAAACCGTCATTATTTTTTGCACCAACCCAATAGAAGTAAAAATCAGGGAGGTTTAGGTAGTTTTCTGTATTTTGATGTTTTTAGAAGTTTTCATTTTTAAAGCTCTATTGCAAACTTATACTTACCTTGTAGCTACTGTTTTCTAAATTACAATTGTTATTATTTATTTGGATTGAATAAATTCAAGAGCCTGAAAATTAAAAATATGTGGCTCTATTTAAAAAAAATAAAACAAAAGGAAACAAATACAAATCTCAAATGATAGAAAAAATTATACTGTATATATACACACACAAACATTTATGGGCAAGCTTTAACTTTTGTGCCCACAAAAAAAAAAGAAAATGGTCTGTCAAAAAAGACAGTTTTACCCTGACATCACTATTACTTTGAAGTACCGTCACTCTCTCCAATGTTAATTTACAAGATTAAAAAAATACATGAACCAAGTGCAATATGATATTTATTATTTACCATTTATAAAGATTTACTTTTTATCATTTTGTAACAAAATAAATGTGAAAAGTCTTTTTATTAAAAAATCTCAAAAAAATGACAAAATTATCAAAATATGTAAATCATCTACTATACAATATTTATTATTTACCATCTTATAAAGAATGATAAAAGCAAGTTTTTTATTTATAATTTTATAAAAAGATCAATGAATTGCTGCAGAAAAGAAATGTCTGAAAAATGCATTATTTTTTCCAAAATTTTACTTCTAATAAATAGTGTTTAATATTTTTGTTGTCAATTCTCAAAAAACAAAAGAAATTTTATAAATTCACTTTCATGTTTGGGTTTTATTAAAATTTTAATCATCGCTTTTTAAAACAACAAACATTGCCAAGGGAGTGAAGGTAGTTAAAATAATATTGGTGTCAAGGGAAAAACTGTCCTTTTCACACAGCGTTTTATTGCGGGCACAAAAATTAAAGGCTGCCCATTTATGTATGTTATCCCAGTAGAATTCCCTCATGGAATATAAAGCCACAGATTTATCATACAAAATGTTACTACCGTCATTTCCATGGCATCTATGTTTTTACAGAGTAAAGTTACCCCCCCCACACACACACACAACCAACCAGCTTTGAATTTAAAGTTGTCCTCCTCCTAAACTGGCTGCTAATCAAAGATAAAGAATCCAGTTTGCCCTGCTATTAATCAATAGCTGAGGGTTAAATAGATGAATTTATAACATTTCCAGGGTATGTGTGCAAAAGCAATCCACACAAAAATCTATGATACATAAATACTATGTAAATATTTTTTTCTGACTGTAATGATTGCATTAATTCCTGACCATTCTTTCTCATTTATAAGTCATTCCTATAGTAAAACACTGCTACCAAATAATTATACATATAATAACCCTATTCTATCAGTAATGCTTGCATTCGTTCCTGACCACTGACAATCCCTTTCTTCTTCTTTTGTGATACACAACATAAAAACTGAAACTCTTAGGTCAAGGTGTTAACATATTAGTTAAATTCTACTTTTTAGTTTATACCATGTTACTTTAGTAATTTTCATTAATCCATAAATCTGTAAATCATTGAATGACTTACTTTTTTGTATCATAAACAAAACTTATCATGAAGTCTTTCTTTTTCCTATATTCTTTCACACTCAGTAAGCCCTTATATCTTAGTAGTTTTGCTTAGAGTGAAATGATTTAAAAAGATTAAATGTAATCATTAGAGTGAATGAAAATTTTGATGGATTTGTTTAAGAAGTCCTATCTATGATATCATAGATTATATAATCATTTAATTTATCATAGTTTTTTTCTGTTTTTTTATTTTTATTTTTTTTACTTTTTTTTTTAACAGAACACTTTCCAGATGGAGAGGCCATCTCTGGATAATCAAATAGAACATGGATATTTTATAGTGTTTGGTTTCCATAAAAATGACCAAAACCAGAGATTTATCAGTGAATATGCCTCTACTATAAAACCTGAATATAGTCATAACAAGATATATAAGATATACATGTGTATATAGTTCATAAATTGAATTTAAATTTGAGCCACCTTAAAACCAGTAAAATGCAGAAATAAAGCGAACATGGAAAGATTTAACTTAGTCTGTTTGTATAAAGTCATTCTTATATTTAAGCAATAAAAACTGACTTGTAAAGAGGAAAAAATGAATTATCTAATTCTTTCTGACAAAAAAAAAATTATTGGAACACCCAAGTGTAAATTTGTTTATCTTTTCTTGCAAGACAAATAAAGTGCTATAGCTGAAGGAAGACACTTCTTGAAGATGATAATAAAAAAAAGATGTCTGACAAAACATTGTTATCTTATGTTGTATGTCCAGTTTTGTAATTTTTATATCTAAGAGGTCAACAATAAATAAAAAAATTATATCCATTGTATTCTGTGCCTTTCTTAGACTAAAACTATGATTATGGATTCCAAACTCTCTCTCTCTCTCTCTCTATATATATATATATATATATATATGATAAAATATAGTCTTACGGTATACTATATTTATGGGTTAAAGTGCTCAATATCAGAGATAGAGCATATATAAATATAAAAGTGGACATTGAAGTCAGCACCCAGAGGTGACAGTTTGTTTCATGTTAAACGATTACGTTTATCATGAAACAGACTGCTGCCTCTGGGTATTGATTTCAATGTCAACTTATATATATATATATATATATATATATATATAAATATATTGATACAATTAAAAATTGTATATGGGAGGGGATAACAGACCAAATTTTCTATAAGCTATCTATCATTTCTGTTGGAGAAAAAGTTGAAACAAATTCAAGTCATATTGGATTTTCTGTTTTATAATAACAGAGTGAAAAAGGAAAGAACAAGAAGGAATTCTACATATTGTAGCAGAACCACATTCAATGAATGTTATCTTGGATTTCTTTTCTTTGCATATACAAAGATATTAAGAGGATAAATATGTACTTTCATAAAGAGTTGGATATTAACAGAGGAAAAAAAATTCTTTTCATTCTAGCTAGAAAAGCCACAAATATTATTTGTACAGAAAGTCCTGCATATAGACACAAATATCAATATAAACTTGTCTTGTAACTGGCTTAAGCAGATTTTCCTTTGTATTCTTTCTTTTCAATCTTTTTAAAAATTAAATGGTAAATATATAAATATTATATATAATATATATATAAATATATATAAGACAATTTGGAAAATTCTTATTTTGATATGTTTTGTTGATCAAAGAGCATCGTCAGATTAATGGATTTTATTTCAACCAAATCTACATTGGCGAGACAGGACATGAGTCATGTTCGTCATATGGAAGCTGAATGTTTTTGGTTTGATTTTTTTTTTTAGTTTAAATGCATCATCTTTTAGATTTTATAAGTCTATCATTTATCATTGCTTTGAATATTGCTACTACATCTGGTCTGGTGCTTCTGCTATATATTTATAGATTCTTGAAAACATTCAAAGAAGAATCTGGATTGCTATTGGTTCTGTGCTGGCAAATTGTTTCAACACCAGTTTAGTAACAACAAGTGACAGGCTCAAGAAGACTAGTCATATATTAACCACAGTGGATATGTAAATCATGGCACTTTCAATGCATTTTCATCTGGGTGAATTATCTTCATTCTTTTTTTTGTTTGTTTGTTTTTTGTTTTGTTTTTTAAATAAAATGGCAATTGTGATCATGATAGTTTCAATGGCCTACCAGTGCATTGAGTGTTGTTTAATTTCTAGTCCCTTTTATATTCGTATATTCTTTCTTCTTTTTTTTTAGATTTCAAGATGTTTCACCAATATTAGTTTAGAGGCATTGTTTAAAACTTATTTAAATGTTAATGTTTATACATGTCTCATTACATAAACTATTTTTTTTATTGCAGTTTGCAATTAAGAGATTAATATGAAAATTCTAAACTAGCAAATGAATTGAGTAAATATGCAAAAATAGAACAGAGCATAAAACAAGGATGTGTCTTCTAACCAGATTTATTTATCTTATACACCAAGGCAATCCTAAGAGAACAAGTCCTACTAGGATTTATTATTGGTCGGCATAATCTTAATAACATAAAATACACAGATGATACCATGCTTATGGTAGACACAGAAAGAAAACTGCAAGACCTCATATGTAGTAAAGGATAGTAGGAGGCAGAAAGACTAACCACCAATTATAAGAAAACAGAATGTAAGGTTGCAAGAGGAACAACCTAAGATGTGAGCTATGACCTGAGATATCAAAATAAAGTAATTACAGAAATTTAACTATCTGAGAAGTGTTTTAACAAACGACAGAAAATATGACAGTGAAATCAAAAGGTGCATTGGAATAGTGAAAGATGCCTTCCAAAAATCTAAACAGAGTATTAAGAAACAAAAATAAATCATTAAAAACAAAGAAAAGAGTGCTGAACTGCTATGTAATATGAATCCTTATAGATGAGTGGATGATATCTGTGAAATTCAGAGTAGGGACAGATAAGTGAACATTCAGTTTTATTTGTTGCTTTTTGTATCTTCATGAATTTATGTTGGTGTATATTGGAAATATGTTGTCACACTTGTTAATGATTTGGAATACAGAACTGATTAATTATATGGTAATTTGAAACTGAGGAATGTAACTGCTCTATCCAATGTCAGTTTTGACAGATTAAGGATTATGTTCAATATGCAAATCTTGGTATATAATATGCAAGTGAGATTGATAGTAAAACTGAATTTATTTATAGAAATTATCCCAATTTCTGTAATCAAATAAATTTTAAAAATTAATTAAAAACCCTAAAAAGGATATGATTTCTGGAAAACTCAGAATAGAGAGATAAGTGAACATTCATTTTTATTTCATGTTATTAATGCTCTATCTCTTGATATTGAGCACTTTAATTACAAAAGCTGTTTGCCTTAATTTTTTTATCTTTCAGAATTACCAGAGTTAACTGTTTTTTATTTTTTTGCAAAATACAATCTTTTTTATTGATATAGATAAATATATAAATTGTATTTTATTTCATTCAGACTAATGTTATCTTCAGAATTATAAAAATGTTTGTATTTGCATTTTTAATAAACTCTCAATACAAATAAATTTTCATAAACATGTGGATATAAAAAGTTAGTTAAAATATTAATGCCTATTCTAATTTAATTTTTAAAATATTAGAATTCCTACAGGTTTTTAACTATCTAGAAATCTGAGGAAATATTTATAGTTACCTTCATTTTTCTTACCCAGGATCCTCTTTCAAAATGGCTATCACACAGGAAGCAGTTTTACCACCTGGTGCAGATAGAATTTGTTGCTCCTCTAAACAACATTAAAAAGCTGGACAAACATTTACTTCATTGCAACAATATGCTACTTCATTATACCAATTCACCTAAATGTCACTCACCCCACCCACAAAAAAACCTTACAGCCTGTCCTACCCTAGCTTAGGTCCATCAATGCCCTTTGGACACACAGAAACCAAAGAGCTATCAGAGAATTTGTTTTTCGAAGGGTAAATTGTTGTAAACATTCACCAAAGGTTATTAAATATTTATGGAATGGCTGTAGCCACAGCACATTGCTAGACAACCTTGTCTCAGCTCTAACTTTGCACCTTTAGATTTTCAGATTTTAATCTGCTTGGTCCCATAAAGGAGACACTCAGTCCTTCTGTAGTGATAATGAGACAAAAGAGGCAAGTCATACATTATTAGGAGCAGTCCAAACTCTTCTACCAGGTAGATATGTATATGCTTTTATCCAAAGATCAAATAACAAGATTGAAAAACAAGAGATTTTTGTGTTCATTTTGGTTTGCTTTCTGTGCTTCTACTATAAATCAGTTGTGATTAAAGAACCACCACCATTACTTTTTGATCAACCCTTATACCACAATAACAAGGAAGGAGACTATATTGAGGATCAGACTAGGAATCCTGAGTGTTTTGTGTTAATTTTGGTATGCCTGATGGGCTTCTACTATCTATTGTAATTACAGAAGAATAGACATAGTTTTTGTTACTAACCCTCATACCATGATTGAGGAGGAAGTTGACTATATTGAGGACCAAATTGGAATCCTGAGAGTTTTGTATTCATTTTAGCAGACATTGTATACTGCTATTAAATTTGTTGTAAAGAAATAGGCATCACGTTTTGATTAACCTTTGTATATTTATAAATTAAAACACAAAGGTATGTGTTTATAAATCTTTAATGAATTAATAAACATCAACTTTCAGATCAATAACTGTACATTCCAAATAGAAAAACATGAAAGTGAATTAAAAAACACAGCTACTGTTACTCTGATAAAATGAAAAGAATGATGGCTATCCAATAGATGAAGAGAAAATATATATTGATTCTTCTGCTGGCCTGATCAATAACCACAGAAATGAAGAGAGTGCTCTCTATTCAATGCAGTCCAACAGTGCATTAACATTTGATAAATGGTAAACAGAAAAGCATACAGTTACACTGATATAATCCCTTTCCAAACACAGGAAAATTATTACAAAGTTGTTTATCAGATTGTGAACAAAAATTCCAATGTGATTCCTTTTAACTTCGAAAAAAATCAAATTTGTTTATTTATTTATTTTTTAATCAATTCACCGCAAACATTATTATTATTTATGAAACAATCTGGAAAAAAAAAACTGTCATATACAATATGCCAAATTTCTTGTAGCTATACAATATTTATATTATTTACATTTAGACTAACATCCTCATATTTGTTGTTAATCACAATGTTTTAGTTTAGGCATTGACCTTCTTCAATCCCTTTATTTAATCAATGGAGGTAGATTGGTTTCATTTAGCTGCCCAAGACTACAGATATCCTGTCTTATCTACAGGGGTAGATTATTCTCCTTCCATTGTGCATGTCTTGCGGTATCTCATCTTGTTCTTTTTTTAGTACTGCTCAGTGACTGCATGTCCTATTTTCACCGAGTCTGTACTACCCAAACAAGAAATATGCTACCAAATTCATGAACCAACACTTTAATCATACAAAATTAAATAATATTAAATAATATGAAAAGGTTTATGGGGCATCCTGTGGTATTATGGTTTGGAGTAGAAAATATGACATCTAGAATTAACAGACTTCATATCATTCATTTCTATATAAAATGGGAAAAAGTTAAAGGTCCCCCCTCCAGTCATCTACCTATCTCTAACAATATGGCTGTAGTTCCTCAGACCTGAATGTGCTAAACCTTGGAAGTCTGAGACAAATAAATGCCCTGTGATCATTTGAAACAATAACTGATCACCATGGCTTATGAGTAACTTTATATGCATCTTATAGTCAAAGCCACATAATCATGACATATACTTAAGTCACTTGACTAGGTTCCATGTACTGTCCATATTCAATGTGTTACTGACATAGCCTTTGAAAACCAAGCATGTTTTATCTTTGCTAATACATTACAGCTACTTAGACTTTTTTTTTTAGTTTTTATTATGTTATACTATCTAACAAAAGCCAAAATTTGATTAATATGTTCACCATTTCTCAGAATATATGTTTAGAGTATTTTGCTATATCATATATATATATATATATATATATATATATATGCTTATTGACATAATATGACTTTTTATACTTTACAACTTCAGTTTTTGATGTAGGTTTTATATTTTATTCGGTATTAAAATAAAAAAAAATTATAGCTTTTTGGCATAATCTACACAGAATATGAGACCAATTAAAAAGTAATTATCATTTTTAATTTAAATATTACAGCCAAAGGACTATGGCTACATTTTTTTTCAAACCATATAATTTTTAATTATTGATCAATTTTTACCACACAATATTTCTTTTGAAACACATTCTGTTTGATAATTTAAGAATATATAATACGAACATTTGTTTATTTTTTTTTACTCAAATTTTTTTTTTGTATAGTCTGATAGAGTCAAGATATAAATACACAAAGTAAGTATCCAAAACTTGCAGAAAAGTTTAGAAAACTCATGCATAAAATAATACAATAACTAAAATTATTGTTAGCAAGTGGAGAAGAATTTTTCAACTTTATAACAGCCATAAAAACCTCATTTCATTCAAAGTTGTAGTTGCCATTGATCTTGTGGAATTAGTTCTATTAACATATGAAGTTCAGGATATACACATTCTTGCTAATACAATGTCTAAATATTTTTAGTTCAATCAAAAATCAAAAGTTAATTTATAAACAAGTTAACTCATGTTCTGAAAAGACTAAAATATAAAAAGAAAATGGTTTTGATTCAAGCTTTTAGCTTTCAAAAACAATGTTATTTTAAGGTTTTCTAAACAATGTTTAATGGAAGTAAAAAGAATAAAAATTAATAATTTAAAAATATATAATATATTAAAGAAAAACTAAAGCCATTGATGGAACCAAGGTAAAACTTGCCAAAACCTAAAAACCTTATCCAAGTAAAGTCTCAAACAAAAATGACAATACTGAAAAAAGAAAAAAGGCCTAAAAGCAAACCTACCTAAGTAAAGTGCTCAAAACCTAGATTGGCTAGACAGAGCAAAAAATGATTAACAACATTAAATGCTATGAAAAGATGGCCCTAGTCATAACTTGAGTTTTATGCTCACATGATCTTCAGATAACTTGAACACAAATGAAAGAAGTAGAGGGGGGGACCAGCTTTGTATAACCCATGACATCACAACCCTATATATATAACATATACTTTAATCTTAAATATTTACTAGCATAGTGACAGAGCTTATAAAATGGGTAAATATTTTAATTTTTATGAACCTGAAAAGCAAACACAGAAAAATATGAAGCAAAATAAATATTTGAGTAGATTTAATGGCCTTGATATATTACCAGAAATGATGAATATAATTAAAGATGAAGTCCCCCACCCACGCACATTAACAGATCTTGACATGCCAATTGAAAATATTTAATGCAAGGGAGGTGGGGTACAAATATGAGGCTCCTGGCATTTGCTACTACAAAATTTCTCTGGGATGCATTTTTGAAATTAAAATTTGCCACTGCCCCACCAAATTTTATGTGATAAAAAATACATTTAAAATTAAAAAAAAAAAAAAAACATACATAGAGATGGTTAAAGGGAGATAACCGTGGATTCGAAGTCAGAAGATTATCATTGATAACTCTCTCCTCCAATTTGCGGAGCCGAGTTACTATATTCTTAAGACTTGATATAATGCAAAAATATCACAAAGATAAAATTGGTCAATAACTATAAGTATTTATACTGGGACTTATTCACAAGTAATCCATAATAATATTTTAAATTTTGAAATCATTTATTTTTGGCACATGCATTTTGTGAAACCGTTTCTAAATTTTTGTCTTTCAATCATTCAGCCTAAATGCTATCCTCTTCCACTGTTGGTACCTATGAAGTATACTGCATCATTTAGAATCAACTGTGCTACTACGTTAATCTGGAACTGTATATAATAATATGAGATGTGAAAAAAAAAATAATTACTAATCTTTATGCAATGTAGAATGAAACTAAAGTAAAACATACCACAAAGTGATTAACAATAACCAAGTTCACTTCCCCATGAAATTAAAAAAAAAAAATTGCATTTTTTCAAGATAATTTCCTTTTTCAAATATCATGTTAAAGAAATACTAAACCCTTCTTTTTTTTCACACAGAAAAAAGGAAAGGAACAGATAGAACTTACAAAAGAGATAAAATAAGAGAGGTCAATTTTGTCATATGATAGCCATAGGCCTAAATAGAAATCCTTCATGTTAATAAGACTTTGTTTGTGTCACATACAAATGACATGTAACTTTATGTTGGCCTGTCAACTGGGTACTGGGCAAAAAGATAAATATTAGATTTTATCTCACCTCTATGACCCTGCCCTGGAACTGACCGATTCTATTTGACACCTATGGGATTGGCTGTCTTGATGAGGAGAAAAAAAGAAAAGAAAAAACAAACATGCATGTAATAGGATAATGGCTATTTTTACATTACTGACACCCATCCGTGGTGTGTCCAGTTGTGGCATCAATGAATTCGTTCAGTTTGACTTTGTGAAAGAAACAAAGAAATTAGATACACCATGTGAAATACAGCTGACTGATTTGATAAGTCAGATATCAATTTTCCTTTCTTTTTTTTCTTTTTTAATTAATGCATAATTAGTAATAAAGAATAGTGAATTAGAATTGACAGACAAGAATAATAATAGGAGAAAGAACAAGGCCTTTATACAAATAATTTAGTCACAGCACATACATTTAAATATAATTATGTATTTGTTCATTGTATAATGCAATGGTAATAGAGTTCATCTCACAGACCATCAAAAGTGGTTTTTGAGCTCAAGATGAGGCTTCACAAAATTAATATTGAAGAGTCTAGAAGTTTATTTATTTTTATTCTTTTGTTTTTTGTTTTTTTACTCGATGAAAACAAATTAACCATAACCTTCAGACAGAATTGGTTTCTTAAATATGGATGTTTAATAAGAAAGAAAAAAAAAACTTGCATTAGTAGAGGTTAAAATTTCCCAGGCACTGTGCTGGAAAAAAAAAGAGTCAAAGCAACCTAGCAATCTCTCCTTTAATAAAATTGGAAGGTGCTGTTCCAGATTTGGAACCTCCAGGGACTAGGCACATCTGCTTCAATTTTATGTTGTGTCTTGCCCAATGGCAAAAATGATATACAAAATTTATATTTTTCACCAATGAGTCAGCCATTAAACTATAGATAAAAGCAAGTATTTTTGGGAATAATTTACAAGTAAAAAAATACATCAAAGATGACCATGTGAATGATAGTCAATATGATTAGGTTCTATTAAGAGTCATAGACATAATTCTTTTAGAGCTTTAGGCTGTTTCAGAGAAAAATACCTTTTGGCAAAATAAGCTAGCTTTGTTATAAAATACATTCTATCATGAATTCCTTCTTATTTTTTCAAGTGTGCTATCTTTAAACGTAACTTGATGGGATTATTTTTAAGCTTTGTAATTATTAAAAGTAAATTTTCTCATGCACTTGATTAATTTCCCAATACTTATTTTCCTATTTCTTCTGTATATACATTATTCTATAAAAAAAAAAGAAATATAAGCTTTAAGAAATAAAACATGTAAGCCATGTTAACGATGTTTAAAAAAATTAAAAATTCCTTCTTCGCAGACTATTGCTTCTCCAAAATCATCCCCCATCCAATTTTAGGATTCCCTACAATTCTCAAAATACTGGTGCAGAAAATTAGAATATAAACACTATATTTTGAATACAGATAAGAGATTTTACTATACATCATTTAACATATATATTGAATCTGGGTATGGTGGAGTAATGGATAGCAGTCTGGATTAAGGCATCAGAGAACCAAGTTTGAATTCCAGTCAAGTTCATTACACTCACTTACCCTCAGTAAAGGTATGAATACATCTCTTCTATCTCCAGCTATGGGTAAATAGCAGGACAGATTGGGTCGTTATAGCCTTGGGTGGCAACTGGTCTAGGAGAAGGACAACTCTGAATTCAAAATCTGAAGGTCTAGTGCACAGACTGAGAGTGACCCACACCATATTCCGTGGTCTTCAGCTATTGCTCAAGAGCATGGAGAGGATATGTGTGCCGCAAAGCTACCTGAAAGCCCACTGAAAGGATCATGAGGAAGAAGAATCAAAATCTGTTTCTTCAGCCTCCCCTCCAATGACAATTGAAGCTGTCAAGGGGCTGCTGATGATGATGATGATGATAGAAAAAACAAAGTACTTAAGAATAGTGCCTTTGGCATTTAGGCAGGGGATAAAACAAAGACATTTTTCAATTTATTTGAACTAAACAAAACATACTTAACACACAATTGTCATTTCTGAAGCACCTCACAAAGATTAAACTTGGAATTAATAGCTTATGAGTCCGTCCATGAAAATCATATCACTTCCACCTACTCAACCCAGGCATTTTCTTTTTTTGATAATGACAGGAATGGTGGTAGTGGTTTCATATATTTATTTTTATGCACATGGTAGTAATAATAATAATAATAATAGTAATGATAACAACAACAAAATATTTTACACAAAGTACTAGAAAAAAATTATAATGGGATTTTTTTCTATAGTTAATTTTTTTTTTTTGCTTTACTTTCTTTGGTCATGCTGTGATAACAAACATCACAATAGTAGCACTTGTATGAAACTTCAAGCATTTATCTATTTTGCTTTGCTACTTGGAGAAAACAGGAAAAACAATATAAAAGAAACTTTGCACTCTGCTGCAATTTAATAGTTTTTCTCCCCTCTCTCTCTCTCTCTCTTTTTCTCTGATTTCTCTGAGATTTTATCTTCTATGATGAGTCACATCAGGTAATGCCAAGCAAAGTGCAAGAGGAGAGTGTGTTATCGGTAGCCTTCCTGAAGGCCTGCCAGTCTCACCAATGTCAGCTGAGCCCTCCACCAATGTAAAAATCAATCCGTTTCCTCTGTGTGGAAATAAAAGAATTATGTTCCTACACTACCACCTATGGCAACAGAGTGCAGAAAGGTTCAGATAAATAGGTAACAGGTAAAATCAGAAACAGCTAATGAGAAATTGTTCAGCCATCCTTATGACTAATACTGCTAGTGGGAGACAGACCAGGTCTGCATTGCCAATACCTCAGAAACAAACAATGCTAACAAAAACTGATTGTAGTTACTTAGCAACAATCTGGTATGAAAATAGGAAAAGGGTAAAGCTTTAAAGTATTTTAGTTGGATAATTTTCTTGTTTTATAGAAAGAAACCAAGAAAACACATTCACACACACACACATTATTACTAATATTCTGGAACAGGTTGACAGACTAATAAAAATGTATATATGAAAATTTATAAAAATAAAGTAATTGTTATCATAAATAACACAGAATAGTTTTACATTGCAATATTTAATTTTTTTTTTTTTTTTTTTAAAATAGCAGAACAGGTTGAGTGGTAATCAGCTAAGGAGAAGGCCAACTCTGAATTCAAAATCTGGACATTCTCTATTGCCTGTGACATGCCAAAAAGCTAGGCCCAAGGGAAATGGATAATCTTTGTTGGACCTACACATACTGCCATAATTCTGCTTTTGTAAGAAAATAAATAATGACTGCCAAAACAAAAACCTCATGTTCTAAACACACTTCTTTTTCTTGTGTGTAATAATGTATTGCGGCATTATAGAAACGTTTTGCATTGTGATGGCCAATTATCCTCATATATTTTCAGTTTTTGTTTAAAAAAAAAAAAAAAAAAAAAAAAAAAAAAAAAATTGTCTGTATATTCTTAAGATTACATATTCCATTGGTAAGAAAGCTTCTTTTCAAGAACCACTTCTTTTTGGGACAGACTCCCGTATGGATGCTTCCCCAAACACTATAATCTTAACCTCTTCAAGTCTAAGGTCAATCATTATCTATCCTCCATATCCTCACTTCCTACTTCCTCCTCTTACATTCATTTTACATATCTCATTCAGTAATTCTCTATTTTGAATGGCTCTTGGGTGAACATTAGGATAAAAGTTAAAATGACTAAATAAGACACATACAATATATGAAATGATTTTTTTTGTTAAAGATAAAACATTATGTTAAAATATTTTTTTCATTATAAAGATAAAAAAGGTTTACACAAAGGACCATTTAGGTTGATGTTTGTTTCAGATTATTGTGTAAGGGAAAAGTTTGTCTGCTAATAGTATTCTTTCATAGAAAAACATTTTTCCAAAAATAACATTCCTATTATGTCACAGTGAACATAAAATGTAAATCGGTAAAAAATTGTGGGATGATTAAACCCATCACTTTTTATATCTAAAAATATAAATTGCAAAACTTAACTAAGGGTTCAGGTGAAAGAGGACAAGATTTACACCCAAATGTCATGTGATTGATGTTGTTGCTATGACTACAGGTATTTGATTTATATTTTCTGTCAAGTAAATACTGTTTACTGTCTGTTCATTTGCCTGTGACAAAAACATTTCTTTCATGAAATTTCCTTTCCACATTCAGTTTTCTTATTAAAATAATTTAGTAACAAAAATCTGCATTTTGTGTAAGCACATGTAAAGACACTCTCTCTTATATATATATATATATATATATATTTATGGGATAAAGTGCTCAATATCAGAGATAGAGCATATGTAAATATAAATATAAAAGTGAGCATTGAAGTCAACACTCAGAGGCGACCGGCTGTTTCATGCTAGACGCAATCGTCAGGCAGCCTGACGATTTCGTCTAGCATGAAACTGCCTGTCGCCTCTGAGTGTTGACTTCAAAGCTCACTTTAGATATATATATATATATATATATATATATATATATTAAATCTTTCTCCCACTATCAACCTCACCTTAACAGTGGGAATGGTAGGTTAAAAGATTATTTTTAAAAAACAGAATGATGCTCACTTAAATTCCAGCTGTGCTCAACATGCAAAGGCTCAGAATAAATGCTCCTGCTAGCATTTAAAAAGAAAATAAATGTTAAACAGTCAAACATGAAGAGAAATTAACAACACCTAAAACAACCCCCTCCTTCCTAAAAATGACTAAAGAAGTGACCGAAAGCACTTGGGACAATGGACAAATTTTGCACTCCCTTACTAGTCCCCCCAAATGAAAAAATGTAAGAATGCTGGAAAAAAATAAAAAAATTAATTAAATATTCCTCAGCTGTTATATTTAACAAAAGATGTTTAAAAGAAAGGTTGCTGCTCATATATATATATATATATATATATATATATATATATATATATATATATTATATATATATATGAGGCATACAGTCTATATATTTGTTAATGTTTTGCTGTAATTTAATATACATCAGTTATCAAAAGATGTTAATATATTTGTGTGTGTATGTATGTATGTAGTGGCATGAATAAGTTTGTAGCATAATGAAATTTACTTTACACAAGTTTTTTATTTTTTAACAGTCATATTATGTTAAGCACTTAATTCAGCATTCCTCTAATACTATAATCCTATTATACAGTAAAGATTTTAGATAAAACTTCAGCCAATAACTATCAAGCTATGAACTTATTGAACTATATATATATATATATATATATATATATATGACTGAAAAGAAATATTATATATATATATATATATATATATATATATATATATATATATATATATATATATTTATTTATTAAAGACATTTTTTATGTTTAACGTTCTTTTTATAGATACAAGTATTTAAGTAAATGCTCTGTTTATAATAAACAGTATTAAATAACATTTACCGGCCTGAATGTCCGAGAAATTTTCATAGAAATACTGACAACATTTCTTGCAACTCCTGCAGCTAAGATGGGTCCCCAAATGTAATGCCCTTTATATCTTTGGATCTTGTTAGTATGGCCAAGATGGGAGCCACATGGTCTGGGCAACACACAGCCTCCATATAACATCGCCCAGGACTATGTCTTGGAATGGTCAATCCAGTCCCCACCACACACACACACACACACACACACACACACACACACACACACAAAAAAAAAGACTGAATTTTGGACAAACTGGGCCCTACCTTTGTCCTGTGGTACTTTTGTTTTGCATGATAAACAGATGCTTACTATTGAAATGTTACTAGAAAAGTCAAGGCTCTTCAACAAAGTGAAATTTACACTAAATGATATTCAAGACTGAATAGAGTTTTACAACTAAAGCATTCAGGCATCTCCTGGGGCCCCTACCATGTCTAGATGATAACAGCACTCATGATTTACTGACGACATTGTTTAATTTTGGCATTATAACAGCCTAAACTGTCTTTGGAAGACATTCAGAAAAGATATTTGTATCAATTTTAAACAAGTATGAAGAAACATTTTCAGTTAGTAATTCACTACAATGAATTATTTCTACAAATAAATCTTCCAAGCATTTTATTTAATGAATCATTTACATTTCTAAAAGTGGATCATTTTCAATGCATTTCTTGTAAATATAGAGATTATTAACTTGTATTTTTTATTAAATATCATATTAAATAAACTGAAAACTGAATTGGGATAGCAAAAGATACCTTCCAAAAGCTAAGCAATGTATTAAGAAACAGAAAAATCTTGTTAGAAACAAAGAAAAGAGTACTTGATTCTTATGTAATATTGGTCCTACTATATGGCAGTGAATACTGGTCAATCTCATTAAAGATGAAGAAGAGTATTGAGGCAACAGAAATGTGGTTTGTACAGTAGAATGCTGAGAATACCATGGACCAAACAAGTGTACAATGACAAAGTTTTAGAGAAAATGGAACCACAAAGGACAAATCAAAAAGAGGAATCTTAAAGTCAAGAGGGAGAGATGAAGGCACTGAATAACCTACTCAATGAGCTGGGTTGGCAAACACGAATTAGAAGAGATAGTGAAAAAACAAAATTTACTAACAGCTACAAAAGACAGGAAATAGTGCCAAGCCATAATCACCCATAATCTGAAGGGACATAGCACATAGAATAACAAAATAAAATTAGCTTTGAAAAGTTCACTTTAAAATTATTTTAACTCCTGTTAATGATTCAATATAGCATTTGCTTCTTTGCAGTAGAAAACAACTAAAGCCTAACTTTATCCAAATCTATTAATAGTCTGGAGTCAAATGAAAACTACATTTCTCATTGGCTAAAAATGCTAAACAACATTCTGAAGGAGTACTATGAATAACGGTTAACGGGGAAAATGGAATACACTCCTATGATTGGCCAAAGCACCAAAGTCAAAAAATTAAACAAATCCCAATTGGTCAGAACTCATACATCATGATCTTGAGTCCCATAACTCATCAGAATCATAGAGGCACCACATGTACTGCAGCAGAAGTGGTGTGTCTTGGGCAAAACTGCCTGACAGAGCTGGTGGGGGGAGAAGAGATGGATTCATACCTTTCTCAAGTGTATTAGCACATAAGTGAATGTAACGAACCCAACTGGAATTGGAACTCAACTCTCCGATTCCTCAATCCAAGCTGCAATCCATTCAGTATACAACTTTTAAACTTGTATTTTTGGGTCTTCAGTTCTTCACTTTCCATAAGCAAGGATTTCCATTTTTGCCTAGCTGCTTTTTCCTGCCTTTTTTCTTCTCAGCTTTAAGGCATTGCTGTTCTGACATTGCAAGCACTGCAGAGAAGAGCTTTAGTCATGGGAATATTCCCAACACCTCCAACTGTGGTCAAATAGTGATAATGCCCTGTGCAACCAGTGTCTGTGGTTTCATATTGTCAGTGGAAATTTCCTTATTGACTGAGAAACCTTTCTCCACTGAGGCCTGCCCATGAGAGAGTACCAGTAATCTGTGAACAACTTTCCAGTTTTTTAGTATTCTTTGTTGCCAGACAAAAAAAAAAAAAGAACAATTTAAAAAAAAAAAAAATGCAAAACTCTTTGTACTGACTGATGATGTCATCACAATCAGACTTATTTTCTGTTCATCATGCTGGAAAGACATCTTTTTAGACTGTTTTCTGTGGTGGATTTTTTTTTTGCAAATGGATCCAGGATTCACCCATGCAAGTGACCTTACAAGAGGGTATATAAGGGGAGACTTTGCCAGAAGTTTATCAATGATGGTGATGAACATTTTCTTTGTTGCAATTCTGCATGCAAACAGATCTTTTGTTGACACATTTCTGTTTTAGGATAAATTTTGCATAGCCCTATCTGCCAGGAATCAACACGATCTTTGAAGTATCTTTATGCATAATTGAGTTTGACAAAATTCTTACAAAGTCATTCAGTTTGGAAAATGTAATTATCTTTTTTTTAGTGTGTTCTTCCTTTACAAATCTTAACAGTTTCATGATCGTGCAAAAAAGATCATCTGCATGGAAAGGAAACAACAGTTTATTGCTCTGATATTTTATCCGAAACGGTTCAATGTTTTTAAAAACAGGCACTGATAAATTTTTTGAGATTCTACCAAATGTATTTTATTACTATAAAATAATTTATTATTTTCCTTTCAACTACAAATTCAATGAGGGCAAATTAATTTATCTTTGACAGAGATGTTTACTTGTCTCAGACACCTTTTATCTTTGTTTTTCCACTTTTCTTGTTGAGTGTGGGTAGTAGCTAGAAGATACGCCTTCATATTCTTTCTCATCACCTCGACGAGAAAATACAGAAGTAACTACGAGGTCATGAACTCCTTTCTAATTAAGGAAACAAACTACCATTTGCAATAATTGTCAAATATTACTGGCGACTATATAAAAAACAAAAAATTCTTAAAGGACAATTTTACCTTGTAAAAAAAAAAAAAGAAAAAAGAAAAAAGCCAGATTTCTCGAATTTGGCATTCTGACTTTCATGAATTGAGAAAAGGGATGTGCAGGGCAGCAGCCCAATTTTAAAAAATTCCAGACTTTTCAAGGAGCTTTTGAGCTACTGCTGTTTTTCCAAGACTTTTCAAGCCCTGGAAAAGGCCCTGTCAATTTTCCAGGACTTTTCAAGGTTTCTATGAACTTTACAAACCCAGTCCATTAATCCACTGTGCCTTCATACATAGGATTGAATGAAAGGATCTCATTTGCATAAGCACAAATATTGTTACAATTCTCGCAATCATGTGGAAGCTATGGCAGAATGCTTGTCAAAAAAAAATAATTGTTCTCGGCTAGGTCGATTGGGAGAGAAAATCTGATGTTATGGAAGTCTGAAACTTTCTCTGACCCAAAAAGACATCACTGAGGAAGCATTCTGATGTGCAATATTTGCATATAAAACATATATACAAAATACATTAAAATACACTACTTTCAGTTTGTGCTTCTTTTTTTTTTCTTTTCTTTTTAAATTAAGAATAATGAAATTTTAGTATAAATTCTTTTTGATTTCTCTGGATAAGTTTGTAGCTTAGTGTTATTTTTCTTTAAAGAATATATATATATATATATATATATATATATATATATATATATATATATATATATATATATTTCTATTTGCTCAGATGCAAATCTTGAACATAGTATAAACTAAATTCATCTGTCATATTTGTAATCAAAAAATGAAATTTAAATCCTACTTAACAAAAAATAGTTACACATTTCTAGGATTTTGTTAATCTAGATTAAAAGTTTCATTTTTCTGGTATATCTCATTTGGGAGTTTTATGCCCTTCAAGTGAGGCTGTAGATGCATATAATCCAGCAAATCAACATCTTTATATTCAATAGCTAGCTACCCTCATTTTCTAAGCACACCCATCTGCAAAGGTGGTTAGCCAATCCCTGTTGCAAATGCTTGTTCAGGTACATTTTTTTGTTTCTTCAACACACACGGAGTCACCTTGTGATTGATACTGCAACTATGCTGAGCAAACTTTAGTTACAGTTTCTAGGAGAAAGGGCATAATCTAGCATGATCAGTAGTTTGAACAATGCCAATACACTCAAATACTCTGTCATGATGACTTACAACTGTGTTAGCACAATCACTGACAGTTTCAAACAATTCCATTTGACCAATTTCGCTGACAAGGCTTGGATCAACCTGTGGTGTAATTTTCAGGCACTTTCCAAAGGCGCCACACACAGAGGTCATCTTCAAAATTGATTAGGCTTATGGTAATATCACTTTGAAACACCGGTTCCCATATGATCACCAAAGTTAAGCAACCCTGAGCCTGGTCAGTACCTAAATGGGTGAGTGCTTGGGAATAGCAGGAGCTGTAAGCTTGGATGTGTGGGTGGTGTAATGGATAATGGCTCAGAATTGTTAATCGAAGAGCTAGGTTCCAATTTCTGTTGGGTTTGTTATATTCACTTTTATGCAAATCTCCTTGGGAAAGGTATGAATCTGCCTCTTCTCCTTCAGCTATGGATTAATCAGTAAAACTTACAATCAAACTATTTTCTAACTTTATATCAGGAAGTCACTTTCCTGACAAATTGACCATGGTGAGATTTGAACTCAAGTCTCAGGTTCGAAAAGTGAATGTTATAACCACTCAGCCATATGCCCTTTATATCCACTCATCCCCACCCCAGATCTATCTACTTATTTGTCCAATTATTTACTGTAATCTGTCCACAGCACATCAAGGATCAAGAACTGAAATACTGTCTAGGACTGCACAGATAACATCAGCAATGACAAAAACAAAAGCCATCTGGCATGGCAGAAATGCTTTCTTCAAATCAAAGATCAGACTAATCCAATAAATATAAAATAAAAAAAAAAAAAAAGGTTCAAAGTCAACAACAAGAGATTCCTTCAATATTGTAGATGTAAAGCTTATAGTTGTTGGCTGTACATTGATTATAATTAATGTTTGGGATCACTAAATTGTAGCAAAGTAAATGTGTTTAGTGTTGTCAAGTTTAAATACTGGATTCGGTGTGAGTGAAGATAAAACAATAAAAAAGTAACATTTAATACAATAAATCCCATTTGGACATTAATGCAAAGAAGAATAAAATACAATGTTTTCATGTAAATCAACAAAAGACAGCAAAAAAAAAAATAAAATAAAATTAAAATAACCTGTTCACAGTTGATCAATACTATAGAGAAACTTTGAGAACAATATATAAGTTTCTAAATTCACAACAAAAATTAATAAAATTGATCAAAAACAAGGATCATGTTATTTCTTAAATGAAGTCTGAAAAGGATATAAAATTATAAAAGCATAATTTGAATGCATGGTCATCAGTAAAAAAAAAAAAAAGAGCCTGAAATGTGATTTGCAGGTTGGTGACACTAAAATCAAGCATGCATGGAAGTTTAAATATCTGGAAAGTGTTTTGATGGAGGACAGTAGGTGTGACACTGAGATCTGAAGATGGACTGGGATTGCCAAGGATGCATTCCAAAAGCTGGATAGAGTACTGTGAGACAAGATGATTTCTTTGGTGACAAAGAAAAGAGTACTGAGCTCTATGTGACATCTGTCCTCTTATACAGCAGCGAATGTTGGACGGTCTCCTCAAAGATGAAGAAGAGACTCGAGGCAGTGGAGATGTGGTTCTAAGAAGGATGCTAAGGATATCATGGAGTGAGCAACAATGAGATCTTGGAAAGGATGCAAACAAGAAGGAAGCTTATACTTAACATAAAGAAGAGACAAATGAAGTTTCTGGGACACATAGTGAGAAAGGAGGGCCTGGAGAATCTGATACTCACAGGTCGAATAGAGGGAAAAAGAGACAAGGGAAAGCAATGCATGACATACTTGGCAGGGTTGGGCAAGTGGATGGCAGAACATGGCCTGGAGAAGTTGGTAGAGGCATGAAACTTACTGAGAGTTACAAGGGATAGGGGGAAGTGGAGAGCCATGATCACCTATGTCCTGAAAGACATGGCACATAAAAAGAAAGAATTTAACTATTTATAACCTTTGATTCACAAAGGTGGCAACACTCACTCCTAATGGAACAGTGAGGTATTTTATGTGTCAATTTTATTTACAAAGTGTGGAATTAGTAGACACATGTATGACTACATTTTTGCCAATAATACTAAAATATTTGTTTCTTTTGAATTTTAATTGTGCTCATATGAGCTTGCTATAGAACCCATATAGTTTTAATTTTACAGAAAGGACTCCTTGGTTTAGTAGATTTTAGTTAGTGGCATATCAACCTCTATAATGCTGAAATCTAAATATTTTGAACACAATTTTATGACTTCAACTAAATATATTATGAATGCAATTGTGTAGCTTCAACTACAGATCAAATGTATGGCTGGTCATTTTACTATAAAAACATATTTTTATACTTCCACTGTGTTTTGATTTTGTTTTGGGATTCACTAATATATAGCTGGGGCTATAACAGGTGATACCCCCCCACCCCAGGTCAGGGTGGACCTGGGAACAACAGCAATTAAGAGGTGGTTCCATGCTCCTCAAAACCTCCAGAGGCCTTGCTGCCAGATGTAGTCTATCATCATACCCAGAACTGTCTTTGTTACATGAGTTTCATCACTCAGAGTACAGTAAAATTAGATTTGAGGATTAGAGCAATGGTTCAGATAAGTACTTAAAAAAAAGAAAAAAAAAAAAGATACTTCAAGACATAGACAATGAAATGAAAATAATTTACCTCTATAGATTTAAAAAAAGTTCAATTACAATTCCCTGAAGGTTACCAGGCTTGACTGACATTTGAATGTTGAAGGACACAATGGCTGAAACATTATGATAAAGATAAGGACTATAAATCATAACTCCTTATCCAAAAAATTCAGACAGAAATAAAAAGTCACTACAACACTTTCTAATTTTTTCTACAAATCTTTCTCTTATTTATTCCTTTATTTCTTCCATACTATATATTTAGCAATAAAAAATCATCCCAATTCTATTCATTTCTTTATCAACATATTTTTGTTTATAGGAAAGACCCCCCCCCATCAATACTGGAAAGGGAAATAACAGCTTGACTTGAGAAACCTATTTTCCTGAAAAATTGTTTTAAGAGAAAGATTTTATAAATTTCAACTGACAAGAGTATTGGCTGCCCAGTCAATGAATTCTGAATGTTTCTTTATAAGGAAACAATTAATATTATCATTACTCAACCAAATCCACTCTTATCTTTCCATCTATCATTCTCTTTGACCAATTCTCTCTATTTTTATCCATTAATCTACAAATGTCTCTTTCCAGTCATCACTGTTTTTAACAAGTGTTCAAAGATAACTACCTTACCTCTCATAGAACCAGCTGTATCTTGCCATTATCAAGTAACATTGTACAATCTACTTTTATCAGAGCAAAACCATTGCAAGACATCTCTTCCAAAACCAGTTAATCACAGGATGACATGTTGGCTATCTTCCATGGTTGTACCTCCTTTCCTTAAAGTACATAACATGTCATCATGCTGTGATCATATCTGAAATGTCATCAATTGACTTGTGTTTGTTGAACTGAACATTGGTTAAGCATAAATATCTATTCCACAAGAGTTAAATAATGTTGAATGACTAGAGAGAAAAAAAAAAAAGAATTAGAAGAAAGCAGAAAAGAAAACAAAGACCAGAAGTAAAAAGATTAAAAAAGTAATTAAAAAAGAAAGAAAATTAGTCAAATGAAGAGAATTGAAAAGAACAGATACTACACTTAAACAAAAGCCAGAAAATAAAGATTATGCTCAGGATGATAAAAATGAATAGAAAAAATAAAATGTGATTTAATCAAAGAACTAACTTGAAAACACTTTGTATATGAAGGAACCTGAAATTATATATATATATTCATACACGTTTCATTAAATAATATAGACAAGTGTTGTCTATTTATTTTATGTAAATTTTTTTTCGTAACTTCTGATAAGTTTAATAACATTATCGTTGAAAGAAAAAAGAAATTCACTATAGTGATCCATATTTTTTTAATACAATCTAAGCTTTCGGCTTACTTAAGCCATTGTCAAAGATGTCAATTACAACATATTAAGTTTTCTTTTGCTATTTCAATTTGCCTTTTCACAAGGCTACATCTATATATGTCTATATATGCCTACAATACTATCAATACTTGGAATTACAAATGTAAAAAAACACATGTAAAAAAAAAAAAAACGCACACACATTTAGAAGAGAGAGAGAAAATCACCTTTGATAAAGGCTAAACAAATAGCTGAAAGTGCTTGGATATGCAGAACCTTTGGACAGTTTTTACATACTTGGTGTCCAGAAAAGAAAACACTTGTACAAAGATAAGAAAAATTAAATAAAGAGCTTAATTGCAGTACCTTGTCAGTTATCTTTAAAGAAACCATGTATAAAAGAGGGGTTGCTGCCTAAATGCACAATTATCAAACTACACAACCCGGCAACTAACAGGGAAAGTAACACTAGTTATTCAACGAAACTTGCCTCAATATATATTATTAATAAAGTAAGTGACAAGAGGAAAGCATTTTATGCCAAAATGTTTCATTCCTTGGGGAACTTTTATCAAGGCAAATTTGGAAATTTTATTTAAGAACTTGTATTTATATACAAAGAAAAAGTAATGTTGAGAAAAAATAATATTATCCATTCAAACATTATTTTACTTAACATGCTAAAAACTTATGTTACTTAACGACCTTCATAGATTTCCCTTCCTTAAAAGCCACGAGAGTTTTGAATATTTTAGAGCATTCTATAATTCAAACTTGAATGCATAATGTTACTTTTTTGTGTATAAATATGGCTTCCTTAATAAAATTTGTACATTCGCCTTTGTCAAGAAATGAAACAAGATTTTTTCCTCTTGTCATTTCTTTTATTAAGAATGGCTTTACAGATCCTTTTTTATTTTATATGTGAATTTTTACTTTTAAGTTTTATTATAGATTTATCTTATCCTGATGCACAGATCTCTTTCCAGAAAATTTTCATGTTGTTCAACTTTTTATTTATCTATTGATGCACTATATTTTTTTTAGTACTGAACAATTTATTTGCAAAAATCTGTTGACTTTGAACACGTTACACTCCATTAATTTACTGGTTGACATGTTTTATTAAGCGTAAACTTTGTTATTATTATATATGATGGTAGCTGTGACTTGATTTCAAGCAATATCATCGCTTGATATAGGCAGCACAAATGTTGCTTTTTAGTCCTGTAATGGTCTTACATTCTTTTTACAGATGTGGTAATATAAGGTGTCTTTTGCAGTAGTTGTTAAATAGATGTAGCATAACACGTAATGAATGACTTAGTTCTTTCAGTACATCTTTTTGATTTTTGATATATAATGCACACACACACACACACAATTGAATTTTTTTCAATCATTTCACTCCAAGTAAGGCAATAAAGCCACTAAAATGCAAGGAGTTACTGAGTGTGAAAGAATGAGAAAAAAGAAAAACATTAAAGAAAGAAAATAATAACAAAACAAGAATTAAGACAAAAGAAAATGATTGACATTGAATTTAAATTTTTGAAAATCAAAGTTGACAGGAAAGCAAGAGTTTGGCAAGGGGTTCCACAAATAAGAAGTGTGAGAGAAGAAACTGTTTGCATAGAACTTATGGTTACAACTGTGAAATGATGAAACCTAGTTGCCAATCTAGTACTGTGTCTTAAATTCCTAAAAGTATAGAGAAAAGTTCATCAGATCAGTTACAATATGATGGTGAGGAAGTGAGTGAAGCCAAGATGCCAGATCAGGACCAATAAAATTGCAGATTCTTTTGGATTTCGTCAAGAATCTCTAAATATATAGCAGAAGCACTTTATACTAATCTAAAAGTTGTAATAATCTTATGACATAAGATTAAGGTTCCTCAAAGAAATACCCCCAACAATACAATTCCATATAGAGGTAGTAATCTTGAATAAAACTGAGGTTATATTGAAATATTTACCAGAAAGATAAATATAAAGTAAATCTTTTCTTTTTTTCTTTCTTTTATATCTATCATTTTATGCTCTACAATCCAATGATGAAAGGTCATAGTGTAATTTATAATAATTCATTCAGTCATGTGCCATGCGTGATACAAACGTAAGCGATCATGTATCTTTCGATACATGACTGATGAGGCAGATTTTTTTTCCCTGCAGTAGGTTTCCATTCCTTTCTGTAGTAGGCCAGTTGCCATCCAAGGCTATAGAACCCAGTCTGTCCTGTTATTTACCCATAGCTGGGGGAGAAGAAGAAGATTACATGCTATACCCTTTCCCAAGGGTATTAGCACATAAGTGAATGTAATGGATTCAACTTGAATTCAGCTCTCTGATTTTTCAATCCAAGCCACTATCCATTACTCCACCATGCCTCCTCTTCTATAATAATTACATTTCCAATATTGATAGAAGTAAAAAAAAATAATTTCCTGCTTAATAACAAAAGTTAAGCAATATCTTATTAGGTCAGTACCAAGAGAATTTTTTTTTAAGTCAGTATAAAAATTCATACTTATTATGGCTTAGTTTGGCTTGAACAAAGTCTTGGTGTGGTTTTTCAATTAATCAATGGCTCACAGGTGATATTAAAACCTGTATAAGAAAAGCATGCTTTTCCATGGCAATAGAAGATTTGGTAGCCACTGGGAACTCTGGCCTAGAGAGGTTGCTTCTTTTTTTTATCTTGCTTCACCAGAGGGTACCTAAGAGATCTTGTGCCTCACTGTTGCTCTGTCAAATGCGTCTGTTACTAATTAAATCTTTGTAGGTCCTTTTTAAAAATTTCTTATATTTCTTCAGTGGGGACCCATTTCTCTATCAGTCAGAGGTTCCTCCTATATGCAGTGTCCATTCAAAATGTTGGTGGTCATGGCTTGCCACAATTTCCTATCTTTTCTAGCTCTTCTCTAAAAAGGAGAGTCTTTAGTAAACAACAGTCCTCCATCTTTGCCACATGAAAAGATCACTGCAATTGTTACTCTTAAAACAGCTTTAACACTTGTGTCTATTAATGCAATAACCATAGTATAAACTCACAAAAATATTACTTTTTATTAGTCTTCATCTGTTTTATATGAAAGCCATATAGTACATCCCAAAGTATTTCTCTTCTTTTTTTTTATGCAATGTGTCTCCCCTTTTGGACAATCATCACTTTCCACAACTTCTTATCCTTTGTAGTTATAAACAATGTTTGTCTTTTTACTATCCCTCCTACTCTATTTTGCCATCCATTTATACAAGCTTGTTAGGTAGGTTACTTGCTGTTTCTCTATGTGACTCAATATGTCTTGTGAGTGTCAAATTCTCCAAGTCTTCTTTTATGTTCCCAGATATTTCCTGATTTAAACAGTAAGTGTCCTTTTTGTTTTTATTTTCCTTAAAACTTCCTTCTGTATTGATACGTCTTTGGTATTTTTAACATCTTTTTATAGAACAACATCAATGTTGTCTAAAGTTCGCTCTTTCTCTGTTCTGCATTCATTGCCATATAAGAGGAGTGATGTTACATAGTAGTTCAGCACTTTTTTCTTTATTTCTCTTGCTTCATGTCTCCTCTTCATCTTTGAGGAAATTGTCTTGCATTCACTGCCATATAGGAGGACTGATATTATATAGTGGTTCAGCACAGTTTTCTTTGTTTCTAATGAAATTTTCCTGTTTCATAATACTTTGACTTTTGGAAAGCAATTTCACTAATCCAATGTGTATTCTTATACTTTTACTAAAAGTAATCAGATGCTTTCTATAAAAAAAGCTGTAAAACTACTTAGTATTTGTTAACAATCTTACAGCATTTATGGCTTTATACCAAACTATGGTATACTTTAGTTAATATAATTGAAAAAAAAATCAGTTGAATTTAGAAAAAAATGAATACACAACTATCATGGTTTGTTTTGGTTTATTTTGTTTTACAGCATATCAACCTCAATGGGTTATTTAATACCAACGAAATATTTAAGATATGTCCTGTATGAATAGAATATGTATTCTTTGTAAATCAGTTTGTAGATCAAGTTTCATTGACATATTTTTTCATTGCTGGTAAAAATTTTTTTCCAAAAATATATTGCTGATATTTTTTGTCTTCAAAAAAGTATTGCTGGTATTTTTACTATAACAATTTATTTTTATACTTTCATAGTGTTTTTACCATAGTTTGAGGGTTAACTATTTGACCATAGCTGGGACTATGACTAGAATGAGAAAAAATCATGTCAAACATGAAAAATGCTGATAATGCTTTATAATTTTAAATTGTGGCATCTTTTTCTATTCCAATTTCACAAAAAAAAAAAAACAAAAAAAAAAAAAAAAAAAAAAACATTAAATAGACTTGGATGTTTAAAAAAAAAAAAACAAAAAAAAAACTGTGAAATAAAAAAGGTTAATGTAATTTTATATGATAAATGTGAAAAGATCCTTAATCTTACAATTTCTTTATTTCTGCTAATTCCTTATCTGGATGTACATGTTAAAGAGATCATGTATTGAGAACACTGTAAGAAGAGATCAACAAAAGACTTCAGAAAGTGAGAGGTTAACATATAATGGGTCATTTCTTAATACATAAATTATAAACTACCATATCTGTATCTCTCGCCCATTCCATCCCACTCAATATTCTATGATATTGTTAAAGGAAGAGTTTACATTGAAAATCACAAAGCATATCTCCTTAAACTGATGATGGAAAATACAGGAAAAAAAGATGGAGACCCTGTATTATATAAATATTTACACAATCCTTACAACAATATACAAAACAACTTTCTTCCTTTCAAATGATTTTATACATTTTTCTTTATTTATCCCTTTTTTTTTTCTTTTTTCATTCATTTCAACTTTCTTTATTATTGTCTTTTATTTTTTTCCTTTTGCTTACTTTTATTTGGATCATTATTTTTTTTCTTAAATTTTTTCTTTTTTTTCCAACAATAAAATTTATCATAAAATGAAACAAATACATATACCCACTAAGATGTATATGAGTTTACTGAAATCTTGATCCACTCAAAATCTTTTTTTTTTTTTTTTTTTTTTTAAATTAACAAAGAGTCATACAAAGGTGGAGAGTTCTATTCTTTATAAACAGGCTTCTCTTAGCATTCATAGCATTCTTAAGATTCTGTAAAATGAATGAGTGAATAATGAAAAGAACAAATAAATGCAGTATTTTTTTATAATAAATATGTAAAAAGTTTTTAATCCAGTGATCAAATTTTACTTCATGGAAAATCATAAAACCAACAATCTAGTTTCTAGTAAATAAAGTGTTAAATGACTTAAGATAACCAAGCAAGAATAACTTGTAAATGCTTTTTCCCTACTACAATAGTTCAAGTCAGTGATTCTTAACCACCATGCCATGGCACACGAGTGTACTACATGATCCTCTTAAGTGTATCATGAAATATTTTTATGGCATACATGTGTGTGTGTGTGTGCGCACAGAAGTAGTAATGGTATAGCATTAGTTTTTAAATAAATGAATAAATATTAAACATTTTTCTTTTCAAATAATTCAAGTCATAAGACTACACTCAACTGAAGAAGAAACAAGGCCTGTTTATCACCCATTTGACCAAACATTGAAGAAATCATGAAAAACCACCAGGCACAGGTTTCACACTAAATAAACTGCACAAATAGTTGAATAGAGACATTGAAATAAAGAAAGTTCATATTTTGTGTGTGTATTTTTAAAAAGTCCATGGTTTTATTTCATAACATTTAAATCTATAACCTTTAAAAATTTTGCTAAGTGTGCCATGATATTCTCATTTGCTCCTAGGTGGGCCTTTAATGTAGTCAGTCAATTACTTAGACATGTGCCATGCATGATACAGGCTTAGGCAATCATGTATCTTTTGATACATGACTGACAAGGCAGATTTTTTTCCATGCAGCAAGTTACTATTTCTTTCTGCAGTAGACCAGTTACCATCCAAGGCTATAGAACCTGGTCTGTCCTGCTATTTACTGCTGGAGGGAGAGGAGGATTCATACCTTTCCCAAAGGTATTAGCACGTAAGTGAATGTAATGGATTCAACTAGAATTCGAACTCAACTCTCCGATTCCTCAAGCCGAGCATCTATCCATTACTCCACCGTGCTTTAATGTAGTATTGTTGCATTAAAAATAATGGGTAATAATAGTGTCATGCATTATTCTCTTGGGTAGAGAAGCTAGACTTAAGGCTAAGATGAAATTGGGGTGGGAAACATATTTGGAGTCCTACGGTATTAGGAAAAGATGGAAGATTGAGGAGGAAAAACTCCTGGTAATAATTAGGACTACAAAAGATTAAATCAATTCAATAATTAATATGATTTGGAACAAGTACCTGTAGGGATGATTGTGATGGTAAGATTTTAGTGAGCTAAGCTAAAATTGGTTTCAAGTTACAAAGACTTCTCCATGACATTAATCAAGATTTTACATTAGGCATTTTTCTAGAGAAACTATTTCCATCAGGCAATTTTAAAAGAAAAATAATAAAAGTGATTCTGAGTAGAATCTTGTATTCAAAGATGAATTAATATTTAACTGTTAATTTACTCTAGCATGATTAATCTATTATACTAGCAAAATTTAGATATTTTATAAAAACAAATACATTACTTAACTCCATTTGAAATAATTTAGATTAGGCCTAAAAAGGCCATAAACTCTAATTCCTATTATGGGGTTGGATCAATATGTTCAAAGTTTGATATAGCTAGTAGATGAATTTTTACCTT
Organism: Acanthosepion lycidas; assembly: GCA_963932145.1. Taxonomy (NCBI): domain Eukaryota; kingdom Metazoa; phylum Mollusca; class Cephalopoda; order Sepiida; family Sepiidae; genus Acanthosepion; species Acanthosepion lycidas. The sequence goes on from OZ010612.1 coordinate 35,787,902, forward strand.
CAGCTTTTACAGTGTGATTGATGGTCAAATGTTAGTGCAAGTGCATTGATAAGAAAAGCGATTACGTTGAAAAATATTTGTGTAAAATAATTTTCTTTTCATCATTAGTTTAGAGAATTAACGATGTATCTATGCCCAATGAAATCTTTTTAAAATATCTTCAAAAACTGAAAGCTAATTCATTTTAAGAAGCCCAAATAACTAAATGGAATTTAAGGCTATTAATCATTCAAAGGGCTTCATTTTTTTTTTTTTTTTTTATAATAAAAATGAAACCATTAAACCATTTAGATAGTCAAACATTATTTAGATTTAACAAAACATCTAAATTATAAAGAAAGCATGTCTTGGTCCAAAATGCAGTGTTGATTTCTATGTTCACATATTTTATATCTACAAATACTATCCTTGATATAGACAACTCTTACCCCCATAAATATAGCAAATTATATATATTTCACTTCTTTTTAAATGGCTAGCGGTGTTACCTGAAAGTACTCAGATATGAGAAATTTCATATCTTAGCACCAATCAGAAACAAAAGTGTTGAAGAGATAAATAAAAAAAAAAAAAAATGAAAATTTTACTGGGTTTTTAATAAAACTTGCATGTGCACACACACACACCTATATATATATATATATGTACACACACACACACACACACACACACCTCTCATTAACAGACTAATAGGGGAAGGGAGTGGTCCATTAAAGCTAATTGCTCGTAGATGGGAAGGGATTATTTTTGAGTTATAAAACCACTATAATAACTACCAGTAGTTATGATCATAATGCAAATACTATAAATATGTATATATGGTGTAGATATATACTCTATAAATAATAGATCCCTCACAGCTACTTTCTTACACACTAAAGTATCATACTTTATATACTGTATAACTGTCCATGTTTACAGTTAAAAGGCCTGCCGCCACCACCAAGCGGTCACTTTGAGAACAAATATGACTCGTTCCACTAAGCCCACAAACTTTGAAATACATCGCTGACAATTTCGAAGTTTTTTTTCCTGCAGACTTTTTTTTTGAATTTTTTTTATTTTACCAGCAGATTTTTCCCATTGCATCGAAAGTCTGTTGATGGTGGGGGTCTGTAGATGAGAGGTTTGTCTGTATAAAATATATATATATATATGTGTGTGTGTGTGTGTATATATGTTTTAAAATGATGAAGCACATTCTTTTTCTTTAAAAAGAACCTTTTTGTCCAACACTTCTTCAGAAAGATTTGCTAAAAAAAAAAAAATAAAAAAAAAATCAATATATATATATATATATATATATATATATATATAGAGAGAGAGAGAGAGAGAGAGAGAACCCTGTATATAACATCGAAGTATGAAACAGTCACCATGCAGTCAACACTGTAAAGGAGAGAGAGAGTTTGTTGGCTTGTTGATTTATTTTTCTTTTTTTTGTACAGCTAATCAACTCATTGTGGGTTATTAAAAGTTGAAACGTATTTTAGATTATAATTATTATTATTATTATTATATTTGTGAGGGGGAAGTGAGTATTATATTATATTTTTTTTTGGGGGGGGTAACAATGATTTTTTTTAAAATACAAATCTTACTATTTACCCCTTAGTTGGGGAGAGGAGCTGGATTCATGTTTACCCAAGAATATTTCCACAAAAGTGAATGTAATGAACCAGACTGGGATTCAAACTTGGCTCTCAAATTTCTCATTCTGAGCCATTATCTATTACACCACCCACACATCCACTATATGAGAGAGATAATGATGTAAAATCTATGTAAGTATCTAAAAAGATAATTACATATATTTGCTAAAATGTTTAGTCTGAGAGTAACACCAAACTGAAGAGATATTCTGTCATATTGGACATCTCTACTTAGATTTTCTTTGTTGTTGATTTTTGTTTTCATTCAAGAATGGCACAATGCAAATTTAGTCACACTTTACGACATGAGGTTTTTGAATCTCAATGCTACATTTGCTCTTCAATATTTGCTCAGCGGCTGGTCAAGACCAAACTATCTCCCACACCCCTCCGAGACTGGACATTCTCTTTATTAACTCTTTCTTTACACAGGAACGATTGAGATTTAATTTCCTGGACTTGTATGTCCAGTTCTGACCAACCTCTATTCTGCCCTTAACTATACAGCTTACTATAGGGGAGGAGACGTCTAGAGATGGAGCAATGGTCAGCACTGGATACAAAGGACAGAAAGCAAAGAAAGCACAAGGAGGCATGTCACAGAGTTGGTTGCTTTAGGCAGAGTCTGTACAAGGTTTCCTTGTATGTAGTTATCTTTCAGCCCCAGGTAGAGGAAGTTGACTGATGGTGAGCGTACCATGACAACATGACTAATTTGGAGACACTATGCTTTGTATTTGTAGTACATCTCCAGCCCCTCTCCTATCAAGGTGTCAGTCAAATCTCTTGATGTTATCATTCTTGTGAATATTACATCCTCCTAGTCTCATCATAGCCATCGTAACTGGATTTGGGTAATCACAAAGTCACTGTTGTAAAGAAAGAATTGAACAACAGCAGAAAAGGCTTCACCCAAGATGGAAATATCAATGAAGTTATTTATAACTTTTGCTAGAGTAGCAATTGCATAATAATTCAAAATGATTAATTGATTTGTTTTTTACGACTTATCAACCCTTTTCAGGTTATTTAAAACCAGAAAATATTGTAAGATTGTAAGAATGTTTCTTTTGGGGATAATAATAATTTAGTGATACAAGTCTTACTAATTATCCCATAAATGGGAGTAAGAAAAGGTGGAGCCATACTTTTCCCAAGGTTATTTGAACATAACTGGAACTCAACTCTCCAATTTCCAATTCCAAGCCATTAACTATTTCATCACTCTCACACCCAAGCTTACAGAACATGGTATTCCCAAGTTGTCACCCATCTAGGTACTGACCAGGCTCAACATTGCTTTATTTGGGTGATCAAATAGGAACCAATGTTTCAACATGATATGGCCATAATGAAGACTCCAGAAATGTAGTTCTGAATATTTATATGTTTACAAGTGGTGACAAAATTCTTTTGTCACCACTTCTAAACTTATATATATATATATATATATATCCAAGTACAAGGTTGGTATAGATGGAATAAAATTCCAATAACCAAAAACACTATTCTTAAAAGAGTGCTCAATACTGAGTAGAGCAAATAATATTTATTCAAAATTATAACATATGCATGTTATAACATCACTACAAAAATTTCAATTCTGTTTCAACATTACTGGTGTCTTATCAAGTGATGGTGTTGATTGTAAAATAAAGGGTTTTAAGAGTTCAAAAACCAACCAAACCCCACAGTAGGAAACATTGTTACATAACCTATGAAGACCAATCAGAATACAAGTATATGATAATTCAAAATAATGTGACAATATACCCAAAATACAATCTTAAGTTAAGATTAAATTAAATTAGAAATTAATATAATAAATAAAGTTTTAATTTCACAGTTAAATTTAAAATTAAAAATTACAAATGTCAAATTCTAAATCTAACTGAGCATCAAGTTTAACATTACAAAATTATTCAGAAATGAAACTAGGAGAAAAAATATATTTTTTCTCTTAGTTTGTCATAAATAATTTCCATTCATCAACCTTATGATTAAAAAATACGATACAATTACATTTTATTTAACTATATATTCCCCACTATTTACAATGACTTGTTGCCCCTTTCAGGTAACTCTTTGATACCTTTGGGGTAAAATTCCGCAGGTTTTGATGTAAAAAATCTTTCAACAAACTCTAATTGGGTTTTCATTAGAGAAAGTTTTCCTCATCAAAATGTTTGGCAGCAATAAAAAAAAAAAAAAAAAAAAAAAGTGGTAATAATTGGTTGGTGCAAAGTTAAGTGAATATGGCAACTCGGATATAACAGGCAAAATGAGTTCCAAAATGTTTTTCCAGGCTTATTCTTAATGTATGCAGCCTTGTGTTGTCAATGAACAACATTTTTCCTTTCTTTAACTGTGTACGCTGCCACACAAAAACTAAAGTATGTTAGTATACTCTAAAGTTCTTAACTACTACATATGATTAGCAGTTAAGATGATACATTCATCATTACAATTGATTCTCAAAAATGGAAATAATTAATTAATCTGTTTCTGTTTACATAGATGATTTCCTAGCAATGATAAACACGTGCATATAAAACGCTAGAAGCAAAAATCGCACCGCAGCTCATCATCATCATCACTGTCTTGTCCGTATATTGCTTAATATGTTGTACAGTAATTGACATCTTTGATAATGGCTTATGTAAGCCGAAAGCTTAGATTGTATTAAAAAATATAGATCAATATTGTGATTTTCTTTCATTTAATGATAATGTTATTAAGCTTATCAGACATTATGAAAAAAAATTTACATAAAATAAATGGACAACACTTGTCTGTATTGTTTAATGAAACATGTATGAATGAAAAATTGCTGCCTAAATACACACTATATATATATATATATATATATATATATATATATATATATAGTCATATTTGACATATGAGGGTCAAGCAGCTCAGTTCCTAGGAACTGACAGCCCAGACATATTTGATTATAGTGGTAAAGGCTTTGTGCAGAACCAAGCATACTTTTTGAAGGGCTGAATACAGAGACCTGGTGCACCACATGCCACAAGGTCCCCAAACGACCCTCTGCAGGTTTTAAATTCAGAGTAGTCCGTCTCTTAGTCCAGTTGCCATCCAAGGGTATAGAACCCAATCTGTCCTGCTATTTACCCATAGCTGGAGGGAGAAAAGGATTAATACATTTCCCAAGGGTACATAAGTGAATGTAATGGATTCGATTGGAATCCAAACTCGGCTCTCTGATTACTCAAGTTGAGCCACTATCCACTACTCCACCATGCCTCCTCTTTATATATATATATATATATATATATATATATATATATAAATAAACACGTGTAGCAAAATTATGGAAAATAAAGCATAATATTTAAAAAAAAAAAACAAAAAAAAAACTCCACATTACAACCAAAAACGTTTGCGGTTTCTCTCTTTTTAATATACACACTTTTCTCTTGTTGCAACTACTATAACCTTTTCCCTTTATATATATATATATATATATATATATATATATATATATATATATATGTGTGTGTGTGTGTGTGTGTGTGTGTGTGTGTATATAAGCTGTAGAAAATTTCTGTCAACAAAAACACGATTTTAAAACCCATGCCTAATTCACTATAATTGAGAGAATAGAAAAGTTCAGAGCAAATAACATTAGAAATATTTTAGAGTGCCATGAAAATAAGTGGATCTGACATTTAAATACGCACTATCCAGACAGGCTTAATCACAAATTTAACAATATAGATAGTATTAATATATAACCCCACAAATCAGTACCTACTCACATTTCACACCCACACAAGGCAGACATGCTTGCAGAGGTGTTGAGGCCTCATACTTATACACACTTACACACATCATACTCATTCACTCCCTAATGAGCCAAATGATAACACACACACAGACACACATGTAGTAATATACACACTTAAACACACCATACTCACTCACTCCCTAAGAATCAAATAACACACACACTTAACAGAGACACATGCCCTTTCCAGGAACCAATAAAACTGTCAAAATAACCAAGGGAATTCAGAGCAGCATGAATCCATCCAGCTCTTATCTTAAATAACGACTTAAAAGAGCCTGTTTGACCAAAATTCATGTTGAAAAAATAAAAAAACAAATGAAAACTACAGACAAATGTCCATTTTCTCCATCAAGACATTCATTTCTGTAGTTCACTGCTACCAGCAAGCAGAAAAAATTTTTTCTCCTGATGATGGCCATGCTGGCCAAAACTAGTTGAGGAATCTAACTGAAATAATAATAAAAACAAAAGAATATTAATATACAACCCAGTGTGTCTGAAGATTTTAATTTTTTAATATTTTTTTATTGTTCAATATATATATATATATATATATATATATATATATATATATATATATAGAAAAAAAGACAATAGGAAAACTGTAGTTTTAGCCAACACATTTTGCCCAAGGTGGACTTTTTCAAAGCAAAAAATGAAATGAATTTATTGAAACAAAGTATCTATAAACAAAAAACAAAATGTTATTAGTAACTAGAAGAACAGTTTTTCTATTGTCTTTTTTCCCTTATATATATTGTCTTTTTCTACAGGTTAATTCTGATATATATATATCTCCCAACCATTTTTACTTCATCAAATCTTCTCTGATCCCATTTTATAATTATTTAAAAAGTGCAAAACATTTAGTTTTTGCCAAAAATAATTTGCAAAAATGCATTTCTCTCATATGAGTGGGAATTAAAAATGTCTTGGCCCAACCAAGTGATTAAAAAAAAATCTATCAAATTTTGGCAAGTATGACATACTTCCAAGAACTTTTCATCAACTTTTTATAGATGTCTGCATCCACTTCTTTGTGTTGAATAATCTCAATAATATGTGTAAACTTAACAAACCTCTAAAAGAACTCTCACCAACATGTTAGAGATACATGCTTAGTGAGGTAATAACCAAATATGTTATTTTATTGTATTTTACACATTGATCACAACTTAGGAAACTCCCATTAATATTGGAAAGAGCGATAACAGCTACTGAACTTGAGAAACGTATTTTCTCAAAAAATTGTTTCAAGAGAGAGATTTTATAAATTTCAACCAAAAACAGTACTGGCAGCTTGGTCAAAGAATGGCAAATGTTTCCTTGTAGGAAAATGGCTAATATTACCATTACCATTACTTATAAGTAAAATATAACACCTTTTAAAGTATCCCATGCACAATTTTTTTTCAAGAAAATTTTTGTTAGAAACAAAGGAAATGTTAGTGAACTGTTATATAATATCAGTCCTATATAGTAGTAAATGCGGCACAATCTCCTCACAGATGAAGAAGAAACAACATGGAGCAAAAAGGAAAAAAAGTAATGGAATGAACATGTAATTAATGACAAAGTTTTAGAGAAAATAGAAACAAAAAGGACATTTATACTTAACATCAGGAAGAGAGTTGATATTTCTGGGGTACATGTTAAGGAAAGAGGACTTGGAAAATTTGATACTCACAGGACAGATTGAAGGCTCTTAAGCAATTTTATATTTAACAATTATCATAATCATAAACCTACACTTAACTTATTGTACCTATCTTTATCTGAAAGTATAAAATGCTATAAAAGTATAAAATTCTTTTGATAAAAACTTAGGTAGTTTAGCAAATACAAACAAACATGCATAAATGACATTCTTAAGACATTAATCTCATAGATTAAATGAATCTATAATCCTTCACCAAAATAAAGTTATTTAACTTTTCTACTGAAAATATTTTTTATATGAAGTTTACTGAGAAAAATACAGATTTTACAAGGATTTGAAAAAATATATTACTGTATTAAAAAAAAAATTAATACAATGATTTAGAAAACATTATGTTTATTGAAAAGCATTACTTTTTTCTTTTTGCTGCAAAATAATGGGAGGGGAATTTTTAGTGTTTCATAGTGAAATTGGAATCACAGATTAGCAACTTGAAGCCAATGGAATATTGGTCATTTCTAAAATCTTACAATACACTTTTTGAGTCAAAAAATAGTGAAACGTATAGACAACATCTTATGGCAAAAATTTTAAATGGGCAAAAGGGGGTTTCGAACAACTGCTGGAGATTAAGCAACAGAACAAAAATACTCATAAATGAAAGCAGTAAGCAGAAATATATTGAACTTAAAATAGTTTTGGCAATGTTTAACTTTTGTGCCTGCAAAAAAAAAACTGTGTCAAAAGGACAGCTATTCCCTTGACACTGCTATTAGTGTATACACTTTTGACTCCCTCAACAAGATAATAAAAATATGGGAACCAAGTACAATGCAATATTTATTATTTACCTTTTATAAAGATTTATTATTTAATATTTTATAAAGAAATGAATTTGAAAAAAAATCTTTTTATTAAATTTATAAAAAAAAATTACAAAATCATAAAAATATGTAAACCAACTGCAATGCAATATTTATTATTAGGTTGGTGCAAAAATAATATCGTTTTTTTACGTTAAAAAATACGTCAAAAAACGATATTATTTTTGCACCAACCTAATATTTACCATTTTATAAATAACTATAGAACAAGAAAATTTTAATAAACACAACACACATAAATTAAAAGAATGTTTGATTTAGAGGAAGAGATGCTCTCAACCTATTTTAGTGAATTTATATGGCATGAGGAAATGGAAGAAATACTCAGAAAATTCATTTTTTCAAAAATTTACAGTCACTCAGCATTATGTGTTTATTTAAATTTTCTTGTTCTCTTCAGACATTTTTACAAATTTATGAATAAAAAAAATTCTCAATTCTCTTTTAATAACCTACAAACCATCACATATTAATAGGTAAGTTGAAAGCAGAGACATTTTAAACAGGGGGAAGATAATTTAGGGCAATAAAACATGAAATAACTAAGCAGGGTATTTAGTTGCACACCTACGCAAGCAGAATGTGACACAAGTAGTATAGGAACCCAAGTGTAAATGGACTAGAGACAAAAATTGTTCAAGCTCCCTTGGCACTTATCCTTTTGAGGATGCCTTAGATATCAGGTATTAACTCTAACCCCAAAAGAAAGATATTGCCTGGTCGGAGGAGGTACCTCAAGCTTGGGCACATTATATTAAATAACTTACTGGCAATCCATAAGTGAACGAAGAAAAGTGCATTGATGTTGAATATTTGAAGCTGCATATGAAATAAACTTGCAACAAATCAAAACAATGAATCTAAAAAAAAAACAAAAAAAAAAAACAAGATCTCAGTAAGCTAGAAAAGCCACCCAAAACAAAAAAGAAACATAAAATTGATAATAAAAATGCCTTATCTAAAATAATGAAATAAAAATAGTGCTGCTACTATGAAGGTAAATTGTGGAATAAGGTGATGTGTTATGTGTTAAATTTGATCTTCTGCAAAGCTATCAAGTAGTTTAATAGTAAAGCAGTTGCACATTTACCAGGTTTTTCAGAGGCAAAAAGGATGTGAGTTCAAATCACACCAAGAGCTTATCCTTTATTTCCTATCCTGTGATGTCTACTAATTGACAGATTGACAACCTGAGTTGTTATAAAAAGCTACTATAAAATTAAGATGAACATAAATACTAATCAAAATTAATAATATTAATGAGTATTACCAACTATTATTTCTAATAATACTTTTACTGCTGTTAATATTATTAGCATCAAAATAATAACAAAATGATAGCAACAAAGAGAAGCCATAGAATGGAGTGATTGATTTTAAAATGGATTTGTTTTTTGGGTTTTTTTTTTTTGAAGGCTAGCAAGTTCTTACTTTAGTAGTTAAAGCAATTGGGCATCTAGCAGGTTTCTTTGAGGTAGTAGTACGAAGTGAATAGGTTCAAATCTTACTGATAACCATTATATCTTATTTTGTGCTGTCTACAAATTATCATAGATTGATGGCCTGAGTAAAAGTTGTTTTGAAAAACAAAAAAAAAAAAAAAAAAATTAAAATGAAAGTAAATTATCAGTTAAAATTAATAACAAATTATTTAAAAATATAGTTATAAGTAACAAGAAATTATAAAGTCTTTAAAAAAGAAAATCATTAATTCAATAGTATATATCTGCCATATCAATCACTTTTGTACAGTGAATATGTTTAAATACTTCTTAATCTTTGTCTATTGTTAGATTTTTGTTTCAATTAAATGCTGACCATAAATACGGCTTGTTCTTTTGTGAAAACAAACATTTCAGGACAGAAAGTGTAGCTTATCTTCATGATAAAGTCAGCTATGATTATTTGAGGTATCCTTTTCCCATTAAATCAAGAAAAGCAAATATACCTTGTGCTCACAGCTGAGGACAGACCCTACTCATTTTGGGGTTGGAAGAGGGTGATAGAAAGAACATGTCATCAACAAGATTTATTTCCCAACTTCTTAAAATACTGCAAACATCATCATTTGAAGATTTGAGAGCAAACTTTGTCTCTGGATAAAACTCCTTTATCCCACCCACCTCTCTAAATTGTCAACACTCTTCTCTAATTTCCATCTATTGAGAAGTTCTCTTTGAAGCATTAGAAACAATGCATCAACTGAAAACTCAGATACAGCTGCTGGAGAATGAAAATATGTTTGTTTTGCAGTGGTTACTTTCAATAAACAGTTAACATCCTTTAAGATTCACTTTATCTTTTACTGTTTATCATTTTCTTACATATATCTACATATAGCATTCTTTTATCTATTCAATTAACTTAATCAGTTTTTATATCTATTGCATTCTATATTGAAATGTTCCTCTCAATTCTTTTATTTCTTGTTATTCATAATTTATCTTTTGATTAAATAAGAAAATTAACCAGGTTTTGCTATTTATTTAGCTTCATCTGAAATTTTTGTAAGTTTCCAAAAAGACCCCCCAAATTTGTGATCATGCTAAATAAAGGCTATTGTACCTCAAACTCACACCTGATCTTAAGTGGAACTCTTACATCCAATCTATCCATTGCTAAAGATGCAGGTAAAATTGTTGGCTCCCTGTACCACTCTAACTACCCAACTTCTCCTGCTATCCTCTACATTTATGAGAGCCAGATCAGGTCAAAAATAGAATACTGTTGTCATATTTGGGTGAGAGCTGACCAAACCTTATTCTACAGACTTGATAGAGTCCAATAGCACCTCTGAACCCTTATAAATGATGAATTATTTTACAACCTCTCTCTCTCGGGCAGGATGTGGCAAGCCTTTTGCTACTTCTACAGAAAGTGCACAGACAAACTACATTCCCTGGTCTTACCAGTTCAAACATTCCAAAGAGGATGTTTCCCTTGATCACTACAATCTTAAACATTTCAAACCTCGGATTAACCATTATCTTCCCTACTCATTTCTGGTTTGATGTAATTAATTCATGTGTTAGTTATTGGTGTTAGGCTGATTTTTCCTCTCTCTATGTGCATAATTCTGAAAATAGTCCCCACATAACTTCTAATATGAAGGTGAAAAATATTAAATGTATAAGTAAGAAAAATCTATTTTAGAATATCTTTGCATAGAAACTGTAACAATAATTATTTTTTATTTGCTTTCTCTTCAGGTTTCTTCTATTTGTTGAGTCCCTTCAAGGCATTGATGATCATGGCCCTCCACAATTTCCTGTCCTTCATAGCTCTTAATAGATTTTGTCTTTTTGTTAAATCTCTTAAACCTTGCTCTGCCATCCACTTACTCATGCTGGCTAGGTAGATTATGCTTTTCTTTCTTTTTTCCTTCAATCAGTCCTTTGAGTATCAAATTTTCTAAACCTTCTTTCCTCATTATGTGCTCTAGAAATTTCAACTCTCATTTTCTAATGTTAAGTATAAGGTTCCTTTCTGTTTCCATTTTCTCTAAAACTTTGTTCACATGTTCAATCCATGGATTTCTCAGCATTCTTCTGTAGAACCACATTTCTGTTGCTTCAAGTCTTTTCTTCATCTGTGAGACGATTGTCCTGCTTTCACTGCCATATAGCAGGACTGATATTATTTATTCTTCCTTCTTTATAACTTTCAACTTTCTATCATTCCTGCTTCCAATTTTTCTTTTATTTCTTTCAGTCTTTCAAAATATTCTTTTCTTCAGCATGTGAGTTTAACATGTTTTATCACTCAACATCAAAAGCAAACACAGAATTCTAAATGAACAATATCACAGCAAATTTCAAAGAAAATAATCAGTAAAATTAATTAACCCCCCCCCCAAAAAAAAGAGAAAAAGGTGGTTTGATATTTGTTTAAAAGTAATCATCTTTAAAGAAAAAATTATTTAATCCTTACCTGCCAAGGAAAAATAATCTATTTTAGCTCAAAGCATTTTTTAATTTTGACAAAAGAACAAAATGAAATGTGTCTTCACTTATTAATTACTAATTTAATGTTTAAAAGCAAACTATTTTATTCATCCTTTATACTGTGCATCACAAATTATTTAAGCAAATATGATTTTACTTCAGAAGTACAAAAAGAAAAACAATATGTGATTTAGCAGCCACATGGCCTTATATCTTCCTAGCAATTGTTATGGTAACACGAGATAAAACATACCTAAAGTTATACTAACAATGGAATATCCCATTGCTAAATAGGGGAGGTCAAGTAGATAATATATATTATTTTTTCTTTTTCTTTTTGTTTCATGATAGTTTCCTTTAGATATGTTTACTTTTAATGATTTAAAAAGCAAAATTCTTTCTTACATGTGATGCAAGAATTGTTTAAATAAAAATCCTAGATTATTCAGGTAGAAAATATAACAGCATAATTGTGAAATTAATCCAGCTTTGGGTGTTAGTGACAGAAAAACACAAGGCCAGCCAGAAACAGCCAAAAATCAATGCAGTTTTTCATAAAAAATAAACTTGAAAATGTTATTTGATAATATAAATATATGATATAAATATTAAATTTCTTAGAGAAAATTACTTTTTTCATCATTCTTTTTTCATGACTTATATATTCAATGATATGGAATTTAGAACTATCCAAATATATTTTTTCAACTTCTGTCCTAAGGTGTTCAGATAATTGAGGACATATTGTACATATACTGACAGCAGGCAATGTATGTTTCATAAAGACATAAGTATGTCTACAGCAGTGGAAGTGTTGTTTATTCCTAGTTTAATTCTAATCAAGATATAAATGTTAGATTTCTGTTTATAATTAGGAAAGTACTTCAGATTTAGATATTTAAAATGGAGGTCCTTATAGATTACAGGGCTGAAGTGAAAGGTGAAGTGGATAGGGTGGAATAGGGAAAAAAATCTCAAATGGTGTGTGTGTGTGTGTGTACGTGAAATAATACATTACAGAGAAACAGTTAAAAAAAAATAGTTAAAAAATTGCTTTTGCAAATCTAAGTATCATGTCTTTATATGAAAAACTATAAACAGAACCTTTGTAGATACTTTTGGAAAAATTTTAGAATTGAGAATGCATCTAGCTTTTTTGTTTCATTGTATCATCTTCAGCTTATATTTTGCTATATCCTAAAAACTTAAGTAAATATATGTATATGTGTGTGTATATATATATATATATATATATATATATATATATGTATGTAATTTACAAGAACCAGTTCTCTAGAGGCAGGTAATCTTTAGGAACATATTCTGCTTATTTTTTTTTTTTCAATCTAAGAATGGAAACAAATCGCTTTATAGTATCAAAAAGAATTAAACCATTTTGATAATTTAATAGAAAATATTTATTTATTCAGATATTTCCAGATTGAAATTCTATTCTCATCATATTTCTGTTCAAAAGTACGATGCTCAATTATGGCAAGTGGATCCAATACCAAGCAGAAAAATGTAATTTTGAAATTTTTTTAAGATTTCTGATGATTACCAAAGTAAAGCAATATGTCAACTGTAGCAAACTTAAGTGATTTATGTAAAGAAATTGTTCTTTTTATTGTTTAAACTCTTACACAATTTTTTGAATAAAAAGAATATCTAACTTTATTTCATAAGCTTTTGTATTCATTATTCTACTAAATATTTTATTAATAAATGTACATTTTTCATTAAGTTTCACAAACCAACTTTTGGGGCCTGAAAATAATGAAATCAGAATCAGGAATCATATCGGAATTGGAAATTTAGAACTGTATCAGAATAAGAAAAAATATTGGTATCATCCCATCACTAGTTTAGATAAATTCTAAATTCATAATTTAGATATCTCTTGGTATTGTTGACGCATGAAAAAAAATAAAAATAAACAGGAAAGAAAGAAAAAAAAAAGAAAGAAAAAAAAAAGAAAGAAAAAAAAAAGAAAGAAAAAAAAAAGAAAGAAAAAAAAAAGAAAGAAAAAAAAAAGAAAAGAAAGAAAAAAAAAGAAAAAAAAAAGAAAGAAAAAAAAGAAAAAAAAAGAAAGAAAAAAAAAAAAGAAAGAAAAAAGAAAGAAAAAAGAAAGAAAGAAAAAAGAAAGAAAAAAGAAAGAAAGAAAAAAGAAAGAAAGAAAAAAGAAAGAAGAAAAAAAAGAAAGAAGAAAAAAAAGAAAGAAGAAAAAAAAGAAAGAAGAAAAAAAAGAAAGAAGAAAAAAAAGAAAGAAAAAAAAAGAAAGAAAGAAAAAAGAAAGAAAGAAAAAAGAAAGAAAGAAAGAAAAAAGAAAGAAAGAAAAAGAAAGAAAGAAAAAAGAAAGAAAGAAAGAAAAAAGAAAAAGAAAGAAAAAAGAAAGAAAAAAGAAAGAAAGAAAAAAAAGAAGAAAAAAGAAAAAAGAAAGAAAGAAAAAAGAAAGAAAGAAAAAAGAAAGAAAGAAAAAAGAAAGAAAGAAAAAAGAAAGAAAGAAAAAAGAAAGAAAGAAAAAAAGAAAAAAGAAAGAAAGAAAGAAAGAAAGAAAAAAGAAAGAAAGAAAAAAGAAAGAAAGAAAAAAGAAAGAAAAAAGAAAGAAAGAAAAAAGAAAGAAAGAAAAAAGAAAGAAAGAAAAAAGAAAGAAAGAAAAAAGAAAGAAAGAAAAAAGAAAAAAGAAAGAAAAAAGAAAGAAAAAAGAAAAAAGAAAGAAAAAAGAAAGAAAAAAGAAAGAAAGAAAAAAGAAAGAAAGAAAAAAGAAAAAGAAAAAAGAAAGAAAGAAAAAAAGAAAGAAAGAAAAAAAGAAAGAAAGAAAAAAAGAAAGAAAAAAGAAAGAAAGAAAAAAGAAAGAAAGAAAAAAGAAAGAAAGAAAAAAGAAAGAAAGAAAAAAGAAAGAAAGAAAAAAGAAAGAAAAAAAGAGAGAAAGAAAAAAGAAAGAAAGAAAGAACAAAAGATCCAAGAATGATGCCAAAATCCACAAAATGTTTTCATCCTTTAATAGTTGTGCTTAGTGTAATTTGTAATGTACATAAATGTAGGTAGAAAAAAGACACTTGATAAAATAGCAAGTGTCACAGAGCACGGCCTTGGGGTCTCAATCATGCTCCTCTCCACACCCGGTCAGAATGTTCCAGCAGTAGTATGTCCCCTGCCCTGCTCATGATTTAAAAACCTAAATTCAATTACACCTAAAGAAAATAATTAGAAACAAAAAAAAATGAATAAATAAATAAAATAAATAATTGATAATTTCCTTAAAAAGAGAGCTGAACAATTAACAACTTCACTAAAGAGAAATTTAATTTTTTGTTACAATAATTTTACTTCCACTAAGGACAAATATACGATGTCAAGATTTGTAGTAAAATCTTACAATATTTCCTTTAAGGAATGTGGCATTCTGTTATATTCCATGCTAGTAGGAATATATATTTGAAAAACAAGGTGGATAAAATAAGTAAAAGTTTATTGTACAAAACCAGTGCAATAAGGATAAAGGTAACAGTTATACACAAGGTCGTCGCAAGTCAATCCAGTAGTGAGTTCTACTATTGGAAGATCGATAGTTCTCGTGTAAGTCAGAGTCATACTCAACAGATCCCAGCTAGACTCTGTAGTTCGTTGACTTACAGATACTTATAGGTAGTTACTACCTATAGTGTAGTCACTCATGGGGGTGACAGGTTATTCCATTACATCATATTCATATTTAATTTTTCATGGAGATAACTTTTCAGTTAGCCATACTCTAAAAATAGAACAGGATATGACTTATCCCTGATACTAAAAATTGGCACAAAAAACCTTTCTACATTTTAACCACAAAAGACTTGATTGTTTATAACAGAGTTATGACTTAAAAACTTGACAAGAGTAAGTTCTATGCTACCAGTTTCTTCTCTTTCATTTCTCACTTATGGAACTCTCTTCCAGCTTCTTGCTTTCCAGTCAACTTTGATCTTCAAAAATTTAAATTTAAAAATTTATCTTCCGTTTTCTTCATTCTTGTTCTTTAATTATTCTCTCTCCTTAATAGTGTTTTGTTTTTCTGATATTCTCTCACACCCAGTAACCCCTGCATCTTAGTAGCTTTATTGCCTTGTTTGGGGTGAAATTATTAAAAAAAAAAAAAAAAAAAAAAAAAAATAGCAATCATTTTTTTTCAAGTTTTTTTTTCTTAAATATATATTCCATCTTTTTTTGTATTACATAATATGTCTATGACTTAAAATTCAATTCAAGATGAAACAATTTTGCAATATAGAAATAATTTAGTTCATTAAAAATCATCACTGACTGACCAAACTAATACTTATTTCTCATAACTACCAATATTCGCAAGTGCAAAAATCTTTCTACATCTAGAACATTAGCTGATAGTGCTATATGTGTGTATGTGATTGATTTTTATGGTTTATCAACCTTTTACAGGTAATTCAAAATATTTTTAGATTGTAAGAATTTAAAAAAAAAATAATGATTTCCTGGTAAAAGTCCTACTAATTAATCCATTGAGGGGGATTCATACCTTTCCCCAAGAGTATTTGTGTATATATATATATATATATATATATATATATATATATATATAACCTGATGGGAATTGGAAATCAGCTCTTCAATTTCCAATTCTGAGCTGTTATCCATTACTCCACCTGTACATCCAAGCTTACAGCACCTGGTATTTACAAGTAGTCACCCATCTAACTATTGAACAAGCTTGACTTTGCTTAACTTCAGTAATCATACAAGAACCAATGCTTCAAATTGACATGGTGTTGTGTTTGTGTATGTGTGCATGTATGTGTCCTTGTAAAGACACATGGATGCACACATACAGATACTGAATGACTTATATGCATGCATTATTGCCAATCAAATGGATTTAAAAAAACCAAAAAATGGCAGATTATTTTATTTTTAGTTGGACAATCAAAAATATTGAGCCAATATCTCAAGATTGTTTAAATCAAAAATTAAAATATTGTATATACTCACATTCAGTGCAAGGTTTTATGATCAGTTTTTATGCATAAAATAGGGTATCACACTATACACAGGTAATTTTTTGAAGAGGTTAAAAATCATGCATTTTTGGTGACCAGTTGCACTATACACAGGAAACCTTTTTCTGAAGAGGTTAAAATTCATGCCAAAAAATTCAGGGATTGCATTATACATGAAGTTAGATTATAAATGAGTATATACAGTATTGTATAATCCCTTTTTAAAAAAGGAGAAAAAAAAGAAAATAAGAAAAAAATATACCAAGGCAATTTTCATTGATTTTCTGGAATAATTATACTAGGAATTGGTGCAGATATGCAATACTGACAGATTCCATAACAAGGTTTTGTCTCTTTGGTATCCTTTCTTAAAAAATTGAAATGCCTTATTTTAAAAGCATTCTTTGCATCTGGAAGTGGATGCACTAATGATAGAAGAAATGTACATTGTTCAGATTAAAGAATCCTATTATCCTAAATATTGAAGCAGTCTGGGTGGGCACTTGGCAGCAGAAGTAAAAGACTATTCCCGATTTTCCAAGACTTCAGGGGAACACACACACACACACACCAGTGCCATCCGCCAACTGCCTGGAAAAACATTTGTCATCTTTGGAGAGTTGCCAAAGCTTACTGCAAACTGACTCACTCAATTTCTTTCTTCTTTTGTTCTTTCTTTTCCTGGTTTCTTCTCTTCTTTCTTTCTTTCTTTCTTTAGTAACACGTTCTTTTATTTGTTCTTTCCTTTTTTCAAGAATTCAGTTTTTCCTTTATTCAGTTATTCACACTTTTCAATCTAACTTATTATATCTCTTTTTTTGTTTTGACTTTTATTCTCCTCTTTCATCTATTCTTGCTGCTGCCAAAGTTTTCCCCAAATAAGAAAAGGTCAGATTTTTAAGGAAGAAAAATAAAAAATATAGCAACTATAAAATCTGAAATTTGCTAAACATTCGTGTATAATAACATTCTTACATAGAAGAAAAAGTATGTACAAAAAATTTAATTTAAAATAAAATCCATAAAGGACAAATCCAGTTATTGTGTATGATAATAATATTAACATGCACACAAAGTATCTGATTTTGCAGTGACTCTAAAAAACACAAAAATATAATATAAATATAATCTTATTTTAATTGCAAATATGAATTACATGTATGTATTGGAATATGTACTATGTGGGGAATATGTACTATGTGGGGAATATGTACTATGTGGGGAATATGTACTATGTGGGGAATATGTACTATGTGGGGAATAACTTAACATGTGGGATGTGTCAGAAAACCTGCAGAAACTTTTTCAGTCTCACCAGTCGCTAAGAAACCCACAAACAGGCTGAACAGAATTTACAAAACAGGCCAGACCCTGTACAGAATAACTTAGTTTACCATGTATGAAAGTATGAGGTTTATCCCTTCTTTTCTGTTTAGGATCGTATTTTTGGTTCCTTCTAAAGTCTACTTCAACTTCTAATGTCTCTGCATAAACTCTGAAATTTTACTTACTATTTATTCATTTATTTTTTTTCTCAGTAGGAGTAGATAGGTTTGCCTATGGTCCTGTTCACACTCCTCCCTAGAGGAGTAGAGGTCTACCCCTTGTTTCTTGTTTAGGATTAAAGTTCTGGTTTCTTCTAAAGTCTTTTCATTCTCTTTCATTCCCAATAGCCCCTTGTGTCTTTGTGACATTATTGCCTTACTTGGGGCGAATTGATTTAAAAAAAATTAAAAAAAATCACTTGGTAGTTTAAGGAGCAATTGTCATTCTCACAAGAACTAAAAACATTGATCAGACTTATCAAATGTTGGTCATACCTGTTTAAACAAGTCAACAGCTATACGCACACAAAGACACAGAGAGGAGGCTAAATACAACTAAAATCATTTGACTAAATATAAGAGATTGGGAAGGGTGTTTATTAGGCTGATAACTTTCCAGTGCACACACAGAGAAATTCATGTTTTCTTTATAAAGGTTTGTGTGGGTCAATGAATAAGTAAAAGGCTACATTATGTGTGTGTGTGTGTGTGTGTGTGTGTGTGTGTGTGTGTGTGTGTCTCAGAGAGAGAGAGAGAGAAAATCCAAATCAGATCATAAAAATAATCAAATTAAAAGCAGAAAAGTATCAACTTCTTTATGCTTTTATAACAATCAATGGGTACATTCCATTCTCTTTTTCATCTATCCACCCTTGTTTCTTTACGTTTATCTATCATAATCTTCCTGGAGCTAAACAACCAACTTAGTTTTCTATTTTTCAGTTTCAATCTTTACATAGATATCTATTCAATAATCTCTCAATCTTTTTATAATCACTTTCTTTCTATCTACCTACCTATACAGCTGTTCAAATAACATAAATACAAAATGTTTACTTGACTGTATAACATCTTTATAACTAAACATTGCATTTTTAAAAGCTCATTGGACTAGAAAAGTTATGCAGTGCAAAACCAGATTATAATCAATACAATCAAAACTTCTAAAGAGTAATAAATCAGACACTCCATTAATATTATGTGGAAATGCAAACAAAACCTGTTCAGTCACTTTCATGTTAGAAAAGTCAGCGAGCAAGTCAGCTAAGATTGTCAACAACAAAGACCTTATTCTCTTTCCATTCTCAAAACGATTACCTGCTAGGAATCATTTAAAATACAAATCAACAATATAGAAACCCTATAACTTTTCATTATTATTATTTTATATATCTTCACATTTATACCAAATGTCTAGCAGTTATCAGGAGATTGAGCGACAGCATGCCACTTCAAGGCTCCAGTTTGTCCTGGGTATGACGATAAATTGCATCGGGCAACAAGGTTTTGAGGAGTGTGGAACGACTTCTTAATTGCTGTCATTCCCTGGTCCACCTTGATCCAGGCAAATAGTTAACCCCAAAACTGGGGTCAAAACACTACGAAAGTATGAAAATAGATTTTTATAATAAAAATACCAGTAATATATTTTTGGAGAAAAATATATTACCAGCAATATATTTTTGAAAAAAAAAAAATAAATAAAAATTACCAGCAATACATTTGACTCTTGACAAAAACACTCTTTACAAAAATATGTCAATAAAACCTAATCTACAAATAATCTACAAATTTAATGTCATATCAACTCTTTATAGGTCATTTAATGCTGAAATTTTATTCTTTTGTGAGATTTGGTATCCCCACCTCCCCAAAATATTGCTGGTACTTTTTTTCCCCAGTAATATATTGCTGGTAATTTTTTCTAAGGTATTTTTATATATTCCTGTTTTGATCCCAGTTTGGAGGTTCACTATTTGCCCATAGATGGGACCCTAACAGATGCTACCACTCCAGGTCAGGATGGACCTGGGAATAACAACAATTAAAAAGCAGTTCCATGCTCTTCAAAACTTTCCAATTGTAGGTCTTGCTGTCAGTTGTAGTTTATTGTTATACTAATATTTTTGGAATAGGTCCAGATACACCATTTATTATAGGTACAACCATTCATTCAAGATTATTTTTTCCAAACGCATTTAGCTGGCAAGATTATTTTTTCCAAACGTGTATATCTGGCAAGATTATTTTTTCCAAACGCGTATAGCTGGCAAGATTATTTTTTCCAAAAAACGTATAGCTGGCAACATTATTGTTTCCAAAAAACGTATAGCTGGCAACATTATTGTTTCCAAAAAACATATAGCTGGCAACATTATTGTTTCCAAAAAACATATAGCTGGCAACATTATTGTTTCCAAAAAACATATAGCTGGCAACATTATTGTTTCAAAAACGTATAGCTGGCAACATTATTGTTTCAAAAACGTATAGCTGGCAACATTATTGTTTCAAAAACGTATAGCTGGCAACATTATTGTTTCAAAAACGTATAGCTGGCAACATTATTGTTTCAAAAATGTATGGCTGGCAACATTATTGTTTCAAAACCGTATGGCTGGCAACATTATCGTTTCAAAACCGTATGGCTGGCAACATTATCGTTTCCAAAAAACATATAGCTGGCAACATTATTTTCCGAAAACATTATCTGAAGCCTTGTTGTTGGACGTAGTTTATCGTCATACCCAGGATGCTCTACATAGATGAAAGTTCTTTAATAGTAAATAAGTTCAATTGAATATAAAATATTTAGCTAACTGTTGACTAAGGAGAATTTGACACAGATTGATATGAGCCAAAATATTTCAAATAACTTTTCCTTTTACAATAGTTAAATATTAGGTTGGTGCAAAAAATAATGTCGTTTTCTCACATATGTTACTATGTGAGAAAACGACATTGTAATATTTACTAAAATATAAATTGTTCTTGTGTGGATTTGATAACATCGACCATAATTTCCACTTCCACTGACAAATACACGTCAACCAAGATTGCCCTGAAGTGTCTTGCTGACCAAGAATATATTTTTGGTTATAATCCTAGAAGGTAAAAGTGACAGACAAGAAAATTAGAGATGAAAAGGACTTACACTGAACAGTACTAGTTCAACTGACCAATCATAGTACTAATTTCAGTGACAGAATTAATAAGTCAACTGGAAATGATTTCATACCATCAAAGTGTTTGGCTCAAAGCATGGACAGTCTAGCTCAACCCTACAAAAGCCGGACAAAAACTGGACATGAAGGATCTAGCCTCAGGTAGCAGGGGTCAAAATGAAAAGCCCGAGCAGCCTTAGCCAAATCAAAGATTCTTAATTAACATGGAGATAGAACTGAAGTCCTACACATGTATCCACTGGACATGACTGCCTCAGATCTGAATGACCAATAAGGGTAATCATTCTCCAGCCCCTTTGGACAACTGTTTCCTGCTGTGACAAGTTTCTCAGCACTCCAGGCAGAATTCAAGTCAAATGAGCAGACACAGGTCAAAGTAATAACAAGCATGTTGGTATAGATGTGTCATTGGCAGTATTTGTTGAGCAAAATTAGTGAACACACTAAAATTTTATGTACTATCTTGGAGCCCATACTAAATAGCAATTTCTGAAGTGACCTATACAAACTCCACAAGCAGAGGATTAATAAAATTATTAAAGTTGGAATTAGATATTACGTTAAATTATGTCTATAACATATTATATTATGTCTTATTAATCTAAATATTATTTTAGTGGCTACACACATTTGAGTAGACACCCTGTTTTGTTTTTTTTGTTTTTTTTTAACCTGTGAACTATTGGTTTGCATGTTCTTTGGAATTTTGTTTTTGTTTCTTGAATGCACAGGTTGGTAGATATAATGTATAGTTAAAAAATTGCATCTATTCAAACATGTATTCACTAAAATAAGGAATAATGTCAGATTAAAAATAAAATCGAATCCATTAATTCCTTTGAAATTATTCTATTATCTATATATTAAATAATAAGCTTAAAGCCAATCTAAGTGTAGTTATGTATAAATTATATTTCTAAAACATAATTTCAATGAGAATCAAATCTCAAACATCTTATAAAATGAGACAACATTCAATAGAAAAAGTATGTTTGAAGTTATAGCGAGCAACCCATGTCATTAATTGTAGCTCTTAAATACTTTATAAAATTTTACAGTAAAAATAACATTAAAATTAAGACAGCCTTTGTGAATCTTTCAAAATTCCATCTACCTAATTTCACCATTTCAATTTCTATTCGATATTTTGTACAGATATAACAAGAATTTAGAAATAGAATCACTAGCTTTTTCATATATATATATATATATATATATATATATATATATATATATATTTTTTATTATTTACATAATTCACAGAAATACATATATACTTAATAAACTGTAAATTTTAGCATGAAAGCTTACTACTTCTTTTAATTATATATATATATATATATATATTCTGATGATTGCATTTAAGTATGAAACAAACTGTTGCCATCCAGTGTTAATACCTGTGACTACACTACTATATATATATATATATATATATATATATATATATAGAAAGGGTGTGTGTGTGTGTGTGTATATATATATATATATATATATATATATATATATATATATATGTATATATTATTATTTATATATTATATGCACAGTACTTATATATTTTGATAATATTAGTGGTCAATATATATATATATATATTCCCAAGAGGATATAATCCAAGTAGAACTCAATGTCCAGGACAGAGTAAGAATAAAAGGCTCAAACACTAATATTCCATGGTTATAATTTATTACACTGGAATCGTAATTACGATAGTCTGATGAATTAGATCGTAATTACGATTACAATGTAATAAATTATAACCATGGAATATTAGTGTTTGAGCCTGATATAAGTCCATAGTCAAATAATTAAAAATTTAAGCATTTATTTTTCAACATAATCGAATATATTTTCACTTAGATCAAATATTAGGCAGTTGAAATTTCAGATCAAAATTCAGCTAATAGCTATATCAAGCTATGGGCTTATTTCTCTCTCACACACACACACACACTTATTTATTGTGTATTTGGGCAATGATCCCTCCTTTATGCAAGTTTGATTGAAAACAACTAACAAAATATGATGGTTGAGTTTTTTTATATAATTTCTTATTTGTTCATATAAATTTTTTTTTTTTTTTTTTTTTTTTTTTTTTTCGGGACATAAATTATATGAAAAATTGTCAGAATGTTTTCTAAGCACTTCCGGCTATACTTTTAGCCATTATTAAAGACAAATTTTATTTTTATTTTTAACTGAATATATGGATTGTTTTATGTATTTATCTAGAGTTATAAGAATGTTTTATTTTCCAAACACAGTCAGCACATTGTGGCCATGTTCATAGTTGATATTATTGAATGTTGGCTTTTACTTTTTTTATTAATAATGCTTCCATTATTTTTAGACTTTTTGTACGTGTGGATGATGTTATTATATTTGTATTATCAATGAGTTTGTTACGGATAGAGTTTGGTAGGGGTCTCAATGTGTATTTAGATGAGAGCTAATTGAGCTCTGGTTAGAGAGATGTAACGTGAATCTTATTATTAAACATGCTGTAGTATATCCAATATAATTATTTACAAATTTTGATTGGTCAGGAACACAAACTCGTTAAGGGACATGTAAATTCATAAATAATATTGGTTCTCTGTAATGTAGATCTTGCAGGTGAATTATTATTTCTGACAATGAGGTTAGCGGTATTTTTGTAATAAATAATTTAATTTTCTTATTTTTGTTGATTTCTTTATGATGATGTTTCTAACTGAAGATTTGTCTTGCTTATAGTTACTATGCATTTGATTTTTGTAGAAAATGTTAGTGTTATTGCTGTGTGTGTGTGTGTGTGTGCACGTGTTTATTAGTATACATACATACATATACACAATTTTATTTCTGTGGATGGGGTAAAAACACACAATTTTTTTTTTTTTTTTTTTTTTTTTTTCAGCCACGTCAAATCCTTTTTATCTTCAGTGTGATTACAATTGTAACATTCCTTTTAACCTCAGCTACTAGATTTGCATATAAATGGATGTTTAGCCTAGGAAGTAAACACAAATTTACATATGTCTTCTAAGTGAAGAATACATACATTTTAATTTAGAGAAGACAGAAATACTTTCCTTTTCACCATTCATGAACTATTATGTTATAATAAATCATTAAGAAAAAGGAATTGAAATGAAAGAAAGCACAATAATTCAGAACAATAGTAAATGAATTATTTGGAAAGGGTTGCTCAGGTTATTGATATCCTTCTTTGAACACATCATAATGGGGCAATGATTAACAAGCTGGTCTCATAAATCAACACTAAAATAATACTCATTGGGTACCTCATACCTATGATCTTGCATTAGACCAAAGTAAATTTAGTAAATAACTAGAGAGATATATTTTGTTTTATAAATAATTTGTCTAATAAATTTACTTTGGACGTTATTTTAAATTGGGCATTGTCAGATAATGTTACTGTTGTCAGCTCTGGTATTTTACATCAAGCAATGCTTTATTACCACCAGCAATCACTGTATGCTTATATAAGTGGACACTGAAGTCAATGCTGAGTGTTGACAGTCTGTTTCATGCTTGAACACAACTTTCTGGCCTGAAGATTGCATTCAAGCATGAAACAGACTGTTGCAGATCAGTGTTGACCTCTGCATCCACTTTTATATTTACATATGCTCAATTAGTGATATTGAGCACTTTTACTCATAATATAGCATACCTTAAAACTATATATGTATGTGTGTGTGTGCATGTGTTTGTGTAGCAATACATACACAGCCTGACATGTTACTATTATCTGGGTGAATATCTATAAGACAATTTGGAAAAACTCTTATTTCACTGATCAAGAAGCATCATCTGAAAAATAGAATTTATTTCAACCAAATCTATATTCGGTGGGATAGAACTTGTTTCACATATTGATACTGAATTTAAAAAAGATTTTGTTTTTTTACTTTAACTGTATAGTTTTTTTTTGTTTTTTTTTTTTAATTAAATTTTATTAATTTCAACTCAGTTTTTATTATATATTTATTTGTTTTAAGATTTTTTCCACATTTCACATTAACTGAATTTTAATCATGAAACTTTTATAATAATCTATGTGATTAATATCTACTGAATTAAATGTATTAACAAGGATGGAGATAATGTTGTAAATATGTACATGCATGAAAGTACTTTTTTAAACATCTGCATTGGTAGATTAAATTATCATCATGGAATGTTTCTTCTTTGTTGCTTTTAAAACAATATTTCAAAGGGTCCACTACAAAAGTTGCATGTACTATTTCAAAAGAATCAATATTTTCTTTTTAATAATATAGAGAGGTTTTTCCTTATTCTTCTTCATAAATAAAAAGAAATGCTTATTTTTCTGTTAGTATCCTAAAATCTTTAAAAGTAGAAATAGAAAACTTAACCTGGTTAACACCTGATAATTCTAGATTTTCTGTCTTCACTATACACTTGCTATGGATAATCTTCATAAAGGTTATTTATATTTGAAACTACCATATTTGACAGTATATAAGACACTTTTTTCTTTTTTTTTTTTTTTTTTTTTTTTTTTCACTAAAAATATCTTTTAAAATTCCCCTGCATTTTATATACTGTAGGTTTAAAATTCATGATAGTCGGTAAAATTATCTAACTTCTATTAGCTTAGGCTTTAGAGTAACTTTCATATACCTATTGTCATTATTTAAAAAGCTATTATGCAGATTAAGTGTTATCATTGATAATATTCATTATATAAATTTCATAATGTTTAATATTAGTATTTTGCTTCACTAAAATTATATGCAATAAATTCAAATTATATATTTGTAAAATATTTGTTTCATTAATATTTTTCTTGTGATAACTTCCAGTTACATTGATATAAATATTAGGTTGGTGCAAAAATAATATCGTTTTTTGACGTTAAAAAATACGTCAAAAAACGATATTATTTTTGCACCAACCTAATTAGAATTTTTAAATATTCCAATAAAAAATTTACAAGATGCAGGTTGTACAGGTCATATAAACAATATAATAAAGTTTTTCTAGGCTTGTCTTCTTTTTTTCTATTATTTTTTGCTTAAATGTAATCATGGCTTGTTTAAGCAAGATGATACCTCATAAATATAGCCTAGCCTGTACCATTTACTAATAATTTTAATAATTACTAATTTTTTCTTGATTTGTCTGCTGAGATTGGGGTGCATCTTATATGCCGTCAAATACAGTAATTAAAGTAAAAAAAAATTCTTAGAATCTTGTCAGATGTGTATTCTTAGGTGCCTAATACAAGAGAGGTCTTAATAATCAGGGAGGGGGGTTCTCAATATACAAAAAAATGGGGGTCTTAAAAGAGGGACAAAAATCATTTAACAGGTAAGAAAAAAAATAAATGAGGTGTCTTAATAAGCTCAGGCAGAGGGTGGATTTCCATTATATATATATATATATAAGCACCGCACCTCATCTAAGAATAATTTATTTTCTTTAAATTTATACAAGTGATTTCAGTTTATAAAAAAACTCAAAGATGGCAATCATGCCTTTTTAGAAATGCTATCAAAACTTTTAATTTGAAAAATATTTTAACTTTGACGAAAAATAGTCGGGTTAAGAACAAAAGGGTCAGGTGACTCAGGTTATTGAGTCATCAACAACCAGAAAGAAAATACATGCTTGAAAGAGAAAGAATACTATATCTGTAAATGTGAAATGCACTATAAAATACTTGAATAGGCTAATAAGTAGGACATGTGTATAGAAAGCTTCTTTAACTCCAATATTTTTTTTATTTTTTTTTTGGCTGACAAGAGGCTGTCTAAAAGACTATCAAATATATAAAGATGCTTTGGCCTCTTTGTGGGGCTGGGATTGTTGTGTACTTCCCACAGGTGCCAGTTGTTGGCATCCAAACTTAGATAAAAGCTAGAATTTCAATTTCTAATCCTGAAGACAAGCAAGCCCTCACTACTTGAAAGATTAAGGCAACATAATCTTTCCCCACCAATAAAGTCATGCTAGATTACGATAAGTTAATAGCTGTAATATACAAAAGAACAAATGTGGTTTTGTCAGAAAAAGACAAAGTGCATCTAGTTAAAAGCATGCTTTAAACATATAGAATACCATCAAGAAAAGAAAGAGAAAACATTTTTGAGAAGGTAAAACTGAAAGAATTTGCAAACTAAAAGAGAATGAAAATGACACATGATATAACAAATAAGAAGAAAAATGCATACCCAAAAGTGAAAGTGAAAGCAAATATTTTATTAATAGATAATAAAGAGAAAATTGCATACCCAAAAGTGAAAGTAAAAGTTAATTTCCAGCAAATATAAAACTTATTCATGTTTCTTTTGGGATTAAATGAATCCACTCAAAAACTGATTTAGCAAATAGCTTATTAGTTTAGCTACATAACAAAGTAAGAAAACATGTACAGATAATATTCTTTAAAAACTTCAAATGATTGACTAATTTAAATATACTTTTTTTTACTATAAGTTAATATGTTCAGTGTACATATGGAGTAGAAAATGTCATTACGTAAAATTTGATATTACTCAGTTAAATTGTAAAATGTACTCTATGTGCTAGAGCATATTTTTTTTCAGCAAATATATAGAAATCAATATTTGAAAGTGTTAAAAAGTAAAGAGAGAGTTGAGCAGAAAAAGAATCATAAAGAAGAAAAGCAGAGAAAAATGATTTAAAAGTTGAGAAAAAGAACGAGAATTTAAAAAAAAAAAAAAATGAATAGAAATATATTGGACAAGTAGATGTTGAAGAAGATGACGAAAATATCAGTTTTGAAATGTCAAGACAATTGATAACAAAAATGACAACACTGATAACCAACTTGAATCTTACCTGTGTGGAAGACCTTTCCTTCCTGTATGAGGTTAGCCAAAGTGTTATAAATGAGTTCCTCGCTGGGGATCTCCATCTCCTTGTAACACTGCTGTAACTTCTCTTGAACTGTCTCTAGTGTGGCCACAATGCGGTTGTTATTTAAATCCATGATGATCAGGCACAGGGCCTCAGGCAGAGGGATGAACTGAGTCTGTGGGATTATTTGCATCTCGATACCATTCACATCACCTGCAGAGAGAGAGAGAGAGAGACAAAAATGCTAAGTGAATATGCTGCCCTTTATAAAGAAATAGGGAAAGGAATAGCAGTGACCAGTAATATGGAAGAGCAAGCATGTGCTGGGGAAGAGTGGAAAGGCTAGAAAACCCACCCATTACATTTAAAAAAAAAAAAAAAAAAAAAAAAAAAAGACAAAAAAAGACAAAAAAAACTCTTATTTGTTCCTTAACTCTCATTTTCCCAGCTGTCTCCCAACAATTATTTTGTGACTGCCAACATCAACAGCAATAACAATTTATTGTGATTGTTGTAAAACAGTCATTATTGTCCTTTACTCTCTATTTTGTTTCTGGTTTTTTAAAGAATGTAATTAATTCCTTGTAAAAATTTAATTTGAGTTAAAACTTTTAATTCAGACTCATAAATTACCGCAAATTACATTTTTTTAAAATTCTTAAATATTCTGTTTGATTTTTAACTTAGCAATTTTAAAGTAAGTAAAAAAAGGTAAAAATGTCTTAAATTAATAATTACAATAATGCACATTTTCATTTGTAAATGATTGGGTGAGGCAGATTTTTTTTCTCAATATACAATAAATGGGAGGGTCTTAATGGAGGGGAGGGGATAATTTAAAGGGCCCAGAAATGCAAAATTAATAAATAACGTGATCTGAATAAAACTGGGTAGGGTAGAAAATTTCTTCAAAGAAAGAAAAAAAATAAATAAATAAATGTTCCCCACCCTGTCTATTTGTACCAAATAATACATTTCTAAGAATCCCCCCCTAACTTTTCTTTCTTATTCTTATCCACCATTTGTTTATCTTTCTTCAATATACAACCTACCCTGTAACAAATTGTTCTTTCTTAATTTCCTTTTCTTTCTGTAAAACATATCTCTCTTTACTTCCCATCTTTCCATTCTTCTCTCCTCTTCTTTATCAATTTGCCTTTCTCTCAGAATCAAGAACAGACCTACTCCTACACTAACTGTGGTCAATTAGTTTTTCGCACTAATGCCAATATCTCAGTATGGAGTAGAGTGTTGAAGATACTGAGGACAGGACAGGGAAATAAAAGAGACGGCAAGATAACTCATGGATATGTTAGAAAGTGAGAAGAAGGAAAAGAACAAAGTAAAAGAATAAAAAGAGAACAAGGAAACTGAACCCCCTTTTCCTCTTTTCTATCAAAACTTAATAGTGCCACCAGGGAAAACACCGGATGCAAACAATGAAATAAGGTCTTGTGGTTCCAGAGAAAAAGAATAGAAAGCAGTGGGTGGTCAGTTCTGGTCAATGGCATCAAGTGGGATCAAAATTTCATTACCAGAGAAAGCATTTCAGTAACCTTAGTGACCACTACATAGTGGTTATACCAATTATATTTATTTTCTTAGTGCACTGACCAATCTGAGCTCATCTGATTCTAAATGACCCCAAAATATTAGATTTACTGACTGCTTATAAAAATATAGAATAAGTTGGCAAAGTTAGGCCTCCATGCCTGCAAAACAAACAAAAAAAACTGTCAAAAGGATGGTTTTTCCATTGACACTGCTTTTAACTACCATCACTCCTCAGCCTTGTTTATCATTTTAGAATTGTAATAAAACTTAAACATATGAAAGTGAATTTATACATTTATTTTTTTGTTCTTGGGAATTGACAACAAAAATAATAAACACTATTTATTTATTAGTTTGTTTATTTACACTTTTTACTGTTCTTTATTGGAATAGTTGGTAAAACATCGGCTAATTGTCAATTGATTCAAACTTTATAAAATGGTAAATAATAAAGATTTCCTTATCGTTGATTCACATATTTTAATAATTTAGTCAATGTTTATAAATAAAAAATTGTTATATTTCTTTATAAATTGGTAAATGATAAATATTGCATTGCATTAGTTCTAATTGATTAGTGTTTTAGAATGTTGTAAATATAAAATTATTCTTGTAAATAAACAATCTTATGACTAATGATTACTATCTTTGTTGTAAATTCTCAAGAACAAAAAAATCTATAAATTCACTTTCATCATGTTTAAGCTTTATTACAATTCTAATCATCACTTTTTAAAACAAATATTGCTGAAGAATGAAGATAGTTAAAATAATAGTAGTGTAAATAGAAAAACATTCTTTTGGCACACTGTTTTTTTTTTTTGCAGACATCAAGGTTCGAGTTTGCCAATAAATTTTTTTTAGGTGTTTATTGCCATTTAAGTGAATTCACATAAATATAATATATATTTCATAAAACTCAAAATTAATATCTTTTTAATGCTGATACAAGTTCCCACTCTCAACTCCAGTATCCAAAGTATATGTTAGATAATTGATTCCATTCTTTTTCAATGACATTAAGAACTCCTTTTCTTTTCTTTTTTTTTTTTCCACTCGTCTGTCATGTTCCTCTCCTGCTAATT
Organism: Acanthosepion lycidas; assembly: GCA_963932145.1. Taxonomy (NCBI): domain Eukaryota; kingdom Metazoa; phylum Mollusca; class Cephalopoda; order Sepiida; family Sepiidae; genus Acanthosepion; species Acanthosepion lycidas. Next base: position 35,818,881 of record OZ010612.1, read on the forward strand.
CTGAGGTGGCTTCAAATTTTTGAACTGTAGTGTATATATTTCAAACCTTTCCTCATCAGTCACAGGATTACAGCCACATCACATTGAAAAAAAAAAAACAAAAAAAAAAACACCAGTTCTTTTACAATCACCAAAGCTAAACAAAGTGGAACCTAGTCAGTACCTAGATTGGTGACCATTTTTGAATACCAGATGCTGTAAGCCTGGATGTGCAGGTGGTGTAATGAATAATGGCTCAGAATTGTCAATCAGAGAGCAGAGTTTCAGTTCCCATTAAGTTTGTTATATTCACTTATGAGTAAATACTCTTGGGAAAGGTATAAATCCATCTCTTTTCCTCTAGCTATGGGTTAATTAGTAAGACTTGTGTCACTAAACCATTACTATTTCAAAAAAAAAAAAAAAAAATTCTCAGAATCTAAAAATATTTTCTGGCTTTGAATAACCTATAAAGGGTTAATAACCTGAAGAAAACAAATCAACCAACAACCAACCATCAGTCAAAATAGATGACGAATCTCCCCTTTGACATTGAGAGATGCATACATAGGTTATTTTAGAGGAGTCTAGGAAAGTTGAAAAATGTTTCCCAAATAAAGTAATGATGATTGCATCTTTACTTTAAACCATTTCAGAGAGCCATGGAGACCTGTATGAAGATAGGCATTTCATAAAATCAAAGTGGTAAAAAGCAAATTTTCAGGTTGATCACTTATATCTGAGTATGCTTGGCTGCTAAGGTGACTAGATAGTCCCTGTTGCAGACATCTGCTCAAACAATTGTTTTTCTTCAACACCCACAGAGTCAATCTGTAAATTATACTACAACAATGATGAGCAGACCTTAGTTACAGTTTATCACAGAGATTGCTTAATCTGACATGATCATCAGTTTTGAACAAGGCCAGTATGTTCAAATCCTCGGTCACAATGATTTGTGACTTCATGTTAGTACAACTGAACAGTTTTACTCACAAGGCTTGTGCCAACCTGTAATTTGGTTTTTCAAGAACTCCCCAACTCAATGTTGTCACATGCTCAGATTGTCTCCCCAGGCTGATATTTTCAAGAACTTACCGCCTTGATAAATCAAATCTGGTGAGATTTGATCTGGAGTTAGGACACAAATACACAAAAAACCACTTACCATGCACACATGTGCTATATATATATATATATATATATATATATATATATATATATATATATATATATAGCTATAATTTACTATATTGATCTTTTTATGGTGTATAATTATGTTTATAAGTGTGTATTCATGTGGAGCTTTATGTGCTTTCTTCAGAGCATCAGTGTAATTTAATTCAAATAGCAAACTTCAAAAAGATTTTGTCATCTTCCATACTAGTTTCTTTTAATAAAAAAAAAATATATATAAAGAATTCTAACTTTAAAATCACATAAAATCAGTTTATAATCGTCACAGCCCAGACATTGATAATTAAAGCATTGATAGAGAAAGTTTGTTAAATCACATCCCTGCAATCTTTGGATATCTCTACAAAAATAACGAGAATGGACACCTCTGCATATCAAACATTGAACACTTTTACAGAAAAAATATTATTAATATTGACTAAGTCTGGCAAAACTGGAAGTGTGGTGGAGGTAAGAAGATTATGATGCACAAATGTAAAAATGAAGTGGGCCAGATTTTGAAAATCTGTATTTTAAATTCTGGTTTTTATTCAGACTTAAACATCAAACACCATTGCTTATTTATTCATTGAAGTAAATTGTATATCAAAATTCCTTACTCATCTTTATTTCACTGTTAATGAATGCCTTCCAACAGCTAAACAAAGTATTAAAAAAAAAAGTGAAACAGGGAAATTTAATTACAGACAAAGAAAATAGTGCTGAACTGCTATGTAATATCAATCCTCCTATATGGCAGTGAATGCTGGACAATTTCCTCACAGATGAAGAGGGGACTTTGAGGCAACAGAGATGTAGTTCTACAGATGGATGGAGCATATAGACAAAAAAGTTAGGACCAAAAAGGATACTTGTGCCCAGAAAGATAGTTGAGATTTTTAGGACATATAATAAGAAATGAGAGCTTGGAGAATATAACACTAAGAAGACATGCTGAAGGCAAGATGGGGCAGAAGGGAGCATCAAGTTACCACCTGAAAAAGCTTACACAGATTTTTAGGACATATAATGAGGAATGAGGGCTTGGAGAATATAACACTAAGATGACATGCTGAAGGCAAGACAGGGCAGAAGGGAGCATCAATTTACCACCTAACAAGATTGTGCCAATGGATAGAAGAACAAGGACTGGAAGGCATAGTAAGGGGATAAAGATTTCTTAGAGCTACAAATGATAGGAAGTTGTTGAGAGCTATGATTCCCACCTCCTGAAGGGGCAATACACATAAAAAAGAATAAGAGCTTATTTAAAAATTCATAATTTCCTTTAACTTTCCTGCTTCAATTTTTATATATTTTACATTTTGTTAGTAGACTCAGCTAAGTGTCATACATGATACATGTTCAAGCAATCATGTCTTTCAATTCCTGACTGACTAGGAAGAAGATTTTCCCCACAGTAAACTGCCATTTTTTGATGTAGTAGACTGATTGCCAACCAAGGCTGTAGGACCCAGTCTGACCTGCTATTTAGTTAGTAGGCTACTTGAATACTTCCAGAAAAAGTATTTATTCAAAACCTGAAGAGGACCTTATTTAGCAGAATATTTAAATTTCCTAAGAATCTTTTAGACCTGCAATTTGGTTTGTAGGTCTGAAAGATTGAAGTTTATTTTTAGAGTTTTCATGAAGTAAAGATTATTACCTATGCTATTTTAAGTGTTTGATATTCATTAATTAATAATTTTGCTGTCTCTGACAGAGCTCTTCTTGGAAATTCCATACAGATTACCATTTTAATTTATTATATATATAAAAATCAGCCAGATCCTGTGGGACTTAAATTTAATAAATAACAGAGTTAACAATACTTTGCTTGTCTGAAAGAGAGAGAATATGAAAATCATGTAAGTGAAAAAGAAAGGTATTTGTTTGAAAGACGAAGTATGACCAGAAATACCAGAAAGGTAACTGAAAGAAACAGTTTATATCTGAGAAAGTGAAAGTAGAAGTCATACAAGCAAGCAAGCAAAACAATGCAAATAAATGAGACAAATATAAATTATATACTCTCTCTCTCTCTCATAAACAAACATACTATATATTTATAGAGAGAAAGAGAAAGCCAGATTAAAAGAGATGAGGGGGATGTTGAAAACTTCTCAGAATTTTTCAATATTACCTTCATCTCTTTGTCTCTCTTCATAAATATATAGTATGTGTATGGATGATCAAATGACCAATCATCTGCCAGTTGGGGTTAAGAATACACCAACCGCAACCCACAATCCCATGAGTTGGTGTAAACTCTCACCAAAAAAGAGGCCATCTGTTTATTGTAACTAGGTTTAACTTCTTCAAACCAAACCGGTGTCTACTTTTATATTGTTTATTAAAACAAAAAATATTAAATATCCTGCAAAAAGTTCAACATAAAACTAAACAAACCAACCAACTTAAAGATCATATATTTTTGTGGAATGGGTTCCTGTTTCGGCTGAGAGTTTTCTGTGTCTTCTTTACACACAAAGTTTTATTATATTTTTCCAGTTTGTGTACATTTGACACATATCCAGATCAAATTTATAATGAAAGTGTTCAGAGTTCATAACATTTTTGTTCAAGTACTTTTAACCATTCCCTGTCATTATTAGAAACATAATGTTATCAGTTACAGTAGGAAAAAGTTATTAACAACTTCATTATTAATAACTTCATCTTCAGTATTTTAGGAATGCTACAGTAATAACAGTATTGTTTTTTTTTTCCTTAATCTGTTAAGAGTTACAAAACTTGACAGCACCTGTAGATAAATGTTTTTAATAAAACATTTTAAATGATCTTACTGTACCTATGAAATAAATTTAGCATGAATTCCACTAATGAATTTCTTTAAAAACTGTACTCAAATTGACTTAATAATAGCACCCTTATCTGTCAAGTCTCATTACTAATAAAATCCCTATGAAAGATGCAATAATAATGCAAAATATACATAAACATGAACTTCTATTCTGAACAATACATGTTTTAAGATCATGAGGTTATGTCTCAGTCTTATTTTATCAAATTTCTACATGACTCATTTAGAAATCTGTAATAATTTTGTTACATCAATGATATATGTTCACTATATAGATGCCATATTCATATTAGTAAAAAAAAAAAAAAAAAAAAAACCTGGATAAAATAAAAATCTTTAAAGGAACATGATGAAAACTCACTTCTACTCTTTACTTATAAACTTAAACATTAATAATAAAATCCTGTTTCCCAATATTTTAGTAGACTGATAGTCACAATTTTACTACTTTACTATATAAAAACCTACACACAAAAATTCTTCTTTACTCAATTACCAAAATAATTGTCCTTGTAGATATAAAATAATGCTATAAAGTACATGATCAACTGTTCTAGACTAATTTCATCTTCACACATATTTTTATGAAAAGAATAAAAAAACAAAACACTTATTAACAATACCTTCCCAAATTATATTGCCAATAAATAAAAATTAGCTTTAAAGAATTTTAGAAAAAATAACAAGCAATCATCCTGACATTAACAAAAATCATTAAAAATATCATTAACTTATGAACTGTAATTAGAAACAAGACAAAAAAGCTATTAAAAATAAAATTTGCCAGTACTGAACACTTAATAATTGTAATAAATACTTAAGATTTATTATTTATTACAAAAAGTTTAAAACATCTTACCTAATTATTACCAATATCACAGGACTATTAAAAAAGAAAATCATCCATATGTAAAACCAAGGTTGTTCAACTGTTGTGCCCTTTGAGAAATTTTATCTCCAATACTAATAATCAAAAAACAACATTAAATTCTTACATTGGTCACAAAACTATCACACTGTCTCATAGATTAAGCTGCCACTTATTGAAATTTAGTGCAATTTATATACACTGATCATCACATCACAAACAACTAAGATGAATATTAGTAGATAATACTAAATTATCATACAGCACTCACTGTAAAGAAAGACTCTTTAAAGCTATCATTATACAAAAGAAACAGCCCACAAAAACAATATCTTTTACCATAGGGGATGGTATTTTAAAATATCTTTGTCCTCAGGTACTGTCAAATTTTGTGACTACTAAGACTAACACTCTAATTTAAAAAAAAATAAAAGTACTACATATAATTTCACATGTAGACATCCATTTATCTTATCAATAAAATGTAGCATTATAATTGGTCAAAATTCAGTCCTTTCATGGTAAGACTGGAGTGGCCACTCCAGGAAGCAGGCCCACATGATGGTATATGGAGGCTATGTATTTCCTAGATCACATGCCCTCTCTTTGGCCTTACTGACAAGATACAAAGGAGTCCAGGGCATTACAATTGGGATTGGCTTGGTTGCAGGAGTTACCAGAAGTTTGTCAATGTTGACAGCTAATTGCCTTTGGGGCTTCACTCTGGATTTTCTATTTAGACTTACTTCCATAGCCTTTACCATATTTGGATATGTCCACAAGGCAACAGGGATTTAAAAATCAGGGTTTTCCTTCTCCCAGGTGGACTGCCTTCACAGGCTGACGAGCTTGATTTATCTGAAGCAGCTGCTTATGAGGTGCCATATATTTCATTTATATACAACACACACACATATTTAAAGTAGAAATATCTTCATGTGGGCAATCATGGCTCTTCCCAAGATGTGGGCAATCATGGCTCTTCCCAAATTCTTAGCTCTTGTAGCTCTTAGCAACATTTGACCTCTTACTACTACTCCTCTCTTCTCCTGTTCAGCTATCCATTTAAACAAGCTCATTAGTTATGTTAATCATTGCTTGTCCCTACTCCTCTTGCCTTCAATATGTCCTGTGAGTATCATATTCTACAAGCTTTCTTATTAGAAATGTAGTGTCTGTAAAATGCCAGAATGAATCTAAAAACCTTTTTTTCTATGGTACTAATATTAACTTTCCTGATAATGACTGGGGATGGTTAAAAGTACTTGAACAAAAACATTATGAACTTAGGGCAGTTTCTATATAAATGTGATTTGGATATGCAACAACTTATACGGAATCTCAAAAAATATTTAAAAAAAAAAGGTTTGCCTACCACCTAATTCATATTCCTTCCTCATCTTTTGAACAAGAGTAGAGGTTTATCCCTTTATTTACTGTTTTGGATTAGGTTTTGAGTAACTTCTCATAAAGTCTTCTCATTCTCTTTCACTCCCAGTACTCCCTTGGATCTTAGTAGCATTGTCACTTTGCTTGGGGTGAAATGATTTTAAAACAACTAAAAGATCTTGTCAGCTAATTTTAATAAAACTTGTTTGAATGAATTCTTGCAGTGTGTGTGTGTGTGTGTGCATGTGTTAAAAACGGTTGTGAAAGAGAGAATTTGTAAGTGTCTAAAGTATTTCAACTATACATTAAGATATGAATAAGTGTTTACCAACAAGTGAATATTTATAAATATTTACTTTGTACATATATGGGCATTATTCAATATGTGTCTATATAATCGAATATGCAAGAATATTAAAAGATATTTGCCAATTTCTATTTTGATATGATTCTCTATATAAATTCTTTTAATCATTTTCTTTGTTCAATCATTACAGCCTTCTTTTGTTGGTGCCAAGATTTTTAAAAATGGCATTTCTTTTAAAGGTTTATGTGTTTATTAGAAAGATCTTACAAAGCAATCAAATTCTATCAGCTTAGTTGGACACTTCAGGTGACACCAGATCATTAATATTCTAATATCAAGTAAAATGCTATTAAATGTTCTTTTTTATTATCAAAGGAGTTCATAAAAAAAGGCTTTGCTTTTAAGATAGTGAATGCTATTTGAAGTATATAAATTATAAGTTAGAAAATCAGAAGATAGTAGATGGTATGTAGTATTTTTACTGTAGAAAAAGTAAACCAGTTCAAGTGATTGCAATGATCTAAACATTATTTAGTCATTATATTTATCTTTGTATTCTGAAAACCATTGGTCTTGTGGGAAAATGAAATAAAATCAATAAATAAAATAATAATGAACAGAAAAAGAAATAAATTTTCTCATGATGCTAATAATAAAGGAACTGGAAATTTTATTACCCCACTTGGCTTTGCCAAACACCCATTAAAAGTCTATAAAAACCAAACATTTACTTCTCCCATTCTCTTTCTCCCTCGCTGATGTAGCAACACATAGTAAAAAAAAAAAAAAAAAAAAAAAAAAAAAAAAAAAAAAGAGAAAAAAAGATGTCCCCACTGGGTTACATTTGTCCCCACCACCAGTCCACTCATTCACACACATTTTCCCAAACCTCCCCTAACTTTTTCTTTCTCCTCCAAATCTCCCAAACTTTTTCTTTCGTTGTTCCAACTCAGCACAACATTGACTTGAACTTGACCATTAAAACCATGTTTATCATGACCTGCCCAAACTAATTCTGAACCTGAAAAAGAAAATCTCTTTCACTTTCCAATGCATAACATTCACATGTGTTTTGCCAAAACTCCATCAATGAAGTAAGAAAAGATTTGCTTTGGTCATTCCAACTTGGTGCAAGGCTGACTTAAACTTGACCATTCTAATGATGCTTATCCTTACTTTTCCTAACTTCTGGTTGATTGATTTGTTTGCTCAATGGTATATCAACTCCTTATGTGTCATTTAATGCTGAAATTTAATATTTTGTGAGTTTTGAAGTAATAAAAATATATGTTATTCTGCTTTCACAATTAAATACATGGTAGATGATACTCAGCTTTTGTGCATATACATGATTGTGTGGACATCATTACTAGAGACGGCGATAGGCACATTTTATGTTGTACTTTTGTTAAAGTTATATTTTGGAATACAATTTGATTTAAGAAATTATATGGATTAATGTCATGAAAGAGTTCTTTCATATTGGTTGTTTGATTTTGTTTAGCAGGATATCAACTTCTATGCATATTTAATGCTGAAATCTAAGTATTTTGAATGCAATTGTATGCTTTCAATTACAGATATAATGTATTGTTGGTCATTTTGCAATGAGTAGGTAGGCTTTCCTACCGCCTGGTCAACACTCCTCCCCCTTCTCTTGGACATGAGTAGAGGCTTACGCCTTGTTTCTTGTTTAGGAAGGGGTTCCCAGTAATCTCTCTCTCTCTCTGGCCTCTGTATCTCCTGTTGCCTTTATCTATCCACTACCCTTCTCCTCATCCTTTCTTCTGTCACTCCCATCTGATCTTGCCCCAAATTTTGCTGTAACCCCTTGCGTCCTAGTGGCTTCCTGCCTTGCTTGGGGTGAAATGCTTAAAAAAAATGTATTGTCGGCAATTTTACTATAAATGAGCATTATTGGTTAGCTGATTCTGTTTTGCGGTATATCAAACTCTATGGGTTATTTAATGCAAAAATTGAAATACTTTTGTACATAATTTTATACTTTCAGAGAAAAGATATCAAACTTCTGGACCAGAAAAAGAAAATGGACATATCAAAGAGATATTGAAAATGTTGTTTCACTAAAATCTATATAAAACAAAAAAAGAGAGAATAAATGGTCCCAAATTTTTGTATGCGTCTTGAACATGCACACACCTAAAATATGACCAACGCACAACCTTTAAATTCCATTGTAGACTAGATTGCACTAAAATTTAGTTTTTCTTTTCATCCTATAAAAATGAATATAACTACTCAAGAAAGCAACAAAATAATTTTATTTACTAAATAACTTATTTGTTTCTATCAAACAATAATCATTGAAAATACAGTAATTTATAAATTTTTTTTTTAATCAATTCACCCCAAGCAAGGCAATAAGGTGTGTACTGAAAAGTTATCAGCTTAATGAAGAACTTCCCTGACTAAAGCTTTTATATTTGGTCAGATCATTTTAGAGGATTGTATTTCAGCATTGTGCGAGTGTGTATACATGATGGCTGTCAACCTTGTTAAACAAATATAACCATCATTTGACAAGTCTGATTAATGTTTTTAGGCCTTGTGAGAATGACAGTTGCCCCTGAAACTAGCAAGTGACTTTTTTTTTTCATTTTTTTATTTAAATCACTTCACTCCAAGCAAGATGATAATGCCACTAAGACACAAACAGTCTGCTGGGAGTGAAAGTGAATGAAAAGACTTTAGAAGAAACTAGAATCCAATCCTAAACAGGAACAAGGAATAAACCTCTATTCCTGTTCAAAATACTGGGGAGGAGAGTGAACCAGACAGTGGAAAAAACATCTAGTTGAAAAATTCATAACTGACAATGCTTCATCTAAGAAATGAAAATGTAGTTTTGACTTTCAAATGAAATCAAATTAAAATTATAATGTAGAGAACACAACAAATCCACTAAATGTGAATTTAAATTCTTGTACTTATACAATATCATAATTATATATATATATATATATATATATATATATATATATATATATATATATATATTTACAAAGATTATCCCTATATTTACATTAGAAATATAGAGTTGAAGTAAACTTTAGAAGGAAGTAGAAACCCAATCCTAAACAGGAAACAAGAGATAAACCTCTACTCTTGTTCAAAAGACCAGGGAGGAGTGTGAAAATCCTAATAAATATTACCAAACAACTGAATCTTAGATTTTATAGTAGTCATCCCAAAGCTTTAACCACAAAGCTACTCTAATGTTACACAACAATGATGCTAGAAGGATGAATTGTAATTCATTCTTCATTCCTCATTTGATTTGAACCCAGATAATTACAGCATTGATTCCTCACATATCCATGGAGATGACAACTTTTCAAAATCCACTCCATTGCCTAACAATGCTAATCTAGGGATTCAAGTCTCAAATTGAATTTGAAATGTTCTAATCTTGAATATAAATTGTCTTCTCTTGAATGACAGTAGTCCCAGGGTTGAGGTCCCAGGCAGTATTTGGAAGACACAATTCTAACAAACAACTTATCCAGCACCCAACTCCTTTCAATTTTAGCTTAAAGAGCAGAACATGGGAGGGTATAGAAAGGGATAAATTTTATATTTTATTTTTTAGCTCTTCTTTTTTACCAAATAATAAGGACAAAAAACAATAAAAAAAACTAATGATAAAAAATAGAAGCAATGTGATTATACTAAGGACTGTAACTAGCCAATTCTATCATAATGGATTATATAATGAATACAAGTTACATTTCTTGAACTGAGGTATATACTCCACTCAATTACATTTCAAAATGATATAATAATAATAATAATAATAATAAACAGCAGAAAAACTGAATATTTTAACAGCTTTGAAAACTGAAAAAAAAATCATGGTGCATGTGAAATTTAAAATTTCTGGAGCTGCAAGAAACATTTGCAATTATTAATTTGTAATTGCATTGTACTAAAAAACATTTATATTCTTTTGCAGTTTCTTCTCATGCATAATTCCAGATTATTAAACTTAAAATTCTATTTCTAATGTCACTAGAAAAGTCCACAGTTATATTGATAATGTAAAAAAAAAAAAAGCACACACACACACTATATATATATATATATATATAGAGAGAGAGAGAGAGAGAGAGAAATAGATAGAGAGATTGTGTGTGTGTGGCACTTTTTTTACATTATATATATATGAATTGCACAAAATGTGGGGCCATTGAAGTAGTGCTCGATGTTGTATAACAGAGCTATAAAGTGTGTGTGCATATATATATATATATATATATATATATATATATATATATATGAATAAATATACTATATTATTCCACACCGTTTACATGACTGAGTTTCATGCCAAATACAATATTCAGGTGGTGTGTGTGTGTGTGTATGCACTAAAAAGTTCTTGGATCAATCAAGAGGTTATTGAAAAAATGAATAAGGAGAAAGGATAAGAAAAAGCTGAAGAATGATGTGCAGCAGAAGACAATGAATGATGTGAAGGAGAAGAATGATGTGAATAAGAAGGATGATGATGATGTGAAGAAATAGAACAACAACAAAAACTATTACTACTACAAAAAAAAAAAAAAAGAGTAAGTGAAAGAGAAGATCTTGAATATGATTGTTGTAAAGTAAAATAAAATGGCTGGTGCATATCCATGTAAGGATTGTGTATTAACCAGGAAATTAAAAGGAGTATGAAACCAATATGCTATAAAAAGGAAAAAATTAAAAAAATGTAAATGAAAAAAAAAAAAAAAAAACATTGAGAGAAAAAAAAAAAAATCCTAGAGTTAAGATGAAGAAAAAAAAAGTGAATAAAAAGTGGGTCAAAAGAGAAGAGCATGGAGAAGGGTTCATTACTATAATCAGATTCCTGTTTATCATCATTTGAAAGAGTCCAGTAAAATTCTATAATCTCTTTTGCTATCATCAGTTTAAGGAGTCCCAGGAGCATGTATGAATAAGGTGGAGACAGTTATTAAAATTAATGACACTGAAAAAGACTGGACATAGTAAGGTGTCAGATGAGACACTTTGCAGAGAAAGAAAGAATATAATGACAGCGAAGAAAGGGTGGTATAAAGTTGCGCTCCATGCCCCCAAAAAGAAAAGAATATAAAATAAGATAAAAAATGGCAAAAAAGAGAAGTTATATATTACAAAAAATAAAATTAAAATTAATATAAGACAGAAAAATGCTTAAAATTGAGAATGATTCAACAATATTTTTTATTTTACTAATGAAGTTATTTTTTAGTGTAAGTAAATAAAATTCCAATGGATACATAGCCTATGTGCAAATTTCAAGGTCAACATTTTCCTCATACTAAATTTTGTGAATGAGAAGTTTTATATAGAAAATATTTAGTCTTATGACAAAAAAAAAGGTTCAAGAAAGATTTAACTCCTATGCGAGTTTGATTGATTGATTTATTTGTTTAACAGTATATCAACTCCTTATGGGTCATTTAATGCCAAAATTTAATTTTCTTGGGAGCTTGGAAATAATAAAAATGATATGTTATTCTGCTTTCACAATTGAATACATGGTAGATGATACTCAGCTTTTGTGCTTATACATGTTTGTGTAGACATAATTACTAGAAGCAGTGATATGTGCATGCTATGCCGTAGTTTTGTTGAAGTTATATTTTGGAATACAGTTTGATTTCTTTAACAAGATTATCTTTTTCTCAGTTAAAATGAATACATTAATCTTTATAAGCTCTTGCAAATACCTGTCTGAATTCCTAAGATACCAAATTATTAACATTGTTATATACCAGATTATTCAAAATGTTGCTCCATCTTAGTTCTTATAGTCATAACATTTCGACTTTGTAAATTTATTTACCTATGCATAAAAAATTTGGTTACATACTATAAAAAACAAAAAGATGCACATTATCAAATTTATCTCCAATGTCACTATTGGTTTACAGTTCAAGAATATCCAAATCTAGGTCCAGAGCCTTCTACTTCCTGTTGAAGAAACACCTCCCTGATTGATCACATCTTCAGGAGTGTAGCCATGTTTGGTCAATTAAGACTATTTAACTCATAGTTGGGGTTTTGAATTCATAGTTGTCCTTCTAGGCAAGTTGCCAATCAAGGCTATAGGACCCAGTCTATCCTGCCATTTACCAAAAGCTGGGAAGAGAAGAGATGGATTCATACCTTTCCCAAGGATATTTGAATTTAACAAATCCGATTGGAATTCAAACTCAGCTCTCCAAATTCTCAATCGAAACCACTTATTACTCCACCATGCCTCGACAGAATATAAGGAAATTAAATAATACTCTAAATATAAAAATAATACAATATCTGAAGTGAGTTTGAAAAAGGCAATTGGAGGCTTTCAGAATGGGAAAGGAGTTGCAAGGGGAAAATAATTCATCACCCACAAGGCTGTGTAAATGCTTTTGGATTTTATCAAGACTGGAAAGTGAAGACTGGGCAATTCCAGCCCAGATATGGCAGCAGTATTCCATTTTCCAGCCTAAACTGGCTCTTGTAAAGATAGAGGATAGCAGGAGGAATGCGGTATTTCCTAGAGCAGCAAGTGTAACAGCTGTCTTAACAATTAAGCCACAAAGACAACCAGTTACTATTAAAAACACACAGACATGCACAGCACCATTTTCAGCACAGTAAGAAATCCTCATCTTACCAGGATCAGATTGTAGTATCTGTTTTCTCTCCACAGTTATCAGCCAGTCAGTTATGTACCATGCATGATACACACGTGACAAGGCAGATTTTTTTTGCAGTAGGTTGCTATTTCTTTCTGCGGTAGACCAGTTGCCATCCAAGAATATAGACCCAGCCTATCCTGCTATTTACCCATAGCTGGTGGAAGAAGAAGAGGATTCATACCTTTCCCAAAGGTATTAGCACATAAGTGAATATAATGGATTTGACTGGAATCCAAACTCAGCTGATTCCTCAATCCAAGCTGCTATTCATTACCCCATCATACCTGCACAGTTATATGTGCTCATATTCAGGTGTGATATGGTGCTATGTATTTTCTTTAAGTAGAATATTGTAAAGGACAAAACAAATTTTGTTGTCCTATTGATTCTAATCCTGTAACAGCACTCCACCATTGTCCAGGAGTGGCTCAGGATATTCTGATGCTTGTATGAAGGGAACAGTATTTTGAAGACTGGAGCTTACCTACATATGTAAAGCACTACTTAAAACTGAGCATCTGTTACATTCTACTTTGTAGGATATATATATATATATAACTATACTCGTTTCAAAAAACCCTTGAATTTTTGATTTGCCAATAATCAAATCATTCTCGAGGGAAAAAAAAGGTTTTAAAAAAGAAAGAGCTACAAACATGAAGTCTGTCGAAAAAAAAACGCACAAATACAGGTTTGAAGCCCAAAGAAAAAACCCCAATATGAGTAAACAACTAACTAACAAAAGAGCTCAATACAACCGTAGAGCAGACCTAGATACACCTAGTGAGCCAGACAAACCTACCTAGGTTTGTCTGGCTCACTAGGTTTATCTATATATATATATATATATATATATATATATATATATATATATATATATATATATATATATATATATTCTATCCCTTTAAATGTTGTTTAGTAGACACTCATTTTTTGTTTATTTTAAACAGTATATTTATTTATTTTTATCTACTGGCCTGAATATTGGAGATGCACCCACCAGCAGGATTCAAACCTGCATTCTCCTTTGGCCTTGCTTGATTGGCAACACCCTCTATGGCCAAATGAGTTTAAAGTTTCTCCTGCAAAAGGAAACAGGTTCAAATTCTGCTGGGAAGGGCATTTTTTTTTTTTTTTTATTATTCAAGAAGATTTTCTTGAATATCCAGGTTGGTAGATGAAAATAAATATACTGTTTAAAAATTAACTTGACTCAAATATAGTTAACCACTAAAAATAACATTTAAAATAATAAAATCTGTCAAATGAATAAATCAAAATATCCATTACTTCTATATATATATTATATGGAATGGATTAAATACAACAAATATTTTAATATATTTTCTATTTACATGGATTTTTATGGATACAACTTATTTGAATAAATGTTCTATTTTTAATTAAACAGTATTAATTACTGGCCTGAATGTTCAAGAAATTTCATAGGAAATATGTGTTCTCCGACATGAATCAAAACTGTATCCTATATGGAAACCATCATATAGCCTGATATACTATTAACCATTCAGCCACAGAGTACTTCTGGTTAGCAAAGTTAAAATTTCTTGGACATTCAGGCCAGTAAATATAATTAATACTGTTTAATTAAAAGTAGAGCATTTACTCAAATAAGTTGTTTTCATAAAAAATAATGTACAAACAGAAAATATATTAATGTGTGTGTGGATAGATAGTCACAGAATTATCTGATATAATAAATTTAATAAGAATACTCACTAGAACATTAATTAAAAATGATAAAACCATTAGAGAGCAGTAAGCAAAAGAAATGTTGAAAATATTTATCCTAATTGGTTATGTTACAAATCAAAGATGTACCGGCAATGTAGAAAGTATGTACAGATAGTGTAATAGTTAGCAATTTGGAACAAGAAATCAGTGAACCAAGTTCAAATTCCAGTTCAGTTCATTACATTCCCTTTTGTACTAATTCTCTTGGGAAAGAGATGAATCCATCTCTTCTCCACCAAGCTATGGGTTAAATAACAGTGTATACTCAACTCTCTAGCTGTAGTGGGATACCAAAAAGAACAAAAAATATGAATTCAAAACCATATAGAACCCTGCAGAGCACATAATACAACCATACAAAGGATTATAGTGTTCATAATGATTCTTTGATATTAACTGTAATCAATGAGGTAGGTAGGTAGGTATCATCCAAAAGAATAGAAAATATTGATAGTGAATAATCAGTAAATGACCAATATACAAATGTGATTAAATGGAGCCAGTTTTATGTATGAATTATGAGCTTCTTGTTTCTGTTCAGTAGCTCATGCCTGAAACTTGTGCTACTGCATGTCTTTAATGAGAAATTATTGAATAAAAAATGATAATGACTAAACTGATTCACCCACCAGACTTTTCTGGTGAGGAGTGTGGCTAGACACTCAGCAGGATTAAAAACGAGACCTGCCAGAGGACAGATGAACCTTTAGAAAGTCACACATCTCAATTTAATGCCATTTGGTGCTTAACAGTAAAAAATTTGTTTATCATCTTTGTCACCAAACTATGTGGGCAGATCCATATTTAGAGGTCCCAAGAAATGGGGTCTTCAACCCATAGTTTTGACCAGATACAGACTAAATATACACATGGGACTTAACTATTGACAGTATATCCAGTGTATTGATGTCACAGTATCACTGAGTAAAAGACTTCCTAGACTGAAGTCAACAACCAGGATAAAGGGTTCCTTCAATGAAATCAATGGCCATACATTCATGAACAAGATGAGCCTACAAGCTAAGGGACATCAGCTGCAATCTGACCTGAAGGCACAGTCCAGTCTACTTGCACAAGACACTACACACAAATGAATACAACTCCAACTTTCAATCCAGATATGTACAGTGAACTGTTCAGGTACTCAGCTACACAGCGACCCTATGAACACACCTGGTCATGGAACTAATGAGGATGATTGCTTAATTCTTATCTTCCAGTAAGAAATCCCTAATACTGCTGATCTAGTTCCAGAAAGATTTTGAAAAAGACAAAAATCAAGTGTTTCTATGAAAGCAGGAATACCATTATTTCTATAGGTTATTAAAATAAATATACCAAGAATATAGTAGTGTTTGTATGCAAGAAGTTAAGACCAAGTAAACATCATTGAATCCTATTCTCAAGCACAGAATGTATACAGGAGTATAAGTCTATAAGTTTATTTAGTTAACTGACAACAGCTACAAAATTAGCATAATTTATTCTGTAACTGACATTGCTTTTGAACATCACAAATTAGCCCACTTAATTGTGAGTTGCATTACTAACTGGTTTGTAATCCATAATAAAATGAATTGTATATCAGTAAAAAATTTTCTGTTTAAATTGAGTTTTTTCTTGTTTATTTCCTTTTTGTAAATAGCATAATTTTATTCAATACCAATTCAATGTATCATTTTTATGCAAAAATGATTACTTTAACTATCAGTTTTAAAATATATATAATTTGTAGCATTTGTTTTAGAAAGAAATTAAACTTACATGTAGGAAGACATTTTTAAATTTAAACTTTTCTCCAGTAAAAATGTAATATTTTAAGCTAATTATTCATTTCTAACTTGAGAAAAGAAAATTGATTAAGTTTTTTTTCTTCAATAGAGAAAAAAAACAAAAACACATTTGTTTTATGTTACCATCTCAGTTAAAGAAAAAAGTACAAAAACTGTTTTGTTTTGGAACAGTAAAATGATAGATTCATCATAAATAGTCCAAGTTTCAATTTAGTATGTAAATCATTCTTAACATTCTGATAAATATTCGGAAGATTAAACAGCACAGTCTATAAATCTAATCAAAGGTTGGTAATGAACAATAATACTTAAGACGCAAACAACATATATATATATTAATCGCCAGTGGTATATAGAAGTAGTCAACTGCTAGAAGTGAATCAAGTGAATTCCACAATGAATCTCCAACTGCAGGATATTTATCAACCACCCCATGCAGTTAGATGTGGCACAGGGTTGAATTTAATGTTGGGTATCCAAGCCCGTAAGCTCGGCCAAAAATTCCCCATGGACCCCGTATAAAACAGGGTTGGGTAGCTGTTTCCTCGAGATGAGAGACTGCCCTTCAACAGAGCCTCATCTGGGGATCCCCTCTGCTTAGAGGCAGAGATTTAGACCAGCACGACGAGATGAATCTCCAACTGCAGACCAACATACAGTATTTACTACTGTATTTATGTGAATGGAGACATACTCATTATTGTCCATAGGTATGCTACAACAGTAATATAACCAACCCACTAACACATTTTATTCTGTGCATACAAGGGTTGATTCAGAAGTAATGCATCCTATTTTAATATTCCAGATCACTGTCAGAAGTGGATATTGGGGATATGACAATAGAGGTTGAACCTTTACACCAATAATTTTTAGTTTTGTTACCAACAGCATCTGAGTGAAAATGTAACAAAATGGCATGAAAATGTATATAAAGCAGAAGTGTATCATTGAATTCCTCCATGTGAAAAAATATTGATATGAAACTATTAAATTATAAAAATTATATTTTACAAATCAAAATGAGTAATTAATTTACTACTCTGATAACATTAATTGACTGATTTGGTTTTTAAAGGTTTGCAGGTTATTTAAAGCTAGAAAATATTTTTTACATTGTAACATAAAATTGGAACTTCACTTCTCCAATTAACAATTTTGAATTGCTAATCATTACACCACATCTATTTGTATACATTCATATATGTACGCACACAATTTTGCACAAATGCACACATTTATCTATGTATTACTATTTGTCTTTTCAAGTTCAATGAATGTCTTGCATCTTTTTTCTTTTTAATGAGCCATTTTATGTCCAGGTGTATTTTCTCCTCTTTACTTTCATTAATGATTATCCTTAGCCAGTGTTAGTTACAAAACAAGCCTAATCCTCAAACCAAAATTTTATTTATTTTTTTAAGCAAATTTTTTAAGAGAACAATTGTATCTGTAAAAGCATACAGCATGTGGTATTCTCAAATGGTCACTTATCTAGATACTGCCCATGCTCGACATTGCTTAACTTTGATAATCATATAGGATAAAATTGATTTTCTAAATACATTTTGCATGTTCATTTTGTAACAGAATTAGATTAAAGGAATAGAAAAAGTGTTTGTAATAACGCCTTTTTTTAAAAAAAATTATTTCACCCCAAGCAAGGCAATAAAATCATTAAGACTCAAGGGGTTACTGCGTGTGAAAGAATATGAGAAAAAGAAAATATTAAATAGAGAGAACAATAAAAGAACAGGAATTAAGAAGGCAGAAGATAACAATTTCTTAATACATTTTAACAGCAGAAACATTTTTAAAATACTAACTCCTCCTCTCCATGAAGGGATATGATCAACCATAGCTCTCTGCAATTTCTTATCCTTTGTATCTCTAAGTAATTTTTGTCACCTTGCTACCCATCCCAGTTTCTGTTCAACCATCCATCTACATATGCTTATTAAGTAGGATATTTGATGTTTTCTTCTGCCCTTCTTGCTTTCAATATGTTCTGTGAGTATCAAATTCTCCAACCACTCTTTCCTCATTATGCATCCCAGAAATTTAAACTGTCTGTCTGATCCTAAGCACAAATATCATTTTTGTTCTTATTTTCATCAAAACTTTCTCATTGGTCACATGTTCCATCCATGGTATTTTCAACATACTCCTTTCAAATCATCTCTGTTGACTCTGGTCATTTATAATATCTGTGAGCAAAATTGTCCAGCATTCACTGTTGTATAAGGATGATTGATATTACATAGCAATTCTGCGTTCTTTGTTTTTAATGAAAATTTCCCATTTCTTAATACTTTTAGTTTTTGAAAGGCATCTTTCATTATTCCAATGTTTCTTTGGATTTCAGTGTCACACTCTCTATGGCATATAATTAAATTCTGACATCAATATATAGCTCACATCTTGAGCTGCCCTTCTTGCTGACAGTAACACATTCTATCTTCTTACAATTTATAGTTAATCCTTTAGGTGATTTCTAAAACATACAGACAATAACAACAACAATACGATACATGCTTTTGAGAAGATTAGAAAGATTAAAATATACACACAAGTCATTAAAATGCCTGGAAAAACGTCTGCAAATATGAGGAATTTGAAGCAATTTTATAGATTTTTTTTGTCACAAGAAATTAGCAAGATTCCATTAGGATTTAATTTTTGACAATGTTTAGAGGAGAATTTGTGGAGATGGCATTGGAAAACAATGATTCTAGCTCAACAATGTAGAAAGTTAGAGTTTAATATTGCTTACCTAAGATCTTAATCCCAAAGAGGAATCAGTGTTTTGTTTTAGAGCCAAACAAGAGTGTGTGGGAAGACTGATGTGAGAAGTGGGTGGAGGGGTTGAGTAAAGAGATATGCCAAATTCTTGGAAGCTAAGAAATTGCAGGTATCATCTGGAAATTTTTTTTAAATTTTTGGAAAGGAAAAAAAAAAAAAAATAGAGAGAGAGAGAGAGAGAGAGAAGATGAATGGGTGATAGAGGAGAAAATGAGAGAAAAAAGTGCTAAAGGAAAAGAATGAAAATGTGAGAAAATAAAAAGAAAAAGTATGGAAGACAAAAGTTGAAAATAAAGTATGATGAATGTGAAATTTTTTTTTTTTCATTTGAATTTGTGATGTTTAATTAGCCTTTTGCTAGGCTTAGCCATTTTATCAAAAAACAGTTCGCTATCTTTGTGTTTGCAAATCTCTAAGATTAATTACACCAAAACTAAAGCAAGTTTTTAAGTCTGGAATGAAATCACATTGTAATACTTTCTGCCTTCCTTAAGCATTTTTCTTTCTTTCTCTATCACTTATTTATTTGCAGTTCTGGAGCAGTGGAAAGATTATTAATAAAAAGTATCAATAAAAAATCTCCTATAAAGTACAGATGATGTTTCTCAAGCATTATTATGTCAGTTTGGAAATCATAGTAGTTACCAAGAAGATATGAAATGCAATTATCAGTCTAATAAAAAAAACTATTAATAAAACTCAATCTTTCACATTTGTGTTCATATCTTATTATAATTCTGCTTGTCCCTCTCTTAGTTCCTTAGTTAGCATCTATGTAAGTTACACCCTGCGTAACATACATAGATGCTAACTAATAGATGGAATATTCCACTTTAATCAAGTAGAAAGATGAAAAAGACATATCAGAACCGCAACTTGACTTCAGTGAGAAAATGAAAGAAAGATAAAAATATTTAATGAATGTCTGTTTCAATGAAATGGAAAAAATTATCAATTCCAAATCTTTTCATTTGTACCATCTTATTTCTCAAAATAATGACCAGCATTCACATTTATGAACTCGCCACAAACTTATACAATCATTAACTGAAGAATTAAGATTCATTAGAAATTCCAAATAGGAAAACCGTGAAATTTCCGCAAGTATTTCTAGTATATAATAATAATAATTATGTGTAACAAAAATATTGAACTCTGTTTTATTTTAGTAATTCATAACACCAATTCAAATCTTAATCTTAAAACAAAATGATATCTGAATCCTTTTCTTGTTCTTCAGGAGGAGTTAATTTCAATAATAGTAAGAAATTTTTCTCATCAAGCTGCCAAGAAGGGGCTGGCTCTACCAGAAAATCATTTACCACTCATCCATGAAAATGATATAAACTAATTTTAATGCCAAATTTTTACTTGTACACCTCCTGACTTAAAGGCTGAGTACGCTACTTGGCCCAGGGATTGAAATCACAATTACTATGTCATCAAATTCTTGAACCAATAGGGTAATATTAGGGTCAATCAAAATTATTTTCATTTTCTAACCTAGCAAAAGCTTTTGTAAGTTTATTTTTTTTTAAATCTTATATAATACCAAACATATGCTATCTTACAATGTTCCCTTCTATCAGTCAGGTTTTTCTTTTATTTTGCTTTTAAAACATAATCAACAACTCATTGTTATCCAATTCTGAGTTTTATTTCAAAGTACAAGCTACTACTCTTCACCATTATAACATCTAAGACAAAAGGTACTACTGAATAGTAATGAGATGATATATTAATAATATCACTGGATAAATGAACGACAAAAAAAAAAAAAAATCCTATTGTTGTGAAGGTAATTGTAGTTGTCTCCCTCTTGAGTGACTACTATAAAAAGTGATGGTCGAAACTTACATATGTACAATAGTCGAATATCTTTTACCCTAATTTGTTTGTCTCTTTTCTTTACATCTATTAGGTTGGTGCAAAAATAATGTCGTTTTCTCACATATGTTACTATGTGAGAAAACGACATTATTTTTGCACCAACCTAATATATTACACATTTCATCCTTTGAAAGGACTTCTTCAGCCTAAATGTTTAATCACTGAAATCATATATGCATAGGGAGAGGGAATGAAATACAACAAACATCAGTTATAATTCTACATCAAAAGAAAGCTGAAGATTCAGGGACACTTAGCTTTAAATTTTTTCAATTTCGTCATTCTAATTACCTATACTATTAGTCTGTTATGTAGAGTTTGTATATCATTTTCCCATATATAAAAGGTGGACACTGGGGCCAACACCAAGCAGCGACAGTCTGTTTCATACTTCAGTACAATCTTCAGGCCTTAAAGCATGATCTTTTATATTTACATACAGTCTATCTCTGATATTGTACACTTTAACCCATAAATATAGCATACCTTAAAACTAAATTTTTTTAATATGTGTGTGTGTGTGTGTGTATATATATATATATATATAGATAGAGAGAGAGAGAGAGGGAGGAGAGAGAGTATGTGTATTACAGATGGTCTTCAGATATGTACATGAAAGGAGTTTTAGAGTAAATGTCTGTAAAAGAAAAGAACAAAATACATTTAGATACACTAAACTGAAACCTTCAATCAAAAGAATATTTATACTTTTTCTCAGCTGTGAAGGGAGAACTTCCATTTAATATTTAGATATCACAAAAACATACCTCTTCAGCTATATAACTAAATTTTCAACCAAGAAACATTTGTTTCCAAAATGGGCAAGTAGCAAACTGTCCTAATTTCTTGGAATCTGTCAGAATTTTTATTTATTCATGTAAAAACTGTCTTTGAAATTGAATATCCAGAAGAAGAAAATAAGTGGAAAATTCTTTGACTCTCCGATGCTGAGATATAACACTTGTAGTTTTAGTAGCAAGTATTTGATTTATTTATTTTGAAAGAGTTGCATCTTTAGTTTATTTCCTTGGGACTGTACTAAAATAAGTTAGAAACAAAGTAATTTCATAAAATATTGATTGCTTTACTACATGCTAATCACTTACAAGCAATGTAAACAATGTAAATTGCTGCAATGTTTTATATCTTTTGCTTATTGTTATCTAAAATAATCTGCCTGAGACTAATCACAATAAGTCACTCTTTCTGTACCTGGTTGTTTCAGAAATCATTTATATGTACAGGGTGAGATGGGTAAATTGTTGCCATTTTATATTTTTTAATTTTGTGCATACACATTGCTTTTGTTGACTCTACAGTATAGTCGGGTCAGTTGGACACCATATGTAAGAAAAAGAGCACCATGACACAATTCACTCCACCAGAAATTTAGAAACGTCATGCTGTACTGCTTGGAATTCACACCAGAAGCTCCAATATGAACATTTCAGAGTGTTTAGGTGTCAATCTGAGAACAGTTCAGAGGATTTGGAAAGAGTTGGATGAGTCTAATGGTGATTACAAAGGTACAGTAGCTTGGAAAACTCACTCTGATTGTTTTGATAAAAAAAGAACTCCCAAATGTGTTGGTGAGAGCCTCAGACTCAACATGGAGGCTTACATCAAGTTCCTTGTGGAGGTAGTGCTACCCTGGGTCAAGAGGATGGCTGTTGGAAGATCATATGTCTGGCAACAGGACTCTGCACCATGCTACCCACTCAGGAAAACCCAGTTATGGCTGTCAGACAATTTATGTGCCCAGAAGAGTTGCAAGAAATTCCAAAGTCATCTGAAGGCTATGATTGGTTTTACTGAATAAATTTACTCTTTAGTATTTAGATATTTTTGTGTAATTTTGGTAAATATATCTGTTAAAATGAAATGTCAGTGTTATTTTCATTTTTGTGTAATTCAGATAACAATTTATCCATCACATCCTGTATATGGTCACTCTTGGAATGCCACTGGTACCATCTACCCAGTACTACCTGCTACATTGTAAAGACATCAGTGAATAAACCAGTTCTCTCAACAAGATTTTCTAGTGAGGAGGGTAGCTAAACACGCAGCAGGGTTTAAAACAAGACTTTCTTATAGCGTCAATGGCCATCCAATGGTGTAGACTGGGTTATGGATGTAACCAGTATAGTGATGGCATGACAGGGCTTCCTACACTGGTGTCAATGGTCAGGGCAACGGTTCCCCTAATAGAATTAACAGTCATGTGTCTGTGACCAAGGTGAGCTTTAGAGTTGGAGGGCATCAGCTGTGGTTTGACCTTGAAAGGGATGGGTTCTACCAGGTCTACTTGCTCAAGATATACTGCACAGGAATCAAGAATGAATACTTCTCAGGCTTTAAACCTAGATATATGGTCAGGTGCCCAGCTGCAGAGTAGCCCTATAACAACCACACCTGGTGATGAGACAGATGATGTCCATGGGAGGTGCTGAAAAGTTCTCATGTCAACCCACTTCCCAAAATCTGACCAAATGACCAAATAGCATTTTTTTTTCAATCCCTCCATGGTCAGATCAAAAACTTTTAAGTACTTATTGTACACATATGTGAACATTTTATTAGCAGAAAAAGAGAATGTGTATATAAGGGAATGTCATTTTAGAGTGATTATCAGAAAAAAAAAAAAAAATAAATATAACCTTTGGTGTTGAAAGTACCATGTTCTACAGACACAATTGTTCTCTTAAAAAATTTGCTTAAAAAAATAAATAAAATTTTGGTTTGAGGATTAGGCTTGTTTTGTAACTAACACTGGCTAAGGATAATCATTAATGAAAGTAAAGAGGAGAAAATACACCTGGACATAAAATGGCTCATTAAATAGAAAATGATGCACAAGACATTCATTGAACTTGAAAAGACAAATAGTAATACATAGATACATGTGTGCATTTGTGCAAAATTGTGTGCGTACATATATGAACGTATACAATATATAGGAATATATTGTGCGTACAAGTACATCTGAAAATGATTTTCTCTGTCTAAACTCTACTTATTTCTGGAGACTTTCAACTTTTTTTTTTCTGATCTTCTGCTATCAACAAATAAAAAAGGGAAGTGAGCAGTTATAAGGCAAATATTAAAGATCCTGCTTAATCCAAGATGACACTTATGGCAGAGACAAATTACTATACCCTCCATAAATATTATTCCTCTTTATAAATGAGAATTTCTCAAGCATTCTGAAAAGGAACTGCTTTTACTCACTACATTACATTTATCTTCCACACCCGGTGTTTACATTAATTAACACTTTTTATATAAAAAGTACCCACATAGACATTAAACAATTCATTTTCATAGTAACAGAAAATGTGGCACAGAAATACAAAGATGAATCAGAATAGCAAAAGTTGTCTTCCAGAAACTAAACAAAATATTAAGATAGGTACTTCCACTTTTTCAGTAAAAATAGAGTATAGCATGATGAAAAATAGTCCCAAAGTTGACGAAAACAAAATTTTATTACCAAAATGTTTGTTATTATTAAGAGGAAAGACTAAAGTATTTTTTATTATTTTATTCATTATTTTAAATCCTTTCTAGCATGTTCAAAATTTTGGCTAAAAAATCTTTTTTTTTTTTTTTAGCATCATCAGTGGGCCAAAAATTACTATGAGAAATTTAGTGTTTAGAAAAAAAAAACATTATTTTGGAGATTCTTGCAAAAATCAAATAATTATCAGATTTGAATGAGATTTTCAGGACCTATTCAAAAATGAATTAAATTATTTCTGAAATATATATATTTTTTAGATCTATTACCCCCACTTAATTTTAAGGCATTTTGAGAAATTCAATTTTGTTATGCTTAATTTTTTTTATTAGCTAAATGCAGGACTCCTTGGATAATGAATATCATTTTTTTGTTTTTTCAAAAATTTACCAAAAATCTGCTCCAAATCATAAAATAAAAAATTAAATAAATCTATGACATTATTTAATTAAAGCTTTTAATTGCTTTTATAAATAAGACCCTATTGTCTTAAGAATTTTTTTTTTTTTTAATTTATAATAAATTTATAAAGCTTTAAATCTTTTAAAATTCTTTATTAATTTCTGCCTTTTAGATGGTATTGTTAAGTGAAAACTTTATTTACTAATCATAAATGGATAAGCTTAATACAAATCATCATGCACCAAGATTTTTAAAAGAAATTTTTTTTTCTTTTTAGTGTATAAACATGCAGATTTTGAAAAGTACAGTTAAATATAAGTGACATTATCAGGAAATAAGAGATATAACTATATTAAATTTAAAACCAAAATTGAATAAAACATTAGATTACATTGGGAATATTTTCCTAAATTATCAAGATTACTAGGTATTTAAAAATAATATAAAAAAGGCATTCACATCATTTTCTTAAATTATGTTTTACAGATAAAGTCTCCATAGAACAACATAAGATCTGTCATCACCTTGTCAAACACAGCAACTGTTGATTAAAAACACAGCTACTGTTGGGTTAAAAAAAATTAATTTCTGTAATATTTTAAATTTAAAGTAAATAATAATTTAGATTCAAACCAGATTAATTATACGTTAAATCAGCTAATATTCTTCAAATAAAGTTTCAGAAAAGTATATTTTATTTTTGCAAGATTTTTAAAACTGAGAACTAACTTGTGTTAACAAATGACTCCAAAATGGACAACTTTGACAATATTACTGAGAAAAAAATGAAAATCAATTACAATCAATATAATTTCTCTTTGAAATACACTGGAGTATTTTGCTTACTGGAAATAGTAAATTTAATCCTTTAGCTTTCAATGAAAGCTTCAAGAAAGCTTTTTAATTGGTGAAAATTTAATCTAGGCATTGCGATTTTTGTGACAGCACCTAGATTAAGAAATAAGAAAATATAATTAAAAACAAAGGAAAGGGTTGCAATGCTATGTTATATCGCTCCTCTTGTATGGCAGTGAATGCTGGATAATTTCCCTACAGATGAAAAAGAAATTCAGTGATAGAGATGTGGTTCTTCAGATAGATGCTGAGAATACTATGAACTGACCATGTGAGTAAGAAGGAAGTTTTAAAGAAAAACAGAACAAAGGACACATATACTTAAAATCAGAAAGAGACAGTTGACATTTTTCTGGAACATTATAAGGAAAGAGACCTAAGAAAATTTAACATTGACAGACCATACTGAATGGAGGGTACAAAAAAAATAGTGGGGGAACTACCTAATGAATATGAATGAATGGCAGTGTGGGGACAAATAAAGACAGTAAAGAAAGAGTCAGATGTTGATTACAATTTGAAGAAAGAGGAACTTGTAGAGAATCATAAGAAAAATAGCACAGCCACTCATATCCAAGGATGCTAGTCTACTAGGGTGGCTAGCTAATCCCCATTGTAGACGCCTGCTGCGGCACATTTGTGTTTGTTCAACACCAACAAAGCCTACCTATGGTTTATACTGCAACTATGCTGAGCAGGCCTTAGTTATAGTTTCTAGGAGTGAGTACATTATCTAGCAAGATCCACGGTCTGAACAAGGTTAGCATGCTCAAACCCTCTGTCACGATGACTTGTGACTTTGTGCTAGCAATTTTAAGGACAACAGAAATGCAAATAACATGATTTACATCTCTTTTCTTTGTGAATCTGGGACATGGCAAGCGAACTGATACAATGGGCTACTCTAATAGAATGCATGTTAGTTTTTTACTGAATTTTCAAACTAATGCTATTGACATTTTTGCCCTTTTCCTGTTTATGATAGAATTGATGAAAATTAAACCTAAAATTCAATGGTTTAATAATATACCATGGTTACTTTATCTTAATGGCTTTTGGTTGAAATTTCTATAACTAAGATTGAACTTCAAGACACAAGGAGTTACGAAGTGTCAAAGAATATGAGAAAAAAAACATTAACAAGAGAAGACAGTAAAAGAACAAGAATCAAGAAGACAGAAGATAACAATTGATGTTGTATTTCAATTTTTGAAGATCAAAGATGACTGGAATGCAAGCAGCCGGAATTGACTTTTACAAGCAAAATGTGCGAGAGAGAGAAGAAACTGTTAGCATAGAACTTAAGGTTACAACTAGCCATTTCAAAAGTAAAATGATGTAACCTTGCTGCCAATCTAGTATGGAACATAAATTCAAACTAAAGTAAATAAAGGAATGTGTGGTAGTGTAATGGCTATTGGTAAATCAGAATTGGTAAGCTGTGATCTTCACTCTAATGTTCTTGGAAAAAGTATAATCTTCTCTCTTCTACTTCCAGAGTAAATTGGGACCTCCAGTCTTGGGTCGTAGCCAGTCTAGAAAGGCAACTCTAAATTCAAAATCATGGGGAAGGAAACAGAAAACTACTTCACTCCACTTCGACATGTCATGGTAATTCACAGATTATAAAAAGCAATTGGTGAAGAACCATGATCACTTATATCTTAAGGAAACATGGAGCTTAAAAAAAAAAAAAAAAAAAAAAAACACACAAGAAAATGAAGCTTACTCTTCTGTGCCTAATAAGTCAGGAGATTGGGGATAGTCTAATAAAAAATCTCTTGCAAATTCTTAGTTTGGTGGGGAGGAGTTAAAAATACACTGGTACCATTAGCGGGTACATAATAAATAGAAGGAGTCAGCTTGCAGCATAAAAATATTGCAGGATCATAATGTAAATATAATTGGTTAAAAAAAAAAAAAAAAAAAAAAAAAAAATAGAAAAAAAGAAAATGGAAGATGATACAATTGTCTCCATCCCAGATTTATTAGGTATGGAAGAGTATATAACATTATAAATTGAAGTAATTTTGTCATAATTTGTATTCATTATTCATATCTACACAATTTATAAGAAAAATAATAGTGGGAAATGTTTACACTTCAAATATTTTTAAAATATTCCAATGTACTTCAGTGTTATCAGAAAAGATGAGAATGAAATTAAAGAAAAGATTGATGAAATGAAGTTGAAGTTTTTTGACTCATCTCCACCAATAGGGCAGTGGTTTATTACAGTTTATATTTACATTACTACCAAGTGACTTATGGCTGTTGTAACATTTAGGATATGAAATTTGTCTCTAAGTAATTATTACATTTGTAAAGAAAAGTGTTAAATTCAACAAAAAATTGTTTATTAATTCAGTGTTTAGAATTATTAAATTGAAGAAAGATTTAATTGTATTCATATTTGGCATTTGAAACAGAATCTGATTTACATTTAATACTGTTTGCTTTTCAAATTGAAGTTTTTGCAACAAAAGTTAAAGCTGTAACAAATACTCTACACAAGAATTTCAAGTATCATTTCTCATTTTACGTTTGCCATGTGTTTAATTTCCCCCTCCCCTATCTAGTTTGATATTGTGAGTGAGTGTGTGTATGTATATATATATATATAGATATATATATATATATATATATATATATATATATATATATATATATATGTGTGTGTGTGTGTGTGTGTGTGTGTGTGTATAAAAACACCCAGCAGGTGCAATTTTGTTTCAATTTTTCTTTAACTTTGAACAATTCACTTTAAGACAATTTATATGATTAAAAAATCATGCTGCCAGTTTTAAATAAAACACAAAATTATCATGAGAGCATATGAAGAGATGCTGAAAGATTCTTAACCGAACAAAGAAGTCCAAAGGGAATAAATTGTGATGTTTTTGATTTGATCAGATTTTGGGAAGTGAGTTGTGCTGAAAACTTTGCAGCATGTACTCATATAAATATAACCTTTAATAAGCACTGTCAATCAAATGAAAAATATGCAAATGTACCAATTATTAAAGGACATAGGTAGTAATATGCATTTTGACGATAGTATTAATTTGCATGAGAATATTGAAAGAATTAGTTATTAACATTTCAAGTTACTATTGTAAAAAGGGAAAATATCCAGGAAAAGCTGAGATGAAATGAAAAGAAGAAAGAAAATGAAAAACCCTTTATTGATTCTCTAGTCTTTTAGGAATACACAATATTCTTATAATAATATATACACTTTGTCTTCTTTACTTCTTCACAATCATCAAAGGATAAAAGAAAACCTTTGTAATATAAAGAATACATTAATCAATATGATACAAAACTGTGAAAACCTTTTTTATTCCTATGTTACTTTCAATATTCAAGTTGCAAGTTTACACTGATAAGTGAAACAAGACAGGTATAACACTGATTTTAGGCAACAACTGCAAAGAATGAAAAAGCATTTTTGATTGAGTACAGAAGCAATACCCAGAGTAATCTCCCCTTTCTTCTTTAGCCCAGTTAATTTTTTCTCTCTCTATTTGCTTATGCAGAATAAAATTAGCAAAGACTGATGATCTCAAAAATGATTTTAACTTTGCTAAAACAGCAGGAAAATATAATCAGTAATGACCCCAACTATCATATTCATATTCTAAAACAAACAGGAAATATTAAAAAAAACAAAAGCAAAAGCAAAAAAAAAAAACAATTATTTCTAGTATGCTATTTATATTGGGGCTATTGTCATCATCTTTGTTATTATTATAACATTTCAGCCTTGTACCCTTGGGTCTTTATCAGGTGTATATTGATGTTAATAGCCTAAAGGACAATGGCCTAGTAGATTAACGCATTGCTTTGTGAATTTGGTGACACAGTGATTGTGAGTTCAATCTCTGGGTCTTGTAGTGTGTACTTGCACTTAGTGGAAATGGGTGAGCAATAAATGAACAGTGTTAAATAATAAAAATAAGAACTAGACAAGTTATCCCTAGACATGACCAATGGAACAAGAACAGTCTCCTCCTGTAAATTAAATAAAGGGTTCAGTTCAGAATTCACTGTAGTTTACCGAGATCGATATACACTTGAGGAAGGCTGGAGAGCACAACAGCTGAAATCTGATAACAACAACAAAGATGAGGACAATAGTCTGAATATAAATAGTGATAACTCTTCATCCCAGAAATTTAGACAGAAATTAAAAAAGAAAAAAAAAAACCCTCAAAAGTAAATGTAAACAAAACAGAGTTATTTCTTTTATATATAATACCATTTCTCAAAATGACCAGCAATTGGATTGGATAAAACCAAGTCTGGTATATGGTTACTTTTAGAGGATCCAGAAAATAAAACAGAAAACAAAATGAATTTGATTTACCATTACTTCATGAATAAAATGCTCACAGACCTATTTTTGTTAGCAAAATCAGACAGGGGTACTTTTGTCTGCTGTGTTTCTGCCCTGGACTGGGTCGGCCCTCCTTAGTCAACCTGGTCAACTGAAGCCCACTCCAGTCAACCATATTGATGCTGTGCTTAGTGCAGATGCCCAATCGCCATAATGCAATGCACAACAGAACCCCTGCACTCAAACCAACTACGCCTCCAAGTAGCTGGATTACAGGAGCATGACAGAAAGATTTTTTCTTAATAATCCAAATTAGAAATTTATTATAGCTAAAACAGTTGAAGTCAAGAAAATATTCTTAATAAAGAAATCCTAATGCCAACAGCTGAAATCTAACAGATTTCATTGCCTTTACAAAATTTATAAGGTTAGACATTGAGTGAGAGAGAAAGAGAGAGAAGGAAAGCGAGTGTGTATGTGTTACTAAAAAAAGGAGTGAATGATATGCAAAATAAAGGCATCCAGGTATGCACAGACAATATAGAAGTTTGGCTAAAAAACAACAGAAATCTTTAGTGAAATCTTTAACAAAGGACTTTCATTGGTCTTTAACCATATTTTATATACATATATATATATATATATATATATATATATATATAAAAGAGACGAGGAAAACTATTCTAAGATGATGTGTTTCGTCCTCTGAGCAACTTATCAAGGCAATGTAGGATTTATTTTATTGCACATGTTTATATACAAAAGTGAGGATGTCATTGGTTTATCAAGGCTTTTACATTGTGCAACAAAATAAATCTTTCATTGCCTTGCTAAAAGTCACTCAGACGATGAAATGTATCGGCTAAGAATAATTTTTCCACTTGTCTCTTTTTATTCATTTTGTTCCACTACAAAATGAAAATTGTATACATGAACACAATTTTAAAGAGTTGATTTTGTATATACATGCACATATCCAATAGCATAATTTAGCGGGGTGTAAGCACCTTTGCCCAACAAAAGCTTTCTGAAAAATATTTTTTTTTAACAAGTTTATATGTAAATAAATAGAAATAGATCCTCTTTGAAGAGCAAAAAATAACAACAAAGATAAAAATATGGTTAGACAAACATACCCTCTTCAGGGTCCATGACCCTCCAACCTTTCACAGCCATGAAAATAGGAAGCTTAATAATTCCAAACTGGTAAAATCTCAATGTAATCCCCTTTTGTGTCTTTCTCTTGAATTCTGTGTTGCTGGTGATTTTTAGTGCAGCAAAGGGTGCACCCAGGGGATTATGAATGCCTGCAAACTACTAGGAGTGTTGCAGAATAGTTTTTGTTTTGTAAAATCATCCTGCAGGTTATGCACTCAAAAATGTATGTTTGTATGCACACAGCTGATGTATCAGCTGTGCGACAGGAAAGGAGATTGAAAGATAAGAGTAGGATGAGAGGGAGAAGTTAAGAGAAAGAGTGAAAGACTGAGAGAAGTGGGATGAGGGTTTAAAGAGAGATAAAGAGAAAATACATGAAAAGGATCTGTCAATGAATTGATGAGTTATGAAATTCAAAGAGAGCGGGTGTGATGGGTAGGGGACAAATACTGAGGAAGGCACAAAGAAGACAGGAAAAAGGAAAAGTTATAGGAACAGAATAAGGGGAAGAAAGAGCGAAGAAAAATATCAACTCTATAATTGGAGATTGAGAATTAAAAGTTTTGGGTAAGGAATGAATTTGGGTGGGGGTATTTACAGAGATCAGGGATTGTTTAAAAAATGGAAAAGGGTTTAGGAAAAATGACAAATCTGAAAGAGGACATTGAAAGGAAAAAGAAAAGAAAAACTCTGAAAAGGGGAAAATGTGAAAAAGATGATAAAGAAAATTGATAAAAACGAGGAAAAATGAAGAGGAAAATTAAAAAGAAATAAAAGAGTCTTAAAGCAAAAGTAATAGAAACATTAAGTATATTAAGATCTATATGAAGCACAACATCAGATAATTTCTTTAATTGCAATGACATACATAAAGTAAGCTAATTATAAAACTTATAAAAAGAAATTAAAAAAAAGATATATGAGACAGGAAAAAAGATTTAAAAACAAGGATACTAACCAAAAAAACATGACAAAGTTAAAACTATAGTTTTAAAAAAAGAGGGCTGGAAAGAAAGTAAAATTTACAAAGGAAAAGAGAGATACAAAAATATATTATAAGATAAAGTTAAAAGAGTACAAGAGAAAAGTAGAAATGTGAGAGTTTTAGAAAGAAAAATGTTTTTAATAGTGAATTAAAAAATAAAAGAAGACAAAGATAGCCTGATAGAGTGAAGAGCTAAGAGGAAAATATATAGAGAGAAAAGGAATGAGAGAGAAAAGGAATGAGAGAGAAAAGGAATGAGAGAGAAAAGGAATGAGAGAGAAAAGGAATGAGAGAGAAAAGGAATGAGAGAGAAAAGGAATGAGAGAGAAAAAGTATAAGTTTGAGGAAGAAAGAGGAGCAAGTTTTGTATAAAGTAAAAGAGTTGACAGAAGTATCAGGCTAAGAGAGAAGAGAATGAAAAGGTTTTCTTGCACAAAACCAATTTACAAAATGACAGAACAAAGTAAATGTATTTAACAACTAAAGAACCCAATATCAGTCTATAGCCTTTTGGGGTTATTGCTGGTTCATGTATAGTTTTGTCATGCTACCGGAACCTTTGTCATCACATTCAGGCAAATGTTAAAAGACATGCTTGGAGAAAGGGTATAGGAATTATGAAGCTCATGAAGATGATGAACAAGTCTGTAAAGACAAGTATTCAGAATATAAAATCTCCTAAATTAGACATAAGAAAAAGAAGGAAAAACTAAAAAAACAAAAAGAATTAAATAATGTTCATAAAAAGAAAGGAGAAAGAGAGGGAGATAGAGAGGGGGGGGGAGATAATCCAGTAAAAACTGGGAAAGAGTGAAAACAATAAGAGATAGACAAAAAAAAGAGAAAATGGAAAGGAAGAGGAGAAAGACATTAAATAAATGAGAAGAAGTGAGATAAATGGAAAATAGGGTATGGAAACACTGGGAGATGGTTAACAATGAAGAGATAAAAATTGTTTAAATGAAGGCTAAAAAGAAAGTAAAAGTGAAATAGAAACAAACAAGTTAGTGATAATGAAAGAGGACTAAATAGAAAGAAAACAGAATTGTAAGCAAAAAAGAAAATAAGTGAAGAGAAAGAAAGAGATAGACAGACAATAATGAAGGAATGAGGATGTGGTTAAATTAAAGAAAAAAAGCTATAGTAAATGAAGACAAGCAAACAAACATTGAAATGATTGAAGAAGAAAAAAAAAATGTTTCTTTAAATTTGAGATTTGTCAAGTAGGGGGCACAAGACTTTTGTCAAAGGAACTGTCTCTACAAACAGGTTGAGTCAGAGAATGAAGAAATATTAAAGAAAAAATACGTCTCACCTAAACTCATGTAAACAGACTGACTCATTTTCTCTGAAATATTGAAAGTTTGGGGAGTTTTTTTTTTTTTTAAATGTTGACACCAAATTTCCCATTTCATAAGTGTTCATAAGTAATATTTTTTATAAAAAGAAAAAATAACTTGCCATTACATAAATACATATTTTGCATAGATTTTTCTTTCTTTTTTTGGCTTACATAAATTCTATTTGTGTAAGCCAAAAAACTAGTTTTTAATGAAGGCATTTTAATATCTTGATTTTATATTTGACAATTGCTCCAAATTGAAAAACATAGAACTGTTAATAATATGAATTCTAACAAGTCATTTTTTATTCTACATTTTATTAAGTAAATAAAGAACAGATGTCACACTTTGATATTATGTATTCATAATCAACTCTTAAAAAAGGTTTTGCACTACTTTGTCCAGATAACAGGTACAAAGAAACTGTTTCTTCATTTATAATTAGACTACCCATAAACCCATTGTGTTCCTTTTTAAAAGAGTTCATGACACAAAATGATGAGATAACAATATTATCAAATTATACATATTTTAATTTGTATTAGCAATACATGTTACCATAATAATTATTATTACTCACATTATACAATATTACTTAAATCAAACAAAATAATAAATTAATAAATAGAAAGGTTTTCAGAATTTCTGGAAAAACACAATCCCTGATACACAAAAACAGAAAAAAAACAAAAAACTCTCAACATATTAAAATTGTCTGATATCATTGAAATAAATTTAATAGTTTTAACAATTCATATATTGATTCGATGAATAACACTTAATTTGTTAGAAGGGGAAGATATTCCCCTTAAATGTAGTTAATTACTATGAAATGAGTATATATTGCTTCAAGAATGTATTTAGTCATCAATCGACAAATATTATGATACATGATCACAGAAGAGATAAAAATGTAAAATCATCGTTTGTAGGCAATCAATTTTGTCTGGAATCTGTCATTATTAACCCTTTGCCTGTCCAAGGCATTTTCATGTGTACTATCCAAACATTCATGCTTGTTTTCAGATTTATAAGTATTGCAAAGCAACTCAGCTTATTTGGTAAATAGAATGTGCTGATATATAGTGCTTCACATAATAAAAACATACAAATCATAAATTATTTACATTACACCCAGTGCATCACATATATTGCTGAACTTTGGTGATTGCATGAGAACCAGTGTTTCAACATGATATGGCTGTAAACCTTGAAATAGTGTGGAACCTCAACATCTTGATTATGTTGTCATTTTCTCTTCACATTATATGTGTGTAACTGATATGTCCCGGAAAGGGATATATTTGAATGAAGTAGCTAAGTGGTTTTGGCTACGATAACCAAGTAGAATACGGTAGCAGTAATCGACTGGTACGCATCGTAGTCACAGGTAAGAAGTGTAGATCAATGGCGTAGTCCAATGGGCGTCGTTATAGAGTTAGCTCTCAGACTAAGGCTCTTGACTCTCCTACACGTCTGTCGGTATTTATGGCAAACACCAGCCAATCATATTCCAGTGAGGGGGAATACAGGTGTATGCATATTCCATTATA
Source organism: Acanthosepion lycidas (assembly GCA_963932145.1). Lineage (NCBI taxonomy): Eukaryota > Metazoa > Mollusca > Cephalopoda > Sepiida > Sepiidae > Acanthosepion > Acanthosepion lycidas. The sequence goes on from OZ010612.1 coordinate 35,854,520, forward strand.
TCAGTAACAGAGAATCAGGTCAACCCAACAAGAGACCCAGAGTTGGTTGCATGTAGTGCAGAATTGGCTATTAAGAGAGGACATTCTACTTACAGTAGATAGTGTTGACCAAATTTGCATACAAACAATACTGGGCAAGTATTAGCCATTAGTAAGTGTGAGTCTGGCACAGAAAGAAAGATAAAAAGCTATAACACCAGACAGGGTAAAAACAATTTACAATTTTACAACTATACATTATTCCAGCTCTAAGGTAAAGCCTGTTAAGATTTAACAGAGAAGAAATTATATTAATGTTAAAGATTAAGAGACATACAGAAATAAAAATCCAAATATTGGGCTAAAAGACAAAAAGAATTGGAAAACTGTAAAACAATCATTGAACAAAAAGAAAGTACTTCCTGAAAATACAGAGTTTATTCTGAAGCCCTTTTTTAATCAAGTGTTACAAAACCAATCAACCGCAAGAAATACATGAATAAATCTAACTTATAATTCTTTACACTGGTATTATATTATCTACTGAAATCTAACATCTAAACATGCTATATCAACAGTTCTTTTTTTAATTTCATTGAAATATACAAGAGTCACTCCAAAAGTAATTCTTCCTATTTCATCGTTGTCTCACAAGAAGTGAATGCTGGTGACATGGTAGTGGTGATCGAACCTTTCTGTCATCACCCATAATTTTTGTTTTGTCACTGATATCAGTCTGGTAAAACTATGTATGAGGTGCATCATTGAATGTAGAAAAAAATTCTCCCATTGAAATTCATAAATATTTGCTGAACGCTTACAGTGACCAAACAATGGATTTAAGCACATTTTCTAATGCCTACTTCTGGCTCAATTCACTCAAAACTGTTTCTTTTATATATATATATATATATATATATATATATATATATATATATTAGTTAAAACTAAATGCTATCAGATAACAAAAACAATTAACTTTTTAGGCTACCCAACAGAATGATATTCTGGCATATCAATAGCCATGTTGTTTTTTTTTTGTTTTTTGTTTTGTTTTTTTTTTCAATTTAGGCTGATAATTTTTCTTTAATTCAATTTCCAAAGAATCTGAGATACAATGAAAAAAATGGAAATACAATACAGTCAGTCAGTTAAGTGCCATATGTGATACACACTTGGGAAATCATGTCTTTTTCAAATTTTTCACAGTAGACTGGTTGCCAACCAAGACTATAGGATCTAGTCTGTTCTGCTATTCAACTTATTGCAGGGGAATGTAAAAATGGATTCATACCTTTCCCAAGACTATTTGCGCATAAATGACTGTAATAAACTCAACTGGAATTCAATCTTTGTTCTCTGATTTCTTATTCCGAGCTACTGGCCACTATACATCACACTGCACATCCCTACACAGTACCTATTATAAAATCTTAAATTATTTTGCTTTTTACAATCTACAAATAAATGGCAGGGGATTATAATTGCAATAATGATAAAGTACAAGTACATGCAATGAACAAATAAAAAGCACATTTGTCTTAAAAAAAAATTTCCAAACAAAGATTTATTTTTAGCTGATTCTTTATTAAAAGAACAAGAACCATGATGTAGAATATGGCTATGATGAATATAACTTAAAAACATACAGGCCATGTAATATCAGGCATTTGCTTTTATTATTGAAAACTGCTGTCATATTTGGTCTATTGCTCCTACTATATATCTTTCAAGATTCTTGACAAAATACAAAGGTTCTTTAATGTAATCAATCCTGGCCTGATAACTCGGCTTCAGTCACTTTCCCACCAACATGATGTGGCTTTCTAAAAAACATTTTCATAGCAATTGTTCTGATTACTTTTTCTCCTCAGTGGCCTTATTACATGAATTTAAGCATGCTACTAATATTAGCAATTGGGTATCACCATTTTACTGTTGAACTAGGTAAATGCAACCATCAATTCTATTCTAATAGTTTCTTTCCTCACACTTATTGATTTTGGAACTGCCTTCTGATTTCTTGCTTCTGTGTCACCTACAATCTTCAAAAAAAATTTAAATGCAACATCAATCACCATCATCTGTCTTCCTGAATCTTATTCCTTTATTTTCCTTTTCCTCACTAAAGCCTTCTTTTTTGCTCCCTATAATCCCCTGCATCCTAGTGGCATTATTGTCTTGTTTGGGGTGAAATGATTAAAAAAGAAAAATGATTGGCAAAATATTTCTAAACAAACATAGAAAATGCTATCCTTTAATCAGAGTTTAAAAAGTAAAGAAAAATTTCTATGTGCCATGTCCCTTCAGGATGTTGGCGATTATGGTTCTCCACAATTTCCTATTCTTTGTAGGTCTTAATTAAATTTTATCTCTTTGTTATCTCTCCTAAACCTTGCTCAGCCGTCCATTTACGTTATGTATTGTTTTTCCCTGTCCCTCTTGCCTTCAATCTGTCCCATGAGTATCAAATTTTCCAAGCACTCTTTCCCCATTATGTGCCCTAAAAATTTCAACTATTTCTTTCTGATGTTAAGTATAAGTGCCATTTTTGTTTCCATTTTCTCTAAAGTTTCATTGTTTCTCACATGTTCAGCCCAAGGTATTCCCAGCATCATTCTGTAGGAGCACATTTCTGTTGCTCCAAGTCTCTTCTTCATCTGTGAGGAGAACTGATATTACCTAACAGTTCAGTATTCTTTTCTTTGTCTCTAATGATTTTTTTTTCTGTTTCTTAATACTTTGCTTAGCTTTTGAAAAGCATCATTCACTATCCCAATGTGCCTCTAGATTTCAGTGTTGCACTTTCCATAAATACAAAAATAATACAAACATGTACAAATGCAGAAAAATATTCAAGTTTTTTTTTTGTTTTAAGAATTTTTTCCTATCAAATTCTTTTAACATTAATTCTCCCATTGCTGCAAGGATGAGTTTGGTTCAGTTTCTTTATAAAGTTAGTCTACAGGCATGAAACATTTCATAAAGATCAAAAGAGATAAAACAAATTTTTTCCAGTCATTTCAAAATAATAAATTAAAAGAGAATTTATTTTTGAGCATAATTTAACAGTGGATAAAAATAAAAAAATTATTAATACCTTGAAAAGATTGAGGGAGAAGTAAAGAGAAAGCCTAAAACAAAAAAATAGAGAGAGAGAGAGAGTGACTAACAACCAACAGATAAGAGCAGATACAAAAAAATGATATTCATAGCTTGACAGAGATAGATAAAAATAAGAAAGAACTTTAGATTTAAAGGAGAAAAAGAGAGAAAAAATAAAGATATACAAAGAGATGAAAATATTAAACTGTGAGACAAGATAAACAGTTGTAGAGTTATATATTTTTTCACAAGTTTAATCTAACATTCTATCTACAATTTTCTTGCAAGCCAAAATGTAAAAATAGATGATAGCATGTTAAATGCACATACATTTTTCTATTCGCCAGTCTTATAAATATTCAAGTTTTGATTGTTTATATAAGAATCTCAAAGTATCGCAAATAAAGTGAAAATATTCTCAACATTTGGAAACAAACAAAAAGAGTAAAGAAAAACTTAAAATGTATCTTGATGTGTTGTACTTACCATTGTAAATATTATATACATAAGTTTATCACATTTAATCTCTTGTCAACACACTTAACCCAATCCTTCTTAATAGATGAAAATATGCTCAAACATTATACAGTGAAAGATCACCCAATAACTATTTTAAACTTCAGACTTATTGATCCAATGTATCTGTGTGAAGAAGTCCCACCTTTATCTTCATATGGAGGCTTATGGCCACATCACATTGAAACACTTATTCCCATACAATCACTGAAATTAAGCAGCGTCGAACCCTTTTTAGTATGTAAATGTGGTTTGGGAATACCAGGTGCTTTAAGCTTGGATGCGCAGCTGATGTAATCGATAATGGCTTGGAAGGGTTAATTGGAGAATCGAGTTCCAATTCCCGTTTGGTTCGTTATATTCACTTACGCACAAATACCCTTGGGAAAGGTATGAATCCACTTCATCTTCCCCCCAGAATTAGTAAGACTTATATCACTAAATCTTTTTATTATATATATATATATATATATATATATATATATATATATTTTTTCTGGCTTTGAATAACCTGCAGAAAATGAATCAATCCATATGGAGTGAGATGTTTTGAGATCTCCCGTAAATTCCAACAAAATTACTTATAGAACAGAACAAAGCAATACACAGTAATGAAGAAGTGTGTTCTAAGAAATCTGAATAACATCAGCATGCAATTCTTTTCACCCCTTATTAAGTCAAGAACTTATATCTTTTCATTTAAAGGAAGAACTTTATGGCCTTTCTTTGGCATATCTGAATTGTTTTACTTAATAATGATCCTAAAGTCAATCATTATTAAATAAAACAAGGAATTAATTGTTTATTCACTTCTTGGATTGACTACAACAACTGAGACTGTAGAAAATGAAATCATAGGTAAGGAGGAGTCTCTTGTGTGTTAAAAGAGGAATAAAAAGGGGTTTAAAAATAAATAAAAAATATATAGATAAAAGGATTTAAAGAATTAATGGAAAGAGAGTTGGGAAGATATTAAAGTAGGGGAAGTTTATAAATTATAATTAATATAGTGTAAAGAGGTTATGGGGAATATAAAAATATAAAAATTAGAATTAGTTATACTGTCGGCATTTGAAGAGTTAAAGGGGAGGGAATATAATGGAAATATAGCAGCTAATTAAGTTAAACCTATATTATGGAAATTTGAATTTGTTTTTATGTTGACATTTTAACACTAATTCATTCCTCTAATTCAATAGTTGGCTTTGATTGTATTTTATGATTTTAATTTTTTTCTTTTAAACATAAGTCACACCTATCGTGAAGATTATTAGAAGTACGTGTGGAAACTATAATTTTCCAAACTATCTGAACTCAAATCTTTCTCCTTAAAAATCGCAAAATTTTATTTGAAGGAACTGCTTGTTGTTTTAGTTTAGGGTTAAAAAATGAGTGTCTATGGATATAAAATCTGTTTCCATTTCCCCATTGAAATTATAGTGTAAACATTATAATTTTTCATATTTTCTTTGGGGGAAATGATTACATGATATATAACCCTGTTAGATTTGCATTTGCCTTTTACAGGACAATTTTCTTTAGATCGACAATTACAGGAGGGTTCAATACCAGGTTTATTATTTGTCCAATAGAAATTTCTTAAAATATAGTTATTGTGTAAGTTTATATTACTCTGTATTAATAAATATATTGAGCTCTTTTTGTGGATCAGTTTTAATATTTTATATTACTAGGATCCACTTGGATTATATACCAATGGATTAGTTTACCTTTACTATATATATATATATATATATATATATATACACACACAATTATTTTTTGTTTTTTTTAAATTTGATTGAAGCTCTACTTCTGTATGGAGCACTGTTTTTAAAAATAAAAATACTAAAGAACTCCAGATTATTTACCTAACGTGTTTTTTCATATTTTTCTACATATCTGCACACACACACACTATATATATATATATATATATATATATATATATATATATATATGTTTATGAAAAACTGGGTAATCCGTATTGGTAAACCCAAGGAGGATAAAATCCAGAGAGCTCAATGTAAATCCAGACCAAATCTGTTTTTATTTAAATTAATATATATATAACCTACATGAGGTGGTACTGAAAAGTTTCCCAGCCCAATCCACTTATCAAAATCTGATCAAATGCCCAAACAGATTTTGTGGGGAATAGCGTCTTGTTTAGGCTAAGAATGTTTCAGTAATCCTCATGTGTTTTTTATATATATATATATATATATATATAAAACTTATCACACACAGGCAAACAGAGGGTGCACTAGATACTTGAGGATATATCTTTGATGACATGAAAATGTCAGACAATGTAGTGTAATATTACATGCACTATGTACCAAATTTGAATTTCTCTCTCAGACATATTGAGATCACATGACAGCTTTCAGTCTGACACAAGAAATAAAAAAGAACACCATTATCATGCTGCCAACCCCCAGGGCACAGACATAACTAGTTTCTTTAAAGTGACTAAGTGAACAGGGGAAAAAAATGACATTTAGTTCTCTACAGATATACCCAAAGTGATGCCCGTAAGTTCTTATCTATAATAGTGCTTGGGGTCATTAGCAACAAGGCCTATGTCATGCAGTTCCAATTAATGCTGCATTACCCCAGTAAGATGCCACACAATGAACCAAATATGGATAAGTGACCATGTGTTCTAGCAGAACACTGTCCCTCCCCTCGTGGCCCATATGCCCCCCCCCAAGTATATCTAGCTGAGAAATTTCGTAATGCATTTCACACCAAACATGTGGCCTCCTACGCTTTGAATGTATGTCTGAGACATCAGAAAGGAAATTAAACAGCAACTCCACAATACCAAGAAGTTGTTAAAAGTCATAGATGCGAGAACCAATATGATTGCAAACCACTTGATCACCATGGATGTCTGAGCCAACATGATTGCAAACCACTTGATTGCCATGGATATCTGAGCCAAAATTATTGCAAACCACTTGATCACCATAGATGTCTGAGCCAAAATGATTGCAAACCACTTGATCACCATAGATGTCTGAGCCAACATGATTGCAAACCACTTGATCACCATAGATGTCTGAGCCAGCATGATTGCAAACCACTTGATCACCATGGATGTCTGAGCCAACATGATTGCAAACCACTTGATTGCCATGGATGTCTGAGTCAATATGATTGCAAACCACTTGATCACCATGGATGTCTGAGCCAATATGATTGAGAACCACTTGATCACCATACATGTCTGAGCCAATATGATTGAGAACCACTTGATCACCATACATGTCTGAGCCAATATGATTGCAAACCACTTGATCACCATAGATGTCTGAGCCAATATGATTGCAAACCACTTGATCACCATGGATGTCTGAGCCAATATGATTGCAAACCACTTGATCACCATAGATGTCTGAGCCAATATGATTGAGAACCACTTGATCTGAACTCACTTCCAAGGCGCTGTTCTTGTGGGTGAGAGCATTTCCTTCTGGGTTTTTTTTCTAACTTGAACATGTATGCAAACTTTTTGGAAACTATACCATTTTTTTCCCTATTGAATATCTTTTTTCTTTATACTAGAATTTTTTCTCAATTACCTGGTGCACCCTGTATATAATGTGATTATCTATCACCAATAAAGTAAATAAATTTTTAGTGAAGAGATGATGCAATAGTAATGTGTCCTAACAAAACAAAAAAAAATCACACCTTGAGCCTATCAGCTGATAATAACTGAACTGAGGCACTTGACTTTTCTTTTTTAAATGAGATCCCTCTTCAGGACATAGATGAATATGGTTGCCCAGTTTCTTTTTCAATACAAAGCATTGCAATGCATGTTCTTAGAAAAGATAGTGGAGTGCTTCCCCATTTCATTCTCCAGAGATTTGAATTCAAAGTTGTCCTTCTCCTAGACTGGTTGCTCAACAAAAAGTCAAGAGCTTTATCTACCCTACTATTTTATTCCTTTTTTTTTTTTTTTTTTTTGTCAGGTGTGGGGGAATAAAGATAGATTCATGCTTTTCCCAAGGGCATTGATATAAAGTGAATACAAAAAGCTTAGGAGTAGAATGGTTCATCTTTCGTCTGGTTCACACTGCTCCTTGTTTTTTTCATTTTTTTTTTTTTTTTTTTTAACAGGAATACAGGTTTATTGTTTGTTTTCTGTTTGGGATTGGGTTTCAGGCTCTTCTAAAGTCTACTTCAACATTACACTTCTGACATCTCTGACTGAATTCTGAAATGTTATTCACTAACTAAATTTTGATCTCTCTTATGTCTAGAGTTAACCATTATCCTTGCATAACCCAAAGAACTTCACTTCTTGCCCTTCCCTATGTTCATACAACACCACACAGTAACCCTCTACTTTGAGTGGCTCTTAGGCCTTGTATTAGGTGAACATTAATTAAAAAAGAAAATACTCAGCTTGCCAATTCCATGTCTTGTGTTGATAATCATTATACTATTTGTCTATCCCATCATGCAATAGTGGATTAAAAAAATGGAAAAGAAAAAAGTGGTTAACAAGAATATCTCTCCTTAATCAGATATTGATATGTAGCAAGCAAAAAATATTACAAATATCATTCTATAGAATAGGATCTTAATTTGCATCATTTACATTATTCGGACTATTGTCCTCATCTTTGTTGCTATATTTGTTACAACATTCCGGGCGTTGTATGCTCCGGCCTTCTTCAGGTAGTTGGAATGTCAAACTTTATTTTGCTCACTGGGGTAGACTGTTTTAGTTCCACGTGCCATGTTTAATGGATGTCAGTTATCAGTTATCTCCTGTTAATTTTCCCTCTGAAAGTTCTCCACTGCCTTAACTGGGTATTGAACTCACACTCTTTGGGTCTTGTCACTGGATCTAACCAACACCTTTATCCACTGTGCCATGTGTCCTTGAGGACAGTTCAACATTCCAACCACCTGAAGAAGGCCGGATTGTACAATGGCCAAAATATTGTAACAAAGATGAGGACAATAGTCCGAATAATGTAAATAATGTACATAATACCTCATCTCAGAAATATAGACAGATATTGAAGGATCTTAATTTCTAAAAACTTTTTATAATGCTTTAAATCAAATATATTAAGGGGTCTTTTTTTAGTGTTCATTTAGTAATAAAAATTGTGCACATAAATTGTACTGTTGGGCATGGGCACAATGAGGGCACGATGAGGGCATAAAGGGTTTAACTGAACCTCTACTTATATCGTAACACTGGTTAAATTGCATTTATACTTTTGAAATTGATTGTCTCTAAACATTTTACATTTGAATTGTTCATTTAGTCCAGAAGTTCTCAACCATGGTCCATATGGACCCTGGAGGTAAATTGTAACATTACTAGGGTCCACACAAAAAATAGCAATAGTTAATTGCTCACATATTTTAAAATAGTTTATTATGAGTTATTTTACTAGTGTACATGAATGTACGATGAAATTTAGTTGTTAAATACAAGTTTATTTTCATTTAATTAATCTTACTTCAAAATCAAGCATATACATTTAGTATTTCTATAATACAATTCCTAAACTTATCTATTAGTAAAAAATAAAATCAGCTTTTTTTTTCATTAGGATGTCCACTAAAGAAAAAAAAAAAAAAAAGGTTAATAAAACTGGTCCATTGGTAAGAAAAAGATGAGAACCATTGATTTAGTCAATGTTTGTCATTTTTTCAAAATATGACCTGAAATATATATTAATATGTATAAACTTAGTCCGATGAAGTTCTAAAGAATGAAACACATTACATGAAAACTTTCCCCACTAATATATATATATATACACACACACACATTCAGTCTACTAACAGCTCTTACTGTATTGTATCCATTACTTTGTTGAACAGAGACTCCTGAGAGAATGCTACAATCTTACAATCTTAAGACTCTTCAAGTCAAGATTAATCATTATCTATCCTATATGACCTCGTAATATGCACATCCACACTTTTTATGCCCTTACAACAACCTTTTCTGCCTTGTATTGGGCGAACAATAATATATATATATATATATATATATATATATATATATATATATATGTATGTATGATAAAGAAAAAGTAGTGAACATATGCCAATCTAACAAGATTCACTTTTATTAAACCTTTGGCAGAGATCAAGATAGAAATGAATATAGCAAAATTCAACCAAAATATGATTATTACAAAATTTTGCTGCATTTCACTGACCCACACAGAGGTGATGGCAACAGACATCCCCCCACACACACATACATAAGAATATAAAAGCCTAGCCAAATACAATATTATTGCAACATTTTGCTACATTTCTCTGACATATAGAAGGATGACATCTATAGCCTTATACTTGTACACTTACATGAATTAACATTATTGTCCAACATACACCTAGACAAATAAGTATTTCTTTATATACACACTCAGGCTATTACACACTTTAATGTCCAAAATTTATATATTATCTATTGCATTAATACACATGACACATATTTGACTAATAAGAACTAATCAAAAATCATAACATACCATTACTCTGAATGTTCTGCACAAAACCTTCACCATTATAATCAAATCACATGTGCTGGTGTCGGACTATCGGTTCCTAGGAACAGTAATGCTTGACACACATACATACATAACGATGGATTAATCAGCACATGTAATTAGTTGCATTTTTTTTTTATAATATTCAATAATGATTAATACTCACCACTTAATTGAGTGCATTGACAAGGAAGGAGATTAGGTTGGAAAATTTTCCTTTTTCCCATCATTTAAGCTAAGCACGTGCATATTTCATGTTTTTAATATAAGGGGAATAGGACATTGTGCTGTTAGGAGTCATGACCATACACTGTTCTGAGACAGTCTTTCACATGGCATGATGCTGGATTAACTGATCTTTCTTTTGGGAAAAATGTATGGAAACTGTGGTAATTCTTCAATGGACTTAAGGAAGAAGCTTTACATAAAGCTTAAATGTCCAAGTGGTATTGGTATTTCAAACATAGATAAATGTTAGTTGAAAACTAAAAACAATTTGGTTGACCTCTCGAAGTTACCCAAAGAATTTATGAAGATCGTTATCAGATCAGAAATGTTTGTGAACTGATTTTTCTCATTCCAATCAATGTTAACATTAACAAAAATTTGAAAATGAAATGTATTGTCCCATTTTGTAAGCCTACACCATATTCCCAAGTCACATGGCCTTGAATATATAACAGTTTTGGAACAAACTGCTGCTCAACCAACTCTCTTTAGCCCACCCCACTATTTAACATTTTATATTTTTGGTTCCCTCAATTGAAACATGATCTGAAAAAGAAATACTTACTTTGGACAGAATCAACACTAAAGTGTTCCAGAATGGTTCACATAAATGATAAAACCATTGCAAGTGCATTGAATCAAGAGGAAAGTCTTTTGAAGGTGACTTCTGTTTCAAGTTACATAACCTAAAAAAAAACAGTTTTATTTATAAATTCCACTCCCCCATATAGGTATGTTCACAGATTTGCGATACCTAAAGTTTAACATGTATTTTCAAAAATTAAAAATCTTTCTTAGTTATTTTTTTAGTTTTAATTCAAAGGCAAAAAAATAAATTTACTATATCCAGTATGCAAAATAAAACTGAGTTTATATTAATTGGAATCAACTTGTTTTTTGTTTTCAATAAAATGACCATCATTTTTGAGACATTTGTAAACAAAAATTAATTCCCTGTTTTAAAAATCTTGCAAAAATAAAATATACTTTTTCAAATGTTACTTGAGTAAAATTAAGAAATTTAAAGTTTACTTAATCTAATTTGAAACAAACATTACTTACTTTTTACCATAAAGTTTTTCTTAATCATGGTGCTGGTGTTTTTGAGGTGTTAATTGATATATTGCCAGATGTGATTAGAAGTTATCAGACTGATGAATAGAAGTGACATAAATTTTATAAATTTTAAGTCAACTTATTTAACTACCCAGTAATTTTTACAAATTAACAAATATTTTAAGCAATTTAATATTTTATTAATTTTTAGGTACTTCGGCTTTATAGCTTAACATTTGAATTTGCTTTCTGGAAAAATAATAAAATTTAAAATAATTTAACAAAATAAATTTAAAATTTCATAACTTAGATAATATAAAAATTAATAAAACAAAATTTCATAACAGAGGTACCTATAATTTTTATGTACATCTCTTATGAAATTTTATGGTATTTTATTTATTAGTAATTTTTATATTATCTCAGTTATGAAATTTTAAACAAAAAAATCTTTTTTTGCTTCAGACAATATTGTTCTTAACATATTCATAAAAGCAATTAAACCTTTCAATGGGTTTTGTATTTTACTATTAAGAGAAGATTTTTTAGTAACTGCTAGTCTGATTTTAGAAAAAAAATTGATTTAAATTCTTGAAAGAATTTCTCCTTTTAACTAATATAAGCAATAAAAATTACACCTTTGAATTTCTCAAGTTTTCATAAAATTAAGTAGTGGAGTAACAGATGTAATATATATATATATATATATATATATATATGTATGTATTTACCAAGACTTTCTAAAATAATTGCATTCATTTGTGAATAAGTCCTGAAAGTTTCATTAAAATCTGACAATTTGATTTTTGCAAGAATTTCCAAATTAACATTGCTAATTTATAGTTCATCTACTGACACAAGAAAAACAAGATTTTAATCAAAATTTTGAATGTTCTGAAACAGATGAAAAAATTTAATAAAATAATCCAATAATACTTTGGTCTTTCCTATTTTGATGATAAATCTTAATTTTCAGCAAGTTTGAGGTCTATTTCATCATAATATACCATTTTTTTGGCAAATTTGTGAATATACCTACTTCCATATGAACAGTAATCATAATTATTGTATATTGTTCTCTCTCATAATGGTAACAAGAACAAGTATCATTTATATTCAAGCTAACAAAGTGTATACTGATTAGTCATTATTTACACTATATGTGGATTATTGTCTTCATCTTTGTTGTTGTTATCACAATTGTTGAATATTAGCTAGTTTGCCAGAGGTTTAGCACACAAGTAGGCAAATGTAGCCAAAGCCAAAACTGACTTGAGTCATTTATGGAGAAATATATAGCTGAACAAAGACCCCTCATGCAAATGTATTGGGAAGGTCCATTCTAGCAAAATGGACCAACCCAACTGGTGTATTAGGCGCTCTCCTATAAAATAAGGTAAAATCAGCTTTTACAAGGAAATAGAAGGAGGCAGCCATGTTGGCAGGTAAGTCACTTGACTTCTACAACAATGTTTCAGTTGTTGTGTCCTCTGGCCATCACCAGGTATTTGTTGATCCAGGTAACCTACAAGAACTGAATCCTTTATCTAATCTACAAGGATAGACTGTTTTTACTCCACTGTCCATGTCTAACAATATTTCGTCTAATTTTTATTTTTAATACGGCTCAGTTTTTGCACACCTCGTTTTCACTGAGCCCAAGTACACACTGTCTGGCCTGGGGATTGAACTCACAATTAATATCTTACCAAATTCACAAACTGATGTAATGGAATAAACTGTCACCCCCATGAGTGACAACACTATAGCTAGTAACTACCTATGAGTATCTGTAAGTCAATGGACTATAGAGACTAGCTGGGATCTGTTACTCAGCACTTAGCTGTTGTTGAACTCTCTGCCCGAAGGCAGAGAGGAACCTGGACAAGGCTATGTTGAAGGGAAGAGTCTCATTCAGGGAGGTAAACAAACCCGACCAGTTTATGCGGTGTTTACAGGGAATTTTTGGCCGAGCATACAGACTCGGATTGCCCCACATTAAATTTGGATTATGCGATGTCCTAGCTTGTGGGGAGGTTGGCAAATATTACTAACTGAGATATGTTGAGTACGACTCAGACCTACTTAAGAACTACCGACCTTCCAATAGTAGCACTCACTACTGGATTGACTTGCTACGACCTTGTGCATAACTGTTACCTTTATTCTTATTGTACTGGTTTTGTTCAATAAACCTCTACTTATTTTATCCACCTTGTTTTTCAAGTATATATTCCTACTAGCACGGAATATAACACAAACCAATGCTTTAATCCACTAGGCTATTGTCATAAACAATAAACAAGCTATCCCTAAAAGAATTCAGTTGGTAGGTTACCAGGATTGACATACACCTGATGAAAGCTAGATGGCACAATGGCTGAAATGTGATAACAACAAAAAGGAGAACAATAGTCCACATGTAAATAGTGTAAATAATGATAACTCTTCATCCCAGAAATTCAAGGCTTACTGGCCACTTCACTATGAAACTCCAGTTTCCATACAATCACCAAAGTTAAACAACATTGAGCTTGGCCAGTATTTAGAGAGGTGAGCACTTGGGAATACCAGGTGTTGTAAGTTTGAATGTGCAGGTGGTGCAATGGATAATGGCTCAGAATTGTTAATTGGAGAGCCAGGTTCCAATTTCAGTTGGATTCATTATATTCACTTACACACAAATATCCTTGGGAAAGGTATGAATCCACCCCTTCTTTTTCCAGCTATAGGTTTATTAGTAAGACTTGTATCACTAAAACATTATTATCTCAAAAACAAAATTACATACAAAATATTTAGATTTCAGCATTAAATAGCCCATAGAGGTGTTGATATGCTGCTAAACAAAAATAACCAACTACCAGAAATTCAAACAATGTCCCAAAATTCTAAAGCTGTGCACACTTAAATGACAAAGCAATAGTTAACATTCTGAGATAGTAATCTATTTTAGCTTTAGTATTATTAATAAATACTGCATGAATTAGGATTAAAGTTTTCATTTTTGAAATTATTTGATTTTACCAATATGTTCTGTTTAATGTTGAATAAGTGCCAGATTTGCACAAATTTAACATTTGATGCATTTTTGTGAGCATATTTGTTTTTCTTATCGCAACATCACAAATTAAATCATTTATATTTTTGATTTGGGAGTAAACCAAAAATATTTGGGCAATGTGTTACATTTTAAAGCAAAAACAAAATATATCTAAAACTTCTTATATCCAGCAACTCCAATTTCACAATCTCATTCACAACTACGGTTACAATTTTAACTATTTTTACTCAGTAAATGTAAAGTTAAGACAGTTATATATGGACATGCATAATGAAAAATTCCCATCCAACCTTAAAAAAGAGAACAAAAAAAATGGTGCAAGAACTTTTCAACAGTTCTTTATAGACATGTTTTTATGCAACAGCATTTTAGATTTAAATGAGGCAAAGTATAGATGTTTGCATTGTGTATGTAAAGGTATTTTTTTAATATATTCTATACTTTGGTGTTCATGTTGTTATAATCTAGGTAGAGTAGAGGGGAGTATTTATTTTAGCAAAAGAAAAAAAATAAGAGTTTAATTAAAATAAAAAGAAAATACATTTTTGTAGAATTAATTTATAAAACAAAAAATATGTTCCAAAATGAAACATTAGGTGATAAAAAAAACTGCAATAGTACTGTATGCTGGTATCACATCTCCAGACCAATAACATCATGACCACTTTCCTGACAAACTGACCCGGGTGAGATTCAAACCCTGCTCTCATGGTCAGCAAGATTTTAAGCACTTGGCAACAATACACACGTGCACACACACACACACATTCCAGACGAAGAAAACAGTCTGAGGTAAATATGAAGCAAGTATAAAGATTTTACTGCAAGATCTTTTATAGGCCATATCCCTTCAGCATGTTGGTGATCATGGCTCTCCACAATTTTCTGTCCTTTGTAGCTATTGTCTTTCCACTATCTCTCCTAGGCTTTGCCAACTATTTACACTAGCTTGTTAGGTAGGTTATGGGCTGCTTTTCTTTGTTCTTCTTGACTTCAGTATATCCTGTGAATGTTAAATTTTCTAAGCCCTAGAAATTTCAACTGTCTTTTTCTTATTGTAAGTATAAGTGTCTTTTTCCCTTTGTCATTGATAACAAGATAGAAGAACATAGGCAAAAGCTTTGATATATGAACAGATATAAGAATTGATTGAATCAGATATAAGAAACATCTGACAGACCAATATCAATAGATTGAAATAGCTATACTGATAACTCTGATGGAGAAAGATATAAAAAGACTGAAAGAGTTTATATAAACAGCTTTCATATTAGAAATAAAATGAGAACTATATGCATATGAGATAGCTATCATCTTTATTTATATCATGACTGAAATAGACAAAGATCAAAAAACAATATGAATAGAGTAAGATATAAAAAGATAAGACTAACAAAGGAGAGGATGGAAACAGTAAAATGTTTTATTTATATCTGTCTTTCCAAAAAATGATGTTCCAAGATATTTTCTAATATAGTATTTTTGCTTTTTCTTCTTTTCATCTTTAAAGTGCGACTGGTTCTGGTTGGGTTGGTGAGGAGGACTGAAAGTTTGAGTCTGTCTAAAGTATGAGTTATAATTCTAGAATGAATGAATGATTGTGACAGTTCTCCAAGACTTTGTAGCATTTACCAAAGACAAGAATCATCTAATCTTCTTAAGTGGCCTGTCAAACTGATACCATTTAAAAGAAGTTTAAAAAAATCCTGAATACTTCAAAAAGCTTGCCACACACAGGCATATCTACAAATATCTATCTGTATCAATGAATATATGAAACTAATATACACTTATGAATATACAGACACATACGGCAAAGAAAACATTATTATTATTATTATTATTATTATTATGATAATGATGGTGGTGGCGGACCCTCCAGTCATTTTTTGATGTAAAAGGGTCCAGCATCTCATTTCTTAAAACCAAACAGCCACAACACCTGCACATATGATTTGATTATGGTGTCAAAGGCTTGTGCAGAACCAACTATACTTTTTGGAAAAACTGTATACAGGAAAATATTGCACAGAGTGTGCTACAAGGTTTCCAAACAGCCCTCTTCAGGTTGTGGATTCAAAATTCCCCTTTTCCTAGACTGGTTGTCAACCAAGGCTAAAGGGCCCAGCTTGTCCTATTTAAACCATAGCTGGAGAGAGAAGAAATAGATTCATATCTTTCACAAGAGTATTTGTGTGTAAGTAAATGTAACAAACTTGAGTGAAATTTGAACTTGGTTCTCCAGCTTCTCATTCAGAACTGCTAACTACTACACTACGTGTGTGTGTGTGTGTGGCTTCTTTATAGATTTCCCAGTATGACTATAATTGTCCTTCTGTATAAAATAGAATTATAAAAGATGATTGATAGGTAAATAAATATATTTATATCCTAACATACACAATCACAATAGACAAAAAGTTTGCTCCTTTTTTTTTGTGTATAAAAAAAATTAATGAAATAACATTTTGTGTATATTTTTTTTAAAATTCTAATTCAGTAATATGACCATAAAAAATGTAAAATAATGGAGTCATGATGAAGTAATGGACAGTGGCTCAGATTGAGGAATTAGAGAGCCAAGTTTTAATTCCAGTCAAGTTTGTTAAACTCACTCACTTTTCTCCTCAACAGTTATAGGTAAATAGCAGGACAGACTGGGTCCTATAGCTATGAGTGGCAACTGGTTTAACTGAAGGATAACTTGAGATTCAAAACCTTCAACTATGGGTAAAATAGTCTTGGCTACCTGTAATTGGACAAGTGCTGTGCGTATAGCAGCACCAATGAAAGACATGGTCAGTCAGGGAGGGGCTCCACCAAGAATTGAGAAGGACCTGGATCTAATTTAATGAGCTTTCATCCCTGGTACCTTTAATGTAAAATATATGAAGCATAAAACAGAAGACTAAATTTATTTTCTTGGCCTCAAATTATGACAATGCTGTAGAGGTGTTGAATTGTATAATTTTTCTAAAATCATTACCATTATTAATTTTGAAAAATGAAATTTCCATTCTTTTTTTGTTTTGTTTAAAAAAAAAAAAAAAAACGAAAAAAACACACACAACAGTTTTTAAATATTCTATATAAATCCTAGCTGTAGAAAAAGTTTCTCATTCCAGAAAATAAATACAAATAAAGAGCAAAAAAAAAAAAAAAAAAAAAAAAAAAAAAAAAAAAAAAAAAAAAAAGTGTATTTACTTGAAATCAAAAGAAAAAAAATGTTTAAAGTTGTATAATATTTTAAAAAAATTTTTTGTAGTGCCATGCCTCTTTTAATATGCTAGATAATTAATATCGTTTCTGCTGATGTATTTGAGTAACATGTTATTGTGAAATTGAGATAATTACTTCAATGAAGGCTTCATGCAAAAATACAATTAATTCAAGATTAAAGTAAAATCCTTTAATTTATTATTAACAGATCGCGACAGCTATCAGGGAGATGCGATTAAATATACTTTAATGTTTAAAATAAATTTATTCAATATTATTGTTTAGATAATAAGCATTATAACATAGCACAAATAGCTATATACACATTTTTAACGTATTTATGGTTATTTTTTAACTTTTAATATCTGTTAGCATCCCATGGAAAAGGCCTGATATAAAAGGAATAATATCACATAATGCAATATTTGAAATACGCTCTTTTGTTAGAGATAGAAGTTTATTAAAAACAAGGACTGTCACGAAGGGTGTCATGTTTTTTCTTCTAAGTTGTGGCTATCTTAATTTTGATGAAAATGATGAAAAAGATTTTAAAGCAAACTTATAAACTACACAAAGATTCTTACGAAAATCCAGATACAAAAGCATTTCTGACTCTTCTTAATAAATCTAAAATTATACATTAATTACTAATTTTTTTAAATTAATAACTATTTGTGCTCATTTGTTGATATTAATACCTATCTGCTGATGTGTTAAGTTTTTAGAATGCAATAATAAAAATTTAAATTTCATCTATCTAATAGATGACGCAATCTGTAAAAACAAAAAGGGCAGATTAATCCTCTTTTGGGATTGACAGCTATCTAGCATATGCAGCATGATGTCATGTATGTATGCATATATATGTGCATATATATATGTGACATCTGATGAGAAGGAAAACCTGCAGTTCAAGGTGATTAGTTATCTTGCCTTGGCATATCACTGGGTATTAATCATGGAGACTCAGAGGGTGCCACCAATGTTGCAAAAGCATTTGTATACTATAATCCAGTGATGTACAGATGTTTCAGTATCTTATTTTTGTTTCTTACTAATGTTTCACTATGTATGAATGAAGGTATGTATGAATGAAGGTATCTGGGTTGATATTACTGTTCTTGTTTATCCTGAGTTGTAAATCTTTACTCTTTTTAAACTATGCTCAGGAAAAAAAATAATTAATCTTTACTCACAATTTTATCTTGCTTGCTTAAGAATAAACAATTTACTTATGTATAAGTGGAGGGAGGGAAGGAGTGTCTGTGTGTGTGTGTGTAAATATATAATAAAAAAATACAATTTTATGGTATGCTATATTTATGGGTTAAAGTGCTCAATATCAGAGATAAAGCATATGTAAATATAAAAGTGGAAATTGAGGGCAACACCCAGCAAACAAACAGTCTGTTTCATGCTTAAACATAGGTACCTCCACTAATTGGTGATACCTAAGGTTTATAATGAATTTTTAAAAATGAAAAATGTTTCTTGAAACTTTTATTTTACTTTTAAGTTAAGAGAATAAATTTAATATTTCCAATAAGCAAAATACTTTGCTCTATTTCAAAAATAATTTAAATTGGCTGGAAAGAGTTTGTTTTTTGTTTTTTTGTTTTTTAAACTAAAAAATATGATTTGAGTGCCATATTTTAGGCCCCATTTATTGCAATGTAATTCTTTTTATTAAAAAATATTCCCAAAATAATACACTTTTCTGAAATTTTATTTGAGAAATATTTAATCTGATTTGAAATAAATATTATCTACTTTAAGTTTAAAATATTGCAGAAATACATTTTCTTTAACCCACAGTAGCTGTTTATTTAACAGTGCAGACAGCATGATGACAAATCTAATGTTTTTCTACGGAGAATTTATTTGTAAAACATAATTGAAAAAAATGACTTGAGCACCTTTTATATATAACTTAAATACTCAGTAATCTTAAAAATTTAGCCAAATATTCTCCATAATCTAATGTTTTATTTAATTTTATATACTTTCTGGCTTTAAATTTACTATAGTAATTATTTGCTTTTATTTTTTGATAATGCTGTATATGGTTGGCTCTATCTACAAAAATCGGCATGTTTATACACATACCAAAAAATTAAAAAATTCTTTGTAAAAATTTTTGTTTGATGATTTGTACTAAACTTTTCCATTATGATTAGTGAATATAGTCTTTACTTCATATCATCTAAAAGGGTAAAATTAATACAGAATTGTAAAAGATTTAAAACTTTATAAATTATTATCTGTCTATATTTCTGAGATGAGATATTATGTACACTATTTACATTATTCAGACTATTGTCCTCATCTTTGTTGCCATATTTCTTACATTTCGGCTGTAATACACTCTGGCCTTCTTCAGGTGATTGGAATGTCAAACTGAACCCTTTATTTCACTCACTGGGGTAGACTGTTCTAGTTCCACATGCTATGTTTAATTGATGTCAGTTATCAGTTATATCCTGTTGATTTTCCCTCTGAAAGTTCTCCACTGCCTTAACCGGGTACTGAACTCACACTCTTTGGGTCCTGTCACTGGATCTAACTAACAGGTTTATTC
This sequence comes from Acanthosepion lycidas, assembly GCA_963932145.1. NCBI lineage: Eukaryota > Metazoa > Mollusca > Cephalopoda > Sepiida > Sepiidae > Acanthosepion > Acanthosepion lycidas. The sequence continues at coordinate 35,874,810 of OZ010612.1, forward strand.
ACTGTACAATGTCTCCTCAAGGATACATAGCAAAAAAAAAAAAAAAATTTCTTAAGAGCTCTTAAAAAAAAAAAAAAAAAAAAATTTTCTTAAGAGCTCTTATTTACAAAAGCAAGTAAAAGCTTTTCTAATTAAATAATGTCATAGTTTTATTTTTCAAAATTTCATAAAATTAAATAAGTGGAAGTAACAGATGTTTAAATAAATAAATAAATTACCAAGATTTCTATACGGAAATATCATGGTCAAAGGAATAAGTGTCCTTTTGGCACATCATTTTTTTTTTTTAAGGCATGAAGGTCAAACTATTCCAGTTATTTTTTATTCATACTTCATTTACACTTTAAAATTTACTTTGAAAAGTTTTTGTCAAATTTATAAACTAAAAATTTCATTTTTTCATGAATATAGACAAAGTATGACATCAGATTTAACAAATATGTAGTCAAATTTATGTAAGTCTTAAAAAGTGATTCAATCATATTCAGAAAATTTTCTAACAATTTCAGTGTTCTGATTATCTCATATCCTATTTTTTGTAAGGTCTAATTTTGTCTTCTGCTATAACCTAAATTGGCCCAACTATACACATTACAGCCCTATCCCAACACCCACACTTCTTCTCAACCTAATTCATTCTAACCCATCCACTTAAATACATTTTCCTTCAAAGAAAAATCTTTCATGTGAAATTTCTTGTGCAATTATTCCAATAACCCTTTGTTTTACTTAGCTTAAAGGAATAAATTAAGAAAATGCATAAAAACAATTTCTGCAAACTTGGCCTTTAGGATTAAAAAGGTTTTGATAGGGAAATTGATATACAATTTGAATACAGTAGTTAGAATCTCAGCTAAGTGAGAACATATTCTCAGATCAAAGAAAAATTATTTCAAAGTAAATGCAATCATACCCTACAGAAGGATGCTGAGAATACTATAAACAGAGCATGTGAATGACAAGGAAGTTTTCAGCAAAATGGAAAGAAAAAAGAACATCTAAAATCAGAATGAAGCTTCTGGGACAAATAACGAGAAGAGGGCTTGAATTTGATTTTGATATTCACATGATGAAAATGAGAACAATTAATGCTTTAGTATTTAACCTGCTCAAACCTGCCCCATAAATATTGGCTCTCACTGTTCAACCTGCTATAACCCACCCCTTGTATACTCTGCCATAATATGTCAGCATTGCAAATAATGCAGAAAGTCACACAAACAAGTGAGGCTTTGAGAGCTGATATTCAAGGGGCAGGTTTGAGCGTGTTGAAAGCTAAAGGGTTAAATGACAAACATTACTAAGAGCTACAAAAGATAGGAAGTTGTGGAAAGCCACGATTGCCAGCATCCTGAAGAGATATGGCAAATAAAAGAAGAAGAATATCTGTGACGTCCACAGAATCATTTGATACATAAAATAATTTTCGTCATTTCATATCAACACATGAGAAGCAAGCAGTGTTAGTATTTCCTTTTATTAAGACTAGTATTAAGAGTACAAAAAATAGGGATCTTCACTAATTTGCAATACCTAAGGTTTAAAATGAATTTTTTTAAATGAAAAATCTTTCTTGAAGCTTTTATTTTAGTTTTAATTTCAAGCTAATAGATTAAATTTAATATTTCTAATAAGCAAAATACTTCAAAACTAATTTTAATTGACTGGAAGGAGGTTTTTGTCTTTTTTGTTTTGTTTTTTTTTATAAATTTTTTTGCAAAAAATTTGATTTTAGCCCCTTTTTTAGCACCCATTTACTGCAATGTAATTCTCTTTATTAAAAAACTCTTTGAAAAATAAAATATACTTTTCTGAAACTTGAGTAATATTAGCTGATTTAAAGTATAATTAATCTGATTTGAAACAAATATTATTTACTTTAAGTTTAAAATATTGCAGAAATACATTTTTTAACATGACAACTGTGTTGCTGAGTTTGAGAATGTAATGACAGATCTAATGTTGTTCTATGGGAACTTTATCTGTAAAACACAGTAAGAAAATGATGTGAACACCTTTTTTTATATAATTTTTAAGTGCTCAGTAATCTTAAAAATTTGGGAAAATACTCTTTGTAATTTAATGTTTTATTGAAGTTTAGAAATTTTTGGCTTTAAATTTACAATAGTCATTGCTCTTATTTTCTGATAATAACGTATGGTCACCTGTACTTAATAAAAAAATTAAAAAAAAAACAGAACATTTATACACTAATAAAGAAATTAAAAATTATTTTTAAAATATTGGTTTTTGATGATTTGTATTAAGCTTTTTCATTTGTGATTAGTAAATATAGTTTTCACTTAATGATAAATATCAAAACTGCTGAAATTAATACAGAATTTTAAAATATTTAAAACAAAATAAATTTTTCTAATTAAAAGTTTTTAAAAATGAAAACATTCTTGGAAAAATTCATTATTCATCGAAAAAAGATTTTTCTTAAGATAACAGTGCCCTTAATAAATCTTATTTATAAAAACAATCAAAAGTTTTTCTAATTAAATAATGTCAATGACACTTAATTTCCCATACTAATCTTTAGCCCAACCACTGATGCAAGAAAATTATTGACACAAGACTTTTAACCAAAATTTTGAATGTGCTAGAAAGGATTAAAAAATTTAATAAAATAATAAAAAAAATACTTTGGTCTTTCCTCTTTTCCTGATAATAAAACTTTGTTTTTATCAAGTTTGGAACCCTTTTCATCATGCTATGCTCTTTTTTAGAAAAATTTTGGAGGTACCTACATAAAAATGTGCGTGTGTGTGTGTGTGTGGTTAAAAACAAAAAAAAGTGATTATATCCTTTTTGGTACTCAATAAAATTTCAAATTTTTTTCTGGCAAAAGGAAGAACCAAAGTAAGATATCTCTTTAATATTTTAATTATCCAAAATAAATTTGGTTTCTATAATATAATTATATTAGCTTAATTGAAAATGTCTGTATTTTTATTTCCGATAGAAAACAAGTCAAATTCAAATAAACAAATAATAAACTGATTAAAAGAAAAAAAAGATACTTAAAGAGTTTTCCCACCTAAATAATATATTAACCAAATATTTTTTTAAATTTCCTGTTCATAAAAAAATAAAAAAAGCATGTCTATAAATAGGTGACCATTTTTTGACATTGTGGGTTTCTTTTTTGAAAAATTCCCAAAATTGGTTGTGTTTACAAAAACAATTTATTCAGATTTTGCATTTGTATTTCTATCTGAATTTCTGGGCTGAGGAGTTTTAACATTATTTACATTATTTATATTCAGACTATTGTCCTCGTCTTTGTTATCTTCAAAAGAGATTTTGAAAATGTCTTTACTATCAAACTATAGCATCTTCTCTTATGCTTTGAGTAAAGTAAAAAAAAAAAAAAAAAAAAAAATGAAAAACTCCTATATCATTCTAACAAAACAATTAAATTTGTATTTTGTTTAAGAAAAATAATTCACATTATATGAAAGGAATTTGTACACTTGTTTTTTGTTTTTTTTTTTTCCTCAAGTTAACACAAAGGATGGATTTGAGTTAAGTTCTTTGAAATGTTTATGTAAAAAACTCGGAAGTGATATTGCGATCTTCAGAGCATATCGTGAATAGTGGAACGTTTGTATTTGGCATCCTTAAAATGCTGTGAAAAAAATTGAATCTGAAAAACAAGGTCAGAAGCAAAAATACAAACAATTTACTTTTTCTTTCTTCATATCAACAGCCCTTCCCTTTCTGTATAAAAGAAAAAATTTCTTCAATTTTCCTGATGACAAAAAAAAATACAAGACTTGAATTTGATATCAATGGAAAAAATGGCAAGAAGAAAGAAAAAGGGAAAACCCATTTCCTTATTTCATTTTTTTTTTTTTTTTTTTTTTTTTTCAAGTACAAGTACAAATTAGTCCAAGGAGCAGAGCACATAGAGAACTCTTGACAACATCTAAGTGCCTCAATCTCACTGAAGAACCAACACAGTCTGTGACAGTGCCAAGGGCTAATACTAATTAAAACATACCACATGGGGTTGATTAACGATAAATAGCATTTGAGGTTTTAATTGATGCCAAGATATTTGGACTTCACAGAAGCGGCCAAATTCCAGGTTGCTCACTTGCCTTCTTTTGTATAAGTAGCATCGTCATGACATTTCCGTTTCCATATAGGCCCACAGGCTCAGTAAGCAGGGAAACATGGATATCACAGAAAAGAACGGCTCCTTTTTTTTTACTCAGCACTCTCCAGCTCATTAGAGAAGTAACCTCAGGTTAAACATCTTGCATTTCAACTGCTTCTTTGTCTAGTCAGCAGACAGTACCAACTTCACAGATGGTTCCTAATCTTTTCAATGTTAGAAAGAATCACTTCTTTATATTTTAAACTATATGAGAATATCAGGGAAGCTAGTGTGGGACACTTCTTTTTTTTTTTGAATTTTGCTGCTTTCAAAATAAACTGGGCTGACTGAGTAAGTACAATTTAAAATTTAGAGGTGCTGGGCTTTCAAACTGTAGCCCAACTTACAGAAAACATTAAGTATCATTTACTTTTGTATTAATAAAAAAATAATATATCACAAACCAGACTTTTCTTTAATCATCTTATATTCCTTGTAATCTATACACAAAGGATTACAATATTTACTAATTGGAAAACCAATTTAAAATCATTAAAACAAAGCTGTAGAAATAATGAGTAAATTTCAAGATTCATTTGTTTTTGCCTACAACTTTCCAGCAAAGAATTCTCTGTCTCTTTTTCTTACCTTTTCAAATGTTAATCCAATTATACTTCCTTTTTATTACTCTTTTGCTCTTGCCTGGTAGCAGTGAGAAAAGTAAATTTGAATGACAAATGTGACTGTTTCAGAACTACTAATTATTGTTTTCCAATTATTAAATACTGTAATCCTTTGTGTATAGATTATTAGGGAGTATAGATCGCAATTAAAAAAGCAGAGAAATTCCAGGGAAAAAAGCCTATTTTCATGCATAAAATGCACCTGATTTTATTAGAGCAAAGAAAATAATAAACTTATGAAAAAGGAAAAAAATACATTTTGTTTACTTTTGTGATTGGTTGCTTGCTAAAAGGTGTTTGTTGTGAAAGTCATTAATTGCCTTTCAATAAAAAAAAATGTTTTTGATGATTTCTATTTTAAAATTATGCATTATTTTGTATATTTTTTAATGTAAATTAAATTTGTTTTTTTTAATCATTTCACCCCAAGGAAGGCAGGAATGCCACTAGCATGCAGAGGGTTACAGAGAATGAGAGTCAAAAGAGAAGAATAAGTATAGGGAGGATTGAGGAAAGGACAAAAGATGAGCAGGATTCAATAAGATAGATGGCAATTGATAATGCATTTAAATTTTTGAAGATAGTAGTTATCAGGGAAGTAAGTAAACAGAAGGGAGTTCCACAGGCGGGAAGTGTGAGAAAAGAAACTGTTGGAGTAAGTGGCAGTTGCATTTAACTATTTCAACGGTAAAAGGGTTGGTCCGAGATGCCAATCTAATAGTACACTTAAATTCATGTAGTCAGGACACAAGGGGGAAAAAAGTTTGTCAGAGCAGTTGCCATGAAAATATTTGTAGAAAAGATGGAGACACATCAGTGAGAAAGTGACTGAAGTCAAGATACCAAGTCAAGATCGATTATATTGCAGATCCTTCTTTGGATTTTGTCAAGAACCTCAAGATGAATAGCAGGAGCACCAGACCAGATATGGCAGCAGTTTTCAATAAGCAAACGAATGGTAGACTTGTAACTCTAACAAGAAAAATTTTCTGGCAAGACACTGTGACCCAACTTTCTTTGCAGTAGATGCAGCTATTGATTCAATATAGTCACTCTACTTCAAGACAGTTGAAAATATGAGGCCAATAATGTTTTTACTATTGAATGATGTCCAAACTCACATTGGTGTCTAGACTCAATGAAATCCATAAAAAGTATGGAACTATACAGGACTTAGAGAAACATTATGAAAGATTTATTTCTCTTTGTTGTAATATGCCATTAGATAGATATTATCTCTCTGGAAAAAAGATTTAATCTTATTCTGTCTGTTTAGAGTCCTGGAAAAATGGGACCGAGTTCTAAACTAGAGTAGAAAATGCAACAAACTTTTGGGCATGATTTTGGATGAAAAAACCTGTGTGTTAAACACACAGGATTACAATATCTATCCAACATTAATAATACCAAATAATAGCACTCAAGAGTCCCCTGACTATTTTGAGAGAATCATCCATATACACTAACAAATAAGTAAAGGTGACGGTTCATAAGCTTTATGTCAATTTACTTTTCGTGATTTGATATTTGTGTATTAAAAATAAAGGAAGTGTAGTTAACTATAGAAGGAAAAAAACAGCTCTAGCATTGAATGCTTTTGTAACTATTCAATTCCATTAGGATATAACAATCATGAACTATCAAACTCCCTCTTAATATGCTTGGCTAGTTTAACATGAGAGAAGTTAAGCAGAGATTCACTCATGACTGGTCTTTTTGAAAACACAGTAGATTTATGCATTTGTTCACTTTCCATATGTGTGTCGATATATTCACTTGATTTGTTCCTTGAAAGGCGCTTGGGCATCTTTCACCAGGCCAAGCTCCACCTCTTTGCACAGCCAGATGAAAGTAAAATATTGATGTCGATATATAGGTATGTCCATTCACATATAATAACCAGATACTCATTTTCCGAGCATTCCCATCTGCTAGGACAGCTTGATAATCCCTGTTGCAGATACCTGCTGAGGCACATTTATATTTATTCAACATCCACAAAACCCACCTGCAGTTTATACTGCAACTATGCTGGACTTCATTACAATTTCTGGGAAAGTGTGCATCATCTAGTATGGCTAGCAGTATGAATAATACCAGTACGCTCAAATCCTTGGTCATGATGACTTGAGATTTTGTGCTCGCATAACCATCAATGACTTTCAAACAGTCCCATCTACCTAATTTTACTCACAATGTATTGGTCAGCTTGTGGTATGGTTTTCAGGCACTTTCCCCCCAAAATAATCAACACTTAAAAAAAAATAAAAAAAAAAAAAAAAAAAAAGGCTATTTTTCTTTTCTTTACTAGACTACGAAGAAAAATGAAGATATACCCATATGTAGATTATGTGAACAGCATGTATATTGAACATTTAATATCTGGTTGCCCCATCTTGACATCAAATGTATACAAAGATTTGACATGATAAGATTGAGCAATCTATTCACTGGAAGATATGTGGAAACAATAACTTTAATGTATTTGATTTATTCACAATAAAACAATATAACCAAAATAAAACCAAACAATATCAAGTTCATTCATGTTACATGAAATAAACAGAAAATAATCAACACTATCAAAAGGTTATTTTTACTTTTCTTTACCAGACTACTACTACTACTACTAATATTAATAATAAGAAAAAGAATATATATATATATATATATATATATAAGAAATATAGTCTTAAGGTGTGCTATATTTATGGAATAAAGTGCTCAATATCAGAGATAGAGCGTGTGTAAATATAAAAGTGAACATATAAGTCAACACTTAGAGGCGACAGTCTGTTTCATGCTATATGCAATCGTCAGGTCTGACGATTGCATATAGCATGTTCACTTATCTATATATATATATATATATATATATATATAATACTTAAGGTTTAATTTAAAATGAATTTTTAAAGATGAACAATCTTCCTTGAAGCTTTATTTCAAGCTAATAGATTAAATATAATATTTCCAATAAGCAAAATACTTTACTCTATTTCAAAATTAATTTAAATTTACTCAAAGAAATTTTTGTTTAGAAATTGCTAAAATCAGTGATTTTAGCACCATTTTTAGTCATCTCTCATCACACTGTAATTATCTTTATTAAAAAAAAAAATCTTTAGAAAATTAAATATACTTTTCTGAAACATTATATAACAAATATTAGCTGATTTAAAGTATAATTAATCTGGTTTGAAACAAATATTCACTGTAAGTTTAAAATATCACAGAAATGCATTTCTCAGCACAGCAGTAGCTGATATTGACAGGTTGACAGATAAAAAATATATAAACTTCTACCTGTCATTCAAGACAGGTAGAAGTTTATATATTTTTTCTATGGCAGATATATCTGTAAAAAATACTTGTAGAATATAATCTTTAACTACCCAGTAATCTTAAAACAGATACCTTTATTTACAAAAACCAGCACATTTATACACACACACACATATACACACACACACACACACAAATTAAAATTATTTTAAAAATATTGGGGGTCAATGAATCGTAGTAAGCTTTTCTATTTATGGTTAGTAAATATAATTTTTACTTAATAACAACATCAGCTAACTGCTACAAATTAAGACAGAATTTTCAAAAATTTATAAATTATTCTAATTAAAATTTTAAAAATGAAAACACTTCTTGTAAAAATTCATTATTCATTGAAAATTTTTTCTCTCTTAAGACAATAGTGTCTATAATATATCTTAATCACAAAAGCAATCAAAAGCTTTTCTAATTAAATAATGTCTTTAGTCTTATTGCATTTTTGATTTTACAATTCAGAGCAGATTTTCAGTAACTGGAAGTTCTGTTTTACAAAAAAAATGTTAAAATTCTACAAGGACTTTTGCATAACTGATATAGACATTATATAAGCTACAAAATGTAAATGTAACAAAATATAATTTCTCGAAATTTCATGAAATTAAATAGTGGAATGTAACATATAAAAAGAAATTTTTACCAAGATTTTCTAAAAAAGAAATATTTCTAAAATAATTTAATTCATTTGTGAACAAGTCATGAAAGTTTCATTAAAATCCAACAATTTTTTGATTTTTGCAAGAATTTCCAAATCAATGTTTTTCACCACAAAATATGCTTAGATCAAAATTCCGTTAATAACTGTGCCATGCTTTAAACATTGATTCACTTATAAGTTTGTGCTGAAAAGTTCTCAGTATGACCAACTTAAATCTGTCGAAATAAGCAATCATATTTAAGGGCTTCTTAGTCAGGCCAAAAAAGTTTTTATAATCCTTGTGTGTGTGTGTGAATATCTACATAAATGTATCATATTTCTACTTATAAAATAGAACACTTTAATAATGTTTTGAAAGAAAAATCAAGTCTACAAAAACAAAATTTACTCAGGGTAAACAGGTTTGACTCTCTAAATAGTATTTAAAAATGATTGCACCAAGAAACAAAACTGGATGATCCTAAAATAAATAGAATCCATAAATATTTCTATCTTGGTTACTGGGCTAAAAAAAAAAACAGCCATAAAACCTACTGAAGCAATCATAAAAGAACAGATTTATAAAAAATAAAAAAAATAAAAAAGGGGTGGGGGGGGAGTGGTAGAAAACACAGAAGTAAAAGCAGAATTATCAAAAGATAAAAACTTGTCAGAAACTGGTGGGGTGAGAAGATCATATGACTGGTTCACAGGTAAGTAAAAAGGTCATAGGTTAGAAGACAACAAAAAATGTTTCATTTGCTCATTAACATATTACAATACATATTAAAATCAATTATATGGTTGGATTAAATGTATGAATCCTGAAAAAAAAAAAAAAAAAAAAAAAAAAAAAATGAAATAGTTAATTTCCATATCTAATGTGGTGAATAAAAGTTAGTATATAATACAAGAATATTTTACTTACTAAGGTTAATTGTTTATTATCAGTATATGAAATAAGGAAAAACTTTAAAATGGATATTCTTAGATCCTTATTTTTAATTTCTTTGATGAAGTATTGCCAATTGTTATTCATATTTCTTTAACTTTATTTCTCTTGTTTTTACATCTTGTAGTAATACTGTAATAGTCTTAAATTGTTTGAATTTCTTTGACAAAGCAATCAAACATATCCCAAGTCCCATAATCAATTAGGGCAGCGTTTTTCAACCTTTTTAAGCAACGGCAAATGAATACATTTAAATGTTATAAAATAAAACCATAGATTTTTTTTTAAAAAATACGCACAAAATATTTATTTCACTGTTTCTATTCAGCTATTTGTGCAGCTTATTTAGTGTGAAACCCGTGCATGGTGGTTTTTTTTTTGCGATTTCTTCAATATGCCATGACAATATTTTGACAAACTAGTGTGCTATGGTACACCTGTTAAGAATCAATGAACTAGGGTCATAGAGGTACTACATGTACTGCACCCATAGCACCAGAGGTGTGTCTTGGGCAAGAGGGCCTGACAAAGCCCATCTCTCTTTAGGATGAGTTTGAATTCACTTTTCCATTTTCTAGTTTCATTGCCACTAAGGCAAGAGAACTCAGTATGACTTCTATTTAATCCAAAGATTGAGGAAGATAGATTCACACCTTTTTCAATAGTATTAGCATAAAATAAAAGAGAATCAAATGAGAAATGGAATTGGTACACCAAATTCATTTTCAATGTTGATAACCTTACACTAGCTATGCCTCAGATTAATCATTAATTTATGACGAATATTCTTTTCATCTTATTTCTCTTGCTTTTTATCAAAAAGCCCATACATAAAGAATAGGGTAACCAGACAAAAATCCAGCTTCTTATCTCAAATTGGACAAAATCCCAGTCTCATAAATAAATTGAAAATTCAAAGAACTTTTAATTTAAATTTCAATGTCAAATTGAGACTTTCTTCATATAAAGTCGGGTTTTATGGGATAATATATCAAATATTTGACCTTAGCATCATTTTTTTTTTTTTTTAGACGTTGGATCGATTTACTATAACTTTCTGTTGCAAACAGAGTTGCCCCATACACTTGTAAAGTACCAGACAGAAATCAATCTTTCTTGTACATATAAGTGTATATTGGAATTGGACATTAATAATAATGTCTCAATTTGAATTAAAATTTCCTTGTATTTTCAATTTATTTATGATGAGTCTTAAATTTTGCCCACTTCTGGGAAAAGAGCAGGGATTTTGTCCTGGATTCAGAGAATGCTACATAGATAAATGTGAAGGACTCCTGCTTGTTAAGTTTTTTTTTAAGTTTCTAGTATTTTTTCATGTTATTTCTTCTACTGTTTATCAAAACTCAGATTGTCATTCTAAGAAACTCTGGCTTCCTTATTTTTGTTCCGACTGTTGGAATGTTGCAATAAAAAGCATCAGAAATAAAATGAAAAAATACCAGTCACAAATTAATAATAAATTCTTTGAATTCAAACATTTTAATACTTATATTTTAAAAGTTAAAGATTTCAAATTTGATGGCAACTTGAAATTTATCTTATAATCCAGGTTTGGCTAAAATCTATTAAATTCTTATTTGATATACATATAATAATGGATATAACTTTTACTAAGAAACATTCAGAAAAATAATTCTTAAATGCTTACTATTTAATATTTTTAATTTCCTTATATATATATATATATATATATATATATATATATATATATATTAATAATATAAGGATGATTCATTTCCAATCTTACATTTTTTCAATACTAATAATACAATTTAAAAAAAAAAAAATGAATGATTATGGCTAATAAGAGTTTATTTTTGTTACCACATAAACCTAAAGAAGTCAGAAAAACATTCTTGCTTAATCAAAATCATTATGTTGGACACATGAATCCTTGCATTTCAACAATTTATATATAAGCCACATTAAACATTACTATTGTAGAGGAGTTATAACTCTGAGTAAATAATTACAAGGCCCCTAACATTTATATATTTAAATATACTTGTAAAAATGAGAAACAGCAAAACATGGAAACAACAAAAAAGTATTATTTATTATCTGGTTGTTATGTAATGTTTGAGTCACGAAAGAAAGTAATATTGAGTAAAATTGTGAGTTTGGGGTCAAATGTAGATCAAATATGATCAGAATAATATGAAAAAGTAAAGCTTATACAGTTTTTCTAATAAGGTTTTTATATATGTATCTAATGAATGTCCAGATAATTTAGTTGGAAAATACAAGAAATGTCTGTGGTTTTCTTAACTCAAATTTTTGTTGAGTGCTAAATGATTAATGTTACTATTATGGCTTGAAAAAGGAAAAGGAGCCAAAATTTTTGTTGAGGCATGTGTTGACAGCCTGTCCATGTTAGCTGCTTGTCTGATAGTGAAAATGTCATGTGTTTGTATGTGTAGAGGAGAAAAGTAGGGTCAATCCTCATTGATTTAGAATGAGTGAATTAATGATAATTATAATTGTTATAATTACTTTATTATATTTATTTTTAACACTATAATTAATTTTTATTTATTTTTTATGGACACATCACTATCATAACAAAAAATATAATTTAACATTTGAGAAAAGGTTTCTTTTTATGTTTATAAAAAAAACAAATGACTGTAGAGCAATTAGTCATCGTTAAGTGTAACTGGCAAATAATGCCTGACAAATAGAACTGACAGTTCACAATAAACAAAAGAAAGAAAAAGTACAAGGCAAAATAAGACTAAAAAGACAATATATTTACAAGGCAAAAATAAGCAAAGCAACAGTAATACGGTATATGGCAAAATTTTCACAAAATAAGAATATGATGTTAACATGTAAAATGGATACAGTCAAGTAATGTAGCATTCTAACTTTGTACAATCAATATGTAACATCAAGGCTAGTCAGTACCTGGATTGGTCACTGCTTTGGAATATCAGGTGCTGTTAGCTTAGATGTATGGGTAGCATAATGGATAATGGCTCAGAATTGTTAATCAGAGAGCCGAGTTCCAATTCATATTGGGTTTGTTATATTCACTTATGCAAAAATACCCTTGAGAAAGGTATGAATCCAATTCGTCTCTCCCCAGCCATGGGTTAATTAGTAAAACTTGTATCACTAAAACATTATTATTTTTAAAAAAATTCTTACAAAAAAAAAACATTAAATAACCTGCAAAGTGTTGATAAGCCATAGAAAAAGAATGAATGAATCAATCAAGACAGAACAATAATATGGTGGATGAGACCGAGAAGTGGTTTGTTTTTAGTGGTTAAGAAGAAATCCAAGCATGCATCAGCAGGATTTGTCAATAAATTTGGGGAGGGGATGTTTTTAGTGATCATTCCACTAGATTGGAACCAACAGACTGTATTAGACAAACTTGACACTTTATCATTAACTCAGTGAACAAGAGAGAATATGATTCTATTAATTCTAATTATATTGTTCATGTAGAGGTGAAAGTCATTTCCTTTTATATTTAATAAAAGAAAAACACTATCTCCACCTATAGCAGAATGGACACTCACATGACTCAATTCTCTCCATCATCATCACCACCACCACCACCATATTTTTTGCTGAGCTAGGAACAGGATTAATCTCGCACAAAACAAGGAGGGTCCTGTCTGACAGAATCTCAGTTTACCTCTCCACATACACTTGTCACTAGCATCAGCTAGTTCTAGGCGCAATTTTCCCCTGTCCTTCCAAAAAACATCCTCCCAAGCATTCTTGAGTGTCTTCTTTCTCTGCTGTCTTCCACCCTCACCTCACAGGTCAGTTTGATAGACCCCACCCTGTGCTCAACATAGCTAGCTCAGTGTAGTCTATGGCTGCACAGCAGTGACTATAGGTCATCAAGGACTACCTCCTTTCAGAGTTCATGCAGCTTAATGAGCCGCTGCCTTTCATACTGGCTCAAGACAGCTTGGAAGAGTTGGAAAGAATTTGTATCTGTAAAAGTGATTTTTTCAGATACAAGTTTTATTATTTAACATATAGCTGGGGGGAGACGAAGTGGATGTATACATTCTTCACTATTATCTGTGCACAATTGAATTCTAATTTGAACTTGTCTCTGATTTCTCATTCTGAGCATCCACACACCACCTGCACATTGAAGTTTAAAGCAGCTGGTGTTATTCCCATGCAGTCACTACTTTAAGTACCAACCAGGCTTGACATCACTTAACTCCAGTAATTTGGTTTCAACATGATATAGCCGATATTTAATAATAGGCTCTGAATAAAGATTTTTTTGTCATATTCCACTAATCATTTAAATAAACCTAGAGACCTAAGAGAATTTTATGAATTAATCATTGTAACACTTGATTTATGAAGGAGTACTTCAAAATTCCCGTGCCACCAAAAAAAAAGAGTGGCGTACAAGAAGAGAGACGTGGAGGAAACGCGTACAGATAGAGAGACGTGGACGAAACGCGTACAGATAGAGAGACGTGGAGGAAACGCGTACAGATAGAGAGACGTGGACGAAACGCGTACAGATAGAGAGACGTGGACGAAACGCGTACAGATAGAGAGACGTGGAGGAAACGCGTACAGATAGAGAGACGTGGAGGAGACGCGCACAAAAAGACAGACGGCAGGAGACGCGCACAAAAAGAGAGACGACAGGAGACGCGCACAAAAAGAGAGACGGCAGGAGACGCGCACAAAAAGAGAGACGGCAGGAGATGCGTATAAAGCCGGAGAAAGGCACGAGACATGTACAACGCGGGAGAAAGGCACGAGACGCGTACAACGCGGAAGAAAGGCACGAGACGCGTACAACGCGGAAGAAAGGCATGAGATACACATTAGATTTAAATTAAGTTAACAATTAAGAAAAACCCAACTACTAAATATGCCTGATAAGCTAAACAGTACGTACACACACACACAAAAAAAAAAGAAAAAAAAGAGGAATCCTTTTTTATGTCCTACATCAACCCCCTTAACCCCTTTCCCATGAGGTGATAATCCCAGAAGGGGTCAATACTTTGGAAAAGTAATTACAAAATACATTAATTACCTTATTAAATATAGATTACATGGTCCAACAACTAAACACGTTTGTAATCGTTATATCAGCGTAGGGTTATATTTATAAGAGTGATGTGTAGATAAACGAAAGCAGTAAGAAGAGTAAGATCACTTGCTCGAGAGATTATGCAGTGGCTCTAAATATAATAAGAAAAACTAATAATAAATTCAGATTATAAGGATTGAAACAGGGAGGGGGGCTAAGAGATGAAAATGGGAATAAATCTTTTTAAGAAAAAGAGAAAAACAGAAATGAGAAAAGAAAGAGATACAAGAAGAAGAGGTAAAGAGATACAAGAAGAAGAGGTAAAGAGATACAAGAAGAAGAGGTAAAGAGATACAAGAAGAAGAGGTAAAGAGATACAAAAAGAAGAGGTAAAGAGATACAAAAAGAAGAGGGAAAGAGATACAAAAAGAAGAGGGAAAGAGATACAAGAAGTGGGAGACGGAGAAAGTGAGGAAGACTAAAAATTAAAGAAAATGGAGGGATAAAAAAAAAAAAAAAAGAGAGACAAGAACCCTAGAATGACGGTCTGAAAAAGAAATGATGATGATGATGGCAAGAACATCTATCCGATCGTAAAGGGAAGCGCTGTTCGACAGAAACGAAATAAACATATTGTGAACCATCAAATTCATTGCAATTGGCGGTGGGGCATTAGCAAGGTTGGCAGGCTGAGTCGATGGCGGCCGTCAAAGAAACAAGACATAAAACAAATGTCAATGAAAAATAAAAGACAAAGCAAACGCTTTCCTTCGTCTTGTGCGTGCAAGCGTATTTTCAGGGGATTTAAGATCTTCAAGTATCGGAGTGGTAGCAATGAACGGTCAGGTGGGGATGGGCTAAAGAAGAAAAGTGTTTTGTAGATCTGAGGAATAAAACAGAACCGGCTTTTTGTCCACATCACCACCAGTCCATTCCACCCAGTTCCCCTTTAAACCACCACCGCCTGTCACCTCATTTCATTTACCCCCACGAGTAAATGCCTAAAGGCTAAAATCTGTTTGTTCAGACAGACATAAAACCTCAATGACCAACTGAAACATGATAGATACGATTTAAAGACTTGGTTCAAGTGGTAAAGAAGAGGCTTAATAGCTGGTGAGGTCCCAAAGATATTGCAAAAATGGTAATTTTAATCTTATATAAAAAATCTTGCATTTCTTGCACTCCAAAAGTTAGATTATTCAATTAGATATCTAACAACACAATAGGATGCGTGGGTGGTTTAACGATTATCTGGGCAGAATTGCCAAGCCGATTTCTTGTTTGTTACATTCACTTCATGCTAATACTCTTAGTCTTAGGAAAGGCATGAACCCATTATAGGTGAAATCTAGGTACCTCCACTTTCTTGTGGGGAAAAAAACATAGGGTAATGAAAAAGGTCGCAAACTTAATAAAAAATAACATATTATCGTCAAAATGTTTATATTATTAAGATGAGAGACTAAAAAAAGTATTTTTTAATTATTTTTTGAAATTTTTTAATCCTTTATTTTATTGAAAATCTTGTTTTGTTTACGTCATCACGGTGGCATAATAACAACATTGACTTTTTTGCGCTTTTTTCCATGGAAAATACATTGATTTGGAAATTCTTGTAAAAATCAAATAATTATCCGATTTTAATGAAATTTTCTGAATTGAAAAATAATGAATACAATAAAACTATGGCATTATTTATTTAGAAAATTTTTTAATTGCTTTTGTAAATAAGTTATATTAATGACATTATTGTCTGAAGAAATAAAATTTTTCTGATGAATAATGTATTTTTACAAGAAATCTTGCATTTTTTAATTTTTTTTTTAAATTTTAATTACAATAGTTTATAATAGTTTAAAATCGTATAAAATTCTGTACTGGGCTATTTTCTGGATGTGATATAGTAATTAAGTGGAAACAAAATTTACAAATCCAAAATTGAAAAGACTAATAAGCATAGTTATGCTGTTCTATTTTTAAAATAATTTTTTATTTATTTTTTTACTTAATTTGTTTCCTATTTTCATCTATGAAAGTCTAAAAGTGACATTATTATGATCTTAGGAGTTTTACCTCTTTACAGAGAAATTAATTCAAGAAAATTTTATAGTATTTTAATTTTTTTTATTTTTGCATAAAGCATCTTCGAAAGGTAAATAAAAGTCAATAAATTATTATATAATTGCAGAAAATATATTCATTTGTAAAAATTTCTAGATAGTTAAAAACCAGAAAAATGCATTCACATAGATTTCATAAATTTTTGGTCAATTCTAGTCAGCCATACTAGATGTCATCGCTTTGTCCCTCAAACATCACTTCAGATAAATATACCCGATGAATAGCAAATGGTTGTATATTAATTTTTTATGTTATAAGTAAGTAATATTTATTTCAAATCAGATTAATTTAACTTTAAATTTTCTAATTTTACTCAAATAACCTGTCAAATATATATATATATATATATATATATATATATATATATATATTTTAAAGCATTTTAAAATCAATAAATTTTTTTTGTTTATGAATTTCTTAAAATTAAGAAAATGGCTGCTTTTAAGAAAATTTTAAGGAATCAAAATTAAATTTGACATTCCAATCTATATAATTTCTATCTGAAATACACCAGAATATTTTACTGGAAATAATAAATTTAATCATTTAGCTTTCAATAAAAGCTAAAATGAAATCTTCAAGAATGATTTTCATTTTTAAAAATTCATTTGAAACTTTAGGTATCAAAAATTTATGCTAAAATGGTGGAGATACCTAGAAATATCAGAATAGACTAGGTTCTCTAGCAACCAGTTTAGAAGGGCAAATCTGAGATTGAAGACATAGAGAAAGCAACGGAAAACCACCACACTATCAATCCCAAGAAACTGTGGTAATTTACAGATAATAAAGAAAAGGAATCTGTGGAGAATCAGGATAACTTACACCCTAAAGGAACATCGCATTAAAGAAGGAAACAAAACAAAAACAAACAAGAGAATAACCTTTTACAAATAAGTTTGGTTTGTTTGTTTAACGTTATATCAAACTCTATAGGTTATTTAATGACAAAATCTGAATATTTTGTAATTTTTGTTTTTTTTTGAAGATAATAGTTTTAATGATAGAAGTCTTACTAATGAACCCATGGCTGGTGGGAGAAGAGGTGGATTCATACCTTTCCCAAGGGTATTTGTACATACATGAATATAACAAACCCAACTGGAATTGGAACTCTGCTCTCCAAATAATTCCAAATCATTATCCATTACATTACCCATTTAGGTGCTGACCAGGACTGACATTGCTTAACCTCTGTGAATGTATAGGAATTGGTGTTTCAATGTGATGTGGCTGTAAGTGATTTCAAACAAGTTTAAATGCTAAAGAAAGAAAAGAAAGTCATTATGAATTGACATAATCCAAAATAAAATTATTCTCCAAGATCAGATGTTCCTAATATTAAGTTAGCTAACCTCTCTAGTCTTCAACTGAACAAAGAAAGACAAAGAATGGTGTAAAAGCTTATTAGATAAGCATTATTATCTAACGGTCCTAGCCACAGAATTAATGAGAAAACAATTCTTTTTCTGAAATCTTAATTTGTTATATGAAGAATCTATAAATGTGATTATTAAATTCAGTGGTTACTAGACCATCCATAAAAAAGTTGGGTTCCTTTTTAAAGGCAGCTCACGATACAAAATGATGATGAGCTAACAATATTATAAATTTTATTATTAATTACACATATTTTAATTTGTATTTGCAATAAGTTATTGCAACAATTATTATTACTCACATTATACAATATTACTTAGATCAAACACAATAATAAATTAATAATAATTATATATTACACATGTTTCTTACTCAAATATATAATGACAGCAAACCAGTGTGCATGTATTTATGTGACAATTTTGTAATCATACAGATTAAATTTTACAATGACACACCCACATAGTCTCTTCACCTATCAAGTAGCTTCAAAACATCCAAGATATTTGTTTACAAAAAATGGTCTAATGTAGTGTAGTGGATTGTATAAATATATGTTATGCATCTTTAAATTTATTTAATGATGTTGTTATAATATATTATGAATGTTTATTATTTTTCACACACATAATAGTTGGAATATAATATGCAAGTGTTTGTTTATATCCATGGATTCATATAAGAATGTATATCAAAAACAAATACTGAATTTCCTATTAAAAATGCTGTAAAAAAACAGCTCTAGCTATAAAAAAAAAAAAAAAAAAAAAATTACTTGTCTAATTTTAATGAAAGTTGGCACTGTACTAGACAGTAGTTCAAGGTACAATATGCTCCTAAATTTTATTATATATCATTTAAGGTGATCTGGGTAACATGTATACATATGTAGAAATTTAAATTTTAGTATTATATAGATAGTTGTGAAATGCAGAAATAAAAAAAATTCTCTATTAAGTAAAGGTACTAAATGTGTATATTTTAAACAAGTAATTTATTTTCAACTTTAAAAATTGGAAAATCTTTAAATACACTTATAATAAAACATCCTGAAAAGTGAAGCATATTGACAAATTATATCTTACCAAAGTTTGACAAGAGTAGTACAGATCTCTTTTTTAGTTTCCTATGAAAAGGAGACAAGAAATCTTTCAAGCTCTTTAGAAATTTATTACTCATAAAAATGTAAACAAAATATAGTAATTTACTAAATGTTGCTTTGGTACAAGGTCACAGGTATGAGGCACCTAGTAATGATCAAATTTACTGATTTGAATGAAACTTACTAAAGTCTCTCAGAGGATAAAATGTATTGGCTAAGATAAGTTTTCCATTTGTCTCTCTCTCTCATATATATATATATATATATATATATATATATATATATATATATAATCATTTCACCCCAAGCAAGGCAATAAGAGCCACTAGGATGCCAAAGGTTACTGAGAGTAAAAGAAATGGAACAGATAATAAAAGAACAGGGTACAAGGAGACATATCATGATGATTGACATTGCATTTAAATTTTTAATGATTGTAGTTGACAGGAAAATAAGAAGCTGGGAGAAATTTTCACAAGTAAGAAATATGAGGCAAAAAAACTATTAGCATAGAACTTATGGCTACAACTGGTAATTTCAACAATGAAACTATGAGACCTAGAAAAATTATCAGGATAATATTTATAAAAAAGCTACATTACAGTGGTGGGAAAGTAACTAAAGCTGAGATGTTAGGTCAGGAACAATAATGTTGCTGATTCTTTGGATTTTGTCAAAATTGTCAAGATATTAGCAGAAACAGCAGATCAGATGTGGCAGCAATATTCAATTTATAGACAAATGGTAGACTTATAAATGTGCAAGAAAGATACTAGCAAGAAAAATTGTCTAGCATGACATAGTGAACAAACTTTCTTTGCCGTAGACCTAGCAATTGGTTCAAATAATCATTACTTTTCATGTCCGTGGAAAATTACTCTCCTGGAGGTTAGCATCAGCAGTGCTGATGAAAGGGGGGGAGGGGAAAAAAAGTTCTTCAAGATGATTAATAGAAAGCAATTTTGTTTTAGATATCTTAAAATTAACAAACTTCTTATTTCCTCCAGTTCACAATAGAATGTAGATCACATTTGAGATCAGTTGCTAATTTAATTTTATCAAAGCTATCAGACTTACTATTAGAACAGGAGTAAATAGTTATGTGTGGCGAACAGTCCTGTAGAAGCAAGCGAGCCAGAGTGGCTTGCATTTGGTGAAAAGGAAAATGAGGGTCTTACCTCAACGCACAGCACATGGCATCAGCAATTTTGCTCTTTGAAAATGGTATTACTCTCCCATCTAGCCATTCCAGTAGTATGTGCAATAACAAGGATTTTTGTACAGTTTGGTATACTTCAACCAATAGCAAGCCGTGTGCTGATTGATCGAACTTGAGGAGGCTATTTACCTGGGTAACTGAGAATAAAAGCAAAGAATGCTGATTGGTTGGTTGACCATGGTGTTGGCCTGATAAAAGAGGGCTGAAACAGTGAGAAGGGGAGAAAAGACGGGTTTACGTTTTGAAGTGTGTGGAAAGCAAGAACAGCGAATTGAACCAGCAGTATCTTGAATTGTACAAGTGAAGTCCGAGTAAAATAGACACATTTAAACCACATTATGTCATCAGCATAGATACCAAGTGTCAGGAACTAATGACATCAGGAAAATCATCAATGAAAATAAAAAACAGAATGAGCGAAAGGCTAGAGCCCTGGAGGATGGCTGCATTAATGCAAAAAATCTAGAGGAGTGGCCATTCAAGACAACTTTCAGTATGCAGTTTGATAAGATTGAATCAAATCAAAGAAACAGCCAGAAATACCCTAATCCTTCAACTTGTGAAGAAAACCAGCATGCCAATCCTTTTCAAATGCCATTCTTATCTAAAGATGACAGACTTCCAGTAATAACTGTCAACACATTGACCTAGAGAAGTGAAAGCCATATTGTTTGTCTGAAAGAAGACTCTGCAAGGTGAGATGCTTAATGAATTTGGAGTTAATTAGAGCCACCAGCAGACTAATAGGTTGATAGTTCAAATAATCAGATGGTTCACCAGAGTTCTTAAAAACAGGAACTACAGAAGGCAATTTTAAACAATCTGACAAGCAAGAAACAGCAAGGCATTTGGGGAAACGTGCCATTTTAGGAGCGCATTTCTTAAAAATAATTTTAAGAATACCATTGAATCCACATACTTTTTGGAATTGGTAGATGATACTGAAACCATGGATGAACTTATATGTATTGGGTTGTCTAGAAAGTTCATGCCAATTTTTAGTTGTTCATGTTCCAATACATTAGAACATCAAATTTATCAACAGATATAATATACTTAAATTTCTGATTAGAACACACTTCAAATTATCCCTTGAGAAAGAAAGTTTAAAATGACTTAATTTGTGTCAATTTTGCATCCCTATGAAATAAGGTGCATTTTAGACACCAGATGCTGTTTTTTTTGGTTTTTTTTTCATTTGTGATTTGCTGTATTAACACAATGAAAATGCACTCTTTTTGAAGCAAATTGTGATGAGTGATGTGAAATGGATTGTTTACAACAATGTTGAATGAAAAAGATCTTGGGGTAAGCAACATGGGCCAACTTTAGCCACCTCAAAAACAGGTCTTCATCCTAAGAGAGTCAAGCTGTACATCTGGTGGAGTTGAAAAGGGATCTTATACTATGAGCTTCTGCCAAGAAACCAGTCAATTGATTCTGAAAAGTACTGCTTGCAACTGGATGAATTAAAGGCAGTAATTCAAGAAAAACACCCAGAATTGGCAAACAGAAAACTTGCTGTTTTCCATCAGGATAATGCCAGACCTCATATTTCTTTGGCAACCTGGCAACCATTGTTGCAGTTTGGCTGGGATGTGTTACCCGACCAGCCATATTTACCAGACATTGCTCCTTCAGATTTTCATTTATTCAGATCCTTGCAAAATAATCTCAATGGTAAAAATTTTAATTCTTGGGATAACATAAAAAAAAAAAAAAAAACACCTTGAGTTCTTTGCCAAGAAACTATCAAAATTCTAGGAAAACAAAATCTTTAAGTTGAAGGAAAAATGGAGAAAGGTTATGCAATAAAATGGTTCATATTTAGTTGAATAAATATTTAATGGCATAATTTTGTTTTGTGTTTTAATTTTCCTTAAAAATTAGCATGAACTTTCCAGATAACCCGATATATCACAAAGTAGAGAGAATTTGCAAACCAAGCATTCTCCTTTATCAGCAAAAGTTGATCAAATTGATTTAAGAGAAGAAGGATTGAGGACAAGTGTCAGGTATGATAACATTTACCAGCAGAGAAACTCAACTAAATTAGCAATCTAAGTTCAAATTTCAGCCGAGATTGATAATATTCACTTGCACTACTGTCCTTGAAAAAGGCATGAACCCATATCTCTGTGCTCTGTCCCATTAATATCTTAACAAAAATTTCCTGTTACTAGCTGATGGAGAAGATAGTGAGTAAGCACTTTGGCAAAGCACTTTTATCAACTAGACATTAATAACTACAAAACAATGTTACACTCATTGTTAACCTTGACAGAGGAGAGTATATGCATATATGAAAGTGATGCTTGGCCTAAAAGTGTATTAGGCCTGTCGGGGCATGGTTTCAGTTCTAATAGAACCAAGAATAACATGCTAAGTCTTCACAAGAGATGAAGACAAAGATGAAAGAGAGGATATAACAACATGCAGCAAGAAAACCAAGGGGGAGGGGGGGCTCTAATTTGGGATACACAGGGAAATGGAAATTAGAAGTCATATGACAAACTCCAAACACACATGTGGTTTTGTTGTCATTTCCACAGCCCTAATGTAACAGGAAGAAAATAGGGAAGAGGACAGTGTGCTAAATTCAAAAATGAAACATCTACAGTTTTCATTAAGACATATGTTCTGGTTATGGATATCTTCCTGATGATAGATAAATAAATTGATAAACAGACACAAATTTTAGTAATTATCTATTGAAGCAGATATATAATCAAAGTAGGTACTGACTGAATAAGCAGGCATATTGCAAGACCGGATATATAAGCATATTTATAAGTATTACTTGTTTTGTTTTTTTTGTTTTTTGTTTTTTTTTTTTTGTTTTTTGTTTTTCAATTCACCCCAAGCAAAGCAATAATACCACTAAGATGCAAGGGGCTACTGGGAGTGAAAGAGAATTTAAAAACTTTAGAAGGAACAGGAAACCAAATCCTAAACAGTAAGCAAGATGCAATGTTACTCCTTTTCAAAAAACTGGAAAGGAATGTAAACTGGATGATAGGTAAACCTATTTACTCTTATTGATGTGAAAAAAAAAAAAAGAAAAGAAAAAATAAATAAAATTTCAGAGTTTAGGTGGAAATGTTCAAAGTATAGAGTTGAAGTAAACTTTAGAAGGAACCAGAAATATGACCCTAAACCAGAAACAAGGGATAAATCTATACTCCTTTTCAAAAGACCAAGAAGAGTATGAACCAGATAATGGGCAAACTATTTAGAAAACTGAATTTAGTCTGGTGTAAGACCAAAAATATAGAATAACCAGTGAGGAAAGAACTTGTGACCTAATTGTATTTATTTATTACATACTTTAGTTTTGCACAAGGCCAGATTAATGAAGTATTTAATGAAAAGCAACTTCATAACACCAGCAAATTGGTTTGCAAAACACCTTTACTTATCACCACTGTATAAAAAAATGCTTCAAAAGTATAATAATGAAAGTTACACAAAGTGTAAACCATATTTGTAAGCCATCTATATATGATTAACAATCAATTAATTTACAAGCATTAAAAGTCATTAAGATTGTTGCATTCATTAAAGATTAAATAACTATCAGTCAGCATGAAATAATTGGCACTTACAAAATATTCAAGTGTTCAAAACTAAAAGAAATTTGAATATTTTAACTTTTAGCACGCTGCATTATTAATATTATTTTTCTTTCCACTCCATGTCAACAAAAATAATGGACTGATGTTTCCAACAGAAAATGCATTGTATTCATGTACAAATTTGCACATTTATAAATAAAAAAAAAATAATGACCACATATGAGATGCTTTCCAAGGGGGTTAATTGGGAAGACAATTATTTCTTCTGACACCTAGTCTTCATTAACTGCTTTAAAGAAACCTTATTGGATATGTATATAACAATCTCACAAAGGGTAACAGCAAAAGTGTGTGTGTGTGTGTGTGTGTGTGTGTGTGTGTGTGTGTGTGTGTATTTATTATATCAGATTACAAGTGAATATTTTCATAATAAAAGCTGTATTAAAAGTGATAAAATTCTTAGGATATATTTAAATTTAGATAATGAATATAGCATGTAAATTTTAGCTTATAACATCTGTTTTTATTTTAAATATTGATAATATAGTCTAAGCTCTTTAATCCAGCACCCTTGGGACCAGGCCACTGGTGGACCACTGAGATTGAACTATGCTCATTCAATTGAATGAAAATATGGTGTGTGTGTGTGTGTATATATAAGGTATATTTAGGCAGCAAATATTTATCTAAATAAGTTTGGTGAAAAAAATCCATTTCACTTTTTTTTATTATATTTTTCCAATTTTCAGATAAGGTGATGAGTATTGTGCCCGAAGTTGTGGATAAATTGTTCGAAGTTCATATTTTGTTATTAATGTGAGCACATAGTATTATAAAAAATTTTCTTTTTAAATAAATGAATAAATTAAATAATTAAAATAATAAAATAAAAAATTACATTCTTTTTGTGCGGTCTCATTCACAATAGCCATTGCACATGACTCCACACTAGACCATTTCAAATGTCCAGCTTTCCAAAGATTATCAGGATGCAGAAAAAGGAATTCTAACTACCACAAACACACCACATCAGTTCTTGATTATGCCTGTGAAAATCGAAAGTACTTGAACAAAAATAACAAAATATGAACTTTGTGCAGTTTGTCCACAACTGTGAGCACAATACTCAACACCTTTTCTGAAAATTGGAAAAATATAATAAATTAAACCATCAGAACTTGGTTCTTTTTAATCAAACTGGTGTGTGTGTGTGTGTGTGTGTGTTCATGCGTGCGGGGGGGGGGGGCTATTTGTGGAAAGTGCTCAATATCCGTGATAGAGCTAATATATGCGGTTGCATGGAGAGTTGTTTGTTTCATGATCTTCAGACAAACTAGCTTATTTTTTCAAAAGTGGATCTATTTATGCTTTATTTGTGTTTGATTATTTGTGTGTAGTGTTGGTGGGGGGAATTTCTTCTGTGTTTGTTTGGGATGACACTCACATATACATAGACACATACATAAAGGCGTATACATGTTAGTTCATATATATATATATATATATATATATATATATATATATATATATATATATATATATATATATATATATACACACACACCTATATTCATAATCTTGGATTAGGAGCAGTTACACATTCATACGCTCGAGCACACATATGTAATTTCCATTCTGTCTCTAGATTGTAGCGTTTCATATGTAGCAATGTTCTCTTGGTAGGGGACAGGAGTGGGCGGCTTCACTGTTTTTCAGGTCGGCTGTTTTTTGCCGGCAGACATACATGTACTCACACATACACATATGTAGAGGGACACCCACACTCATTGATTTGGATCTATTACCACCACGTGCGTTAAGTCGGGTTCTGTCTGTAGACATGGTGATGATGTTTGAATTTTTTTTAACAACTACAGCTGTGTTATTAATATTAACAATTGTAATTATGTTAATGATAATATTAGCTGTGCTATTGTTATTGTGAAATATTGATAATAATAATTGACATGTTACCAGTTATGAGGAACGGTAGTTATCTCTAATAATGATGGAAATAACAATAGTGATAACATAAAAAATAGATAATGATAAATAATAAATAAATGAATAATAAATAAAATAATAAAAAGATAATAATGAAAATAATGATTATAGTTGTGGTAATTATAATAATGATGATAATGGCAATAATAATAAAAATATTAAAAAATAATAACGATAAAAACATTAATGGTGGTGGTGATGGTGATGGCTATAATGGTTCTAAAAATGGTAACAACAATAGTGATAGTAATAATGGTAGTCATAAAATAATTTTTGAGTGTTAATGGTTGTCGTGATGGCCATGTTATTTGTTATGGCGTTCGTTGTGTTTGTGGAGGTGTTGGTAGTGATGGTAACAATGCTGGTAGTGTTATTGTTTCCTGTTGGTGGTAATGTTCTGGTGGTTTAGTGTTCTACCATTTTTTCAGTAGGTTCATTCCCGTTTTTGTGTGCAGTCTTTGTTGTTGGTGTTATCCATTTGTTTTGAAGTGTGATAGCAGATATTTGTTTTTAATGTCTTCATTTTGAGATTATTTCCAATCTTTGATTTAGTAATGTTTTTTGTGTGGGTGATTATTGCCACTTTTTCTTGCAGGCAAAGTAGATATCTCCTTGATGTGTTTTGTAGGCAGGTGCAGTTTTTATAATTTCTCAGGTTATATTCAGTGTGATGTTTTTGTCTTTTAGTTTCCATATGTATGTGGATGTGATAGTTGGATGGAAATACTACAAAAACATTGCAGATTAATTTCAACACCTCTACAACAAAACTACTCTTGATTAATCATCTTAAAGAATCTTTTTTGCATGGTTGATGCTAACCTCCAGAAGAGTAACTCACTGTTTCATCTTGGTCTCACTCATACTTCCATTGGCATGAAGTAGAATGATTAATTGAATCAACTGCTAAGTTTGCTGCTAGGAAAGTCAGTTCACTATATCATGCTAGACAATTTTTCTTGCACATTTATAAGTCTACCATTCATCTGTGCACCAAATATTGCTCCCACATCTAGTCTGGTGCTTTTGTTTTATATTTTGAGATTCTTGAGCTGGCACCTCAGTTTCAGTCACTTTCCCAACACCATAATGTAGCTTCTATTTGTTTCTTCTATAAATATTTTCATGGTTTTCTGATGAGCTTTCCTCTTTGGCAATTAGATTTCACCATAGTTGTAATCATAAGTTATATGACAATAGTTTCTTCTCTCGCTCTTCTCACTTGTGGAACTGTTTTGTGACTTCTTGCTTTCCTGACTTCTTCAAATATTTAAATGCAATGTCAATCATCATCTTATGTCTCCTTGTATCTTATTCTTTTGTCTTCTGTCTCTCTCTCTCTCATCTTAGTGGCTTTTATTTCCTTGCTTGGGGTGAAATGATTAAGAAAAAAAAAAAAAGACTAAAACAAAAAACTTTCAACAGAATACTAATATAGGCTGATGAAAAACATTAAAACAATGTATGAAAATAATTTATAAGTTTTGGCAAACATGGGCCTTCATACTTGCAAAAAAAAAAAAAAAAAACATTGTCAAAAAGGGTGGTTTTTCCTCATTGACACTTTTTTAGTTTTTTTTTTTTAACTACTTTCACTTTGGGCAATGTTTATCATTTTCAAAAGTGGGGATTTGAATTGTAATAAAACCTAAACATATCATGAAAGTGAATTTATACATTTTTTTGTTCTCGAGTATTTAAAACAAAAATATTAAACACTATTTATTAGATTGCTTATTTACAATTTTATATTTACAACATTCTAAAAATTAATGCAACGTAACATTTATCATTTACCAATATATAAAGAAATATGAAAACAATTTTTTATTCATAAATTTATAAACATTTACCAAATTATTAAAATATGTGAACTAACTATAAGGAAATCCTTATTATTTACTATTTTTATAAAGTTTGAATAAATTGGTAATTAGCCGATGTTTTGCTAACTATTCGAGTAAACAATCTAATAAACAAACTAATAAATAAATAATTATTATTTTTGTTGACAATTCTCAATAACAAAGAAAATGTATAAATTCACTTTCATATGTTTAGGCTTTATTACAATTCTAATCATTGCTTTTTAAAACAATAAATATTGCTGAAGAGTAAAAGTATTAGGTTGGTGCAAAAATAATATTGTTTTTTTTACGTTAAAAAAATACGTCAAAAAATGATATTATTTTTGCACCAACCTAATAGTTAAAATGAAAGCAGGTATTGTGGGAAAACCATCTTTTTAACCATTCATTTTTTTTTGTAGGCACAAAAATCCATGTTTGCCAGTATTTTTATTCCACAAGGAAAGCCCTACGTAAAATATGACTGTTCAAATTCAATTAATTTAAGAATGAACCGTCCCAAACTAATACATTTATCAAAGATTGGTTAGAGTTTTTATTATGCTAATATGAGAATCTAAATAAGAGCATCTATGACTTACTAAGCATAGCTTAGATGTGGCACAAGGCCGAAAGTATAGAGCACCTAGTGCATTTGTGTGTGTATATATGTATGAAAGAATATTAATTTGTAACTGAAATCCATTTTAACTTTATAAAAAAATATAATATTTCATGGAGGCAAATTAAGAAAGCAAAATCAACTAAAAGTGGCGAGTATTTCAATTTAAATATGAAATGTCAGTAATGATAGATAATATTATATTAAAAATATACAATGATATTAATTTTTACAAGCAATTCAGCCACAAGCTTTTGCCCTTGTTTATATGCACAGAATACAAACTCAGTTAAGATATCAATCAAGCAATATCATGAAAACTGATGGGATATAGTCAGGTAACAAGAAAAATTGAATAGATAGAACCTGAAAAAATATTTAATGAGGGAAAAATAAAGAAACCTATTTAAAAGACATAATTAATAGAGACAAGAAAAAATATCCCATTGATTAAAAAAAAGAAAAAAAAAAAGAGGTAAATGTAAAAAAAGAAATATTGAAAATTGAAATCAGAGCAGAAAATGTAACATGACTTTCAGAGTTAAAGGCTACAGTAAAGAAAGCAAATTAATTGAAAATGACTTTCTGTGAAATAGGCTGACAATTAGCCAAGAGATAAATGATAAAATAGGAAATGATAGACAATGGTGGAGAAATATAAGTGAGGAGTCGTTCAAGGGACAGGTACAGGACCCCACAGTGTGATAGGAGGAGTGAGGAAAATAGGAAGACAGAGTTCAAAAAAAAAAAAAAAAAAAAAAAAAAAATTATTTTCAAGAAACTAAGAGATGTTTGTTTTTTTTAATCAATTCACTCCAAGCAAGGCAATAATGCCACTAAGATGCAAGGGTTTATTGGTAGTGAAAGAGAATGAGGAAACTTTAGAATGAACCAGAAAACCAATCCTAAACAGGAAACGAGACGTAAACTTTGACACCTGTTCAAAAGAATTGGGAAGGAATGTAGGCTGCAAGAGAACAATAATACAAGTGAAAAAGCAAAACAATAAAAAAGAAAAAGATACAAAGGGGGAAAAAAAGATGATATTAGAGATGAGGAAATAAATCAAGGGAAAAAGAGAGAAACTACGTATATATTATACACACATATAGTATAAGCTAAAACATTGGAGCCACCCTCTAGAATTTGAACAATCACTTAAAAATTAAAGGTTGTATGACTTTTTCAAAACTAATTTACTGGCTCACTTTGGGCCAGAAGGACTTTCATTTGATGTTTTTTTTTTTTTTTTTTTTTTTTTCTTAATCTACTTTGCTGGTTAATATTAAGCCTAGGGGTGTTGGATTTAAAGCCCTAAAGAGTTGGATGTCATGTACTAATGGGTTAAGTAGTTTCAACATCTGAGCTTAATAAGAATTAAACCAAAGAAAGTATGAAACTTTGGAATTTAATTCAGGGGATGTACCCAAACTTTTGACCTAGAGGATTATATATGTGTATCACACACACTAATAATAAATATACATTTTTTTTTCTTCACCAGTAGCACAGCTGAGTTTTATGCATGATGCAATTGTCAGGTGGTGATTGTTTTCAATCAGCACATGAAGATAGAATCATCAGAGTTGTTCTAACGAATGAGGAAAAAAATGTATATTTATTATTAGTGTAAATTTTGTCTCTGTTATTATACATCGGGCACTATTTTATCAATACCAGCACTCAATGTGAAATATCAATCTCACTCTCTCTCTCTATAGATATATATATAGTACTCACAATGACAAAGAATATGACAAAGTCTGAGAGACGATGAAAGTAGGTCAGGGAGAATAAGGAACCAAAATGTCAATCTAACAGGAATACATTTAGAAAGAATGGATCAAAGAGCAGGGCTCAAATTTAACACTGTCTTGTCATCCTGGGGACAATAGAATATTCTTTTTGGGATACCTTGTTAGACTTTTAGAGAGGATGCTAGGAAAATACAAATTCTTTTCAATAGAATTTATATTATATTCATTGTAAAAGCAAGTAATTTCTTTAAAAAATTTTTCAAGATGATTATAGTCCTTTATCTGGATGCTACTTGAACACTGGTGAAATAGTCTGAAGCACTGTCGAAGAGTAATTACTAGGTAAAAGCAATAGAATAAAAGCAATGAAAAGAATAAAGAGTGAAAAGGAAGAAATTAACACTAAAGAAAATTGTGAGCAAAAAGAAATCAAGAAATTGATAGAAAGATCAATAGAGGAGAGAAATTTTAGAAAAACAAAAACAAAACTGGAGAAAACAAGAAAAACGCTATGAGAGATGATTAAAAAAAGGTAAAAATTTAATATTCTAAGAGCAAAAAAAAGCAAAAGAAAAAGGAAGCAGTGAGATGAATAAGATTGAAATTGATATAAACATCTATCTAAATGAAAATATTGACAAAGAATAAGGTGAGAATAAATGAATAGTGAAATAAATAGGTAACCACGGAGATAATTGTAATGGAAGAATGAATTTAGATAAGGCTATCTTATCAGGTAGGGAATGAAAAACTATCAAACTGACATGGAAAATTAATCCCCCAGGCAAAACAAATCTAGAAAATTTTAGTTAAATCTCCAAGAAAACATTCCTTGCAAATATAGGGCAACTAATGATGGCAACAGTAATTATAAATATTTTTATGAGAAATGAACTTCATTAATGTTATTAATGTTTCATATGTGACCTCATAAACAAATTATAGTGACACTTAAAGAATGTAAGAGAACAAGAAGAAAAAAAAAATAACGTTATTCTTTTTTTCTTTCTCTTTTCCTACTGATCTCTTATACTCTTAAGATAATACCATCTTTTTTGTTTCTTTTTTTTTATCCAACTGTTCTCTTACAGTCTTCAGGTGTCAGCATATTTTTTCTACTGTTCTATTATAGTCTTCAGGTGTCATCATAATTTGTTTATGAGGTCACACATGAAACAAAAAACACTGTATATTAAAAGGGAAAACTGTTGAAACACCAAAGTAAACTAAAATATAAGTCAAGATACAAAACAAGACAATGATGAGGAAAACAAGAGATGTCTGAAGAGTGAGGTACAAACATATACTAGTTCAGCATGGTTACTAATTACTAATACATATACTGATTAAATATGTATACAAACATATACTATACATTAGCTAGAATGTAAATATTTACTAACTAAACATGTTTATGACTAGGCTATTATCCTGTGAGACAATAGTTTAAGTGGATTAAAGTGTTGGTTCATGAACTTGGTGAATTTCAAGTTCAATCCCAAGGCCAGGTAGTACAGACTTATACTCATTGGAAACAGGTGAGCAATAAGTGGGCAGTACCAAATAACAAAATGAGAACAATCTATTCCTGTAGATTAAATAATGGGTTCAGTCTGAAATTCCCTGAAGGGCACCCAGGTCAATAAACACTTGAACAAAACTGAAGGATACAACAGCTAAAATGTTGTGATAATAACAAAGATTAGTCTGACTGTAAATAATATTTCTTACTATACAAATTGTGAATGTGTTACCAAGCACTACTATACTACTTTTCCATGTAGCTGACATTTATATTGATGTATTGGTCTACATGGAAGGTTCTTATGAATCTATAAATTGCCTCCACAAAGGATGTGGTGTTAAGTGACTAGATCCCCACTTGCATATTCACAATGACAGTATCAGCTGTAAGAAACCACTTCCTGGATAAATGTTATTTGGGCGGTCACAAATAAATGATCAGCTAAAGAGGCCAAGTCAAAACCGATTGTTTCTATGAACTGAAAGTGTCACCAAAAAAAAAAATTCAGAGTTAAGCTGTCAGTGTAGAAATTGATTGATGGCAACGGTTCTAAGATGCAAAACATGTTCTGCTTGTAGACTTCATACTACATTATAAGACAGTTAATGGTGTGATACTTTGAGACATTAGACTGACCGATTGAAACTGTTTATCAAAGGTGACCAAACATTCATGTAAAGGTATCATCATGCTGCTCAATAATACCACACAACATACAGTAAACTTTATGAAAGTAGATCCAGTGATATAGTTTGGATGTTTTACCACATCCATAACAAAATTGGAAAAAAACAAGTGAGGACTATTATGTACTTAGGGTCCTTAAAAAATATTTATCCTGGAAGCAGTTCCACACATATGACACTATATAAATATTGTCCCTATCTTTGTTGTTGTTATCACAACATTTCAGTTATTATGCTCCTCTGACCTTTATTGGGTATATATTGATCTGAGTAATATACAGGGAATTCTGAACTGAACTCTTTATTTATGAGGGTAGATTTCTTGTCCCACCAGGCTATTGTCTTATATGACAATAGCCTAGTTGATTAAAGTATTGGTTCGCGAATTTGGTAACATAGTAATTGAGAGTTCAATCCCCAGGCTGAGCAGTGTGTACTTGGATACAGTGAAAACGGATGAGCAATAACTGAGCATTACTAAAAATAAGAACTAAACAAGATATCCCTAAACACAGGCAGTGGAACAAGAGCAGTTTACCCTCATAGATTAAATAAAGGGTTCAGTTCAAAATTCCCTTTAGGTTGCCTAAATTGATATGCACCTGATGAAAGCCAGTGGTCACATCAACTGAAACACTGTAATAAAAACAACAAAGATGAAGACAATAGTCTGAAAGTAAATAGTATAAATAATGATAACTGTTCATCCCAGAAATTCAGACCAAAATATGACACTGTTGATGTAAAGGTGGCTCCAGTCACGTAATGCCACCTTCTTTGAAGAAGGTATTTATACACCTGCACCAATGAGACAAGGGTATCAATCTCAATGGTAACTATGTGGGAAAGTAATAATGCTGGATACATATGCACAGGGCTTTATTTGTATAATAGTAAACATGTTAGATTAGTAAATATTTGTACCTCCCTTATATATCAATCATAAACTAAATAAAGTAATTCTAACAAAGAAAGATACGGCTCTCATACAACTTTATATGCTTATTAATCCATATCCTCCTGGTTTGGTTGGTTGATTTTGTTTAGCGGCATATCAACCACTCTGGGTTATTTAATGCCAAAATTTAAATATTTTGAACAATTTTATGGCTTCAACTAAATATATTATGAATGTAATTTTATGCCTTCAACTAAAAATAAAATTGTATTGTTGGTAATTTTACTATAAATAGGTATTGGTGGTAATTATATATATATATATAAAACTATACTCGTTTCGAAAAAACCCTCGAATTTTTTATTTGCCAATGATCAAATCAATCTCGAGGGAAAAAAAGGTTTTAAAAAAAGAAAGAGCTACAAACATGAAATTCTGCCAAAAAAAAAAAAAAAAAAAAAAAATCACACAGATGCAGGTCCGAAGCCCAAAGAAAAAACCCCGATACGAGTAAACAACTAACTAACAAAAGAGCTCAATACAACCGTTGAGCAGACCTAGATACACCTAGTGAGCCAGACAACCCTACCTAGATTTCACCTAAACGGATCGTCAGGGAAAGTTGGAGCCAACTTTCCCTGATGATCTGTTTAGGTGAAATCTAGGTAGGTTTGTCTGGCTCACTAGGTGTGTATATATATATATATATATATATATATAAATGTATTGCTAGTAATTTTACTATAAACATATTTTTATACTTTTTTAGTGTTTTGTTTTTGTTTGAGGGTTCACTTTTTGCCCATAGCTGGGGCCCTCACAGGTGCTACCACACCAGGAACAACAACAATTAAGAGATGATTCCCAGTTCCTCAAAAGCTTCAATCTCCCAACCAGTGGCCTTACTGCTGGATATAGTTTATATATCATCCTGATATCAGTTTAAAGAAACTGATGGCTTGATTTATTGTTTTTTTTTTTTTTTTTTTCATATATTGTGACCATGTTGCTTAAAGTTCATATTTTCTTAATTTTAGGTGAAAGATTGTGAATTTTCTAATATGAACTTTTCACCTTCCATAATTATAGTTTATAATTATAATTATAGTTTATAATTATAATTTAGATATAGAGTTAAAAAAAAAAATGAGAGACTTCAGTTTAAACTGATGTCAAGTGGATACAATTTAAAGTTCATATTTTCTTAATATCATGTGAAAATTTTCAAGCATATTTCAATGAAATTTTCATCTTCCAGAATTATAATTCATAATTATAGTTTAGATAAAAGCTCTCACTTTAACCTTTATCATTCTGTATGTGATTTCATTTGCTGTACAAAAAGTTTATCCTACCACTGAAAGTGACTGATCCCTGAATGTATGAATTTCATAGTTGTGTTGTCATATTCTGCTATGGCAACAGAAAACACATTTGAGTGAAATTAACAATAAGGATACTGCAATTGAGAGACCTTGAAAAAGAATGCAGAGGAAAGGAAAGTATTAATACACAGTACTAAAGATTAAATTGATGTTAGGCGCATATGAATTAATATTATTTTAAAAACTGACTACAAAATATTTAACCCAAAAGTGCATAGTAACTTTATAAATATAATAAATCCCAGAAATAAATTAAAAAAAAAAAGCATAGTATATTTAATGCTCTTTTTATCATATGGCAGTTATTAGAAATTAAATTAAGGTCAGTGACAAGTAACATTTTCTTTTCACTTATTTGTTCTAATTTCTATTCTAACAATATGCAGCCAGTCTGTTCTATTTAAACTTCATGACTAACAGAATGATATTTAATCCTTAGGGAATTATTTCTATATTATGAGCAATACACTCCTCTTCAAATCCTTAAAAAAAACAAAAAACAACAAAAAACATACAGGCAATTTTTAAAGGCTACATTTTTGTCTGTGATCCAAGTGTTACTCAAATTTTGGAATCTATGTTAAATTATATACAACACATTTTTCTTTGAATTCCTCCTCCAGCACTCTTTCAAAATGTGCAACCAACTTCCAGGCAGACTGTTTTGTATCATTTTATTCCCAATCGTAAAAGCTATCCAATTCTTGCAAAAGGTCTGAGTAACATTGCTCTTTTTAGATTTATACACCATTCTCTCTTTCATAAAAGAAATCCATCCAATCTCAAATTCTTCTGTTTTGTCTTATACTTATCTGAAAAATCTTTAAGAATCTCTAACCTAAACTAAGAGTATTGCTTTTCTTTGAATGCTCTTTACTCTCCATATTATAAGATTTACATAAAAGAATTTTAAAAAATATCCAGTACTCTCTGAGTAAGACATGACTAACTCAAAAGGAATAAGTAAAAAATTAATAAACATATTTCAGTTTTCTAATAGAACAAAATTGTAAGAAAAAAATAATGTACATTTATAGTAACAGAACTTTAAAATTATTTATTTATGCTTTCACTCTCTCTCTCTGAATAAAAAAAAAAGATAAGTTTTCTGCTAGCTCAGATGGGCAAGATTTGTGCATGACTAGGCAAAATTCCTCTTTGCAAGTTTGAAGAGACAAGCAAAGGGGAAAAAAAAAATCCAATTTAGCAAATATATAATATACTTAAAATTACAGCTATTTGCTGACATAACCAAAGTAAAATTTATTTAAGCATTCCTCATCATCTTAAGGGAATTTTTAAGGGATTTTTTAGAACATCAAAGGAGTGGTAAAGATAAACCAAATTTTAATGTACAGTAAAATGCTATTTTTAATATTTCTAATATCAATAGGTTTTTCAACATTGTATACAATGAATTGATATGTGACATAATGGATCATGGCTTGGAATGAGAGACTGGATAGGAGAGTTTTAATTCCAGTCAGGCTCATTAAAATCACTTATGTGCAAATACCTTTGGAATGAATCCATGTCCACACTCCATTGCTATTGGTTGAATAGCAGGACAGACTGGGTCCTATAGCCTTGGATGGCAACTAGTCTATCACAGAAAGAAATGGCAACCTACTGCAAGAAAATATTCTGCTTAGGTATGGCACATAAGTGATTGGTACAATGAATATCACATGGCCACATATCATTTCTTGAAATTAAACCTTTTTTTTTTTTTTAATATTCTATATATTAAAAATAAACAATATTCTATGTGTTAGTGCTTGAACCAGCATATGCACCATAATTGTTATGCTCATGAAGTTTCAGCTGTTATACATTCTGCCCTTCTTCAGATTATTTTTATCTATCCTTGTGAGTAGGACAGCCAAGATGATTATGTGGGTACAAAAAAAAAAGAGTAAGTCATATAATAATGACAATTACCCATCTTAAAAATTCTGACAAAAAATTATTCTAATATCGCATTTATCAAAAAGAAAATTTTGTTTTTGTTATAACACATCAT
Organism: Acanthosepion lycidas; assembly: GCA_963932145.1. Taxonomy (NCBI): domain Eukaryota; kingdom Metazoa; phylum Mollusca; class Cephalopoda; order Sepiida; family Sepiidae; genus Acanthosepion; species Acanthosepion lycidas. The sequence continues at coordinate 35,911,735 of OZ010612.1, forward strand.
TTAATTGGTAAAAAAATAAGATAACAAAAAGACAATAGTGTTCAATTTTACTTGAGACATTTCATTTTATTTTTACACAAGAAAATAACACCTACATTGGTGATATAATAAAGCATGTCCTAATATTTTCTACACAAGAAAAATAATTTATACTTAGAAGGAATCTAAAACATTTTGTGAATAAATAAAATTATCCAAACTACCACCTTTAATGTAAATATTAGGTTGGTGCAAAAATAATGTCGTTTTCTCGCATATGTTACTATGTGATAAAACGACATTGTTTTTGCACCAACCTAATATCATAAAGAGAAACACGTGAGATGAGCAATGAAGACCGATTTCTCAACAGTAAAAATTTCTGTTCAGAAATCAGTCTTCACTAGTTTGGATAATTTTATTTATTCAATGTTTTTAATGTCCTGTATCTTTTTCTCTGTTTAGATTCACAAAACCAGTTTCTTCAAATATTTTCTTGGTGATCAATCCATTTTTCATATCTATTATCCTTTTATATTTCTCAAATCTATTTTTGCAACATTTGTAAAATCAGTTTCTTGCTAATGTTTTCATTTTTTTTTTTTTATTGTTCTCAAAACAATGAAGTCTCAAAAGATGAAACATGTCACCCCAAAACATTTTCCACTTTGTCATAGTTTTTTCCCTGTAAAATTGTGCTTGATATCTAAAAGTTTATATATCATTTATATATATATATATATATGTGTGTGTGTGTGTTTATAAAAGTTAGTTTGTGTAAATATATGAATATACATTATCATCTAATGCTCACATAGAATAAACTAGAATTATAAAATGTGCACACATGACTTATACACATAAATGCTGTTTGACAAGATAGATATATGTGAAATTTAAAATTAGAAAATTTTCTTTTTCTTCATTTTCATTCCATGATGAAGTTTTAATAAAAGCAAAACATGTTAGATCTGTAAACATTTCCTATTTGTTCCTTATACTCTATCATTCTGTCAGATTCCAATCCATATTTGATCCCAATTCAAATATTTTTCCCAATAAAATACATATTATAAAGCTGAAATTCATATGCCATGTTTATCATAGATCTTGAAAATGTGACCAACATCAGTTGGTTAATTTTACTGTGAAAACATTGATTTACATAATAAAATCTAACATAATATAAAACAGTTTGATAAAGGAAGCAGAGAGACAATAAGAGCTTCTGTGTCACATTTTATTTCTACAATTTCCTATAATTCTTTACTTACATGACCCCCACTTTCCAGCCATTATAATGTTGTAGACCAACAAGAATTGACCCAAGTCCTCCTTTGCATACCCACATACACATAGTAATATCACTATTTTCTTCAACACTGAAGGCAAATACCCATAGGAGTTATTTTAACGGTCAGTGCTCATAGAAAAAAAATACAGTTTAGTCTTTTCTACACTAATGTCTAGACTCACTATTGTCCATTCCCTTCATTCAATTGTTAATTTACTCCCAATACCAGTCCATTGAGGATCACTAGACATGGGTCCTTAATGCTTGCTTCGTAAACATCTCTTTTCACTCACCCCATTTTCTATGTCCCACCTACACAGATGCCTCAAACCCACCCTTGGGTAATTGAAAATATTTCTGCAGTCTTTTATGTGGTGCACTCATTTCCACAGATTTCTAAAGACAGCCTTGTGTCCTTTATGTCGAGGACAATAGATGAAGGGACAGCTGACCTCCCAAGCCCTTGTTTCCTTAAAATAATGAAATAAACTGACCTATCTCCTTCCCCAACCTGTCACCAATTCTTTTCAGTTTTACATTTATTGTTTTTTTACAAGCCAATGCTTCTATCTAATTAAAGAGTATTTTTAAAGAGTGGATGGTCGGTTCCCAAGTCAATAATTATTAGTAACTCATAGAAATTCTGCGTTTAATTCACATTTCTGCATTTAATCTAACTATAGAAGAATGAATGAATGAATGAATGAATGTGTAGTTCCTTCTTTAATGGGCACATGGCTGAGTGCTGAGCACATTCATTTTCCGACCATGAGACCCAGGTTCAAATCGCACTATGGTAGTCAGGAAGGTAACTTCTTGATGTTATCAGTCTGGAGAAGGTGATCCCAGCATTACCTTTGGAAAGTGCTGGAAAACCATACCACAGATTGATCCAAACCTCATGAGTTAAATTGGATAGACAGAACTATTTCGGAGCTGTTGATGGTTGAGCTAGCATGAAGTCATAAGTTATTGTGACCAAGGGTTTGAGTGTACTGGCCTTGTTCAGACTGTTGATCTTACTAAATAATGCACTCTCTCCTAGATACTGTAACTAAAGTCCACTCAGAATAGTTGCAGTATAAACTACTGATGTGCCCCTCTGGGTGTTGAACAAACACAAATGTGTCTGTGCAGGCATCTGCAATAGAGATTGGCTAGACAGGCATACTTTACAGCCATTGCTTTTATTATTTAGTTCCTTCTATGCAACTGGTTCAAGAAAACTGCATATTAATTACTGCATTGTATTAAGTTTTGAATCCATAAAAAAAATAAAAACAGATTCTACATATCTTTCCAAACATGTGGCTTATGGCCATAAAACATTGAAACATTGGTTCACCAAAGTCAAGCAACATCAAATCTGGTCAGTACCTAGATAGGTGAGTGCTTGAGAATACCAGGTGCAGTAAACTTAGATGTGTGGGTGGTGTAATGGATAATGGCTCAGAATTGTTAATCAGAGAGCAGAGTTCCAATTCCAGTTGGGTTCATTATATACACTTATGCACAAATATCCTTGGGAAAAGTATGAATTCACCTCTTCTCCCTCCAGCTATAAGTTAATTAGTAAGACTTGTATCACTAATCCATTGTCTTCCCCTACCTAAAAAAAATTCTTACAATCTAAAAATATGTTGTGGCTTTAAATAACCTGTAAAGGGTTGATAAAGTGTAGAAAACAGATCAATCAATTTAAACCTGCTTTCAAAACCTAATCATGGCTTAATCAGCTAACATGTAATTTTGTGACACATTTCATCCATTAGGACTTCACTGGACTGGGTTTGTTGACATTGTTGTGACTACACGTGCATGAACAAGAGACACTGGTAGTTTCAAAATTTTTTTAAATAATTTTTTGCAAACTAGCCAGATTCATCTATCTTCTTTTTCTTTCCATCATCTTTGTTTTTAAATATCCCACAATGTGATAACAGAAAATCTACCAAGGATGGTTAAACAAAAGAACCTGGACGTAAATTTACTGTGGCTGAAATAGCAATTAAAGCACTTTCTAGACATTTGTGAATTATTTTCTCTTAATTAAAGTAGAATTTTTTATGTTAAAATTGTGGTCAGTTTTGTTACAACAAACAACCAATGTGTTTTGTGTGTTCTTTTTTAAAATGTCTCTTGTGTTTATATAGACTTTTGTTTAAACTTCTTGAGGTTTCTCCAATATATTCTTTCTGGCAATCCTTGCAAGTGATAGAGTAAATACCTCCTTCAAGTTTTGACTTGTCGTTTTGCATTGATTAAATCTTTTATTGTTTTAGATGTAGTTGTGATAAATTTTATAAAATCTTTTTCATTCAGTGACATAGCTCCTCAAGTTTGCTGCTACTCCCCAAAAAGAATACAATATTACAATGCACATTAACCCCTTAAAGCTTTTATATATATATATATATATATATATAAAAGAAAGAGGTTGTAGTGGTTCCAACGAGAGAAAAGTATGTATATTAAAAAGAAGAGAAGAGAGGTGCCGTAAACGTTTTTGGTTGTAATGTGGATTTATTTAGAAAAAAATATTACGTGTTTCTGGTCTCGTGACCATCTTCAGGTGACCCCTAAAATCAACAATGCAATTATTTGTACATCCATCAATTTTTAATATTTTTATCCATTTCTCAGGATCTAATTCCTGTATCATGCAAGGTATTTTTCCTGTGTTTCTGTTAATGTGGTATTTAACTTCTCATTGATAAATTATGAAATAAAAGTACAATTGTGTCCATTTATTTTTAAAAAAATAAAACTGGGGATATGTAAAAAAACAAAAAACAAAAACAAGACGTTACTTCTTTTTTTCTAAATCAAGAAAACTTTAAAAACTTCTTACGTTATTAAAAGAAAGATAGCTTATTTTTGTTTGTATACCCTCTGTTTTATTTAAAAAGAAAAACAAAAAAAAAAAAGCACATTGCACTTTTAATTCATAACTTATCAGTTTTTTTTAATATTTATTTCAATTCTAACAAGTGGCATCATAAATTAAATGCCATGTTAACTAACAGAAGCACGGATCATTTTTCTTTTAACAATGTAAAAAATGCAATGTCTTTTTAAATTATTTTATTTTAAATTGTTGAAGTTATTATTAGCAAAGTAGTAGACTGACTAAGAATTAAAAGTCTGATAAAATTAATTTCACTTTTAAAAACTGAAATAAATGTTATCATACTTTTCATTCTTAATCTTAGTCTTTTTTGCTTAATAAAATTTCAACTATCTTCAACTCTATGCAAATTGAAAAAATGCCCATTTTTGAACTTTAAATAAAGTTTCTGCACTTAAAAAATATATTAATTTTCAATTTTCTTTTAAATTTCTGTTCAATATTTCATGAAAAATTGGAATGCATGTGATATCCTTAGGTATTGGAATTTTGAATTATTTCAATTTATTTATCTACCTATTTTATAATTTATGAAAAGTAACAATTGATTTTATATTGGTATTAAATCTAGGCCAATGATAAGATATAAAAAAAAATTTGGTTCACTTATTTTATTTTTTTTTCATTAACAGTTCACAGACATGAAAAATTAAAATCAAAGAACTGACGACAAAGTCAGGACCTTCTCACATAGGTGTGAAAAAAAACTGTAGATTCACTAAATTCACCTAATTCAACCCTACATCAAGCCCTTTAAAAATGTTCAAATTTTTTTTTTCACACCTTTTGCTGGCAGCTTGTAAATGAGGTTTATTCCCACCAGCTGACAGCATGTTCTGGAGACAATTTTTTTTTATTGCTGGCTGACTGGCTGGCTGGCTTTGAGCCAGCCATATCAAAAACAAATTGGCTTCATTTGAATCCTATTTTCTTTCTTATTGATGCTTTTTTGCAAAAATTATTGAAATTATGCTATTGTTTTTTTCTTTTCTGAAAACTTACTGCAGACCAAAAGTGCTGGGCCCGGGGTGGATGGCAAACCAATTATGCCACTGTTTCAGTTGTAGTTGTGAGAACAGTAGAACAGTATATTTTTTTTGATTCATTGGGTTTGTCAGGAAGGACATCCTTTCTATTTTGGAATATTTTATAAGTCTTTTGTTTTGCATTGAATATGAAATAGGGTATTGAAGGGTCTTGAAAGTATTTTCAATATATTTCTCCTCTTTGTACAAATTCTGAGTGCTCTTAAATAGAATCCAATGATCATTCTGGATTTTATTTTGTTCTTATGATGTTTATTAAAAGTTTATTTGGTCATTTTTATTAGTTAATTTTCAGTGGGCACTGAATTTTAGGCTGCTGTCAACTCAGTGTAAACATGATGTCTAAGAAAGGTAAAGTATTGTTTTCTTCCATTTCCTATATAAATTCTATTGTATATTCGACTTTTAGTTTATCTACAAAATCTTTTGTCAGTATCATGACAATATATTAATTAGAGCATCATTAAAATTAGCAGTTAAAATGCACTTGATAATAGAGTTTTTATAAAATATTAAAAATATAATTACAGCAGCTACTGAGCAATATTTATTTTCCTCAAATCCTTCCCAGTTACAAAACAAAAGATCAGAAATATATACATGCCAAAAAATATCTACAGTGTAACCCGGATATAAGAGAGTTGGTGTGACTGGGGAAGTCTCTTATATCAGGGTTTCTCTTATATCCGGGTCTGGTCTATTTTGTTTAGGTAAGTATGGGAATGATTTGGGACCAGAGAAAATCTCTCTTATATCCGGGTTTCTTTTATATACGGGTTAAACTGTATTGGCTAACATATCACCTGGATAGAACAAACATCTAAGATTTCATACTTTTTAATTTCCTATATTATTTAAATTAGGTACCTTCCCTTTTTCATTGAAAAACAGCATAGCATGATGCAAAAGGCCCCAAACTTAATAAAAACAAAGATTTATTGTCAAAATGTTTATTTCATTATTAAGAGAAATGACCACAGTATTTTTGTTATCATTTTATTAAATTTTTTAATCCTTTCTAGCACATTCAGAATTTTGGTTAAAAATCTTGTTTTTTGCATTAGCAGTTGACATAATATTTACAATTAGTGTTTTTGTACTTTTTTTCCAGTGAAAAACACACTGATTTGGAAATTCTTGCAAAAATTAAATAATTTAATTTCATGAAATTTTGAAAAATTAAATTTTCTTTCCAAAAATTTTTTATTAGTTCACAGTAAGACTCCTTGGAAAATGTAAATCATCCAATTTATTCTTCAAACTACTCCAAAAATCTGCTCCAAATCATAAAATAAAAATATGACATTATTTAAATACAAAAGCTATTAATTGCGTTTATAAATAAAATATATTAAGGACAATTTTTTTTTCAATGAATAATGAATTTTTACAAGAATTGTTTTCATTTTCTAAAATTTTAATTATAATAATTTTAAAATAATTTCAAATTCTGCACTACTTTCTATTAGGTGATATTATAATTAAGTGGAAACTATATTTACAAATTAAAAATTGAAAAGCTAAAATGAAAGTCATTTACCACCAATATTTTTAAAATAATTTTTAATTTTTTTTTTTTTTTTAATTTAAGCATTTCTATTTTTATATGTACAGTATTCTATATATGAGATTATTATTATTATTAAAAGGTCACATAAGCATTGTCCTCCATTTACTGAAAAATTTGCTTGTCTGCCTTTCTTTATTCATTTCGTGTTTACATCTCAACAGGCTTTGCACATCATCCCGTCAAAGTTTTAAAAATTTAAAATAACTTTTCCTTTTTTTAATTTCTATTTCACTAAATATTTTTATTTTATGTATTTATTTTAGTGCGGGTCATACTTCAAGTGAATAAATTTTTTTTAATTTTTTTTTTTTTTTTTTTAAGAAGAAACAACCTAGAAGTAATTTTTTTTTTTTTTTTTTTTCCAATTTATTCTTTTTTCATTATTTACATTATGCGGACTATTGTCCTCATCTTTGTCACCACATTTATCACAACATTTCGTCCATTGTACGCTCCGGCCTTCTTCAGGTGGTTGGAATTTCAAACTGAACCCTTTATTTCGCTCACTGGAGTAGACTGTTCGTTCCACGTGCCATGTTTGATGGATGTCAGTTATCAGTTATCTCCTGCTAATTTCCCTCTGAAAGTTCTCCACTGCCTTAACTGGGTATTGAACTGACACTCTTTGGGTCCTGTCACTGGATCTAATCAACACCTTTATCCACTGTGCCATGTGTCCTTGAGGACTTATTCTTTTTTATAGTATTTTAAATTTTATTTTTTCAGAAAGCATCTTCAAATGTAAGGATATAACACTATAGTACCTAAAAGTCAATAAAATATTAGATAATTGTTGAAAATATTGTGTTAATTTGTAAAAATTACTATGTAGTTAAAAAAAAACAAAAATGCATTCACTTAGATTTCATAAATTTATGCCAATTCTGGTTATCCATAATTAACTGTCAACACCTTAGACCATCAATTACATCAATTGGCACATAAAAGAAACAGGACCTTTGGTTAAGTAATGCTTTTATACTACTTTTTTATACTATAAGTAAGTAATATTTGTTTCAAATCAGATTAATTTAACTTTGCTAATTTTCCTCAAATAACATGTTGCAAATATATATTTTATTTTTAGAAGAATTTTAAAACCAATAATTAAATTTTGTTTACAAATGTATTAAAATGTGAGAAAATGGCCAATTGTAATTGATTTTGTGAAAGTGAGCAAAACACATTCCAATCTATATAATTTCTAATTGAAATACACCAGAAGATTTTGCTTACTGGAAATAGTAAATTTAATCATTTAGTTTTCTATTAAAGCTAATATAAAATCTTAAGAATGCTTTTCCCATTTTTTAAAATTCATTTTAAACCTTAGGTATCGAAAATTCATTGGAGGTGTCTAATTTTAATGCTTAAATTTTGGGTATTTATAGAAAAAATTATATTAACCTGACCTGATGATCCCTACTTTGGATGAAATATAATATATATCCGAATATAACATCAATCAGCTGTGACAAATTTTATTTGTATGCTTTTTTTTTTTTTTTTTTTAATCTAGTTCATCCCAAGCAAGGCAGTAAAGCCACTAAGACACAAGGAGTTACAGGGTGTAGAAGAATTATTAGGTTGGTGCAAAAATAATTTCGTTTTCTAACATATGTTACTATGTGAGAAAACGAAATTATTTTTGCACCAACCTAATAGAAAACAGAAACATTACTAAGGAGCGAGAACAAAAGCATAGTAATCAGGAATACAGTTGATAACGATTGACATTGCTTTTAAATTTTTTAATATTAAAGTTGACTGGAAAGTATAGAGCCACAAGAGTTCCATCAGAGATAAGTGCAAAAAAAAAAAAAAAAAAAAAAAAAAAGAAACTGTTAGCATAGAACTTACAGATATATCTAGCCAACTTGACTGTAAATTGACGAGATCTCGTCATCAGTCTAGTACTGCAGGTAAATTCATAAAGTCTAGGTATCATAGTGAAGAGCTAATCCAAACAATTACCATGAAAGTATTTATATAACGGCACAGGAGGCAACTTTATTGTGGTGGGAAAGTAACTGAAGCCGAGCTGCCAGATCAGAACCAATAATATTGCAGATTTTTTTTTGGATTTTATCAAGGATCTTTAGATATATAGCAGGAACACCAGAACATATGCAGCAGCAATATTCTAAGTATGGACAAATGGTAGATTTAAAGATATGTAAGATAGATTCTGGAGAGATAGCTGTCTAGCACGACAATGTGAATCAAGTTTCTTAGCAGCTGACCTAGCAATGGATTCAATATAATCTTTCCACTTCATGTCATCAAAGAACGTTAGCCCGAGAAGGCACAACAAATCACTCTCCTGGAGGTTAGCATCAGCTTTTAGTTCATTACATTCCCATATGTGCTAATACCTTTGGAAAAGGTATGAATCCATCTCTTGTCTAAACCCCACCCAGCTATGGGTAAACAGCAGGACTGACTGAGTCCTATTACTGGCAGTGGTGAATGGTCTAGGGGACAGACAACTCTAGATTCAAAATCTTGTGACATACTGTGCACCAGTCCTCTGTATTCAGCTCTTCCAAAAAAGACTGTTGATTCTAAAACCCGAGCTGCTTGACCCTCATATGTCAAAAACAATGGGAGGGTCTTTTATATATATATATATATATATTTGGTTGGATTGATGTGAGTTTGTGACCCTGGGTTTCACGCTTTTGCAATCGTCAGACAAACTGATTAATTTTTTAAAAAATTTTGCGTGTATTGGTGTTATGATGGAAGTGGGGGGGATAAACTTTTCATATATATTATTATTATTATTATTATTATTTGTGTGTGTGTGTGTAAAAATTCAGATATAAATAAAATATATCTGAAAGACTATAAACAAAAGACAAAAGAAAAACCTTTCTTTACTAGTGCATTTCGTCCTTTGCAGTAAATGTGGAGATTTTATTTTGTAACTTGTATTTATACACAGGCGTGATGTGAACTAAAAATATAAAGTTTTCAAATTTTGAATTTGAGATTGGAAAATCAGAAGAATAAGAAAGACTGCAAAAAAGAATGATGACAGTGATCACATGAAATATTGAGAGAGAGGAATGAGGCACATGAAGTAAATAAAGAGGAATGCCAGAAAAAAAAATTAGTGTATTGATAGTAAAGCATTTAATTAATCCAACCACAAAGAACATATAAAAGGTATGTCTTAATAGATTTTATCCACTGCTATACATCATGGTGCACCATTCCAAATTCCTTTAATAGGTCTGTACAATATGTGGTAGAGTGATATGATAGATGTGTGCTGTTTCAGCTGGGAATGACTAGAGAGAGAAAAAGAGAAAAGAATATTTAGACAGCTGAAGGGAATTGTAATGCGAGTGACAAAAGTGGTATAAAAGTTGGAACATAGCCAGAAGACTTGGCAGATTCTGGAACAAGAGAGATTGGGATTAAAGAAAAGAATAAAAAGTAATATGATGAGAGAAGAGTGAGAAAGAAAAGCAGTAAAAGAGAAAGCAAGCAACTCATAGAAGACAGAAGTAGGATGATGACAATAGAGAGAAAAGTGATAGAGTAAGGAAATAAGGTTAAATGAAAAAAGAGAATTTCCAAGAGAAGAATTACAGCATAACAGAAAGACAAACAGAAATATAAAGGATTAAGTATGAGGAAATGAATCAAGATATGAAGGAGAACTGGCACGAGAGGTGCACGAGACACGAGAAAAAGAGAAGAGGCGTCACAGAGAAAGGCCGAGGCGGAGGCGTCCCAGGGAAAGGCCGAGGCGGAGGCGTCCCAGGGAAAGGCCGAGGCGGAGACGGGACAAGAGAAGTCGAGAGAGACGGAGCAAGAGAAGTCGAGAGAGACGGAGCAAGAGAAGTCGAGAGAGACGTGGCAAGAGAAGTCGAGAGAGACGTGGCAAGAGAAGTCGAGACGAAGACGGAGCAAGAGAAGTCGAAACGAAGACGGGGCAAGAGAAGTCGAGACGAAGACGGGGCAAGAGAAGTCGAGACGAAGACGGGGCAAGAGAAGTCGAGAGAGACGGGGCAAGAGAAGTCGAGACGAAGACGGGGCAAGAGAAGTCGAGAGAGACGGGGCAAGAGAAGTCGAGACGAAGACGGGGCAAGAGAAGTCGAGACGAAGACGGGGCAAGAGAAGTCGAGACGAAGACGGGGCAAGAGAAGTCGAGACGAAGACGGGGCAAGAGAAGTCGAGACGAAGACGGGGCAAGAGAAGTCGAGACGAAGACGGGGCAAGAGAAGTCGAGACGAAGACGGGGCAAGAGAAGTCGAGACGAAGACGGGGCAAGAGAAGTCGAGACGAAGACGGGGCAAGAGAAGTCGAGAGAGTGATAAAATAAAGTGTGGCAAGAAATCAAGAGAGAAATATGTGGAAAAAGAAGCTAAGAGAGAGGGAGAGAGTGAGTGAGAGTAATAAAGTGGTGGAAAGACAACTAGTGAGAAAAAAAGAAGTGAAAGGATAAAAAAAAGAAAGCCTAAAAATGAGAGAGCGAGGATGGATGGAAGAAAGAGAAATTAATGGATGTAAATGTAAAACGAAAGATGATACATGAAAGATGCTAGAAAATAAACATTGTTTTTGGTACTTCAACATCAATCTGGGCCAGTTGAGATTTGATGAAGACAAAATCTCACTTTTTCTGGCTTACTGTGGATTCACATCCTGTTTTCTTTATATAACTTGTAGAGTTGTATTTGTATTAAGTTATTTATGCTTGATTAAAACAAAGTCTCAATTTGGATTGGTCATGGAAACTTTTCCTTTCTAAACTGTTGTACAGTTTCATGGACATCATAATAAAAATGGTAAGAGATGAAAGACAAAAACAAAAAGAACAAATCAAAAACCTGAAGAGAGAAGTCTAGTGGTGAAAGAAAAAAAAAACAGAAATTATTTAAAGAGAAAGGAGAAAGAGAGATATGACTATGGGAAGAAAAGGAAAATAAAAAGGAGAGTAAAAGTATAAAGGGAAGAAACACTGAAAGAGAAAAATAAAACCAGAATGTGAGAGAAGAGAGATAAATATTGACAAATAGAGAAAACAAAAGCAAAAAGAGTGATAAACAGAAATGTAACTTGTAAAAAGATTTTTAAAAAAAGAAAAAGAATTTGCAGCAGAACAAAGAATAAAAAACACAAAGAGGAAATTAAAAGCCAACAAAAAACAGGAAGAAATCAAGATAAAGGCAAAAAGAGCAAAAAAGGAGACAAAGAGGAAAAGGCTAGAGACAAAGAGGAAAAGGCTAGAGACAAAGAGGAAACTAAAGAGAGGGATAGAAATATTTGAGGCAATGACAGAGAAAGAATGAAAAACAAATGGTAAAAAGAACTTTAGTTTTTACAACTCCTTCAGGTGATTAGTCAACACCAGAACACCAAAGATATTTTGCTCTCTCTCTTTCTCAAAATAAAGCAGAGTGGGGAGGCATTTGTAAAGAAAGCTATATTTTTTAATCACCTCAGCCCAAGCAAGGCAATAATGCCACAAAGACACAAGGGTCTAATGGGAGTGAAAGAGAATAAGATTGTTTAGAAGGAACTAGAAACCCAATCCTAAACAGGAAACAAGTGATAAATTGCTAATCCTTTTCCAACAAGGAGTGTGAACTAGCTGATAGGTTTTTCTCTCCACATTCAACAAATCTTTACTGAAGACAGAATCCTTGAAAGCACAGAGAAAATCAGAAAAAATGCTTTCCTTTTTCTTTTTTTTCACACAATACAAGGACCAGGAGCCACTAAAGTTAGAGGATTATTGAATGAAGTTGTTGTAGAAATATAAGATAAGAAACTGAGTGCAGATTTCCTGTAGGATAGATAATAATTGGCTCTAGACTTGAAGAGTTTAAGATAGTATTAATCTGGAAAGTATCTTCTCAGGAGTTTGTGGAACAAAGTAGCAGGAAAAGCTATCTGAGTAGAACTTACCATTGGAATATGAAGGCAATGAAGATGATTCGATAGCATGGTGGGTCCTAGTTGTAAAGTTTTGAACTAATGGTACTAAGGAATATAGTTCATCTGATCATTTGCCATGGAAAAATCAATATAGCAGCAATAGGCTTGTGATGATTTGTATGTGGGGAAAGGGGCTATAAAGTTGAAAACACCCACAAGACCATGCTGAATTCTGTCAAGACTGGAAAGTGATAATTCTCTAGCTCCAGCTCAGATACTGCTATATATTTAGAGATTCTTAATAAAATACAAAGAATCTGCATTGTTATTGGTCCTGACCTGGCATCTCACCTTCAGTCACTTTCCCACCACCATAACAGATTCCCTGTGCCTTTTCTATAAATATTTTCATGATAATCATTTTGATAAGCTTTCCATTTTGGTACTATGACTTTACAAATTTAAACACAGTACTAGATTGGCAATTAGGTATCTTGCCTTCAATCTATTGCATGAGTATCAAATTTTCTAAGTTCTCTTTTCTTATGTGCCCTAGAAATTTTGAGTATCTCTTTTTGTTTCCATTTTCTCTAAAACTTTGTCATTGCTCACATGTTCAGTCTATGGTATTCTCGGCATTCTTCTGTAGAACCAAATTTATGTTGCTTCAAGGCACTTCTTCATTGGTGAGGAGATTGTCCAGCATTCACTACCATATAAGAGGACTGATATTTTGTAACAACTCAATATGGTTTTCTTTTTTTCTAACAAAATTTTCCTGTTTCTTAATACTTTGCTTAGCTTTTGGAAGGCTACTTTCACTATCCCAATGCACCTTCAGATTTCAGTGTCAAACTTTACATCCTCTGTTAAAACCCTTCCCAGATATTTAAATTGTATTTGTTTGATTTTAGTCTCTCCAATTTGTAACTTGCATGTTGGGCTGTTCCTTTAAGAACCATTCATTTTGAATTCAGAGTTGCCCTTCTCCTAGATTGGTTGCCAATCCAGTTAGGAATCTAAATATGCTATCTAACCAATAATTTTTTTGGGGGGTATGGGGGTAGATTCATACCTTTCCTAAGAGTATTTGTGAATGTAATGAACTCAACCAGAATTTGAACTCAACTTGCCAATTTCTTAATCCAAGCTGCAAACCATTACACTATCTGAACATTCATATATTCAGGTATATTTTCCAACTAAGTGACTATTCACTAATCGGCAGTGATGATGATAATACTTTCACTGCTTTAGACATACATACACAAAACTGAAGTTACCTAATACCAGTATATATATGCACACACACACACACGAGATGTTGGTCCCTAGTGTTTGTGTTATAAACTAGTGCTTAGTGTTATTTTCAAACCAGTATAGACATACAGTAGCATACAATACAACCTGTTTTGTGATATCATGTTGTAGGTTGCGGGTTTTGTTTAGTCATACTGTAGAGCATCCAATGGAAATCAAAGTAATAGTAGCTATGAGAAATCATGTCTTTATAGCCATTTATTTCCCGTAAATAGAAATTTTCTATTTTTCGAAAAATGGCCAGTACAGCCAGGTAACAATGCTACAACAACAGAACAGTGAAAGAGTTAAACACACACACACACACACACAAATGGTAATCGTAATATTAGCCGTTTCCCTACAAGGAAACATTTGGCATTCATTGGCCGAGCAGCCTTACTGCTTTTTGAGGAAATTTTTATTATTTATTTCAGTTGTTGCTGTTGTTGGCAGTCCTTAAGTGATGTGGTTTCTGTTATTTAGTACAGTTCTTTGTGATTCTATATTGCTAGTACACAATATTCGCTCAAAGCCTTTTGGGTGAAACTATCTCTGGCATAATTGTATGTCCAATTCCCTTTTCTTTTATACTAAATTTGTTATAACTGATCCATATGCCAAGGTACCTAAAGATATATGTGGAAGATGGCAGTAATGGTGTTGCTGGGGATAAAAATACTAAAACTTTTTCCTGACAAATGTAATCTTGCCACAAAAGCAATGAAATTATGACATTGATGATAACGATGATTATGATGAAAATTCCGATGATGATGATGATGATGATACTAATGATAATGCTGCTGCTGATGATACTGATAATGCTGATGATAATAAAGCTGCTGATGATAATTATGATAATGATGCTTATAGCTCACTTTCCACTGATAAAGGTCATGGTTCCTTACTTTATATTCCCTCCCACTTATGATCCAACACACTTCCATCATTGGCTTTTCCTTTCAGTTCTTCTACATTCTCTACCCACTCATTCCCAGTTCCTCCAACAGCTGTTTTTACTTTATTTTCTTCCTTGTAGCAGGCAAGGGCACTATCCAAGGGGAAGGAAAAGGGGCTGATATACTAGATAACCACTATCTTTTCCCCTCATCTCTACCACTAGCAAGCAAGCAGCCATGGTATGCTATACCAGAGCCTCAGGAAGCAAGGAAAAGAGAAAAAAGAGAAATCAAATCTCAACAAAATAGAAAGCAAGGTTGGATCCCACCTGTTTCTATCCTGGAACAAAGCCTGTGTTGAAATTGTTATTATCATGTTGATGATGATACTACTACAACTACAAATATTATAAGTTAAACCATGATTGCCAATGATATTGCAATGGACCTAACTGCAAAAACAAAAACAACAAAAACAAAAAAACATACACCAAATACTTATTAAACTTACTAACTTCAAAATAAATGTCAGAGTTTGTAAATATCAAAGAATAAGACAGGTATTTTGTAAAAGCCGCTTCTATCCAAGAAATACCATTTTATATATAAAACAAAAATCAGTAAAAATTTTATATTAATTTTATAATAATAACGCAGTTGTCATTATTATAAAATTAGTATAGACTAATCTAAAGTTTTCATTAATATTTTTATTATTAATTTCATTAATATTTTTGATACTTTTGTTAATATTATGGAAAGTTGAAGGGATGAAAATTTAAGCTTATAAAAATATTCAACTGATCCACAAAGAAAAAAGAAAGGAAAAGACAATAGGTAAAGTATAAATCCAAATTTTTTTCTATTCTCCATAAATTATAAGTTGAATACATTTTAAGTTGTGTCCATCAGGAGACAGATTGTAGCTTAATAATTTGAGGTAAAAGGTTTTTATTTTGTTTGAAAATGATTAATTAATAGAATGAGTTCTAATAATATGTCCACTATAAGTTGAATTCATATAACTTGTTCATTTTATCAAATCTTTTCTTTAGAAACACTACAATAAACACTAATATACAATTACTTTATTCATACTTTCAATATATTATCATAAACCTCCTTTACAATGACCGAAGCTAAATGACTTGTGCTTTATCATTCAGTCTTTTCTCTATAATAACTGGTCTGCTTGGAAAAAAAAAAAAAGGAAGAATTTTTTTTTTCTTTTTTTAGGTGGGGGTGAAATATAGTTGTTTAAAATTAGCTTTCATTTCACCTTCTTCTACCCATAACATTTGTCAGAATCAAAAAAATATTCATTCTTTTTATCATTTTAGAAGTGGGACCCTGTTCAAATGTCACAGTGATCCCTAACTTCTTAAAGACCCATCATGTACTTCAAGTACATGTACTTAAATGTACACTTAAAAATTTATCTGTACATTTATTTACAAATGTACAGTTTGAAGGTCTACTTATGTCATTGATAATTGCATACTACTGATGTTAAAATGTACACATTTATCAATAACATATGCAGGGTTTCAAACTTGGCATTTTGTAAATAAAAATATAGTACAGATAACTCTTTAAAAATCACCCAATATCTTATCAATGAAAGGTCAAGTTGTAGAGAGAATTTTGCCAACTTACATGAACCCCAGTCACAAGATATAGGTAATTATGAACCCCAGACATATAAGCTTACAATTATAATTCATATATAATAAATACCATATATCCCGCTAATATCATACCATATATATTGTTTATGGGTACAGCAGTTCATTTTGACTACCAAAAATAAAAACAGTTGACACCAACCGCGTACAAATGTACTGCATTTAATGTATTTCCTTGGTTTACTAAATTAAGTTAATTACTGTAATAATACAAATGAGTATTTGATAATATATTCATCCAGTAATAGTGGACTGTGATAGTGATGATGCAAAAGCAACACACAGTTTGCACTCTTGAACACAGCCCTGAAATTTCAGCTGGGAGTTGGATAGAAACCATATGTTGAGACACCTTGTGGTGGCAAATACAAGTTGTTTCTAATGTGAAAAAGCCTAACACTGTGATACATTATTGAAAATCTAATTCATAATAACCACTATTATAACCAAATATTTAATAATTTGTTGTGACAGAAAGAAAAATGATACCATAGAGTTGGCAACTTGGACTTGCTTGTACAGTAAGCTATTAACTCCTCAAATATTTTTTCCCAAAATACCTAGCAAATATATATATTTAAAGAAAAATATGATATGGTTAGGTTTAGTATAGATGCTCAGGCACACAGGTTAGAAGCAAACATTGCTTAGTATTCAGTTTTACTAAAGACATTAGGACATACTCTTGACCTTACTTAGTGCAATTGAGGTGCTACCTGTGAAACAGATCTCCAGAAACAAGGCTCACCAAACAAAAAACAAAAGAAATACAACAATAAATGATGATTATAAGTCAATTTATTAATTAGTAACTAGAAATACCTGTGAAAATTTCACGGCTTTCCTATTTGAATTTTCTGGTGAATCTTAATTCTTAATCTGTAGAAATACCCTATCACATTGTTAAATATTTGAGCTTAACAACTTAACAACAAAATATTGCAATAACAATCATAAATATGAATGCTGGTCGTTATTTTAAGAAGTAAGAGGGTACAAATGAAAAGATTTGAAATTACATTTTTCCATTCCACTGAAATATTTGTTAAACATGAGTGGTGTTACCACCTCTTCTATCTTCACTTCTTTCTTTTTCGCATGGAAACCAAGTAGCAGTTCTAATATATGTTTGTCTTTCTACATGATCAAATGGAATAGTTCATTATTTATGAGGTATTGGCAGGGTATATCGTACTTACCAAACATTCTAGGGGAGGAACAATCAAAATTATGATACTGGTGACATGAATTTTGTAGAAGTGTCAGGATATTGAAAAAATATTCAGTTCAATAAAGTCAAATTAGCAGCTGATCTCATAAATGATCAACAATATGTTGTTAAATGGGGCAAAGACTGGCTTGGTAATTTTAATAATAATTTTCCAAAATAGAACTGCTCTTTTTTAATCATGGGAAACCTTTTTATCTTCCATTAACATAGCTGATGCTAACCTCCAGGAAAGTGTCTAATTATGTGTTCTCAGATTAATGTTTTCTGCTAATATGAAGTGGAAAGAGTATATTGAATTAATTGATAAGTATGCAGCTAGAAAAGTTGGTTCACTGTGTCAAGCTAGGCAATTTTTCTCACCAGAATCTATCTTACATATTTATAAGACTACCATTCGTCCTTGCTTTGATTATTGCTATCACATCTGGTTTAGTGCTCCTGCTATATATTTAGAGATTTTTGATAAAATCCAAAGAAGGAACTGCAATGTTATTGGTTTGACTTGGCATCTCTACTTCAGGCACTTTCCCACCACAGTAAAGCTTCCTTGTGCCTTTTCTATAAATAATTTCATGGTAATTATTCTGATAGACTTTCCTCTATGGTACATAGACTTCATGAATTTAAGCACAGTACTAGATTGGCGGTAAGTTTTCATCATTTTATAGTTGAAATGACTAAATATAACCGTAAGTTCTATAAAAACAGTTTCTTCTACCGCACTTCTCATTTGTGGAATTATTCTTGTTTCCCCAGTCAACTTTGGTCTTCAAAAATTTAAATGCAATGTCAATTATCTTCTGTCTTAATGCTTGTTCTTTTAATATCTTCTCTCCTTGAGAGTATATTTTCTCATATTCCCTAACACTCAGTAACCCCTTGTTTCTTAGTGGCTTTATTGCCTTTCTTAAAGTGAAATGATTATAAAAATAAGTGTTTGAACTTCTTACAAACTTTACCAATTATTACATATATAATAATTTATTTTCCTTTTTACCAGTGGTGATAAAAAGTCACAGAAATTAAAATGAAGTAAAGATTAATAACAAATTTAATTAAATAGTGAAAGTGTTATACACACATGGGTAGATCGATAACAAAATCCAAAACAAATAAGTGTATCTTATATAAAAGTCATTGTTATAACACAGAATAGGCTCTACTATGTTTGTATGTCTGCTGAAGGGAGGAAACTCCTGCTGCTTGTAATATCACTACTGGCAATAAAAATGTAATTTTAATTATATAATTATTTATGATTATTACATGACTTTTATAAAATTATTAATAAACAGAAAATATAATCACAAGGAAAATAAAATTTTGCTATATATATATATATATATATATATATATATATATCTGTGTGTATGTGTATATATGTGTAATTTATCTAAATAATTCCAGGAGATACAGTAGAGTAATGGATAATGGCTGGTATTGAGGAATCAGAGAGTCAAGTCCAAATTCCATTAGAGTTCATTACATTTACTTACATGCAAATACTCTTGGGAAAGGCATGAATCCATCTCATCTCCCCCCAGTTATAGGTAAATAGCACAACTGACTGAGTACTATAGCCTTGAATGGCAACAAGTCTAGGAGAAGGACAACTCTGAATGCAAAAACTATGGGTTAAATAGCTTCACCAACTAGCAATTGGCCAACATAGTGAATACAGGTAAACCCCTGAAGACATTGTCAATCAGGGTGGGGTTCCTCCAACAGGAGTGAGAAGGTGCTGGATTTGGAAATAATCCCACTATTTTTCATGCATACTATGCTAGTCAATATATAAATTACTATTCTCCAGAACATTCTCATAATCCCAACCATCACATTAATCCTATTTATCATGCTCAACATGAACAAGCCTTTGTCTTCAAAGAGAAACTGAAGAATTTTCACCTTCAGAGACAAGAAAAGAAGAAAAAAAAATACAGAAATCCTACATTGCCATAACAACCAACTGACACAATGCCAAAGAACAGAGTTAAATCCATTTTCCAAAGGAAATTCTCTTACAGAAACCTGTCTTCAAATGAATTTTATCCCTTCTACATCATGCCTACCCAAACCTTATGAGATTACCAAAGTAAGAAAATATCAAAGAAAAGGCAGCACTAAACAACTCTAGGGGATATCTTTGAGCCAGATTTTAAACAGTCTCTGGAATTTTGATCAGATGGTGCACTCTATTAGAACAGTTATAATCAACTCTACAAATCTGATTCTAACAAAACTTTCCACCCTGGGGCATTATTTAAAAGTCATTTAGCAAAACAGATAATTAAGTTCTTATAGCAAATATAGAAACTTGAAGTATGTAAAAAATATTTAATTTACTTTTCAACAAGAGAAAAGATAGAGAAAGGAGAAAAAAAAAGAAAGGAGAAAAAAAAAAGAAAGGAGAAAAAAAAAGAAAGGAGAAAAAAAAAAGAAAGGAGAAAAAAAAAAGAAAGGAGAAAAAAAGAAAAGAAAAAAGGAAAGGAACAAGGAAAACAGTTTAATTAGTTTAATGAGTGATTTCACAGTTCATTAGTTTAATTTTCTTCAAATAAATTCTTTTTGCAATTTACCAAAATATTTCAGCATATTAGGAATCCAAAACTGACAATTCTTCTTTTATGTTCTGTGTCTCTTCAGGAACTGTGCAGTTATGGCTTACCACAACTTCCTGACCTTTGTGGCTCTTAGTAAGTTTTATCTTTTTGCTATCTCTCCTAAACCCTGTTCTGCCAAACATTTACACAATCTCATTATGTAGGTTAATCACTGCTTTCCTCTGTCTCTTTTGCCTACAATATCCTCTAAGTGTCAAATTCTCCAAGCTCTCTGTCCTTTCCTTTATGTGCTCCAGAAATTTCAATTGTTTCATTCTTATTCTAAAGTATAGGTGTACTTTTTGTTTCCAATTTCCAGAAAACATCCTCATCACTCACATGTTCAGTCCATGGTATTCTCAACATCCTTCTGCAGAACCACATTTCTGTTGCTTGAAGTCTCTTTTTAACCTGTGAGGAGATTGTCCAGCATTCACTGTTATATAGAAGGATCAATATTATGTAACAGTTTAGTACTCTTTTCTTTGTTTATAACAAAATTTTCCCGTTTCTTAACACATTGCTTAGCTTCTGGAAGTCATCTTTCACTATCTCAATGAACCTTTGGATTTTTATGTCATATACATATGTCAAATGTTCTGTATCAACTAAATAACTAAAATGTATAGACTAAATTCTATATAGAATTTAGTTTATTATAAATTACTTTAAAGATACATTAAACCAAACTGTTTTAGATTGTGAAAATATTTAAAACTAGATTTGTTTGTTTGTTTGTTTGGGTTTTATGGCATATCAACCACTGTGGGTTATTTAATGCCAAATTCAGTTTATATGAATTTTAAATGCCTATTTTGTATGGAATAAAAAATGTATAGCTGGCAACATTATTGTTTCAAAAAAAAAAAAAAAAAAAACGTAGAGCTGGCAACATTATTCCTTTACAAAAACACGTAGAGCTGGCAACATTATTGTTTCAAAAACATAGAGCTGGCAACATTATTGTTTCAAAAACTTAGAGCTGGCAACATTATTGTTTCAAAAACTTAGAGCTGGCAACATTATTGTTTCAAAAACTTAGAGCTGGCAACATTATTTTTCTGAAAACATTATCTGAGGCCTTGCTGTTGGATGCAGTTTATCGCCGTATCCAGGACGCGGATGTAGTTTACCGTCATACCCAGGACGCGGATGTAGTTTACCGTCATACCCAGGACGTTTTAAAACTAGAGTAGTTATGTTTTGTGAATGAGGTTAAAAGGGTTAAACTATTTTAGAACAAAGGCTAACCAACCCTTAAGTGCTTCTTCATTACAATATATTAGAGTTTCTTGATTAAATCTTACTAATAGCAAAAAGAAAAAAAAAAGAAAGAAAGAAAAGAAAAGAGGCAATGAATCAGGCCAAAATATATGACTAAAGAAATTTGTTTCAAATTATGCAACAAGCATACTATATAACTTTCATACTTCCCTACTCATCAACACATTTGAAGTATTTATAAAATGATTAAATAGAGGTTAGGAAAATAAAACGGGAAAAAATGTTAGTAACAAAAAGAACATCTGAAGCTTTTCTTTGTTTCTTTTATTAATAATTTCCTCTTGTCAGTGATAATGGTTTAAAAAAAAAAAAAAAAAAAAAAAAAATTGTGTGTCAAGACTATTTTATTTTAAAAAAAAATTTTTTTTTTAATGCTCTGTTCCTTCAGAATTTAGATTATCATGTCTGTGAATGCAATGACATCTTGAGGAAATAATGGAATGGTTTACCACTGCCCTCACCATGGTTTTGAATTCAGTGTTTTCTTTCTCCTACACTGGTTAAGGTGAGAGGAATTTAAGTAATAATGGCACAGTAAAATGGCACTGATAAAAATGGCACAAGTGGAAAAATAGGAAAAAATAAGTTTATTGAAATATACACTATTAGGCAAATAAAGTTGTTTTTGAATGAAACCTAATTTTATATTAGGTTGGTGCAAAAATAATGTCGTTTTCTCACATAGTAACATATGTGATAAAACGACATTATTTTTGCACCAACCTTATATATATATATATATATATATATATATATATATCTGATGTGATGAGAATGAAAGTAATATATAAATTCCAACATTTACAGCATAAATAAATAATTATATATATATATATATATATAAATAAAAACCTATTTATTTATTTATTAATATTAGCCAAATTAGAATAGTTTTTACCTCTATTTGTTACAAATTTATACATTTAAATTGTTTAAAAAGTCTGTTTTTCACTTGTGCCATTATTATGGTTCATCAAAGCAAGAGAGACTAGTCTACCCTGCTATTCTCTCTAAGAAGAGAATAAATGGTTTCATGTCTGTTCCAAGGGTGTTTATGTAAAGTGAATACAAGAACAGCATTTGAACTTTGGTTACCAATTCCACTTTTGGCACAAATAACCATTAAGCTACACACACCTACATATACACACACACTACAATTAGGAAGTGTAAATTTTGAAGGAAGTCAATTAACTAAATTCTTCAAATCAATTATTTTGCATTCACATTCTTTTTCTAATTCATAATTCACAGGACTTGCTTAATAAGTATCAAATTTTAAAAAACATTAAGGAAAAAAGAATGTCTTCCACTGAAAATTCTAAAAATATAAATATAAAGTAACACAATACTATATATATATATATATATATATATATATATATATATATATATATATATTTCTTAAAGGTTAGGCTGAGATTATCTCAAACATTATTTACCAAAGCTTTTGGCAATCCAAAACTTTGTCTCCTAGAATATTAGAGATGATTCTTATATTTAGGAATTGATATAATTTCTACTGAACTGTTTCATTCATGCATTAGGAGAAAGAGGCTGTTTCAACATCAAGAAAATCAAATAAACCGAGTCAACTAATTTATTAAATATCTACTAATCAACTATTGGCAATTATCTTTTTTGATTAAACTTATAATAATATCTCCATGAATAATAAGTTACAATCTCTGGGGTACTTAAACTATACAATCTGTTGTTAATAAGTAAAAAGTGTATAACCAATTTCAGTACATTATTATATTCTGTATGTAGAATATTAGATAAAATTTTGGATAAATTTCTCTTTAGTAACTCTGAAGATATCTATATGTATAGGTTTCTTTATTTTTTATAATCATTTCACCCCAAGCAAGGTGATAGTGTCACTAGGATGCAAGGGATTATTGGAAGCAAAAGAGAATGACAAGAGGAGGACCAAAGATGGTAACTGACATTGCATTTAAATTTTTGCAGATTGTACGTGGCAGGGAAGCAAAAAATTGGAAAGAAGTTCCACAGGCAAGAAAAGAATCTATTAGAATAGAACTGAGACCTGGACCTAGCTAGTTCAACATTAAAACAGTGAGACCTACTTGCCAGTCTAATAGCACACTTAAATTCATGAAGTCAAGGAGAACATCAGTACACTTGCCATGAAAAATATTTGTAGAAAAGACAGAGGGAAGCCATGTCACATTGAAGAGAAAGCAACTGAAGTTAAGATATCAGGTTAGAATTGATTACAGACACTTTTTTTGAATTTTGTCAAGGATCTCGAGATATATAGTAGGAAGGAACAAAAGATTAGATATGGCAGCAACTAATTTTCTAAATATATTTCAGCTGATGTTATGAGAAAATAGAAAAATTTTAATGAACTCCTTTTAGAGGACAAAATGCATTACACAGAATTTCTCCACTTTGTCATTCAATTGCCTAATATAGATTGTTGGGGAAAGATTCCATGAGTCACTGTTGAATAAGAAAATGAGAGAAATGGTCACTGTGTGTTTAAATAAAATGACTATATTTAACATAAAATACACAAATTCTTAACTTTAACTACTATCACGAAATAAAAGTGTGTATTTAGAAAAAGTTCTTCTCTCTGACTGAAAAGGAAAGGATTATAAATAATCTTTCAATGAGGAAGAGAGAAAGTGGAGTTGAAAGACAAGATTAAGGAAGTGCTGTTGCTTGAGAAAGACAGGACAATGAGATTGACTTGAGTCTCTTTACTGCTGAGTTGAAGGAATGTCTGGTTTATATGGCTTCATGTAGGCTCCAGAAGCCTATGTTAATTTATTGATGGGAGCTGATTTTATTGGCTATTCTTTATTTTAATTAATTTGAAATATATTTGAAACTGAAAGGCTGCATAAAACCTTTGCGTTGAGTGTTCATTTGATCTTTTGAGTTGAAACCGTTAATTTCTGCTTAGTCCACAAGATTATTAGCAACAACAAAGTTTATGTTACTAACAATTAGAATCAGTATTGGAATTGTTCAGACTAACAAGATAGACTATAATTTTCGGGTTAACCACAAAGTATTTTTCCAGTTAAAAATGAGTAATAAAAATGAAGTGTAAAAAATATTAAAAATATACAGTGAAAACTTCTTTACCAACCAAACAGATTGAAATTGGATCTATTTGTATTTCAACATAGCATGGATTAAAGTCCTCCTTCCTACCACCATGCAGGAAAGCTGCAAGTAAGTTAACAGATCATGATATGACTTGTCTGTTTCAAAAAATTAATGTTTAAATTTTGGCATATTATCTTTAAAAAAAAAAAAAAAAAAAAAAAAAGGTCAGGTCTGTGCTATAAAAAAATAAAATTTCTAGTTTGCTTGAATGCAGGCAAATGAAAATAGAAGTGAAAATTCTAAATATTGTCTTCTGAGTTTAAGAAGACATAAGCTTAATTAACAAGTCTTTACAGAAATATCCTTAAATATTTTTAACTTTTTATTTAATGTAAATTTATATACATTATAATAGTTACCTAAAAAAAATAAAGTGATACTTAAGGTTTAAATTACATTTTAAAAAATGAAAAAAAATCTCTCTTGGAGCTTTTATTTTAGTTTTAATTCCAAGCTAATAGATTAAATATTTCCAATAAGCAAAATACTTTGCTGTATTTCAATCCAAATTTAAATTGATTAGAATTTTTTTTGATTATCAGTAAAATCTATAAAATAATCCATACTGACAAATCTTTATTAAAAAATCTTTCAAAAATAAAATATACATTACTGAAAAGTTATCTGAGAAAAATTACTGGATTTAAAGTTTAATTAATCTAAATTGAAACAAATATTACTTTTAGTTTAAAATATCACAGAAATGCATCAGGGTGGTTTTTATGAGGTTTTGAGAGATCTATAAATAGACTTATGTTTGGGAAATTTGAATAAGGGTTACATAACTATAAAAATTACTTGACAAATACAACATGAACATAATTCATAATTTTTTTAACTACCCAGTATCCTTAAAATTTTAAAATAAGCAATCAATTTTATTGAATTTTAGGTATTTTAGCTGTATAGCTTTATTTATGAAGATTTGTTGAGGAAATGTTAGAAGATTACCAATAAATTTTAATTTTACTATAGTTACCACTCTTATTTTTTGATAATGCTGTGTATGGACATCCATCTACAAAATTCGATATGTTTATACATACAAAAAATAAATTCAAAATTCTTTTTAAAATACAGGGGGGTGGGGGTCAATGAATTGTAGTAAACTTTTCTATTTATGATTACTAAATACAGTTTTAATTTAATAACAATATCATTTGACTACTACAAATTAATGCAAAATCTTAAGATTTAAAAGTTTATAAATTATTCTAATTAAAATTTTTAAAAATAGAAACAATTCTTGTAAAAATTTATTAGTCATCAAAAATGTTTTTTTCTTAAGACAATAGCTTTTCTAATGCATTATTGAATTCTTTTTTATTTTTTGATTAAGGGCAGATTTTCTTTAACCATAAAAGTTCCATGATTTATATTCTGAGGACTTGTCCTTATAACTAATATAAACATTAAGTGATTTTCTAAAAAAAGAAACATTTCAAAAATAGTTTCATTCATTTGTGAATAAATCCTGAAAATTTCCTTAAAATCTGAGAATTATCTGATTTTTTTCAAAAAATTTCCCAAACAATGTTTTTCACAGCAAAAAGAGGATCAAATTTCTCATACAAATTTATGATCCCACATGGACACAAGAAAAAACAAAACTTTTAACAAAAATTTCAAACATTCTAAAAAGAATTTTTTCATCAAAAAATCTTTATCTTTCATCTTAATACAAAGATTTTGTTGATAAAATTGTTTTTTAGATTTTGTGCATTTTTTTGCCATGTAACCTTTTTTTTTTGTGAATTTTTAAGGTACCTACATTTAATCAAGTGCTATAAACATATACAAATAATAATCCCATTAACCATAACAAAATTAGGTACATAATCCTACCTAACTCTACAACAGCCACCACTGAAAATAACAGCTAACTAAAATTTATCAACACCACCTGCAAAACAATATGAGATAATAGCATCAAACAAGATAGTAACACCAGGATAGAGGCAGGAATATACAGAACAGAATGTACAAAATGCCCAATAATGCACATTGGTGAAACATCCAGAAACCTCATATAAATTCAGATATATGTATAAATTATTTCTACTTTAAATTGAAAATATATATATTATTTAAATTGGTTAATTTACCAAGAAGTTTCCTTTTGATTGTTAGCTGACTTTGGTCTTGGAAAAAAATTCATACGATATGTTCATAAATAAGGCAGCAAAACAGAGCTGTAAGAGAGAATTAAGCCTAAAGTTACTAAGATATGAACCACTTAAAGCCACAGTAGCGTTTGGATATTTCATGGCCTGAAGATTGCATTGAAGCATGTAACAGATTTTTGGCGCTTAGTGTTGACCTTAGTGTCAACTTATATATATATGTACATAAACACATATATACGCAAGTTAAAGATCAAATGCAGATCAAATATGGATCGGAATCCAGCAGGATAAGTTAAACAATAGGAAATGTATATCAATCTAATGTGTTGCACTTTTATTAAAACTTATTCAGAGATTGAGAGAAAACACACAAAAGACAGAACTTGGTATTTTCAATTTTGTTTGGGTTGATTCTCATTGGTCAGTCATGTAAAAACATGCATAATTCTATATTTAAGTTTGTAAAAATTCTAGTCTAAGATGGTATCAGATGGTAATGTGTATTCGTAATTGTTTGTGTGTCTGTCTAGTATATGTACATGTTTATATGTTTATACAAGGCTTATTAAATACAAAAGATAAGAAATACTTTGTTAATTTATATAATTAATCTTGTTTTATATAAGATAATGATAAATAGGTGGATCAAGAGTTTACAGAAATTGTCCATAGTTATTATTGGTTCCAGTATTTTCAGCCATTCTCTGGTCATCCTCACAAACAAGACATTGTCAGAAGATGAGACAATAAACTGTCATAATATCAGCATTTAATGTTCTCCAACAGAAATACTGATAAAATGTCAGTTTTAGTTCATCATTTTCTGCACCTGAGGATAACCAATGAATTGTTGAAAATCATAGAACTGATAAGAACTGTAGACATTTCTGTACACACTCAAACGAGTCATTCATTCTCTTGAGTGAAAATGAGAAATTACATATAAAATTAAAGTATTTCTTGTTTATTGTATTTAATAATACTTACATAAATGAAAAATCGTTGAACATTGTGTGTGTGTGTGTGTGTGTGTGTGTGTGTGTGTGTGTGTACAGCATCCATAATTTCATACATCAGTATGAATATAGATTTTATAAAGAAATGATGGGTGGTTTTTACTCTGATGCACATGCACACACACAAACATTATGAAAGAAATATGTATGCAGTGTGCTGAAAAGTTCTCTGCTCAGCCTACTTAAAAAAATCTGAACAAATAAACAGAAAAATTTTTTTTTTTCTTTTTTGTTGGGGGTTTCTTTCTTGGACCAAGACTATTTGAGCAGCCTCTTAGACTATATAATGTGTGTGTGTGTGTGTGTGTGTGTGCATGCACCCACTTCTGTTTATGCATTCATGCATGCACTTCTACTTATCTAATCCAATTTGCATTCTCTAATTCAGTGGAGCAAATATCTCCCACATAATTTTCTTACCACTATTTTATGACATTTTTTTCTATCAAAAACTTTCTTTATATAATTTACAATGAAAATGAAATGGTGGAAAGGTGTATTATTGGAAAAAAAAAATCAGCTTTGTTAGTTGTAAGGAAATACTATGTTTGCAATATAGAAAAGGAAACAGAAATAGGAAAGACAAGGATAAAGAGTGGGGAAAAGAATGAATATAAAGGGGAGAACAAAGAAGTAAAGGGGAGAACAAAGAAGTAAAGGGGAGAACAAAGAAGTAAGGGGGAGAACAAAGAAGTAAGGGGGAGAACAAAGAAGTAAGGGGGAGAACAAAGAAGTAAGGGGGAGAACAAAGAAGTAAAGGGGAGAACAAAGAAGTAAGGGGGAGAACAAAGAAGTAAAGGGGAGAACAAAGAAGTAAGGGGGAGAACAAAGAAGTAAGGGGGAGAACAAAGAAGTAAAGGGGAGAACAAAGAAGTAAAGGAAAAACTTTAACTACAAAAAAATCTGAGAAGATAGAATAGAATAGAAAAATTGAAAATCATTGAATAAGGTAAAAAGAAATTAAAGAAAAACAAGGAATGAAAATAAAGTAGGATACAAAAAAAGAGAAAAAAATTGAAGGGGAATAAAAGAAATGAGAAAACAAAAGCAGGAGGTAAAAAGATAATGGTATTATAAAAATGAAGAGGAGAGACAAAGAAAAAAATTGTGATGAAAAAAGTAAAGCAAGGTGATAATACAAGACAGAAAATCAAGTAAAAGTAAAAAAAAACAAAAAGATAAATATACAATGCTTCATGAAACAGATGAAAAAAAAAAAAAAAAAAAAGACAAACAAAAAGATCATCTAATTCTTCTCCACCTTTTCCTATTCCTAATTAGAGGTACAAATGTGTGGAGCTATCTGGTAAATTTTTTTTTCTCAAACATGTATTACTGGTAATTTTTTTTTCCTTTCAAAAATGCATTGCTGGTAATGATTTTTTCCAAAATGTATTGTTGATAATAATTTCCTCCCAAAATGTATTGCTAATATTAAAATCTATTTTTACACTTTCATAGTGCCCTGACCCCAGCATGGGAGCTAACCACCCATCCACAGCTGGGAAGCCAACAGGCACCACCACTCCAGAAACACCAGCAACCAAGAGACAGCTCCATGCTACCCAAAACCTCCTGACCAGAGGCCCCACTGCCAGACACAGACCATTGTCATACCCAAGACACACATGTAATCTATGTAATCTGTCCATCATAGGTTAACTACTGATGTATTAATTATTATTGCTGATAGAGTCTGTCAAGCTTTAAATAAGAATAGCAAAGCTTGGGCTGTTGCTTTAGATATCTCAAAGGTATTTGACAACATTCAGCATTCTGGTCTTTTTCACAAGTTGAAGGGTTAATGGTATTTCTGGGCAAATTTTTGATATGATTCAATTGAAAGTTGTGTCATTTAATGCATCCAAAATGAAACTGCTCTTTTTTAATCATTTCTTTATGCCTTCTATCAGAATGGCTGATGCTAACCTCTAGAAGAGTGACTGATTGTGCCTTTTCAGACTATTGTCTTCCATTGACATAAAACAGTGTCAATTGTGAGGTCTCCTACTAGAAATGTTGGTTCCATGTATTGTTCTAGACAATTTTTCCCACCGGAATCAATCTTACACATCCAAAAGTCTACCATTCATCCATGCATTAAATATTGCTGTCACATCTGGTTTGGTGCTTCTGCTATGTATTTAGAGATTCTTGACAAAATCCAAAGAATAATCTGCAATGTTATTGATCCTGGCCAGGCATCTCAGCTTTAGTTACTTTCCCACCACAGTTCCCTGTAACTTTTCTATAAAATAATTTCATTGTAATTGTTTTGATGAGCTTTCTTCTTCGATTACCCCAACTTTACAAATTTAAGTTCAATACTATACTGGCAGCTAGATCTCATTTTACAGTTGAAATTGCCAGATGTAACCATAAATTCTATGCTAATAGTATTTTCTATCACACTTCTTGCTTCTGGAACTCTTCCAGCTTCTTGATTTCTAATCAACTTTGACCATCAAAAATTTAAATACAATATTGTCATCTTCCATCTTAAAAATATCTGCTTTTTCTCATATTCTCTCATACTCTTCTATCTTAGTGGCCTTGCTTGAGGTGAAATGATAAAAAACTAACAGAACATAGAAAAATATTATAAAATGGAATGAGGAGAGAAAAAAAGTGAAGTAAACAAAAAAAAAAAAAAAAAAGTGGAAAATGTTGAAACAATATGAAAATCAAATCAAGTTCTTGAATGGCACATTTTTGAAGAGGGAATAAAAACCAGTTTAACATTGAATTTATTTGTCATTAAGTAGCTGAAAATTTCCCCTATGAGTGGGATTTTCAGCTTGTTCCCACAGAAAACCTAAACTTTGACTCCAATAAGAAATCATGGATTTATTGACCTATAACTATATATATATATTTGAAAATCCTTACCAACATGTGTTCTTGGATCCTATTTAATTTAGTATCAGAGGTGGGTGATAACAACTGATTTCAAATACTCACATTCTCTGAGAAAACTGAATTTTTTACTTGATAAAAAATCTATTTTAATAATAAATACAAGCATAAGATTAAACTATATTTTTATGCATGCTTGTAAGTTATAACTAGTGAAAATGTTAATGTTTATATCTTTTGATGGTCATTGTTTGTACTACAAATATAAACAGAATACATTTTTTTAAAGTCTTGATTTTGCAATAACCTGAAAAAAGTCATGAAAGAAAGGTCATAATTTTGGTTTCTGGCTAGAAAATTTTCAGCATCATTATATGATTAAGCAAAATAGAATAATGATTTGGTTGAACTCCAACACAAATAAAGATTCAGTTAACTTCCATAATAAATCAAAATCCTTTGGTAAAAACCATAAGTTGGGAATTTTTTAAATCTAATATACTAAAAACATACCCCAGGGTGCCATAGAAATTTTAATGGCCATATACTGTAGCCATCTTTGAGTCATAAAATGACAGACAGATGGACAAAAAGAAATTTGGTAAACTGTAAGATCATCATTATTATAAGCAATAGCAAAAGCCTAAAACTAAATCTTATATTCTTTGCTGAAAAATTTAGGATTCTATATGAAAAATCTATAAGAGAGTGATGAACCCAAAATCTGTTTTTCAATGACCAATCAAAATACTGATTTCAGAAAGTGTATTGGGCTGAGAACAATTCAACATCCACTAGTATGTTGATATTTAAACCAAAGCTTCACTCTCAAAATGTTGGTGAGTAGCTGGTAAAATATGAAAAGTTTTATCTATTTCAAGGAGGTGCTGAAAAATGAGTGCATATAAGCAGGGTGGATATGGAGATCAATACGAAATGACAAGTTTATTTCATGCTTGTACAGAATCTTCATCCTGACAGTGTTTCATGCTTCAGGATGAAGATTGTAGTCAAGCATGAAACAGACTGTCACTATTCAGTATTGATCTGTGTGCACACTGCTTATATTTATATATGCTTTATCTTGGATATTGAACTCTTCCAGAAATAGAGCATACTGTAAAACTATATTTTATCATACATGCACATTATATAATAAATTTATATATACACACACACACACACACACACACAATATATATATGTGCGCATATTTGTGCATTAATATATGTGTATATATTTAACAACAGAAACAATGTGCTAAAGTTTAAAATAGTATGATAACTTGAATTCCAGCCACATTTCTTTCGTGTGGGGAGGAGGGGGATAAACACATAATATGCATCACACAATACATCTTAAAAGACACTGTGAAAAGAAATTAACAACAAAGCTCTTGAAAATGCCTAAAGAAGTGGCAGTGCTTGGGATAATAGACCCACCATAGACAATTTTTACACTCCCTTAACCCCACCAAACATAAAAAAATTTAAGAATACTAGAGAATTCAATAAAAAAATTCAAATTTTCCTTGTATGTAATATGCAACAAAATATGTCTGAAAGAAAGATTGCAGTCCATATATAAATATATATTCAAATTTTCATTTCCTTAGATCATTGGAACATATTTTTAAAGAGCAAAACCTTTAAGAGTAGAGATGACATTAATTCAGCATTACAAGAATTCTTTTCATCCAGAAACCTATATTCTTTTAATAAAGAATAAAAAATGTTTCATCGAATTTAGTCATTGTTAATAAGGATTCAATTTTTGATATTTAAATTGTGTTATATTTGAACAGGTTCTTTTCCTTTTTCCAAAATTGAGACATCTCTTTCAAAATAACCTAAAATCTATAAAAATCCCAATCAAATTTAACTAAAGATTAAATTGATCAAGTGATGGTAATCAGGACCAGTGCAAGGGTTTTGGGCCCACCCCAAATCTTACATCTCAATTTTCATATGGGAGAATTCATATAAAATACAAATTTTATTGCAACCTAATTATGTACACTAATGAATCATATGCAATATAGGTGAACAATTCAACTAGAAAAATTTTAAATAAATACAATGTATATAAATACAAATTAGAGACACGTCATAATAGATAATCTTAAATAAATCAATAATGTTTTGCGGCTATTTTTAAGATCAACTTGAGATTTTTCTTGTTCAAAAGTTGAATCTTTTTAACACATTCAATATTATGGAAAAAAAAAAAATAGTGAATTTCATAGTGTTTTTTTTTTTTTTTTTTTTTTTTCATGACTTTGCATGAGCAAAAAAAATTCACAGATTTGGACAAAAAAAGACTGCAGACTGACGTCAAAATCTGCAAAAAAAGTTTCATCCTTTAATAGTCAGTTGTGCTTAGTTTCAGGGCCCCAAATCAGGCTCTCAACCCCCCCCCCCAGTCAAGAAGGAGAATGTTCGAGGTTAGTACACACCAGCCCTGATAAGAATGTACATATAACAAGGATAAATTCTCTCATTAAGAAAAGAAGCATTTCGTATAACATGTTTAGTCTTGATACTAAAAAAGAAAACAAACTACATCTGGCAGCACCTCTTAATTGCTGTTGAATAACCAGGGTGGTAGCAACAATTATGGTCACAGCTATGGGCAAATAGTGAATCCCCAAAACTGGAGTCAAAATACTATGAAAGTATAAAAATAGATTTTTATAGTAAAAATACCAGTAATACATTTTTGAAAGGAAAAAAAAAAATTACCCGCAACAGATTTGACTCTTGATAAAAACCCTCTTTACAAAAATACATCAATGAAACTTGATCTCCTATAAAATGATTTCTTACGAAGGATACATATTCTATTCATATGAACCTATCCTAAAAATGTTGTCAGCATTAAATAACCCATTGAGGTGTTGATATGCCATAAACCAAACCAAACTGTAGTTTAAATAAGTCTGTATTGCTACGTCACTTGTACAAATCAAAATACCACTGGTTCAATTCGCTGTTCTTGCTTTTTGAACACGTCACGACGTATATACATCTTTTTTCTGCCGTTTTCATTGCTTCAGCCCTCTTTTATCAAGCCAACACTGCAGTCGACCAACCAATCAGCGTTCTTTGCTTTTATTCTCAGTTACCCAGGCAAATAGCCTCCTCCAGTTCGACCAATCAGCACACAACTTGCTATTGGTGGAAGCATGCCAAACTGTACAAAAACCCTTGTTGCTGCACATACTGCTAGACAGGAGAGTAATGTCACTTTCACGGGGAAAACTTGCTGAAGTTACAGCTGCCCGTTAACATAAGACCCTTATTTTCCTATGCACCTCTGGCTCGCTTGCTTCTACGGGGCTGTTCACCACACAAACCAAAAGAAAAGGAGACAAAAATTACTGTTTTTCTTTATAAAAAAAGGCAGTAGAATTGATAAGGAAAAGCATTGTGGCAAAAGCAAAGAGAAAAAAATATGTGTTCAATATTCAAAAAAATCTTAAAATTATGACTTCTCAAAATTATAGATAATATCTAAATGTTCTGAATATATCGTCTTGCACATCCTTTTTTTATCTTACCTTTTAACTAATATCATTTATATTTTTCCATTACATAACATCCATATCACAATTCTTTTTCTATTAACAATGATTTTAACCTCATTCCTTTATGATTTTCTTTAAAAGTTTTGCATTTAATGTCAAGTTAAATTGAGTTCATTTTATAAAACTTTCATAACCCCACAAATTAAAAATGGATCAAGATCTGATGCTTCAATCATATCTCATACATGACAATAAAATCAACCGACTTCTGACAATAATGGAAGGTACTTCTGAGTGAACTTAGTAGTATAAACCAACAATGGTACTATACTTTTATAGATCTTGTTTGTCTATAGACTAAAAAATAAGTCATTTTAATTTTTAAGGAGAAATTACTAAATTATAACAGTGATCAAATAATGACAAGATCTAATTTAGAATCAACAATAACTTACATATTAAAATCTTAACATATTTCTGAAGAAAACAAAAGGATTAAAATATTTCTACAATAAAAAAACTGTAAATAAAATATTTAGCAGCGTTAAATTTTTAATGAATATATTCAGTTAATTTTGTTATGTAATTCATATAGACACATACAAGGAATTTTGAAAAAGTAACTATATCAGCAAAACGTGTGATAAAAAGTAAAAAAAAAAAGGAGAGAGAGAGAGAAAGAAAGAGACATAATGGCATCAAGATGAAAAAGAAAGATGGAAATTGTAAAATTGAGAAGTAGAAAGAGAAATAGAAAACAAATACATAAAAAATGAGAAAATTGTTTAAGATTTTAAAAAATAGTGACAGAAAATAGTAATCTTAAAGCAAAATCACAGTAAACAGAGAAAGGTAGAGAGAATAAGGATAAAAACAAAGAAAAAAGAGGAAGTGAAACAGTCATCTCCTAAAGAATTTTGTTTAGTTATTCTATCAAGCAAAATCTTAAGGTAAAAGCACTATTTCAACAAGTGATTTAGAAAGCTGTAAAGTTGTTTCTACCAATGACATTTAGTCTTATTTGCTTACTTCACTCACAGAAATCAGATGAATCAACTAAAGAATTAAAAAAAACAACTTGACACAAATAGCAATTGAACTAAACACACTAAATATCAGATAATCAAATCTGGCATAAAACACAGCAACTTTACTCTAAGAAACTTTTTATGGCACATTACCAGACTTCCTGAAATTTTCCACATCTTTGTTTTTATCAAAATTTATGTCATCCACATCTGCTGTTTTCAAACAAATCTTTCTTTAATTATAAGTAATCACAAGTATTTTCAAGTAAGTTAACAGTTTGAAGGTGATGTCATTTTAAAATAAACTTTAAATGAATGACTAGTGCTTTTTATATACCAAATACTGTTCAGACAATTGAGCCATTTCATACATTTGCTGTTGTTTACACAATGTTTCAGCCAATATATTCTTCAATCTCTCTCAAAAAGTAGGAGCACCATCCCAGATATGGTAGCAATATTCAATGCACAGACAAATGGTCCGTCCTGGGTATGATGATAAACTACATCTGCATCCTGTGTAAAAACATAAACTATGTCCAGCAGCAAGGCCTCTGATCAGGAGGTTTTGAGGAGCATGGAAACACCTCTTAATTGCTGGTGTTCCCAGGTCCACCCTGACCCAGGGTGGTAGCACCTGTTAAGGTCCCAGCTATGGGCAAATAGTTAACCCAGAAACTGAGGTTAAAACACTATGAAAGTGTAGAAATAGGTTTTAATACTAGAAATACTTTGTAAAAAATTATTACCAGCAATAAATTTTTGAAGAAAAATAAAACTATCACCAGCAATACATTTTTGAAAAACAAAAAATTATTACCAGCGATACATTTTTGTAGGAAAAATATTACGAGAAATAGATTTTTGACAAAACAAAATATTACCAGCAATAAAAATTTTGGTGGCATTATATAACCCATTGAGATTGATATGCCATAAAACAAACCAAACACATAAATGTTAGATTTATAAATATACGGGATGGATTCTGACAAGAAAAACTGCCTTTATTTTATTCATATATGTGTGTGGTGTGATGGGTAAATAGTTGTCATTTTATATTTTCGCACATTGTTTGTTTTTGATTTTGCAGACTGCAGTATAGTAGGGTCAGTTGGGCACAGTCTGATGCACTTCTGTCAGAAATTTGCTGTACTGCTTGGCATTCACACCAGAAGCACCAATATGAACATTTCAGAGTGTTTGGGTGTCAATCTGGGGACAGTGCAGAGAATTTGAAAAGAGTTGCTTGACATATGACATCATGGTGTTTAGAGTGATCAATAGCGAGGGTGACCTTATGCCACTATTCATCTTTACACAGAGCCTCTGAATCAACTCGGAGGCCTGCATTAAGTACCTTCAGGATGTAGTGTTGCCCTGAGTCAAGAGGGTGGCTGCTGGAAGTCTATGTCTGGCAACAGAACTGCACCATGCTACACAAGCAGGAGAACCCAGTCATGGTTGTCAGACAGTTTCTGCAACTACATGACCCCTTACATTTGGCCACCTAACTCCCCAGACTGCAACCCCCTTTATTATGTGTGGGGGCACAGTTGAGAAAGAGACCACCAAAACTCTTTGTAACACCAAAGATGAACTGAAGGCAAGGATTATGGCAGCATTCACCAATTTAAACAAGGAGACCGTCCAGAAGAGTTGCAAGAGATTCCAAAGTTGTCTGGAGGCCATGGTTGAAGCCAATGGTATTTTAGTATTTTAAGATATTTTTGTGTAATTTTGGTAAATATATCTGATGTCAGTGTTATTTTCATTTTTGCATAATTTAGATGACAACTTAACCATCGCACCCTATCTATCTATTAGGTTGGTGCAAAAATAATGACGTAATAATGTCATTTTTTGACGTTAAAAAATACGTCAAAAAACAATATTATTACGTCATTATTTTTGCACCAACCTAATATCTTTGAGATTAACATCCAGCAGCAACAGTCTGCTTCATGCTTAAATGCAATCTTCAGGCCTGAAGATTGTGTTTATAATTCTAGTTTGTCTATTGTAATCTTTGTTCAGGTCAATTTTATTACATGCCTAAGACATTACCTGTCTTTTTAAATATTTCCCTAATGTATGACTACTTTGGGCAGCCCTTAACTGCAATCTTCAGGCCTGGTGTTGATCCCAATACACACACACACACACACATATATATATATATATATATATATATATATATATATATATATATATATATATAATAAAAAACAAAGAGGAAACATGTATAAATCTAACATGTTTCCCTTAGCTCAATTAGGTCTCGTTTAAATACTCATGGAGACCTACCAGACCCTATTGGTAACATACTTGTTGACAACACTAATATAATAGCATCATCTACATGCACAAAAAAAATAAAAAAAAAATCTAAAAATAATGGAAGCCTTATTAATAAAAACAGAAAAAAAAACAACAGTTAATAATATCAACTATGAACATGGACACCATATCTTGACTGTTTTGAAAATGAAAACATTATATACATACATACATACATACATACATACATACAACAATCTATTTCTTGTTAACAGCTAATATATTTCAACCATGAAAATGGCTAAATATATAGCCGAAAGTGCTTGGATAAAAAGAACAATTGGACAGTTTTATATAAATTATTATCTGAAAAGAAAAAAAATTATTAGATCACTTGAGAAATTGTATAAAAAACTAAACCAAAGCACTTCATCTGTCATATTTAATGAAATATATATATATATATATATATATATATATATATATGGAGGCACGGTGGAGTTATGGATAGTGGCTTGGATTGAGGAATCAGAGAGTCGAGTTCGAATTCCAGTCGAATCCATTACATTCACTTACGTGCTAATACCCTTGGGAAAGGGTATGAATCCTCTTCTCCTTCCAGCTATGGGTAAAATAGCAGGACAGACTGGGTTCTATAGCCTTGGATGGCAACTGGTCTAGGAGAAGGACAACTCTGAATTCAAAACCTGCAGAGGGTCGTTTGGGAACCTTGTGGCACTTAGTGCACCAGGTCTCTGTATTCGGCCCTTCAAAAAGTGTGGATGGTCCTGTATGAAGTCTTCACCACTATAATCAAATCTCATGTGCTGTTGTCGGGCTGTCGGTTTCCTAGGTACTGATCTGCTTAACCCTCATACGTCGAATTCGACTATATATATATATATATATATATATATATATATATATATATATGCGCGCGCTCTATCCAAATCCCACAAGAACACTGCTTGTCAAGTTAACTGCATGTGAAGTCTACATAACCAGTGAAAATCAAACACAAAAATGAAAATAAATCTTTTTCTTCATATCTAATTTTCTGATGAAGTTTTAATAAAAGCAAAACACATTAGATTCATACATGTTTCCTATCATTCTGTTAGAATTCAATCTCTATTATATATATATATATATATAGATATATATATATATATATATATAAAAGCATCAAAACCAAGTGAAACAGCCATATGCGGAAAAGACAATCTTCGATAACGATAGTTCTGATACCACTAACAAGACAGTTATTTTCTAACAATAAATTTTTCCTTAAATTGCTGGGCCCATCAACGGCAAAGGCTATGATAATATCAGGCAGCAGCAACAGCAACAACAACAACAAAAGAACAAGAACTAAGCCGACCCAACCACATGACATCATACTCCTTGGAGGGATTAATATGCAGGAGATACAATAAATTTGAAAGCAGGATGGGTTCATTAACCATCACTACTCAACTTCTATTATAAAATAATCAATTAAGTCTGTGAATAGTAATCAAATGACATCCAAATCTGATAGACAACTGAAAAGAATCCATTCCTCTCTTTGTCACTTCTATCTCCATAGTAATCTTTGTCCAGGTCAATTTTATTACATGTCTAACACACTACTTGTCTTTTAAAACATTTCTCTAATGTATGACTACTTTGGGCAGGCCTTAAAATAAATAAGCACAGCAAAATGGTCATTGGAAAGGCAAACACTAGTAAAAGAATGATCAACCCCTGTTAAGGCTGGCAACGGGTGTAACAACTATTTACTATCATCTCAATGGTAGGGTAGTTAGAAGAGAGATATTTGCTCACACATCTGTCTTTTCTGTTAGTCATCATGACATCCCAGCAACTCAATATTTCTTTCAAGATATCTGATAATTAAAGAATATAGGGATGTAAATTCATGCCTTTAGGAAAGGCATGAATTTACAAAGTGAACACAAACAGCCTTAGCCAGAATTTAAACTATGTCTATCATTTTGTCATTACTACTCTTCCATCCCAAGGCATATAAATAAAGTTTATATAAATTGTCAAATCCTATTCTATCAAGAAAAATTTATTTATTTTTAGGAAGGTACTACACTGCAAAAAGCCTGTTTTTCTATACTAAGCTTTGATTTTGTCAAATTTTTAAACATTTCAGAAGTCACAAAGATTGAAGAATGTGACTATCCTCTATTCTTTTCTACCAAGGAAAGGTGTTATTGGTTTTCTGTCTAGAAAAGCAATCTTTCACATACAGCAACAATAGAAATGTTTAATAATACTATCACAGTGACATGAAATATACAAGAGTGGCAACATACAAGAAAACTTTACTCAATCCACCTTTGTAGCAATAAGAAACCAGATGTAAATAAATATGAACACTGTCAGACAATCAGCTTAACAAGACACATAACCAAGCTAATAATCTGAATTCTGATGAATAGGACATGAAGCAGAATTAGACCAAAAACATGGCAACAAGAGTGCGGTTTTGCCAAAGACATTGGAACAAGAAATGCTATATTTATAATCAGAATAATATCAGAGAACACAAATGCAGAAAGATATACACTTTTATAGATTACACAAAAGCATTTAATAAGGTATGGGACAAAGATCTATTTGAACTACTAGGAAAGCTCAATCTATTTTGGAAGGATATTAGAATAATTTAGAATTTATACTAGGAACAAGCTACCTGTATATGGATAGAAAATGAATTGAGTAGGTATACAAAAATAGAAATGAACATAAGATAAAAATCTATCTTCTCTCTGGATTTGTTCAACTTCTACAGCAAGGCTAATTTAAGGGAGGTGGAGACCCAACTAGGATTTATTATCGGTGAGTGAAATCTTAATATAAGATACGCAGACGACACTGTGTCGATAGCAGACAGAAGGAAATCTACAGAACCACCAAGACAAGGTAGTAAAGGAAAGCTAGAAGAAAGAACTAACGATAAATTGTAAGAAGATAATATATGGTTGTCAGCAAGAGAAAAAAAAAAAAATGCAAACTACAAATTGGAGAGTCCAACATCAAATAAGTACAATATTTTAAATATCTAAGATATATCTTAACAGAGGATGGAAAATGTGACATCAAATTCAGAACGTACAGTGGAATAGCAAAAAGTGCTTCCAAAAACTAAGCAAAGTATTAAGAAACAGGAAAATTTTGTTAGAAACAAAGAGTTTTGAACTGTTATGTAATATCAATTCTATATGGCAGTGAATGCTAAAAAATTTCCTCACAGATGAAGAGAAAACTGAAGGAGACAGAAGTGTGATTCTCTAGAAGGATGCTGAGAATAACATAGACGGTGGAACATGTAAGCAACAAGGAAGTTTT
The DNA here is from genome assembly GCA_963932145.1 of Acanthosepion lycidas. Taxonomy (NCBI): domain Eukaryota; kingdom Metazoa; phylum Mollusca; class Cephalopoda; order Sepiida; family Sepiidae; genus Acanthosepion; species Acanthosepion lycidas. Next base: position 35,952,776 of record OZ010612.1, read on the forward strand.
TAAAAAAAAAAAAAAAAATGGTAGCAAAAAGGAGACTCCTACCCAGAATCAGATAGAGATAACTGAAATATCTAAGACACATTAATAAGAAAGGATGGCTTGGAAAATCTGACACTTGCAAGATATATTGAAGAAGGGACAGGGTGAGATAGCAGGTCTGATGAGCTTATGTGAATGGATGGCAGAACAGAGTGCCAGGGGTGGTAAAAAGACAAATGTTACTAAGAGTAAAGAAAAGCTAGGAGGTTGTGGCAAGCCATGATTTACAACATCCTAAAAGGACACGGTACATAGAAGATCATAGTGACATTCATTATAACACAGACAATAAATATTAAACTAATATACAAGCCAAAATTATTAAAGCTGATGGCTAATAAATTTTATGTTAACTATGAGAGATGATATCAATAAATGAAATAGTTGAACAATTATATTATTTCATTGACACAAATAGTCTCTTTAAATTTCTATTGATACAAGGTGATGTTGCTGCAGGTTCAGTAACAAGTAGGTTTTTATTGAAACCTCCAGGTTTCAAATTCAAATTTCTCCTCCAAGATTGGCTACCTTATCAAAGCTATAAAACCTTTTCTACACTATTATTTTGTCTATAACTGGGAATGAGATCAATTTTTGCCTTCCCCCAAGTACAAAATGAACACAAACCATCTCAGATGGAATTTGAACTAAGATTGTTGATTCCATTATCTTAACTGTTAGCCATTAAGCCATCTATATTTCTACAGACACAGAATCAAGATAAATTTCTACTCAGATATGTCAACCTTATCAGAATAAGGTTAAAAATTCAATATGAGACCTGTCATCAAAATCTGTGAATTTATTAGGTTCAATAATCTACCTACAGGTTTCAGAGTTTTCTTATGGAAATTATTACATTGATATATAACATTATATTTATCAGTGTCAAAAAGATAAAAAAAAATAATCTGGCAATTCAGTTTGAAGAAATTAGCAATTTTATTTTAAATCACTAAGGAAATAAATTTGTAGACTATATAAAGAGATTATATGAAAGCAGAGATAACTTAAAAAATTACTCTGAAAGATTACAGCTAAAAACCATAAATCAACTGATATATCAACAAGATTTCTGATTCCTAAATCAGATATATCAAAAAGGTAACCTGAAAGTAGTTGAACCTACTCTTCCAAATAGACATCCAAAAGTGATCTATCATTCACTCACAAATTATCAGTTTGTCAATGAAAAGAGTATAAATTACTACAAATAGATGTTATAAAGGTTAGAAAATGCCAGCCTGGTCATTTAATCTAACAGTTCAACTATGATAAGTTCTAATCAAGATTTTATATACTAAGATGACTAACATGTTGAACACTGCCAACTTAAAAAATAAATAACAGCTTGAGAATTAAAATAGCAAATCAATAAATACACCTGCCTGCTAACAAATTATAACATATAAAGAAATAGTATCCCAAATCAATAAAATAGAAATTTTGTTGTTTATTATTATTATTATTATTATTATTATTATTATACACTTTGCTATTCAGGCCAGCATGCCCATCTTGGTTATTATACTCTCGTCATTTCATCCATTCTACTGGCTGAACTTCTTCCAATATCTGTCTTCATACTCTGTCACTCTGGAATTTCAAAATTTATTCAATTCACGAAGACAGATTGTTCTCATTCCACTTTCCATACTCAGCAGTTTTATTCACCTTTGTGTCATTTGTTTGTATTTTAAACACTGCTTATAATATTGGTTGATACTGGTGAGTATTCTTCCCTTTTGTGTCACTTGTCTGTTTCTTTCACTGAACTAAACTATATGACTTTTCAACATTACCAAACCCAGAGATTCAACACACAACTGCTTTGGAGATTTCACTTTCCAGGTATTTACTTATTGATATTTCCATGCTTAAAGGATATTATATATCAGTTAATAGACACCAGTCTTATTCACCTTTATGGCACTTGTATGTTTTAACAAATGCTTATATTGGTTGATACTGGCAAGTATTATTTACCTTTGTGTCATTTGCCCATTTCTTCTACTGAATCAGGGCATATAAATTTTCAGCACTACCAGGACAGTCTCTTGAGACAAATAGTCTAGTGGATTAAAATGTTGGTTAAATATCCCAGCTGTGAGTAAAATAGCAGCACAGACTGTGTCCTATAGCCTTAGGTAGCAACCAGTCTAGGAGAAAGAAACTGATTTCAAACCAGATGGCACTATCCTAAGAGTGTGTAAACACATGGCTGGGGACTGCTTGTGAATCCAAATTCCCACTGGAGCCACTGCTATGGATTTGCACACCCAAATAAATATGACATATGCTACGTTTCATCCGCTTTCGTTTGGATATGACGGATTTGTTTATCAGAACCAGCTGAACCAACTGGGTGAATGTCACAACAGGTACAGGTTGGTTAAATACCTGGTTCTTTGGCAGTTGTAAGTTCAATCCTTGGGTCTGGTAGAGCTGAAAAGTTATATGCCATGAAGAGTATTAACTGATATACAATATACCCTAAGCATAGACTGAGAATAATCTACTTCATGAATTGAATAAAGGGCTCTGATCAAAATTCCAAGAACGTTATCAAATACAGACTGTTACCTGAAGATGGTCAGAGAGTACAATGGCTGAAACATTATAAGTATAGCTACTAATATGAACATGCATGTTCAAATAGCTAAGCATATAATAATTTATCATTTCAAAAACTGATTATTTCAGATTATGTATTAGAAAAAGGATTATCATCATCCTTTAACTTGTTATCCTTCCATCTTATTTTTCTTGTTTTTACCATCTACAGTCATTAAGCAGCATAAATTAAAAAAATAAATAAATAAATAAAAAAGTAACATCCAGTGAAATTTGGACTTAAATCCTTAGGAGCTTGTCTAATATGGATAGGATCTTAATAATAAGGCTAAGACAAAATTCAAATTTAGTCATTTTTCTATACTATTTTTTATCTAATTTTCTGTTGTCATTATCAATCATTGATAAGAACAATGCTTATTCTGGGAAAGTAACTTACAAAAAGAATTATTAAAATGCAATATTAGTATTAATATAAAACTACAATTAAAAAAAAATTTTTTTTTTAAATTTAAAAAAAAAAAAAAAAAAAATCACTGTACATACAATAATGTAAAATATTTTGAAACATATCAGGAACAGAATATTTTTAACAGGTATACTGATTGCTATATAGCAATCTTAAATTTCAAATTATGATATGTAGACCAAAAAATGAAGTGCAAACTTTTGCAACCCTACAAAATATTTTCCTCTACATAGCTTGGGAAAAAATTAAATGATTAATTTAAATAATTTAATCTAATTTGTTTAATATATATTTTATGAAGCCAGATTGTTCAGCTCTTAAATAAAACATTTAGTGTCTTATCTGTGACTAGCAGCATGGCCCGGCGTTGCCCGTGCTTGATTCAAAAATCGTACAACTCATACAGCAATCGCTATCACTTGACTTAAAATAATTTTGCCCTTCCTTGCCTTTAAAGGAGTGCCCTTTGCCGTGCTGATGTTGCTACATGCCTTACTTCTTGCCTATCTCACACTGCAAATTTTTTCTAAGCTCTATACTAAACATTAAATCTGTTACGAAAAAAGAACTAAACAAAATGAACACAAAACAATCAGCTTTAAAAAAGGACTCGTAACTGGAAAAGCCGAATGAAAAAAGAATGTTAACAACAAATACTTTTCCACACCCAACCCAGTTCTGCAGAATCAGAATCAATGTTGAGTTTAAGCAAGCAAATGAGCCAATTGGAGTAAAGTGCCATGCAGATTTAAATTTTTCCCCACTTGTGATGAATGCAGCTATCGATTTTTTTTGCATGCTAGCATGCTAGTTAACATTCATGTCAGTCAGCTGTTGGCTTTCACGCTGGCCAATAGAATCTTCCTGCCTATTCGTGGCAGCCAGCTATTGGCTCTCACTCTGGCCAGTAGAAAATGGCTGCAAACTACATGAAAAGTGCTGTAGAAGCATGAAAACATCGATTATTTCCACTATCCATGGGAGTTGGGAAATGCAAAGTTGGTCTTGGCCTTCCCGCTAACTTGGAGCATGTGTATGTAAATTTTGGTGTAAATCCATCGAAAATTGCGGCCATGAATTCGTTACACACACACACACACACACACATATATATCCTGCCTTTTATAGATAGAGATTAATTTATTTAATGCTAAATTTAAAAAAAAAAATCAAAGTGAGCATCTAAGTATGCTAATTGCATATTTTTGCCAGTAGTAGTATTGCTACAATATCTGGGCTGGAGCTACTCAATCCTTATTTTTCAACCTTGATAGAGTCCAAATGCATTTATGCAGTCTTCTGTGGGAAAACTTATTGTCCACTCTGCAGCCTCTTTCCTATAGACAATGTTGCAAGTTCATCACTATTCTATTTCCAGGGTAAATGTTCAGATAAGCTCCATCCTATAGTTTCACTAGTTAAGGCCTTTACAGCTAGGACATGCCATACCACTTCCATGGAGTAGAATCACCTTTATTTCCTCCATGCAGACACCCACCTACTCCCAAGAACTGCTACTTTGTAGAACTGACACCCATCTAAATGCTTCCCCCAGGAAATTTTTAAAGACTTTAAAGAAGTCAAGGGTCAGTTTTTATCTATCCTCATAATATTCACTTCCTATCACTTCTTTCATTCATATCTCAGACGACCACATTCATCATTTTAACAGTAACCTCTTACCTAAAGCATTGTATCATGTAAACTTTTATATAAAAAAATAAGTTAAGAAATAAACCTGCCAGGGTAAAAAAATAAAAAAAAATAGGTGAACTATTAAAAGTCAAAGATTCACATGTAAAGATGTATAAACAGAATGAAACAACAATTTAGTTAAAACAGACAGACAGCTACACTTTAAGAGTAGTTCTTATTTATCAACAAATATCAACTTGCAATCTCTATGAAACTACAAATAATAATGAAGAGAATTTTTTTCAAAAAAACAAGAACAAAAAATCTGGTATAAAATCTTCTGAATGCTTGAAGAAGGAACCATAGAATGGACAGAAGATAATGTTAAAATAAAATGGCAACAGGAAATTGTTGACCAAATCTCCTTGTACTTTCTACAAAAATGGTTCCAATATGTTTCTTTCATGATAAAGCAACATTTTTTTGCGTTGGATGTTCTGCTTCAAAAAGAATAAGCATATTACTCTAATAATATTGACCACCATGCACATGAGATGGCAAATATTTTTAGGAAATTTTGCTTATATAGAAAGTGTTCCCATTGAACACACACAAGCAGGACAGATTTGATCAAATGACATTCCTTTGCCGTCTCATGACTGAAGCATTCCAGAATGATGAAAGCCTATAAGAGGTATGTTGAAAATATTTACTCAAAGAATGGCAACATTCTTGACAGCATTTGATGTATGTAAATTGACAAAGTCTTAGAGGAATTAAAAGACAGACAACCAAATATCCACAAACTGCCTTAGTTAAAAATAAGTTAAATTTCATGAAAGTTCTGAGGAGAAATCAATTAAAAAATATTGATAGTACATTTATGCAATGTGGCTTTCAAAAAAAAAAAAAAAAAAAAAAATACTTTTATATAAAATAACAGATGTAAGAAGTGTGCTGTTTTTTTACTTTTTTTTTTAATCTTTTCATTAAATTTTAAACTTTATCCTCTTGAAAATAACTGTTTTAAATGATTGTTTGACAAGAATAAAGGAATATAGCTATAAACTATCCTTGAAGTGTGAAAAGAAAGACAATTTTTAAAGACTAATATTCTAATATTACAAACCCATTCATCAAAATTTTGTACAGGAATAGATATATATAGATATATACAGAGAAATCTCAGTTCTTGAATGTCTCACATGATGAACAAATTGGTTTTCGAACAGAAAATTTGAAATGAAAATACCTGAAAATATCAAACAAAATTTTGGTTCTTGAACAACAGTGCCGAACCAAGCCAAACCGAGTTAACCTAAACGAAATCATTTTACAATGATTCCAATTGGAAAAATAGATTTGGTTAACGAATATTTCAGGTTACGAGTAGGCTTCAGGAATGAATAAATTTTGTGAACCAAGGTTCCACTGTATTGTGATAAAAGTATTTTGTATGGAAAGAAACCATTCTTTGAATTAACAATTCTGCTTTTCTTTTTTCTGTTAATATTTTCTTTTTTATTATAAAAGAAAAATAATTAGAAAAAAAATTAAAGTATCATTAAATATATTTCAAACAAAGTACATCACTTTGAGAAAAATAAAATCTTAAATGCAGTGCCGTTTCAATTTTATAATAAAAATTAGATTTCAATTATAAAATATCACTAATTAAAAGAGCGGTCAGAGAGAGAGAGAGAGAGAGAGAACTATAAAGGGAAAGTGAAAATCTGTGATGATGGTTTCAGCAGTTTGTAACTCAAGTAGCAGATCAAGAACTTCTTGACTGGCTATTGAACATTGTGTTCAGTGTTAGCTTGACCAATCAAACACCACTGAAGTATTCACACTTGAATGAATTCTTAACAGAATGAATAAAATCATAGCTTATTGCCATTTGGTCCTAATCAAACCCAATTCTCACACATACACACACAAGCAAGCAAAAAGGAAACGAAACCACAAGCCATACCCAATCATGTTCTTAAAATATTCGCTTTTGGAATAGATGTACAAAAGGGTAAAGTTGCAAAGAGAATTATAAAAAGGTGCATTTAAAGTATTCAGATTGAGTGGTGATTCTTGTGTGTGGAGAAAAGTGAAATGCATTCAAAAAGGATCGCCTTGATTCAAATCAATTTTTTTTTTTTTCACAACTGCGATCTTACATGTTATTGCTTTTTATTTTCAATTGTTTTTGTTGAAAATGGATGATGAAATTTTCACTGCCAAATCAACTATTCTGATATTTGGTCATTAACATGAAGATGTGATGAAAAGTTCTCAGCCAAATCCGTATTTCAACAAACAAGCAAAATATTTTCAGGGAATTGTTAAAGAAAGCAGTGCCAAATGTGTTGAATATATGGAATAACATTCTTCTTGTTCTATGTGAGATATCTACTAACAAAAGTGATGGAAAGAAAAAGAATATAAATGAAATTAGCTAGATAAAAAAAAAAAAATTAAATTCCTAGCATCCTTCATTTGTGCACATGTGTAGTCGCACCAATATAACAAATTTAGTCTGATGAAGTCCTAAGGGGTAAAACATATCACATGAAAACTTTTCTACTTTGTCATACATTTTCCACCATTATGTTATCTTAAAGAAATTTGTATACATTTGAAATTGAAACTTTTTCATTTTCTTTTCTTTTTTTTAATAATGGCAGACAATATCTTCATTATAAAATTGTGGGTGGGGTGAATCATTGTAGATCAATTTGGAGATTATTTTTTTCTTTGATTATTAATATCAATTTTCTTTTTACTTATTATTTTATATTTTACCTCTTATCAGTCATTTTTTTTAGGCAAGTTGATCTTGACTCACCCGAGACATTTTTTACATTATAACAAAGTGCATTTCAGTGATGTTCAGTATAATTCCTATATTTTATAGTTTTATAAAAACTTCAAACAATTTTTCCTCTCTTTCTTATTTCAATTCAATCAGATAATTTTTCTCAAATTTTAGAGTATTATTATAGAAATTATATTATGAACTCAGTCTTAAAATTGCAACGATATCAATCAGTCAGTTATGTACCATGCATGATACATGCTTAGGCGATCATGTATTTTTTGATACATGACTGACGAGGCAAATTTTTTCCCCACAGTAGGTTGCCATTTCTTTTTGTAATAGACCAGTTGCCACCCAAAGCTATAGAACCTAGTCTGTCCTACCTTTTACCCATAGCTAGGGGGAGAAGAAGAGAATTCATAACTTTCCCAAGGGTATTAGCACATAAGTGAATGTAATGGAATTCAAACTCGGCTCTCCAATTTCTCAATCTGAACCGCTATCCATTGCTTGCCTAATATTATTCTTGTTATAAGTACCAAATTCCTGCATAACAAGATTTTTAGCAGTATTTCTGAAAAAGCATTATTTTTGCATTAAACTTTCACGAGAAGAAAAAGAAGAAACTATTGCATCAGTCTGAATTTTATGCATATATGTTGACTGCAGATGTCATGGGATATAAAAGATTTGTCATACTATTTGTTTGATACAAACCAAGTGACTTAATTATAAAATTTATATTAGAACAAATTTCATTCTTTTCCTAGTGGAATTTTCTGATGAATCATAATTCTTAAGCTTATTACTGAATAAGCTCTTTACTAGTTCTATAAAATATCCATGAAAATTTCCCTATTGTTAAATATTTGAGCTTAACAACTTAAATCTTATTGAGTCACTACACTACACCTATCCAGTGTTGCACACAGAGCCTTGCCTGGGATGTTAAGGTTTCAAGGTCAAGTGTACATGGATCTTCAAAATTGGGTCAAACAAGAAGATGTTCCATTGTTTGTGATTGACTGCATTGGCAGTTGGGATCAACATCAGTAACATATACCCATTTCTAAAGGTTGGCTCTACAGCAATCAACAGCTGTTTGGGGGTGATTTAGTTAGGACCAGAAGGACCAGGCATCACTGGAGCCAAGGGAAGGGATACTGTAAGGCTGAGAGAGAGCCTGTGTTCCACATTGTTAAGGTGACTGCACCACAGAGACAGATGCTAACTAGAAGCTATGTTGTTCAATGATTCAGCTGAGTGTAAAAAGCTATCCCTTGACTTGAACCTCTTTGTCACTGGTTCACAGCTGTAGAGTGGATGATGAGGGTCAATTTCCTGCTTCAAGTTCTTGAGTTTGGAGTGGACTCACCATATGTAAGGGGAAGCAATGCTACTAAGCAAGTAGAAACAACTTAATAAAAATATGACAATAACAATCATAAGTATGAATGCAGATCAGTATTTAAAAATGTAAGAGGGTACAAATGAAAAGGTTAACTGATAAAGTTTTTCATTTCACTTAAGCAAATATACATGAGAGCATTATCAGCTCTTCTATCTTTGCTCCCTTCCTTTTCTTTCTTTCTTTCTTTCATTATGCATTTTCTCAGAGAGAGTTTTATACTGCTAAGTACACACAAAATTCTATACAAATATTTACATTTGTCCCATACAGAAGAACTGTAATACATGTATGCAACAACAAGCAGTGTGAAAGTAGCCACTTTCATCGCTTTATAAAGTGATGCCATTAAGCAGCTGTTATATGACTCATGCGACTTCCACTCAACCAAAAGGAGATAATTACCTTTTGTGCCCCTACAACATGATTTTATTTTCAGTTTTATTATCAAGGTGCAACACTGGATTTACTGCAGATCAAAAGTAGCAAATGCTATAGGCCCCACATTTTTGAAGGCCCTACATTAAACACTTTCAAGCTGTCTGGTGAAATCCAGGCCTTTAAATCCACTCAAATATCTCATTAGAATCATTTGCTTCATATTTTCATGGTTTCTTTATTATGTTGCTAAAAGTTAAATATTAATAAGTTCTATCATTGTGCTAGTAAATAATTTATGATTTAATGTGTATCTTTTAATTTAAGGCCTATTTATAACATATATCACTGGCCTCATACTTAATATAGCCCTGACAAGGTGAGTGAAATTTTGATTCTACACTATTATTAATTTGCAAATTGGACTGAAAATTGCCTTAGTCTTTACCCTTGGGAAAGGTATGAATCCTCTTCCCACCCACCTCAGCTATGGGTAAATAGCAGAACAAACCAGGTTTTATAGCCTTGGATGGCAACTGGTCTACAGCAGAAAGAAATGGCAACCTACTGCAGGAAAAAATCTGCCTCGTCAGTTGTGTATCAAAAGATACATGATCGCCTATGTGTGTATCACGCATGGCACACAACTGACTTCAAGTTAGAACAATACTACTAAAATGCTCTATCAAAATGTCACTGTAATGTGACATTTTTGCTTTATGGTAACAAATACACTAACAGATATCAGATCATAATAATATAGATATGAATAACTAAAGTTATTAGAGGAGCCACCTAACATCATTCTAGCCATTACTTTGACTATAACCAGTTTCTTTCTTTGTATATTTTTATATTTATTCTGGCCATAATTATTGCATTATAGTAGTAGTTGTAGTAATATCTATTCATTCCCAATCCACAAAAATATTTCTTTTATTAACTTTGTTTTTTCAAGAAATGATAATCATTAATTGGGTCATTTTTTATTTGTCTCTTTCTCCCTGAAAATAGCTTTTAAAACTCTGCTATTAAATTTTCCAAGGCAGTTTAGGACCAGCAATCTGGACCCACAAAAATTATACCAAATGGCCCGTCTTCCCAACACAAATCCCAAATCCTTATTAATGAGATTTAATTCATTGTTCTGTATCTTCTCTTCTGATCAATCAATTACAATCAAGACAGGCCTGAAATTAGTTATTCACTTCCAATTTTGCAGGCTTTGTTGTGTCATCAATAACACCAAAAAATTGGTGATACAATTTAAAAAAAAAAAAAAAAAAAAAAAATCATCCCTTAAAATTATAATATGCTTTCATTTCTTTCTTTTTTATATATAAACTGATTGATTTGTTTTGTATGAATTATCAACTCATTGCAGATTATTTAAAGCCAGAAAATGTTTTTAGATTGTAAGATTTTTTTATTTATTTTTTATTTTTTTTGAGATAATGATTTAGTGATACAAATCTTACTAATTAACCCATAACTGGAGGAGAAGAGATGGATTCATACCCAACGGTATTTGCACAGAAGTGAATATAACGAACCCAACTGCAATTGGAACTCAGCTCTCCAATTAACAATTCCAAGCCATTATCCATTACACCAACCACACATCCAAGCTTACACCACCTGGTATTCTCAAGCACTCACCCATGTAAGTAGTGACCAGGCTCAATGTTCCTTAACTTCAGTGATCATATGGGAAACAATATTTCAATGTGATACAGTCATAAGCCTAATATAAACTCACTGAACTTTTTTTATTTTCTAGTTTCATTACTGAACTGTATATACATACAATTGCATAAATTATTCCCATACTATGTATCTGAGGAGGTACTGAAAAGTTCTCAGCCTGATCAAGAAACTCTTCCAAAAATAAAAAAAATTAATGCTTGGTCATTTGGTAAGGTCTTGCCAGGTAAATAGTAATAACTTTTCAGTAGCACCTTGTAGATTTTTGTTATAAAATTAAAAAAAAAAATTAATTCAAAACAATTCAAACTAAAACACTAAGCATTATTAATCTGAAATATGACTTTTTAATCAAAGTAATCTTTCTTTCATAATATAAATCTACTGTCTATATTTCTGAGATGAGGTATTGTAACTATTTACACTGTTCAGACTGTTGTCTTCATCTTTGTTGTCATATTCACAACATTTTGGCCATTCAGATGATTAGAATTTTCAACTAAACCCTATTATTTTCTCCATCAGAATAGATTGTTCTTGTTCAACATACAGTTATTTTCCCTTTAGTAACTCAACTCTCCAAATTTTGTCCACTAAACATTAAACTCCCAACTCTTTGGGTCAAGTCACTACAATCAAAACTTTTATCCACTGGGCCATGTGTCCTTGGGGACATCAGTGTATAAATATTTTGGGGACTTATAAACCTCATGTGCCATTATCATTTTTTAACAGGGCTCATATTACAATTTGTTATTATTGTTTTTCTCTAGAACTCTGAATTACTGATTCCCATATTGTATTCATGTCTATGCTTGGATGGTTTAGAAGGTTGGAGCATACAATGGCCAAAATGCCCTGCATATTACAACAAAGATGAGGACAACAGTCCAAACAATGTAAATAGAATTCTTATATTTAAAAATCCATCCATATATAACATTTATATAAAAAAAAGTTAAGTCTTAACTTTTAAAGAGTCATCTTTTTATTTTGGACAGAACACAAGATTTATTTTCCCTTTAGGTAAATGATTTACTTTAAATGATTCTCTTAACTATGGCTGTACTTTAAACACAATGTAATGAAATAATTAAAAAATGCTTTTGTATAGTAACTGATTAGGTATTCTTAAAAAATATGAAACATTATCTAACACTCATGACACTAAACACTACCACACATACCAATTAGTTATTAATATTAATCAACATAGAAAAAATTAAATCTAATATTCATAAATACTTTGGCTAATGACCAAGCAAAAGACAAAAGAACATTCCTTTCCACCATCCATTATTCTTGATCGATTTCTAATGGCAGAAATGTTTTCAGACATTTAAAAAAAAAAATAAATCCAAAAAGATTGATAAAAGAATTACGTTAAAATGAAAAAAGATATAAAAGGAAATGATTTAAAAAAAAAAAAAAAAAAAAAAATCCTCTGCTAAATTTTAATTGGAATATATATATATATATATATATATATATATATATATATATCCTATGACAAAATTATTTTACCCTATTTTTAAAATGATTTTTTTTTCTTTATACTATTTTTTTTTTTTGTTTTAACCCCATGGATTTTATTTTTTTTATTATTCCACTTCAATTGGTAAACAATAATGATAAAACTGAAAGATTTTTTTTTTCTCAACAATGCAAGACGCTATTACTTTGCTGATGTCAGAGATGCTTGGGTTCTGAATAACCGTGGGCTTCTATATTTCACACATGGAGAGGGTAGATGAGTACACCCACATCATTTTTAAAGAGATGGGTTCCAAATTTGTTCCACAAGGAATAACATTGGTTTCCTCTTTTTGGGTGGCATTGAGTAATTTCAAAAGGAAATGTGCAAGACACAAGATAGTGCCAAAAGTGGGAATGTAATCTCAGAGATTTTCAGATTTTTCCATCAACTTGTTTTTTTTTTTCTTTTTTCTTTACCTTTCTCTTTTTTGAAGGAAATAGGAGATGGATGTCACCATTAACTACAACATGCTTTATTGATATGACAATATGCTAGACAAACATAGTGCATTCTTCAGCAGAACAATATGAGTGTTAGCTATATCAACATCTCCATAGGTCAATATAGTGAATAAGAATTCTTTTTCATTGACAAATATAAAGTGGTTATGTAAAATAGCTTTTCAATTTGTGTGTGTGTGTGTGTGTGTGTGTGTGTGTGTAAAATTTCAGATTTAACTAAAAACATATCTGCAAAAGCACAATATGAATAAAGACAAAAGGAAGACTTATTGAAGACTTATTTGCCAATGTGTTTCATCCTCAGATGAACTTTTCTATAAATATTTTCATGGTAATTGTTCTGATAAGCTTTCCTCTTTGGTACCTTGACTTTACAAATTGAAGCACAGAACTAGTTTGGCAGCTAGGTCTCATCATTTCATAGTTAAAATGGCTAGATGTAACCATAAGTTCTATGCTAACAGTTTTTTTCTCTTGCACTTCTCGCTTGTGGAATTCTCTTCTGGCTTATTGTATTCCAGTCAGCTTTGATGATCAAATTTTAAATGCAATATCTATCATTATCATCTGTCTTAATTTCTGTTCTTTTATTGTCCTCTTTCCTTAATGTTTTCTTTTTCTCATATTTTCTCACACTCAGTAACCCCTTGAGTTTTAGTGGCCTTATTCAGTTGCTTGGGGTGAAATGATTATATATGACTTCCAAAATACTTGTTCCCTATGCAAAAAGTTTATCTATCATTGTTGCAGTTAAAATATTTCTTTTTATGTCCTATGTCCCTTTATAACATAGACGAACATGACTTCTCAACTTCCCAACCTTTGTAGCTCTGAGTAATGTTTGCCTTTTTACTATCCCTCTCACTACCTGTTGAACTATCCATTTGCACAAGTTCATTCTGTAGGTTACTCAGTTTCCCCTCTTCCCTTGTCTTCAATATGTCCTGTAAATGTTAAATTCTCTAAGCCCTTTTCCTCATAATGTATTTCAAATATTTCAACTGTCTCTTTCCAGTTTTAAGTATAAGCATGCTCTTTCTTTCCATTTATCTTAAACCTTCCCTCATTGCTTACATTGCTCTATCCATGATAGTTTCCATATCGTTCACTACAAGGACATCTCTGTTGTATCATCTCCTCTTCAAGAAGTTTTGACAGCAGTTAAATGAAGAAACGGTTGATGGTATAAAACCAGGGGGAAAATGTGAGAGAAGGCTTGACTGTGTTTAATGATTAGACATGGAAAAAGACAAGTCAGTTTTGAGAAATTAATAGGGTTAATGGGTTCTTAAGGAAATGAACCTGACTATAAACTTTGAGATAAATTAGTAACTTAGTATAACTTACAGAGATGTAATGGGTGCATACTAAGTTGGTAAAAATAATTATGACAAGTAATAAATTACTTAAATTACTTCCTTGGCTTGAAATAAAAAATTATCTCTAAAACCCTTGAGATTAAGTTGCTTGCATAAAGACCTATAAGATTGATATAATTTCTTAAGCAGAATCGTTTAAAAAAATAAAATAAAAAAATAAAAGCCAAAACTGACTAATGGATTACTCTGATATATTCACTGGTGGTTTTATTGGAAGAATAGTTTTCAGGAAGTAGGTTATCAGAACTCTGTCAAATGCCTAACTAGCCATGTGCTTTTCCAAACAAAGGAATTCCAACAAGAACATAAATTAATAGTCAAATCATACCAATACATTACTGGTGGCAAGCTGGTAGGCTAAATTATATATTACATACTCACAGATATAGGGTGCACTTTAGAGAGTTCTGCCAAGATGGCCAGAGAAGGGACATAGATGTGAGAGAGATACATAGCAACAGCTGTAAGGACAGACCATCAGCAGATTTCCAAAAATGTGGGAAAACTAACAAAGAGATAAAGTTTAAACTATTGTGCACCACTGTCAAGCATTAGAATTGGGGAAGGGAGTTTTTAGTTTGAAACACCTATCTATATAACTAACAGCTAAAATAAACTAAGTTTTGTTAAAACCTTCTTTATCCTTATTCCAAAAGTTCAAACAATCTCAGGAATCTATCAACATTAGTTTTGTGGGACATGTGGCTGGCTCAGGCTTAAAAGGTTTCAACCCTGGGGTTGAAACTTCTTCAGATATTACAGAATCACAATGTGGGAGGAGGTGTGTTCTGTCCAGGAAGTCACTGGTTTAATAACAAAGACAATTCAACGCTTCCAGCCATTGTACTATGTCTATATCAAAAACAAAAACTCCAAAGCTACAAAATGACAAGCGCACATCAAACAACCTTGTCCCCACCAGGTATAATATTATATCTGGCACCATGTCCAATGATTCTTGAACCTGAGATTACCACAAAAAGATACACACCATATATTTAGTAGCCTGAACAACAAGCCTGTTCCTAGCATAATGTTCAAATGTTAGATATTATAGTTTATTCTACTTTAGCAATAAATTTATATACACTTTTTGGATGGATCTGAACATATACATTTTTGGCAATGTTTAAATTTTGTGCCCACAAAAAAAAAAAATGGTGTACCAAAAGGATGGTTATTCCCTTGACACTGCTATTACTGTATACATTTTTAACTTACTTGGCAAGGTTATAAAAATATGGAAACCAAGTACAATGCAATATTTATTATTTGTCTTTTATAAAGATTTATTATTTACCATTTTATAAAGAAATAAACTGAAAAGAAATAATTTTATTAAAAAACTAGCAGTATAACCCATCTTTGACTAGGTATTTTATTACTGGGAATTTTTGCCATTCAACTGGAGTAGTTTAAGTTTAAAGTCAGCTCACCCAAAAAAAATCAATATTAGTAACAACATTTGGGTGCAACTGAGGCACATCCCTAAATGGGGAAGGGGGGGACAACTTGAAGGGGTGGCCCTCAAAAGGAAACTGTATAATAATATTATTGTAACAATTTAAACTATTTATTTTTATTAAAGTTTTTATGAAAGATAGATATCCAAGAACAGATAATAAATAGTAAAACATTGCTGTGAGTTATAATGAACAGAAATTAGTGGAGAGCCATTGTCACCAACAATCTGGACTCAAAACTGGCACTGAAGAATTATCTATCAAAAAGAAATTGTCAAAACTGTGGAAATGCATGAACAACATCCGACTACACACGCACATACACATTTTGAGAATTATAGCTATAGATTTATAAAATATTACAAAATTATCAAAATATGTAAACCAACTACAATGCAATATTTATCATTTACCATTTTATAAATAACTATGAAAACAGTTTTTTTTTATTCACAATTTTATAAAAATATCAATTAACTATAGAACAAGAAAATTTGAATAAACATGATTTTCTAGACATAATACATTCTCTCCTCAGATTATTTTAGACCTCAGATTGCTTCTTGTTTGATTTTCTAATTTTTATAAATGTATGAATAAAAAAATTTTCATATATTTTTATAAAATTGAAAATAATAAATACTTCATTATACTTGGTTCATATATTTTTATAGTCTTGTAAATATAAAATTATTCTCGTAAATAAGCAATCTAATAAATAGTGTTTAATATTTGTTGTCAATTCTCTAGAATAAGGAAAATGCATAAATGCACAGATAGCAACAAACTTGGGTCAGAAACTTACTAGATTTAAAAGGGTGAGCTTGTTTTAATTTAAAATCTAAAATGCAGATTGAATAAAGACATGATAAACTATTTATCATTTGGATATATTTTACATTTTGAAATTGGCATTAAATCAAGAACAGTTGGCAAAAACATTATTATAGATTATCACCCAAAATAATGAAGTTTCTGATAAATGATCATAATCATAATCAGTTTACAAGAATTTGCATATTGTATTTAACAATAGAAAATTGGTATGGTTTATTTTGTTTTACAGCATATCAATCGGAGAGAGTTATTTAATACTGACTTTTAGGATAGTTTCAGATGAATAGAATATGTATTTTTGTCAGAAATCATTTTTTTTTTTTTTTTTTTTTTTCCAAAAATGTATTGCTGGTATTTTTACAATGAAAATCAATTTTTATAATTTCATAGTGTTTTGACCGCAGTTTAAAGGTTAACTATTTGCCCATAGCTGGGACCCTAACAGGTGCTAGCACCCATGGTTACGGTGGACCTGGGAACAACAGCAATTAAGAGGGGGCTCCATGCTCCTGAAAACCTCCCGAGTAGATGCCTTGCTGCCAAATATAGTTTATCGTCATACCCAGGATGAAGGTATGGTAATAGTAAGATTAGATGTTTCCTTATAAGGAGATATTTGATATGAATTGACCAAATAGTATTAATGAAAATTATAAAATCTTTTAAAACAGTTTTTCAGGAAAATAGGTTTCCTAAATCCACTGTTACTGCTTTTTCTAGTATTGAGGAGGAGGTATTTCCTAATCTTTATCCATTAAGGAAAATAGAATTTGAATTCTTAAAAATAAATAAAATTCATTATATGAAGAAGTAACAGGCAAATAAAAGAAAAATTTTTAAAAACTGATAATTTCTAAAGTTCTTTATTGATTTATAGCAGATATTACATTTTATTAAAGTCGGATAAAAAAAAAATCTTTTACAATGCACTTTATACATTAAACTGAACGATAAAATTCAAACATTAGTATGCTTTTAGAGAGAGAGAGAGAGGAAGAAGAAGACGACGAAATAAAGAAAATAAAATAACAGACTGAAAAAGGGAAAAGTCATTTAGAGGATATTAGCTCATGTCCTCTTATTTTTTTAATGTTCTTTTTTCATTATTATTTACCCTAGGGACACTGACATGTCTGGTATTTGCTTCCTGGCCTAATATTGACCAATAATTGATGTCTTATGACTGTAAAGGGGCTTCCAACTTATTTTATGGGTTACGCTTGGAATTTGTTCAAAGAGTATATGCCAATGCTTCTTCTAAACCCCAACCCTACTGCAGCCATTGTTTAGAACTAGTGATACTACTGGAACATAACTACCATTTATTCAGACAGATAAAGCTAGGGCTGCAAAAGTGCTTCCAAATGCCAAAAATTAACACTGACTGATTAATGGATTGACCACAACCTTAATGACTAACCAGTCAAAAAAAAGACTAAATGAACCATTCCATCAATTCAAAAAAAGTAAAATGAGAAAAAGAAATTAAAAAGCAGTTTAAATGACCAAAGATGGACATCAGAAGGTTGATAAATGAAAAGAAGGAAAAAAAAGGAATGGTTAAAAAAATAAAAATAAAAAAAAAATAAGTGAATCAAAAGAAAAAATTAAAATGAAAAACAAAAGAAAGTGAATAAAAAGAGCAAGTATAAAAAGAGAATAAAGAAGAAACTAAAGAATACTCACAAGGAAGAATTCGGTAAAAGAAAGAATTAAAGTGAATGAATTGATAAAGGAAAAGAGCATATGAAAGAAAAAGAAATAAAAGGTAAAGAATGAATAAAACAACAAAGTACGAGATTTAGAAAATTCAAATTAATAAAAAAATTTGATGAATCTGTGACCCAAGTAAAGAATTGATGAGGGAGAAAATTGGAAAATGATATATCCTCATGGTGTCAGTTTAAACTGACACTTTCTTTTTACATATATCTAATATATACAAAAGATAAGTTTGAAAAAAGAAAATTTCACTGAAATATGTTAGAAAATTTCCGAATTTTCATCAGAAACCAAAAAAATACAAACTTTAAACAAAATGATCATAATATATGTAAAAAAGGCGGCACCAGATTAAGTTTCTATCTCTGTCCTATAAGAGTTGTTACATTTGCATAAATATTTCATACATTAAATGTATAAATTATCATGAGACAAATGTAGTAATAAATGATTGAAAAACAATAAAAAGTCAAAGAAAAACTATTTCTGTTAAATCTACCAAATGCATATAAATAAAAACTAACAAAAGCTTATGTTCACTGCAATATACCAAACTGCATTAAAATTCATTTAAGATAAGCAAAGCAGACAATAAACACTAGTCTTTGACTAGAACAGGATTCAATGACCAAAATCATTGAGAAAGAAAAAAAGAGACATCTCAAAATCATCATCAACATTTATAAAAGGACAACGTAAACATTTGATTTCAAAATATATGAAACATAAATTTATATTATATTAATTTATTTTCAATTAATATTTTAATTTTTTTTCCAATTAATATTTCTGTCATGTTATTTTGCCTTTAAAACACTACTACAAATGTTAAGTAAATCCTTGTGGGAGACAAATTCCTTCCTCCCTCCAACATCTCTCCCAAAGGCAGGATGTGGTGAACCTCTCACTGCTTTATCACTACTTCCATGGAAAGTGCTTAGACAAACTATATTCCTTGGTCCCACCAGGTCTAACCTTCACAGCTAGGACACCAATGCCACTTACATTGTAACAAACCACCCACATTCCCTTGGTGAGAAGTAAGTTCCACTTTAACAGCTTCTTCCCACAAACCACTGCTCTGTGGAACAGACTCCCAAGAAAACAATCTTAATCTGTTTAAGTCTAGAGTTAATCATTATCTTCCCCTGCTATCTGTATAAACTACTCCTTAATGTAACCCTCTATCTAAAATGATGCCAGACTTTGTACAGGGTGAACCATACGGTAAAAAAAAAATTTTTTTTTTAATTTAAAAAAAGAAAAAAAAAGAAAAAAAAGAAGAAAAAAAAGAAGAAAAAAAAAGAAAAAAGAAGAAAAAAGAAGAAAAAAAAAGAAAAAAAAGAGGAAAAAAGAAAAAAAAAGAAAAAAAAGAAAAAGAAAAAAGAAAAGAAAAAAAAAGAAAAGAAAAAAAAAAAAGAAAGAAAAAAAAAAAAAAAAGAGAAAAAGAAAAAAGAAAAAAAAAAAAGAAAGAAAAAAAGAAAGAAAAAAAGAAAAGAAAAAAAGAAAGAAAAAAAGAAAAGAAAAAAGAAAAAGAAAAGAAAAAAGAAAAGAAAAAAGAAAAGAAAAAAAAAAGAAAAGAAAAAGAAAAGAAAAGAAAAAAGAAAAAAGAAAAGAAAAAGAAAAGAAAAAAAGAAAAGAAAAAAGAAAAGAAAAAAAAAGAAAAGAAAAAGAAAGAAAGAAAAGAAAAAGAAAAAAGAAAAAGAAAAAAAGAAAAGAAAAAAAAAAAAAAAGAAAAGAAA
This sequence comes from Acanthosepion lycidas, assembly GCA_963932145.1. Lineage (NCBI taxonomy): Eukaryota > Metazoa > Mollusca > Cephalopoda > Sepiida > Sepiidae > Acanthosepion > Acanthosepion lycidas. The sequence goes on from OZ010612.1 coordinate 35,972,939, forward strand.
AAAGAAAAGAAAAGAAAAGAAAAAAAGAAAAGAAAAAAAGAAAAGAAAAAAAGAAAAGAAAAAAAGAAAAGAAAAAAAGAAAAGAAAAGAAAAAAGAAAAGAAAAGAAAAAAAGAAAAGTAAAGAAAAGAAAAAAGAAAAGAAAAAAGAAAAGAAAAGAAAAGAAAAAAAGAAAAGAAAAAAAGAAAAGAAAAGAAAAGAAAATAGCAGCAAAGATTTTTTTTAAATCTATGGTAGGAATCAGTTTTCCTTGGGAGGCTGTTTTTCCATGACTACTATTACTGATTTGGCTACAAAGCTTTTACAGGCAGGTGAAGCTCAGATAGAGCTATTAGGTTGGTGCAAAAATAATGTCGTTTTCTCACATATGTTAATATGTGAGAGAACGACATTATTTTTGCACCAACCTAATATATTCCTCTCTTCAATTGCTACTGCACCACCATCTTGTTTGTTTATTTATACTAATAGTATCTGATGCAAATGATTTCAAATTTAATGTTTCATTTAAGAAATTCAAAGACTATTACATGCATGGTCAGTGTTAATAGCATCGGTCACATACAGAGAAAACTCTGTTGTAACAATCAAAGAAATGAAAAACCATATTGCTTCTTTGAACACCACCTCAAAGTGATGAAATGAAGGACTTAAGTATACATGTATATATGAAGACAACAACCTAGAAAACAGACATTAATGGCTTTAATACAAAAAACAGATTTGTCTTTCATTCTAACCTGAAGACACCAACCTAGAACACAAAGATGAAATGCATCATTAAACACAGCTTTTCCACTTGGTCTCATTTCTCAACAGAAATATAGGTACATCAAGAAGTCCATAGTTAATGATTGCAAAATCATAAATTAACAATCTCCTTTGTCAGTCCATTTAATCTAATGCTTCGCCACAGATGACAGACTGAACATTATACAGTGAAAATTTCAGATCAAAATTCAACAAAAAACTGTATTAAGCTACAAACTTATTAATCCACTGCATATCATATAAGAAATCTTTATTAATACTTTTAAATAATAACTTTTCTATTTATACTATTTACATTGTTTGGACTGTTGTCCTCATCTTTATTGTCATAGTCATGTTTTGGCCATTGTCTACTCTAGCCTTCTTCAGGTGACACAAGTTGAAATCTTGAACCAAACCCTTTATTTCTGTCAGGAATGGTGAAATGTTGTAAGAGCCCAGGCACAAATTTACTGCAGATAACCTTGTGATTGAGGCACTCTATAAATTTTCATTGTGGTAAATTGTTTTCTCTTTTGATCAGAGTAACATTTTTTTATGTCAAAATTGTAGTCAGTCTCATTTTGGTGTGTGTGTGTGTGTGTAGAGAGAGAGAGAGAGAGGCAGCAATCCCTCTTTTATACATTTTTCATTAAAGATGACAGTCAAGGTACTGCGATTAGGCTTTTTATTTAATTTTTCTTGTTCAAACAAGTGTTTTCTTCTATGGATACAGAGTGTATAGAAACTGCCCAAATGTTCTGAAATTCTGAGTGCTTTCAACTATACCTTTAGCCATCATCAAGGATAATTTTATTTATTTATATTAACTTTTTCTTTTTTATTGTTAAGGCTTCCATTATTTCTAATTGTTTTTTTATATGTGGAAGAGGTTATTATGCTTGCATTTTCTACTAGTATGGATTCTTGTATGTTTATGTGTATGTTTAAATGAGTTCTAATGGAGCTGTGGTCAGATAGGTGTAATGTAAGTCATCAAGATAGGCATGTAGTGTGATCAATGTAATTATTTATGAGTTTGGTTTGATCAAGAACACAGTTCCTTAAGAGGCATTTGAACTCGTAAATAATGTTTGTTCTTTGTAGTTTTGATATTGCAGGTGTGTTGTTATTTTTAAGAATAAGGTTAGGTGTTTTAAATTTTTTGTAATAGATAATTTCATTTTTTTGTTCGGGTCAACAAGTGTATTTCTTTATGATATTTCTAAGGACTCAGAATTACAGAACATTTGAACAGTTTCTACACACTGTGTGTCCAGAAACGAAAACACTTACTCCCCCACCCCAAAAAAGCTCAATCACAGTACCTTGTCAATCGTCTTTTATTTTATATATATATATATATATATATATATATATATATATATATATATATATAATACTAAATCTAATGTTGTATGTACAGGGTACGATGGATAAATTGTCACCTAAATTATGCAAAAATGAAAATAAAACTGCCATCTCATTTTAACAGATATAATTACCAAAATTACACAAAAATATTTTAAAATACTAAAGAGTAAATATATTCAATAAAATCACCATTGGCTTCAACCACGGCCTCCAGATGATTTTAGAATCTCTTGCAACTCTTCTGGACGGTCTCCTTGTTTAAGTTGGTGAATGGTACCATAATCCTTACCTTCAGTTCATCTTTGATGTTACAAGTTTTGTCGGTCACTCACTCAACTGTGCCCCACACATAATAATCAAGGTGTTTACAGTCTGGTAGCCAGATGTAAGGGCTGATGTGGTTGCAGAAATTGTATGACAGCCACGACTGGATTCTCCTGCTTGTGTGGCATGGTGCAGAGTCATGTTGCCAGACATAGGGTCTTCCAGCTGCCAAACTCTTGACCCAGGGCAGTACAACCCCTTCTATCCATGATGTTGAGTCTGAGGCCCTGTAGGAAGATGAATGAAGGCTTAATGTCACCATCACTAGTGATCACTCTAAACACCTTCATAATCACCATTAGGCTCATCCAAATCTTCCTGAAACCTCTGCTGCCTTCAGATTGACAACCAAACACTCTGAAATGTTTGTATTGGAGTTTTCAGCACAAATTCCAGGCAGTACAGCATGCTGTTTCCAAATTTCTGGCATAGTGAATTGCATCATGGTGCTCTTTTTCTCACAGATGGTGCTCAACTGACACTACTATAGTGTGCAGTCAACAAAATCAAGAGCAAACAATGTGCATGCGTGGAATTAAAAATATAAAATGGTATCAATTTACCCATTGCACACTGTATGTGTTTTCCCCAAGATACAGCTTAAATGATACATAATATCCCAACCAATTTTATTGTACCTTGAATCCCTGCCAAGTGCAGTGCCAAATTTCTTTAGAATTATAGAAGGGGTTCCTGAGCTAGAACCATTTTTCTGTTTTCATTTTTTTTGTTTATTTTTAATAGGAAATTCAGTATTTGTTTTCACTATACATTCTTATGTCAATCCACGTATATAAACAAACACTAGTATATTATATTCCAACTATTATGGGTATGAAAAATAATAAAAATTCATAAAACACAACATTAATAAATAAATTTAAATATGCATAACACAACATAACATTTTTTTATGTAAACAACTACTTGAAAGGTGAAGAGACTATGTGTCATGACTTGATGGCAAATAGATGCCCACTCATTTGTTGCAGCTATATATTTTAAAATAAATGTGAGGAAGAATTAAATGTATATAATAAAAAAACATACTTATTATTTTAAAAAAGACTACACCTGTTTTAAGCTATTACTCCAAATTTTCATGCAATGTGTTAACTATAAAGCCCAGTGGAACAATAAACCTTCTTTTACTATCGTTAGTATTAATTATTAATTTTGTATTCAAAGTACATTTTATACTTTAAATCAGAATATAAATTTGCATGATGACATTTTGGGTGTCTTTCAATTGTTTTCAGGCTGGAAAATTTTTTACTTATTATTAACTAATAATTAAATTAAAAAAATATACTTATTATTTTGAAAAAAAGACTACACCTGTTTTAAGCTATTACTCCATAATATGTTAACTATGAAGTCCAGTGGAACAATAAACTTTTATGTTCTTGTAAAATTATGTAATAACATAAAAAAATCTGCCATAGATTACTTTCTTGAAAATATTTTGAACATCCATTTTGCAACACTTATGATTTTACTTGGGAGTTGCATCTAGTATAGCAATTAACAGCACAAATGGAATTGGCAATCTGAGTTCAAATTCCAACCAAGACAGTTTGTGTACACTTCACACTAATATCCCAGGAAAAAGCATGAATCTATGTCCACCAACTATGGTAAAATGACAGCACATGAGGACCACTAGCATTTTAGTACTGTTACAACCCTATATTCTACAAGGCATCTTCAGAAATAAACAAATTTACTTGGATTAATATACATTTATATCCAAGAGGCCTATGACATTACTGACAATATTTTCCCCCCTTTTTAGTGAGAGAATTAAAAAAAAAAGATTCAGAAGTTTGCAATATGGTTCATACATGCTTAAAAAGGTTTAAATCTGGTAAGTGCGGAAGATAGTGAAGTACCTGGAAGTCAACCAAGTGTTCCTGGAAACCAGTTTCAGATTACCAATGTATGAGGGAAGGTAGGATAGACTATTTTGTTGATAGAATAAACATGGCAAACAAAGAGGTGCAAATGATCTGCAACGAGATCTATGTATGTCACACTTGTCGAGATGGACCACTAGTGAAACTAAAACTTTTAACTCTGACAGAATATAGCCCCAACCATTACAGGGTAACAATCAGCTTGCACATCACCATACTCATAGGTTAAATTTATAATCTCATGTAGTCTATCACACAGCAACTGGACCATCTACCTGAAAAGAGTTAGAAACAGGACACCTCTTTCAACAGCACAATGCCAGTCTTCTATAATCCAATGTCAATATTCTCTGCTTCAGATGAGACACTATAACAAATGGTATGGTGTCAATAATAGTAATCTTCTTGGTATGACAATTATTAAAATCTTATGGAATGTTTTGTATAGTGTAGTGGTTGATTGGTTGAGCTGCATCAACTTTGAACTTGGATGTGATATAATACAATGTTTCCATCCTTGTCAGTCACCCCAACAGTTCCATTCTTATATCATCTGTTGGGTACCTGTAGTCTTTATATGCCATTGATATCTGTCCAGAATACAAATATTCCTGGTAAACTCTTGTAAGATACTGCTGTTCACAAAAAACCTAAAACAGTAGACCAAAATAAATGCTTTTTTCATCATTAAGTTACAAATTTATTGGTGCACCAATGTATGATTTACAAATGCAATACTTTCTGGTGAAGTTATTTTCATAAAACAATATAAATTATTTATGAATATAATGAACTTATTTTGATGAATTAATGTATGTAATTCATTACAGTTTAAATCTGCATTCTGGATTGCTAATTTTTAGATTTTTTTAGATTTGTAGATTTCAGTTATAAGTTCTAATCTATAATCTTTGGTGGATTTCCTATGACTTCTCAACCCTTTGCAGGATGGTTTTTTTTTTTTTCTTTAAATCTGTATCAGCCCATGCAAGACAGTAAAGACACTAAGACACCAGGGGTTACAGGGTGTGGAAGAATTAGGAACAGAACATTAATAATGAGTGGGAAGAGGAAACAGTAATCAGGAGGACAGTAGATAGCAATTGACACTGCATTTAAATTTTTGCAGATTAAAGTTAACTGGAAAGCATGGAGCTGGAAGAGAGTTTCACAAGCAAGAAGTGTGAGAAAAAAAACTATTAGCATAGAATTTACAGTTACCTTTAGCCAGCTCAACTGTAAATTGATGAAAAGAAATTGTTAGAATAACATTTGTGGTTATATCTAACCAGCTCAAGTGGTGAGATCTCATTGCCAGTCTAGTGCTGCACTTAAATTCAAAAAGTCTAGGTACCATAGCAAAGAGCTCATCCAAACAATTACCATGAAAGTATTTATGGAAAATACACAGAGAGATAACAGTGGGAAAGAGACTGAAGCTGTGCTGCTAGATCAGGACCAATAAAATATTATTGGTCCTGATCTGATTCTTTGGATTTTATCAAAGAGCTCAAGGTAAATAGCAGGTGCACCAGACCATATGTGGCAGCAATATTCTAAGTATGGACAAATGGTATACTTATTGATGTAAGATACATTTTGGAGAGAAAAATTGTCTTGTACGACACAGTGAACCAACTTTCTTAGCAGCTGACCTAGCAATGGATTCAATATAGTCTTTCCACTTCATGTCAGCTGAGAACATTAGAAGAAGAACAAAAATAAAAATAAAAGCAGAGTAGGATCAAGGATGGAGCCCTGGGAGACATTCACATTAGTACAAAAGGATCTAGACAAGCGGCCATTCAGGATAATCTTCATTTCACAATTTGATAGAAAAAACTGGATCAGTTCAAAAATGTGTCTGGAGACACCATAACTTTTCAGCTTTGTGGAGAAGACTTGTATGTCAAACACTGTCAAAGGCTTTTGAGATGTCCAATGCTACAATGGGATTCACAGTTTTTATCTAGATAATGATAGACTCTTTCCGCAATTATCTTCAGTTCATCAGCAGTTGTCCTGAAGAAACAAAAGCCATATTGCTTGTCAGAAAGAAAGGCCCTGCAATGAGAGATGATGAACCAATTCAGCATTGATTATTTCAAGCCATAAAATATTTTTAGATTAAAAAAAATAATAAATTATTACAGAGATAATAATTATTTAGTGATAAAAGTCTTACTAATTTACCCATATCAGGGGGTAAGAAGAGGTGGATTCATACCATCCCAAAAGCTATTTGCTCATAAGTAAATATGACAAACCCAACTGGAATTGGAACTTGGCTCTCCAATTAACAATTCCAAGCCATTATCCATTAGACCACCTGCACACCCAAGATTACAGAACCTAGTATTACCAAGCTAATCTATAATCTGTCCCATAATAATTGTTACATTTTAGGTTTGAAATGTGTATACAAATCTAACATGATACAGAGCTATTTTCCAATGAAAAATATTCAAGAATCTTGGTCTGATTTTGCTCAGGATCCATACAAAAATAAAATCCAAAGCAGCAGAATAAATTGTCATTTGTGGGATTCCACTCTTGAACACAATCCAAGAGACTTATACCCTCATCCAAATAATATCTAGTTTCCTTGAACAACAAAAGAATTAATTTTCCACTGCACATGTTCCAATTCAAATCCAAAACCTTGCACTTATAAGATTCCACTTCAGATCAGTATTAATTCTAATCCAAGAGGCTTCAACCAGGTTATAGGCAATGTACTCTTGTATGGAATTCCACAATATTTTTCCCTCAAACTACTTAATTATTTTAAACAAACCAGCACCATATCTTTAATCCAAGAAGCCAATGCCACTTACATAGAATATGCTGAAATTTTGCCCATTGATAGATATTTATTTTCTATTATACAAATTTCTTGAATCCAAGCTAAACCATTTAACGTCTAACATCATACTTTGAATCAATATTCTTGGAAGGAGTCTGTTCTTACAAATGATTTCTTGAAAAAGATTAAAAAAATAAGTATTTAAAAAATTTCCTGTAACATTGACAAAACAAAAAATGTGTATGCATATTTATGTGTGTATATTTAGGCAGTATATCTTCAAACATGTTTCATTGAATAATATAGACATATTGTGTTTATTTTCATACTGATCCTTTCCAGTTTTCTAATCAGTTTCTTGATGTTAAGATGAAATTCATCAAGGAAGACACCATAGTTTTTTTTTTTTAACCCAATTACTTTCAACCTTTTCTAAGATCATCTTCAGGGGTAAATTACAAAGACAAACTTATTATAAATGTGATAAAATCTGCATTCCATTGTGATAGTTATTTTTAAAAATACATGCAAAAGATATTTTAGAATTTTAAATTTATCCTTAGTAGTTACGGAATTTTTTGCAATACAAGCATATATATATATATATATATATGTCTCAGAATCGGCATTACCAGAGACCCAGTGCAGTTTTTGATCTAGTAGAGGAACCATGGATATGATCTTTTGTCTCCATCAGGCTCAGGAGAAGGCAAGAGAACAAAAAGATCTATTTGTTGTTTTTGTAGACTTCACAAAGGCTTTTGATACTGTATCTTGAACTGCTCTTTGGAAAGTTTTGTCAAAATCAGGTGTTCCTGAAAAAATGCTCCATGTTATCTCCTTTCACGAAGGAATGAAAGCTTTTCTAAGATCGGAAAGTGAGCAGTCGGATGCCTTTTTCATCTCCAATGGCACAAAGCAAGGTTGCGTTCTTTCTCCTCTTCCCTTTGCACTTTTCTTTTCTGTTATGCCTGAAAAAGCATTCTCTGACAAGTGAAGGAGTCAATGTTGAATTCAGAACAAGCGGAGGTCTATACAGTCAGCAACATTTTAAAGCATAGTTGAAACTTTGTCTGAGCTGGTATGCAATCTTCTCTTTGCAGATGCTGCTGCTCTATTAGCACAGAGTCTAGAAGACATTCAAAATTACCCTTGATAAATTCTCTGAAACGATGAAAGCATTTGGACTCACTATCAACATAAAGAACACCGAGCTAATGTACCAGCCAGTACCAGGCAATCCTTCCATAGTCATTGATGGTATGGCATTAAAATTATTGAGGCGTTCATATATCTTGGACCAACAGTCTCTTCTGATGGAAAAATGGACAGAGAAATCCAATCCAGAATAGCCAAAGCCAGCACAGCATTCGGTAAACTTAAACATAGGTTATGTAACACCAAAGACGTGTCTCTCAGAGTAAAGATTGACATATACAGATCTGTCGTTCTCACAAGCCTTCTCTATGATGCTGAAACTTGGAACCTGTACCACAAACACATAAATCAACTTGATGCCTTTCACATGCACTGTCTTCATACCATGTGATACAAAATGGGAAGACAGGGTCAATAATAGAGCAATACTGAAGAAATGTAACAACATCACAGGCATTGAAACCATTCTAGCAAAGATACAACTTGGGTTGGCTGGTCACGTTGTGAGAATGCATGAGCACAGGCTTCCAAAAAAGGTGCTGTATGGACAACTACCAAACTCTAAGTATTCAGTTGGACATCCACTCTTATGCTACAAAGACAAATTGAAACATCTCAACTTTGATTCAAAAACCTGGAAAGCCCAAGCATCAAACAGAAAGGAGTGGTAAGAGATGTTTCATTAAGTTAAAGGATTTTGAAGACAGTAGACTGAAGCACCGTGATCAGCTTCGTCAAGCTCTGAAGCAGAGATGCCATCAAAATCCTGCTTTAACAAATTTCATCTGTCAGTGTGAGCTAGTATCACACTTAAGAAAGCACAAATGAAATATGTCTTTCCCTTACCTGATTTTCTCCACAATAGCACCTGCTAGCATGCATAAGTGTAAAACGAAAGGCATCATCCAATGCTGACCCTCATTTATTGTTTACGATAGGAGAGTTCACCATATATATATATATATATATATATGCACACAATAGTCTAAAACAATATCGTTTAAAATTCTTTCTTAATAATTAAAAAAGAAACAGTGATAAATTCTGAATATTTTTAATTCATTTCTTACATGACTCATATAATTAATATAACTTCATAGATTGATGACCATTTAAATTAATCAGATCATGCCCAAATTGACATGATTGTTCTCTTCTGAAATTTCTTTAATATTACTGCAATCATTATCACAAACAGTTGTCTATATCAACTCTTTTAGAAAATCTTATTGTTGATAAAATGCAAAATTTATTTCATATCAAGAAGATTGAAGATGAATGCCAATAAATTTAATCAAAATTCAGTTCTTTTAATTGGAAATCTGTTTCTTTGTTAGCAATACTTTAATATAATTACTATCATTAGCAAATGAGATTTTGGTTTTTAAAAATATGATTATACTAATATTCTATATACAAAGATGGTGCAGGATGGCTTACTGGTTATTGGGACAGAAAATGGAATTGGCAAATTGTTCCCTTCACATGAATGCTCTTGTGAAAAACGTGAATGCACTTCTCCAAGCTATGGGCAAATAACAGTTGAAAATTAAGAGGTTACTATAAAAGAAAAATGAAATAAAACAGGAATCTAAAGTCGCAAGTAAAAAAAGAAAAAGAAAAAAAAGAGGGAAGGCCATGGGGCTAGTATTACACAAACTGCAGATATGGCCCTATAGAGAGAAAAAATAAAAAAGGTGAAGGCCAACATTAAAATACTGTACTAACAACTGCATTCATATTTGGCTAAATGCTAACTAAGTTCTCTTAGAAAATAAAGCAAAGATACAAAAATATCCTTTTTAGATAATAGCCTACAGAAATTGCTGTAATGAATTTGGAATTATTTATAAAATGTAGAAATTTTTTTTTTTTCTTTAAATGAAGAATGAATAGTCTACTTATAAAGTTTCTTCACAAAACCAATTTCAATATGAATGCAAATATATCAATGATTTATGTTAGGTTATAGGCAATATCCAACTGCCACTTTAGAATATAATAAAAAAATCCTTAAATATTAACAAATGTCTTGGAAAATGCCCTTCCAGAGTCTACATAAGAAATTCAATGAAAACTGCTCTAGTAGTTTCCAGAATAACCAGAGAAAGAGAGAGATAGAAAATGCCTTAGCAATAATATTTTTGCCAATAAGAAATAATGATAAGACTTATAACAACCTGGGGTGCATAATTACAAGACTTCAGTTAAAAAAAAATAAAAATAAAAATAAAATAAATAATAAGATTTTTTTTTTTTTTTTTCTTTTTTTTTTTTTACAAATCACAAACAAGGATGCACCATGCCAAAAGGTGTTTGTGAAGCTATTTGTTATTTAAATATAATGGGAGTCAATGGAGAAGTTTGAAAGGCAAGTGAGGAATTCTTTTCAGTAGCCATCACTGTTTTTACAAAGAAACAAAACTTTACATTATATAGCCTACAATATTCTCCACAATATATCAAATAATTATCATTATGATATCATTCATGGAAATGTTACTGTTATTCAAATTATCATTAAGAGATATTTTAATCTTTTAACTATTTATTGTAAAGGCTAAATTGCTGTGTTCATTCATCCTCTAAAGAAAGAAAAAAAAAAGGAAACAAATAGTATATTTTGTAACAGACACACTTTTGCCTTGATAAAGTCCAGCAGAGGATGAAATGTGGCTGCTAAGTTTCCTTTTGTCTTTATATATTATATATATATATGCATATATATGTATGTGTGTGTTGTATTAGTTGTTTTATATCAAATTCCATATAAATGGAATATTAATAAATATCTCAAAAAACATTTACTCATTCTACTTTCTATATATGAGGAGGTGCTAACCCTACAAAGAAGCCCTTCCTAAAACAAAATAATCCTAATATTTAATCAGAGTTTAGCATGTATGTAAGCCAAGAACTTTTCAACAATCCCTATTATTTTTGCATTATTTATATTTCTCAAAAACAAAGCCAGAAACCAATAATGTTAATTAGCTAAGCAACATAGCTACTGAGACAAAATATTTTCATTAACTGCTTAAGTCTTAATTTTGCTAACAATATTTCAGAGAACATTCAGTTCATTTTATGATTATTGAAGTAAAATGCACAAATTGAAAAACATTGAAACGGAACATTACAACTTAATTATGGAAACAAAAAAATAATTCAACAGTGAAAATGTAATACAAATACACAAACTTATATTTTTTATTTATCCCTAGCCGCAATAGTGAAACCTGAAAACTTTTTCCACATTCATGGTAATTGTTCGGATGAACCCTTCACAATAGTGCCTAGACTCTTTAAATTTAAGTGCAATATCAGAATGGCAATGAGGTCTCATCAATTTACAGTTGAGTTGGCTAGATGTAACCATAAATTTCATGCTAACAGTTTCTTTTCTCACACTTCTTACTTGTGAAATTCCCTTCCAGTTCCAAGCTTTCCAGCCAACTTTAATCTGCAAAAATTTAAATGCAATGACAATTACTATCTACAGTCCTCCTGATTACTCCTTTTGTTCTCACTAATTAGTAATGTTTCTGTTTCTAACTCTTCCACACCCAGTAACTCCTGGTATCTCAGTGGCTTCACTGCCTTGCACGGGATGATCTCTATTAAAAAAAAAATACATTTGTTCTTAGCAGTAACTGCTTATTCTTTATATTACTTTTTTCTTTTTCTTTCTATAAATGTTATTTTTAGTGGCTACATGTGTTTGAGTTGGTATCACTGTTAAACAGTGAAATTAATAAGAACTGGACTAAAGTGAGAAGTCCTACCAAAGAAAAATTGTGCCTCTGACAGAAATTGAACCTGAATCTCTTTTTTTGTCATCAGGGAAACCATTTTTTGAGCTAAAGTATGCCTCTACCAGTTCAGCCATGGAGACCAGCCTGATAGGGCAAGATCAGAATTACCTATTAAAGAAAGCATATTTTCTCATTGAGGATTCTAGCTATCTGCTAGCTTCAGTTTTGTTCCTGAAACATAATTTCACCGTTTAATAAAATAAAAAAAAATAAAACCAGGGATAACAACTTAAACATATATATATATATATATATATATACACTCAGAAAAAATAACATTTACAGTAATAAGAAACAATGTCAGATAAAAAAAAAATCCTTTCAAAAATTATTATTACTTGTAACTGTTTCAACCAATCAGTGCTTCAGTTGTACAATATATATATATATATATATATATATATATAAATAAAAAAAAAAAAGATTTTCTCTATGTCAAAATTTCTGATATGAAGAATTATCATTATCTACCTTCCTATCCAGACCTGCATGTTCACAATATTTTTCAGACATTGTACTTTCCAGCTATCTTTAGGTGACTATCTTCATACTTGTTAACCTTCTCAAAATTTTGAATTACAACTTTTATTCAATCCACAGGTATAGTTTATTTTCATTTTGCTTCCCATGCTTAGGAGATATCAATATTTAATAGTATTATTCAACTTCGTGTGTTCTTATCTGTTTCTTCCACTGAATATGGCTGTATGTGACTTAACAACACTACCAGACCCAGGGTTTGAACTCACAACTTCCAGGAAACCAGATATGTTGGGTTTTTTTTTAACCCATGAGGCTATGGGATTGAATAAGGGGTTTGGTTCAAAATTCCAAGCAGGTTACAAATCAGACATCAGAAGGTCAAAATGTGAATGTAACAACCACGGTGAGCATGCTAATAAATTAGGAATTTCTATTGCATTAAAGAAGACAGACAGACAGATAAACAGAGAGAGACTCCTCAAGCTACCTTTTTTTTATAGATTTTATAAACCATAGAACGGATTAGCTAAAATGTCATGATAACAAAAACAACAAAAAGAATAAATTCAATATCCAAGCAACTCTTGAAATTATGATAGTAATTGCTTAATAGTATAAGTAGGATTTTCACTTTTTTTCAGTCCAAAAAAATATTTTCTGGTAGATTTTTTTTTTAACTTTTCACATTAAAGACACAGAAATGTAAACAGGGGGGACATAGCATTTAAAAATACATTTTTTTTCCCCATATATCTGAAAAGATATTTTCCCCAAAATGAAAATTAACAACAAAAGAAAAAAAACATTTTTTTGGTAGATTCATTTCAGGGCACCCAAAGGACACTATACCATTAAAAGGTTTAAATATAAGGCTGAGAAGAAATGAAAGATCACAATTTATAAAGTTAGATTTTTAAGGAGTAAACTGCAGGCAAGAAGTCTGTGACGATCTTTTCTTTCAATGCAGAAATAAAAGTCTGAAATAACTTGTTCAATCATGAAAAAGCATTGCCTAAACATGGCATAGGAAAGGGGAAAAGGCTTTTACTTTGATTATCCAATAATAAAAATAATATCTTGAATAATAATAATTATAATAATACTTACTTGGGTTACTATATCAATCTTATTGCGATAAAAGACGATTAACTGAAAGTTTTTAAAAATAGCATAGGTTTTATTTTAAAGTGTCTAAGATTAGAAAGAATATATATTTTCTAATAACAAGAACAATGATTGAAAAAGTCATAATATTCAAGACATTATATATATATATATATATATATATATAGTTAAGTAATGAAAATCTTGGTAATCTGTATGGATAATCCCAAGGAGGATGAAATCTAGAGAGCTCAATGTTAAGTCAGAATGAATAATTTAATTTAAGGAAAAAAACAGACCACTTTAAGGTTTCATTAGTTATAATTTATTTCACCAGAGTTTTTATTTTTTACCTGGATCTTCAAAAAATGACTAAAATTTACACTTTTGAAGAGTAGTATTAAGCGTATATAAGGGGATATAGAGGGTGGTGAGAGAAAGTGTGAGAGACATGGTCAAATTTAGAGAGGAAAGGGAGTTTTAAAATTGATTATTTTAATATTTAATATTGTGGAGGAGGGGGTAAGGATCAGACATTGACCTATTTAATCAGTCAACTCACCATGGGAAATTATATATATATATATATAATTATTTATTTAAAAATATGATTCCAACACACTACATAAGAGTTCTCATGTTTCAAAACAAGAGCCGAAAACTTCAATAAAATTATTTGAATTAAAGTAAGCTCTGTTCCATCTTCAAGCAAAATTTTTTTTGGAATAACTTATTTCTGAAATTTACGTGTTTTAATAGCAGATTCATTATTGAAATCAAAATTTCCATGGTGACGGCCAGCGCGATTTTCCATATAGAAAGGGGCGCATGGTGTTAATAATTTGTATCAGTAAAGAGTTACATTTCTAGGTGTCAAGTCAGGGTAAGGTCAGGGTGTCTAAATTTAAAACGGAAGATGATTTAGTCTAGTCTGGTTTACGTGTCTAGGGAGATTTATTTATTTTTTTATTTTATTTTTTCTAAAAGGGTTTTGTGTATATATATAAAAAAAAAAAAACAAAAAAAAAACTGACGTAACATTTGTTTTTTGATGACTTCATAAAGGGTTATCTTTTTTGTAGGGTATTTAAGCTATTTATTAGGACTATGGATTTAAAAAAAATTTATATGCTAATTATTCAAAGCAAAGATTTGATGATGTCGGCAAAAAACCGTTAACTCATGTCTATTGTTTAATAGATTTTTATTATTTAGAAACTTAATAATGTGTAGTTTCTCATGTAGGCATAAAGGGTATGGGTCATCCCAAGTTTTACAAGTTCTAGTTTTGTTTATAATTTTCCATTTTACTTTTGGTGTTTTATTCATTTCCTTCAAATGCTAAAAATATTTAGATAGAGATGTCTGATTTTTTTTTATTTATATTGTTGAAAGAGCACTTATGCTGCCTCCATCTGGCTTTAAATTCATTCTTCATAGACCCAATGTATATCATATTAGTATTAGGACTCTCAGTGGATGAGATAGTACATTGGTATACCACAGATTTGAAGCAGCATTTGTTTTCCAATGGGCAGTCTTCTGGGTTTCTACAATCACATAATTTTTCATTTTTTTTGTCTAATTTAAGTGTAGGGTTTTTATTAATACTATTCAGGCATGGGGATTTGTTCAGGATTTTATTATTGTGTTTTTTTATTATACTTTCTAGATTTTCAGTGCAGCTGTAACTCAATTTTAGGGTGTTCTTATTAAATATATTACTAAGCCTACTATTAGTAGGGAAGTGTTTATCAATTAAAGCTAGGAATTTCTGACTTAGTTTAATACTAACCATTTGGTTAAACGGAGGGGTATACCAAATGATTTTTCTTTTTCTGTTTTTTTTTTCTTCTGGTTAGTGTTATTGTTTCTATAATTAATATTAGCATTCTTGTATCTACTATTTTTTAGGACATCGTTATAAAAGCTACTGTGTTGTTGGAATATTTCTTTGTTAGCGGAGTTAATGCTGATTCTATTTTCTATTGATGAGGGTATATGTTTAATTATGGATGGAGGGTGTATATATAAGGGGTTAGTATTTGGTTCTCTATAAGGTTGGTATGTGTTGTTTGTTAAATCTAGAGTTATGTCTAGGAAGTTTACCCTTTTCAATTTAGTACAGACTTATCTTTAAGTTTAGATTTTTAAATTTCCTAAATATAATTTTTCTAATTTTCTCTATCTTAAAACTAGTAGAACTCCTCACTACCATGAGCCCGTCATCTCTATACAGTCAGATGTCCTTAATATCTATTTCACGATGGATAAATTATCATCTAAATTACACAAAAATGAAAATAACACTGACATCTCATTTTGACAGATATATTTACCAAAATTACACAAAAATATGTTGAAATACTAAAGAGAAAATTTATTCAATAAAATTGCCATTTGCTTCAACCACAGCCTCCAGGCAATTTTGGAATCTTCTGCAACTCTACTGGACAGTCTCCTTGTTTAAGTTGGTCAATGCTGCCATAATCCTTTCCTTCAGTTCATCTTTGGTTTTACAAGGAGTTTTGTTGGTTTTCACTCAACTGCACCCCACACATAATAAAGGGGGTTAAAGACTAGAGAGTTAGGCTTGTGTGGCATGGTGTAGAGTTCTGTTGCCAGATATAGGGTCTTCCAACAGCCACACTGACCTAGAGCAACACTACCTCCTCAAGGCATTTGATGTAGGTTTCTATGCTGAGCCTGAGGCCCTCACCAACAAATTTGAGAATTCTTATCAGAACAATCAGAATGAGTTTTCTGAGCTGCCTTACCTTTGTAATCACCATTAGACTCATCCAACTCTTTCCAAATCCTCTCCACTGTCCTTAAATTGACACCCAAGCACTCTGAAATGTTTGGGTTGGAGCTTACAGTGTGAATGCCAAGCAATACAGCATGCTGCTTCCAAATTTCTGGCAGAGTGAATTATGTCATAGTGCTCTTTTTCTCACAAATGGTGCCCAACTGACCCTACTATACTGTGTAGTCAACAAAAGCAAACAATGCGTATGCACAAAATTAAAAATATAAATTTACCCATTACATCCTGTATCTATTTCTCCTGAGATGCAGCTTTGATACATAATACACCAGCCAATTTAGAAGAATATTGTACCTTGAATCCCTGTCAAGTGCAGTGCCAAATGTCAATAAAATTATAAAAGTGGTTCTTGAGGTAGATTAACATACAATTATGTAGAATTTATCAGACGTTATTTCAATTCCCTAGATATGTTTTCAACACTAAAATGCATATTTACACCTTTTGTTTTTTTTTGTTTGTGTTTGTTTTTTTTTATTAATCTACAAATTATAATTGGCTGTGGGTTACCTCACTTTTATGATTTTCAATTACATATGTGGCCAGTTTTGCAAATGAACAGTATTGGACAGATTTTCTACCTCAGTACATTGCAATTAAAATTAAATTATAAAATTTGTTATATTTTGTTTAACAAAAATGGTTAACAAACGTGTTGCATTTGGCTTTTCTAGTGGATATGTTACTAACAGTGAAAAAGTATAAACATATAAATCTAAAGTCATAGAAAAATGGAAAAAATTTGTTAATTGTATTGATTGGTTTCCTACAAAAAATTCAGTTCTCTTTTGAAGAGAAATTTATTTTGAAAGAAAAACTAATTTAGGATTTACATCCAATACCTACAATACATTCAGAAAAAATAAGAAAACCTCTTTTGCCGAATACAAAAGAATTCAGAAAGCCTCCAAAACAATGACTGGTCCAAACTGATGAATTGCATTATTTTATTTCAGCTCATACAATAAAGGATTTTACTCAATTGGAAGAAGCAAAATGTTGTCCTAATGGTTTTGAATTTTTTTTAAGAAAAAAAAAAAAAAAAAAAAAAATTATATTCTAATTTATAGAATAGTCTTTGACCCTGAAACACATTTTCCATCCATAAAAGAACGTATTTGCATTGACCAAAAACTTCACATCCAGCTCCAGTGCAATGGAACACCTATGCCATTACCACCGTGGTTTTATACATGGACATAATAATAAACTCACAAGATTTAGCATGTTAGAAAATTTTCCAAACTACATACAAAACATGGTGGAAGAACAACCATCCTCAATTCTAAAAAATCTGAGAATGGAAACAAATCACACGGATCTTTTCTGTTAATTCAACGCAAATATTGTAAAGTTATCACAAATATTAATTCACCCTATGAAATTATAAATTTTAAATCAATGTTTGTTTACTTTTTTATTAAATTTTTGTGCTACAGTTAGGATTGGGGTTAGCTGCCAAACCAATGGAAATTTGGGGGTATATGTCATGAAAGAAAAGAATGTTTCATGTACTGTGTGCCAGGTAGAACATCCTCTACATTATTGGACACAATCTAAAGCTGAATTTTACCTGGGATTACAATTATGTCAGATTGTTGGAAAGGATAATCCATCTTTGAAGGATGATCCCAATTATATTCATTTGACTGTAAATCATGGTAGGAATTTCATTGACCCAGAAACATCAGCTGATGTGCAAATAACTGAAAGTACCTGGTGGAAAGCCAAAATGAAGAATTAAATCCATGTTCGGGACTCATTGCAGCATGACAGACTCTTATTTGTGTGACTTCCTTTGGAGATGTAAGACAAAAAATAACAATGAATGCATTTGTGAACAAATTTTAAAGGGTATTTCTGAATTTTGGTGTGAATATTAGTAAATATAAATTTTCTTTTGGTGCGGTAGGGGTGAATGAATATTTTGGGGTGAATTAACGGAAAAGATCTCAAATCACTTTATAGTATCAAAAAGAATTAAAATATTTTGATAATTTAATAGAAAACATTTATTTATTAAGATATTTCCAGATTTAAATTCTGTTCTCCTCATATTTCTGTTCAGAAATATTATCAGCTGTGTTATGGTTTCTTTGGCACATTCAAACTGAATCACTGCAGTGCCAAAAATCCAATGGAAGACCTATCAAATATAGTGTGGACAAGAAGAATTACCACATTTTCTTTTGTCAGAATAAATGTTCATCATGGTAAACTCACTTTCAGCCTCTGCAGATCTTACAGCATTATTAAATGTAGTTTGAGCTATTATATATCGGCTATTAATATACAAGATTATTTTTTAATAATCCAACAACCCATTCTCTAATCCTTTAGAATTTTGTTAATCAGTTAGTGTTGGCATCCTACTGGTTCACACGGAGTAGGAGGTAGTCCTTTCAATACACTTATAAAACATTTTTTTAAAAAATAAAAAATATATAAAATAAGTCAAACCTTATAAAAAAAAAACAAAAAAAAACAGCAAGATGTGTCAATTTCCAACCATAACAAATTCATGGCTCTAAGCGACAACATTGGATCGGAAATGGCAACAAAGGGTAATCTACCTGCTTGACATTAAACATAAAGAATAATAAATCTTGCAATATCTAAACCAAACCTATAAACATTGAGCTTCCATTCACTGTTTGGATATAGAATTACAGCTGTTACAAGAAATGGTGTCTTCTTGCTTAACCATCAAAGATTTACCATATTTGCTATCATAGAAGATCTTTACTTTATCTTAAACAAATATCTCATATCTTCCAGGTTTGTAAGTCAATGTTTACTCAGACACTATAAACTCCCAATACCTGTTACTTATCCTATGCCCATAATATTGTGGTGATTTTCTAAGCATAACTTAGATATGGCACTAGGTCAAAAGTATGGGGAACCCAGTGATGATCAAACTCACTATTCAGTCATAATTGATCTAGTGAGATAAGCTTGCTAACCATTACACCATGTCAAAGTGTTCACAATATTGTGATAGTAAATGTAAATTGTGATGGGTGTGGTCCTTCTATGTTATCAAATATGCTAAATCCATTGACAGGATAAAGAAAAGATTTATCTGTAAGAGTGTTTATTTTTTAAGGCCACTAAAGACTATATTTAAAAACATGGAAGAGGACTAATGTGATAATGTTTTGTATTTCTTTTGGTGAGGGTGGGGGTAAATCAATTTGTATTATTCATTTTACCCAAAAAAGTTTGAAATAAAAAAAATTAAAACAAATCTATCATTTCAATTTTTTACATCCCAAAATTTCCAGACCTTATCCCCTCTACCTCCCAATCACATATAACCTACTAGCTTCACCAAGCATACATTTTTTTTTTTTTTGTTTGTTTGAAATTGAAATTTTTTATTTTCATTTAATAAAGAATTTCAGACATTCACTCTCAGAAACCATTATTACTACTTCTTTTTCGTTGCCATTTTTCCTAGGGAAATAAAATTTCTCCTCTTTTCCTAGATTTTATACACTGACTGAAATATTAATGTTTAAAAATTAAACAGTTTAATACAAGATGACAAGGTTTTTAATTGTCCAAACAAAATTTGAAAATTTGATGAAACTTCTTAAAGTTATAAACAACTAGCCAAAAACCTGTCTTGCAAACATTTTATTAATAAATTTATCTATAA
Source organism: Acanthosepion lycidas (assembly GCA_963932145.1). Lineage (NCBI taxonomy): Eukaryota > Metazoa > Mollusca > Cephalopoda > Sepiida > Sepiidae > Acanthosepion > Acanthosepion lycidas. The sequence continues at coordinate 35,993,159 of OZ010612.1, forward strand.
GGCCATACAACTGAAAAGATTTTAAATCGACAACTTTTCCCATTACACTGAAACAGTCATTAAACACTTGTCTTCCTTTCTTTCATTTTCTCATTGAAATCAAGTAGCGTCCAATATGTCAGTCCTGTGTTTTGGCAGAGCGTAACGGTCGTGCTAACTAACAAAGAGAGGAACAATCAGGATTATAATAGAGATATTACTTATTTTAACTTTGTACCATTATTCTCTTAGTGTTATAAAATTTTGCCATTATTCATTATTTGTCTTTTTTACATATGTATTATTATCTGATACAATTGTATATATTATTATTATTAATAGTTACCCTTATTCTCATGCCATAAATCGTTATTTTGATTATCCTTAATAATTAATTCTATTTATGATTATTACCATATATACTCATGTAGGAGCTGATTTCATATATAATGTGCCCCCACTATTTTTTGCATAAAAACTGATCATATAATATAAACTCTCACTATACTCAAGTATATACAGTGACTATTAGTCTATCATTATCTCTGTATCTTTTTTTTTTTTTTTTGTAGTTGTCCTTTACCATTAAACTCAAAAACTATTCACCTATATTAACCAGGGCTCCAGACTAAGATTTTCCACCACTGACCCAAAAGTGTTCCCAAATCATAATGTTTTTTTTAACTTTGTTTTTAGTTTTTAATAGCATAATAAAAACATCTTTAAAATTTTTAGAAAATAAATTAAAAATAATTCAAATATTAAGTTTTTAAAATAAATAGATACAAAAACGAATTAGTTACTGATTTTTTTTTTTTTTTTTTACTTAAAAAATCTTGACTAATCTTACAAGGAAATGTTCTTATTAATTAAAACTTTTATCATACTTTAAGAATAATACTCCATGCATTCATTTTCTACATAAATAATATTAGTATATTACAACTATTCACAACCAAAAACATTTTTAAAATTTTCATTAAAAAATTTTAGTTTACAATTAACCACCCTTAAATTTAAGTTAAAATTATTTTTATTTTCCTGGCATCATCCCTAAAAATCCTAACCAGTAATTCTAAACTAATGCTCTATCATTCCCAGGATGATTAAACAATGTTAATCCCAAGCTCTGAGATTAACATTTGATTTGAGATTTGATAATCATTCATTATAATTATTACTCATACTAATATTGACTTCTAAAATTTCATTATTACTCTTTATTGTCCTTATTATCATCATCATCAATGATATTAATGTCATTATTATTATTAATACTCTATTATTATTAATATTATTATTAATGATACTATCATCATTATTAATAATAATGATATTATTATAATTATTAATAATCATAATACTATCATCATTATTATTATCATTAATATTATTAATATTACTATCATGACAGAAATAATAATTAGAATAATATCATTCTTGTTTCACTTCCCGCATAATTTAACTTTGAAATTAATTGATTTTAAATATCCCTTTATCAAAAAATGTCTATCCCCATTGCCACACAATATCTTTCTCTTGTACCCATTTTGTAATAAATGTGGATATTATGTATGTATCAGGGTCTGATTAACTTTTACTGACCTAGAATTGTTAGTGATTCATTTTTTAGCTAGCTACTTTCAACCCCAGGGTTCCCCTCTAACTTCCAAGCATTTCAGCTTTTATTTCTTTAATTTGCTTGGGAATCTTTCTCTCTACTTTCAATCATGCATTAACATCATAATCAAATTAACTCTTGTGAGAATCAGAGTTCCATATTCATTGTCTTCAAGTGAGTTCCACTTTTTTTTTTAAACAGAAAAAAGGAAAAACAAAATTGTCTCTTGAGAATTAGACAAGAGAAGAGTTGCCATAGTAGAGTCAAATATTTTGAAAAAAAAATAAAAATTATCCTATTTTTTTATTTTAGAATAATAATAATATCCATCAATCCTCTTATCACTTCGTCCAGACAGACAACCATAGCTACTGCAAAACAATTGCAAAAATCTTCAGTTTTTAAAGGCAGTTTTCTATGCACCCACAGTTGTCTGCTCTTGTCAGAATTTATCATGTACATTTTATTTCCAAATATCCTTGCGGACAAATCTATAAAATATGCAAACAGTACATGTACATATTCCACCATCTTCACACACTAATTAACCCAAATAGATACACAAATTCTGTAAATATAGGTTTTGATATAAAGAAACTAAATATTAGGTTGGTGCAAAAATAATGTCGGTTTTTGACGTAATTTTTAACGTCAAAAACCGATATTATTTTTGCACCAACCTAATAAAAGAAGAAAGCTAAATGTATCTAGAAACCAGTGTTCATTGTTTAAAATGCAGACATGTCACATGACATTTTTATCCATATCTACATACATAACTTCAAAATACTCAGCTATGGGTAAACTGGGATCTCTAACCATGAGTGACAACCAGTCTAAAAGAAATATTCACACATAAAATTGTGTAAATTATATGTTGCTTATCTCAAAAAGATAGGTACCAAAATCATTACAAAGTGAAGCAATTGTGGATTTTTTAATTTTAAAACATATTGCAATATCTTTGAGTTTGAAGATTTAATTTTTATTTTAATTGCAAGAAAATAGATTAGTTAGTTTAGTTGATTTTATGACGTGTAAATAACGTTGGGTTATTTAATGTTGAATTTTGTATGTGGCACACAGTGAGGACCAAACTCACTACTCAGTAGAAATGGTCAACCAGACTAGACACACAAACAATTATCTCATACCAAGGAACCCTAGGAAAATAGGATAAAGTTAATAATTTATTTTTTGTGTACTTAAAACAAAGTTTTTAGACTCTTTTTAACATCATGTTTTATTAATCAACATAAATTTCAATTACACCATGTTTGATGTCTATTAATAGAAAAATTGAAACATTGTAATTAAAAATTGTATAAAAATAAAACAGCCATCATAGAAATATAAGATTCAATGAAAATTAATTTAATGATTACTTAACTGGATTTTGAAAAAAAAAAATTACTTTTTACTTAAAATATAGTTAAAAAACCACTTACAGTGAGTGTTTTATCTATCAATTTTTTTCAAATATCTAGGTATTGAATCACCTTTCCTTATGTTAGGAAAGTTTGTATGAATATCTCATGAGATAACTGAAGTAGAGAGACCAAAAATGGCAAACCCTAATATTACTTAAAGTGGTAAACTTATTTCAAAAACTAAAATGCCATCATATGACCAACAAGACTTTTATTGTAATGTATTCAACAGTTTGGATTCTTAGATGATTATGGTGGTGCATAATTTTATACAATGTGGAATGAAAGCAAAGCACATAACCAGACCCGATTAATATATACATATGATTATATGGCCTTAACCATTAAAACATAGAAAATGACCAGCTAACTGTAGTGTGATGGGTCAACATAAGAAACAGCAAAAAGAGCAACATCACTGAAATACATATATACACACACACATATATATATATATATATATATATATATATATATATATATGAAGAAATATAGCCTTAAGGTGTGTTATATTTATGGGATAAAGTGCTCAATATCAGAGATAGAGTATGTCTAAATATAAAAGTGAACATAGAAGTCAACACTTAGAGGCGACAGTCTGTTTCATGCTATATGCAATCGTCAGGCCTGACACAATTGCATCTAGCATGAAACAGACTGTCGCCTCTAAGTGTTGACTTCTATGTTCACTTTTATAAATATATATATATTATTTTAATTTTTACTGAGAATCTATCAATATTTGAAAATGTACTTTTTTGGAATAGTATCTGTGGTCATAGTGCACATTTTCATAGTACAAGGAGAAATACAGGTCTGAATACATAGTTATGTTAAGAATAAGGCACATAAAAGTTATAAACTACTCAAGGAAAAGTAATATTTATTTATATATATGAAGGGACACTAAAAGTTATTAGTACTTAGTATGGTTTCCATTAGCACAAACTACAGTGCCAATTCAGATGGAGGACTACAAATTCAAAATTGTTTTATCAATATAATTTCTTCAGTGAGAAATTTGTTTGTTACATTTATGACAAGAGGTGTCATTATATTGAAATATTTCACCTTCTGCTATTATCTGGTCATATGTGGGACATTAACAAAATAATGTATTTTCATTGTTCAATATTCTATTGATTTTATCAACATTTTGTGCCACTGCTTTTGATATAGCCACAAACCATTATACACCACCTACCACATTTTACAGATATGTTGAATTATTTCTTATACCAATTAGTCTTTGAATACATTCACTCACATTAGAATGTAATACAATTTTGCTTTTGCCACTAAATATCACTGTTGCCCATTTTTCATTATCCTATAACAAATGTTCTTCTATCCAGTCATATTGTTTGAGGTGATTTTTAGTTAGTAATGGCTTTTTTACTGCAATGCATCTATTTGTATTATTTAATAGTGTCCTTCATATTATCAGACCTGACACTTCACTAGTAATATTTGTTTTCATCAATAACTTATAAGCTATTAACTTTGGGTATGATACTGATAACTTAATGAGCTATCTTTGATCTCTTGTCTAATTTCAAAAGTCTACCAGTTCAAGATCCAATATCAGCATGCTTCTTTGAACAGAAGAACTCAATATTCAAAGATTTTTGGCAATTTCACATTGACTCATTTTTTGTAACACTTCATCCTCTTCTTCAAATTCATTCTTCTCGTTATGAATTTTAAAGCAACTATACAAAAAAGTTAAAGCCCCAAAGTTTATGCAGTCAGTGTTTGGTCCATTTACCATACTGAAGGCATCAAGTAATGGCTCATAACTTTTACATGACCTATTTCCAGTATCATCATGCATTCATATATACCCATTTATACTGTATGTCAATGTGAATGTGACAATTTGCACTACAGCTCTAAATGACTATCAATACTATACCTGTGGAAACAGTTTACCTGAATTTTAAGTGGAAAAATAAAATCTGGGTGTCATATCTACAAATTACAATACAAAATTATAAACATTAAGAAATGATCTTCGCAGAAAAGGAAGAAGACCAAGTAAAATATGACAATAACATTTATCCAGTAGATAAATGTATTTACATATTAGAATTCAATTGTTTTTGTTATGGCCATGAAGAGACCAACAGTTCAAGTGTTCAAAGTGAATTGTCGCAAGTGAGTCTGCAAAGTTCAAAGTTATTTTGTACACCAGTGTGTGAAGCACACACCAATGAAACATGTTTGACTACTGACTAGTCATGCATGGATAGCAATGATTTCAAAAAACAATGAACAAAGAGAAAGGGATCTAGAACTTTTGTCATGACTTTGTATGTCAAAAGATCATCAGACTGACTGACATGATGTCATGGTAATGTGTGTGCCAAGGCTGGGCCCTGTTTACTGACCAATCCTTTTTGCCGATCTGTTCTGACAAGTCGTTTTTATCACTATTTGACAGCCAGTGCTGGCTCTCAAATCCTATCCGAGTTTTGTGCAGGAATGTACTAAGTAACCCAATTCCTGACCTCTTTCCAAGTCATTTGGAATTCAACCGCATAGATGACATAAAGCACATATCACGTGACTTGTCCTATCCAATCAGGTTCCAGAAACCACTTATTTAATATCTATTGAATTTAGTGAGATTTATTTGAAGGTGTCTCTTGCTTGTTTGTGCATCACTTATTAGCTGTAAAATATAGGAGTCTATATCCTATACACCAAAAAGTACACTTTTAAACAGAGCTTCTTAGTAAAAATTGAACAAATTTAGTTAGGTTACTCAATTTTTTCACTTGCCACTGTACAAGAGGGTGCTTAAAAATTTTCGATCTGACTCACTTTTGAAAATTTATAAAACTAGAATTTTTTTGCAACATGTGGAAATTCTCACAATATTGTTGAAGATATCACTAACATTTGTTGAGATTTACAGATGCTACGTTTCGTTCAATTTCGCAAACCAATGTATAAGGTTATTTGTTTGGAAAAATACTTTGAAAAACCCTACTTCACAGTTTAATCATTTCTTTAATTTAATTTTACATGACTTCATGGTAAACAATATTTTTTTAAGAAAATTTCTTTTTTTCAATTTTAATACTGAAGAATAAATTCTGAGGATTTCTTACTTTTGAGCATGCGACATACAACTAGCCAAGTGTAAATATTTTTTCTGGAGCCAAATTCAAACTTTTTGAAGCGCTTGGCCTTGTGATTTGTTTATAGTTCTTACAAACACAGGGCAAACTGAAAACTGGATCCTTGCATATATAAAAACATTAAAAAAAGATATGCAAAAAACAATATTGCATTTTTATTAAATAAGTATTTGTTATTTAAATCATTAAATTGTTTTTAAAATAGTAGGAGTATTTTGTATGTTAAATAATAAAATTTGTAACTTTGCTAAAAAAATTAATGAAAATTTATTGTACTAAGCTATGCACCCTAGTAAAACCAACTGTACTTTGTACCCCTTACCTGTTTGCATTTCTCCCTAAAATTTGGTTTGACTGGTCAATGCATGGCTATTTTAGAGGGTGTGATGGATGGATGAACTAATGGAAGTCACAGAATTTTATATGTATTAGGTTGGTGCAAAAATAATGTCGTTTTCTCACATAGTAACATATGTGAGAAAACGACATTATTTTTGCACCAACCTAACTGAATTTTTTTATTTATTTTTGCAGGACTCCTTAGAGAACTGTACTTTCGTATATAAATTGTAATTCCAATATTGGCATATTGTGTACTTTACCTAAAAACAAACTTTTTCAGACCATTACTACTCTAAGGAGTTGATCCTTGTTGCACAAACAACGCATTTGGCTTTATGGCACAGTAAGTTAAATAATTAACATTATAACTTCTATTTAAAGAACAAGGCTATTAAAACAATATTTTGCAATAACAGGTTCAATTTAGAAAAATAAAATGCTAAGAAAATTTGTTATAAAACAAAGTTTAACCCCTACTTCTGGAAGTTTAACTGTTAGAGAGGCACAATCTATTTTTAAGATCTTGAATGCATAATGTATCTAGTATTTCTTGCACTGCTCATAAAATCTTGTTTAAATAATCTCTGCCATCAAAGAAATGCAGTCTAATATGTCTGTAGTTTAAGAGTTATAACCATATGGCAACATATCAACACTATTTACTGACAGAGTAAATGATGTAGTTACAAGATGTCAAATTCCACAGGGAATGGCCAGTCATTCTGGTAGAATGTTTATGACCCTCTCAGTTAAGTAATATGTTTCAACATGACTTACATCCATAAATGTCAATGTAAGTTAGGTGCTGATGGGTTAAAACATTGACTGACACCCTTATATCAGAAAACAGGATGATTTTACATACTAGAATATTTTCTTAAACCTTGCTGACTTTTTACTTTGTGAAGAATCAAAACAAGATAATGTAATATTATTTACTTTCATTTTTATTAGTTGCTTTTTACTTCAACTTTATTTGGGCCATTAAAATCTAAAGATAATATTTCTCCATATATCTTGGATTTATTTTTTTTTGTACCTATAACATTGTGGAGGTGATTTTATTTGCAAAGCAAAAATTTGTCCTATTTCTGATGTCATGCCCTCCAGCCTTTTTCAGGGAATTCTAAATTCAACTAATTTTTATCCAACAGAATAGATTGTTTTCATTGTCCTATTTCTGATGTCATGCCCTCCAGCCATTTAAAGGGAATTCTAAATTCAACTAATTTTTATCTAACAGAATAGATTGGTTTCATTGTCCTATTTCTGACCTCATGCCCTCCAGCCATTTTCATGGAATTCTAAATTCAACTAATTTTTATCCAACAGAATAGATTGGTTTCATTGTCCTATTTCTGATGTCATGCCCTCCAGCCTTTTTCAGGGAATTCTAAATTCTACTAATTTTTATCTAACAGAATAGATTGTTTTCATTGTCCTATTTCTGATGTCATGCCCTCCAGCCTTTTTCAGGGAATTCTAAATTCTACTAATTTTTATCTAACAGAATAGATTGTTTTCATTGTCCTATTTCTGATGTCATGCCCTCCAGCCTTTTTCAGGGAATTCTAAATTCTACTAATTTTTATCTAACAGAATAGATTGTTTTCATTGTCCTATTTCTGATGTCATGCCCTCCAGCCATTTTCATGGAATTCTAAATTCAACTAATTTTTATCTAACAGAATAGATTGTTTTCATTGTCCTATTTCTGACGTCATGCCCTCCAGCCTTTTTCAGGGAATTCTAAATTCTACTAATTTTTATCTAACAGAATAGATTGTTTTCATTGTCCTATTTCTGATGTCATGCACTCCAGCCTTTTTCAGGGAATTCTAAATTCAACTAATTTTTATCTAACAGAATAGATTGTTTTCATTGTCCTATTTCTGATGTCATGCCCTCCAGCCATTTTCATGGAATTCTAAATTCAACTAATTTTTATCTAACAGAATAGATTGTTTTCATTGTCCTATTTCTGACCTCATGCCCTCCAGCCTTTTTCAGGGAATTCTAAATTCTACTAATTTTTATCTAACAGAATAGATTGTTTTCATTGTCCTATTTCTGATGTCATGCCCTCCAGCCTTTTTCAGGGAATTCTAAATTCAACTAATTTTTATCTAACAGAATAGATTGTTTTCATTGTCCTATTTCTGATGTCATGCCCTCCAGCCATTTTCATGGAATTCTAAATTCAACTAATTTTTATCTAACAGAATAGATTGTTTTCATTGTCCTATTTCTGACCTCATGCCCTCCAGCCTTTTTCATGGAATTCTAAATTCAACTAATTTTTATCTAACAGAATAGATTGGTTTCATTGTCCTATTTCTGATGTCATGCCCTCCAGCCATTTTCATGGAATTCTAAATTCAACTAATTTTTATCTAACAGAATAGATTGGTTTCATTGTCCTATTTCTGATGTCATGCCCTCCAGCCTTTTTCAGGGAATTCTAAATTCAACTAATTTTTATCCAACAGAATAGATTGGTTTCATTGTCCTATTTCTGATGTCATGCCCTCCAGCCTTTTTCATGGAATTCTAAATTCAACTAATTTTTATCTAACAGAATAGATTGGTTTCATTGTCCTATTTCTGATGTCATGCCCTCCAGCCATTTTCATGGAATTCTAAATTCAACTAATTTTTATCCAACAGAATAGATTGGTTTCATTGTCCTATTTCTGATGTCATGCCCTCCAGCCTTTTTCAGGGAATTCTAAATTCAACTAATTTTTATCCAACAGAATAGATTGTTTTCATTGTCCTATTTCTGACCTCATGCCCTCCAGCCTTTTTCAGGGAATTCTAAATTCTACTAATTTTTATCTAACAGAATAGATTGGTTTCATTGTCCTATTTCTGATGTCATGCCCTCCAGCCATTTTCATGGAATTCTAAATTCAACTAATTTTTATCCAACAGAATAGATTGGTTTCATTGTCCTATTTCTGATGTCATGCCCTCCAGCCTTTTTCAGGGAATTCTAAATTCAACTAATTTTTATCCAACAGAATAGATTGGTTTCATTGTCCTATTTCTGATGTCATGCCCTCCAGCCTTTTTCAGGGAATTCTAAATTCAACTAATTTTTATCTAACAGAATAGATTGGTTTCATTGTCCTATTTCTGATGTCATGCCCTCCAGCCTTTTTCAGGGAATTCTAAATTCAACTAATTTTTATCCAACAGAATAGATTGGTTTCATTGTCCTATTTCTGATGTCATGCCCTCCAGCCTTTTTCAGGGAATTCTAAATTCAACTAATTTTTATCTAACAGAATAGATTGGTTTCATTGTCCTATTTCTGATGTCATGCCCTCCAGCCTTTTTCAGGGAATTCTAAATTCAACTAATTTTTATCTAACAGAATAGATTGGTTTCATTGTCCTATTTCTGATGTCATGCCCTCCAGCCTTTTTCAGGGAATTCTAAATTCTACTAATTTTTATCTAACAGAATAGATTGGTTTCATTGTCCTATTTCTGATGTCATGCCCTCCAGCCATTTTCATGGAATTCTAAATTCAACTAATTTTTATCCAACAGAATAGATTGGTTTCATTGTCCTATTTCTGATGTCATGCCCTCCAGCCTTTTTCAGGGAATTCTAAATTCAACTAATTTTTATCCAACAGAATAGATTGTTTTCATTGTCCTATTTCTGACCTCATGCCCTCCAGCCTTTTTCAGGGAATTCTAAATTCTACTAATTTTTATCTAACAGAATAGATTGGTTTCATTGTCCTATTTCTGATGTCATGCCCTCCAGCCATTTTCATGGAATTCTAAATTCAACTAATTTTTATCCAACAGAATAGATTGGTTTCATTGTCCTATTTCTGATGTCATGCCCTCCAGCCTTTTTCATGGAATTCTAAATTCAACTAATTTTTATCTAACAGAATAGATTGGTTTCATTGTCCTATTTCTGATGTCATGCCCTCCAGCCTTTTTCAGGGAATTCTAAATTCAACTAATTTTTATCTAACAGAATAGATTGGTTTCATTGTCCTATTTCTGATGTCATGCCCTCCAGCCTTTTTCATGGAATTCTAAATTCAACTAATTTTTATCTAACAGAATAGATTGGTTTCATTGTCCTATTTCTGATGTCATGCCCTCCAGCCTTTTTCAGGGAATTCTAAATTCAACTAATTTTTATCCAACAGAATAGATTGGTTTCATTGTCCTATTTCTGATGTCATGCCCTCCAGCCTTTTTCATGGAATTCTAAATTCAACTAATTTTTATCTAACAGAATAGATTGGTTTCATTGTCCTATTTCTGATGTCATGCCCTCCAGCCATTTTCATGGAATTCTAAATTCAACTAATTTTTATCCAACAGAATAGATTGGTTTCATTGTCCTATTTCTGATGTCATGCCCTCCAGCCTTTTTCAGGGAATTCTAAATTCAACTAATTTTTATCCAACAGAATAGATTGTTTTCATTGTCCTATTTCTGACCTCATGCCCTCCAGCCTTTTTCAGGGAATTCTAAATTCAACTAATTTTTATCTAACAGAATAGATTGGTTTCATTGTCCTATTTCTGATGTCATGCCCTCCAGCCTTTTTCATGGAATTCTAAATTCAACTAATTTTTATCTAACAGAATAGATTGGTTTCATTGTCCTATTTCTGATGTCATGCCCTCCAGCCATTTTCATGGAATTCTAAATTCAACTAATTTTTATCTAACAGAATAGATTGGTTTCATTGTCCTATTTCTGATGTCATGCCCTCCAGCCTTTTTCAGGGAATTCTAAATTCAACTAATTTTTATCCAACAGAATAGATTGGTTTCATTGTCCTATTTCTGATGTCATGCCCTCCAGCCTTTTTCATGGAATTCTAAATTCAACTAATTTTTATCTAACAGAATAGATTGGTTTCATTGTCCTATTTCTGATGTCATGCCCTCCAGCCATTTTCATGGAATTCTAAATTCAACTAATTTTTATCCAACAGAATAGATTGGTTTCATTGTCCTATTTCTGATGTCATGCCCTCCAGCCATTTTCATGGAATTCTAAATTCAACTAATTTTTATCCAACAGAATAGATTGGTTTCATTGTCCTATTTCTGATGTCATGCCCTCCAGCCTTTTTCAGGGAATTCTAAATTCAACTAATTTTTATCCAACAGAATAGATTGGTTTCATTGTCCTATTTCTGATGTCATGCCCTCCAGCCTTTTTCATGGAATTCTAAATTCAACTAATTTTTATCTAACAGAATAGATTGGTTTCATTGTCCTATTTCTGATGTCATGCCCTCCAGCCTTTTTCAGGGAATTCTAAATTCAATTAATTTTTATCTAACAGAATAGATTGGTTTCATTGTCCTATTTCTGATGTCATGCCCTCCAGCCATTTTCATGGAATTCTAAATTCAACTAATTTTTATCCAACAGAATAGATTGTTTTCATTGTCCTATTTCTGACCTCATGCCCTCCAGCCATTTACAGGGAATTCTAAATTCTACTAATTTTTATCTAACAGAATAGATTGGTTTCATTGTCCTATTTCTGATGTCATGCCCTCCAGCCTTTTTCAGGGAATTCTAAATTCAACTAATTTTTATCTAACAGAATAGATTGTTTTCATTGTCCTATTTCTGATGTCATGCCCTCCAGCCTTTTTCAGGGAATTCTAAATTCAACTAATTTTTATCTAACAGAATAGATTGTTTTCATTGTCCTATTTCTGACCTCATGCCCTCCAGCCATTTACAGGGAATTCTAAATTCTACTAATTTTTATCTAACAGAATAGATTGGTTTCATTGTCCTATTTCTGATGTCATGCCCTCCAGCCTTTTTCAGGAAATTCTAAATTCAACTAATTTTTATCTAACAGAATAGATTGTTTTCATTGTCCTATTTCTGACCTCATGCCCTCCAGCCATTTACAGGGAATTCTAAATTCTACTAATTTTTATCTAACAGAATAGATTGGTTTCATTGTCCTATTTCTGATGTCATGCCCTCCAGCCTTTTTCAGGGAATTCTAAATTCAACTAATTTTTATCTAACAGAATAGATTGTTTTCATTGTCCTATTTCTGACCTCATGCCCTCCAGCCATTTACAGGGAATTCTAAATTCTACTAATTTTTATCTAACAGAATAGATTGGTTTCATTGTCCTATTTCTGATGTCATGCCCTCCAGCCTTTTTCAGGGAATTCTAAATTCAACTAATTTTTATCTAACAGAATAGATTGTTTTCATTGTCCTATTTCTGACCTCATGCCCTCCAGCCATTTACAGGGAATTCTAAATTCTACTAATTTTTATCTAACAGAATAGATTGGTTTCATTGTCCTATTTCTGATGTCATGCCCTCCAGCCTTTTTCAGGGAATTCTAAATTCAACTAATTTTTATCTAACAGAATAGATTGTTTTCATTGTCCTATTTCTGACCTCATGCCCTCCAGCCATTTACAGGGAATTCTAAATTCTACTAATTTTTATCTAACAGAATAGATTGGTTTCATTGTCCTATTTCTGATGTCATGCCCTCCAGCCTTTTTCAGGGAATTCTAAATTCAACTAATTTTTATCTAACAGAATAGATTGTTTTCATTGTCCTATTTCTGATGTCATGCCCTCCAGCCATTTTCATGGAATTCTAAATTCAACTAATTTTTATCTAACAGAATAGATTGGTTTCATTGTCCTATTTCTGATGTCATGCCCTCCAGCCATTTTCATGGAATTCTAAATTCAACTAATTTTTATCCAACAGAATAGATTGGTTTCATTGTCCTATTTCTGATGTCATGCCCTCCAGCCATTTTCATGGAATTCTAAATTCAACTAATTTTTATCCAACAGAATAGATTGGTTTCATTGTCCTATTTCTGATGTCATGCCCTCCAGCCATTTTCATGGAATTCTAAATTCAACTAATTTTTATCCAACAGAATAGATTGGTTTCATTGTCCTATTTCTGATGTCATGCCCTCCAGCCTTTTTCATGGAATTCTAAATTCAACTAATTTTTATCTAACAGAATAGATTGTTTTCATTGTCCTATTTCTGACCTCATGCCCTCCAGCCTTTTTCATGGAATTCTAAATTCAACTAATTTTTATCTAACAGAATAGATTGGTTTCATTGTCCTATTTCTGATGTCATGCCCTCCAGCCATTTTCATGGAATTCTAAATTCAACTAATTTTTATCCAACAGAATAGATTGGTTTCATTGTCCTATTTCTGATGTCATGCCCTCCAGCCTTTTTCAGGGAATTCTAAATTCAACTAATTTTTATCTAACTACATAATAGCCTAGTGGATTAAAGCATTGGTTTGTGAATTAGGTGGTATAGTAACTAAGTTTAATTCCTGGGCAATAGAGATTCAAATTCAGTAGAAACAAGACAAACAATAAAAATGAGAAGTACTAAAATGAACAAGATGAGATATCCCTAGACATAAACAGAACAAGAACAATATGACCATATAGATTAAAAGGGTTCTGTTCAAAAGTCCCTGAAAGTTACCCAGATCAATAGACATCCAAAGGTTAAAATATGAACAACAAAAATGAGGACATTAACCTGAATATAAATAATGATAGCTCCTCATTCCAGAAATTCAGACAGAAATCATTTTAACTTTATCTAATCAGAGAAAAAGATTGCGGAAATCTACAATATGCCAGTACATGTGTTGAAAAATTAATTTTATAGTTGACAGAGTAATGAGCAAAAAAGTTGTTTGGAATTCAATCAATAAATTAATATGTTGATTTATATCTATTATTCTTCCTATATTTGTCCAAAATAGAATTGTTCTACTCTTACTATCTACAGATCTATTATTTGCACCTATCCATGCTTTTTTGACACTCTTCCAAAACAAACTGACTGCTGTCAGTTACTTTATGACCAAGACCCATTAAAATACCTATTAAGATGAAAAAAATTAAATAAAACCATTAAAACTCAAGTACAAGAGTTGAAATATATTTACCAGAAACAGTATTTAGCCACAAACAACTTTTGCAGCTTTTTCCACAGCCAAATGTAAAAGTGAAATCTTAATGGAAATGAAAAAGTTTGTTTTTTTCATGAGTATTATTTTTAATCTAACAAAAGTCAAAAAGCAATTATTTAAAACCTTGAATAATTTTTAGATTAGTAAAAAAAAAAAAAAAATGATTTACCTCTATTCCTATACTACAGAATATAAGACTAATTTGCAGTCATAAAATGCAACATTATTTCAAAATCTTAAAAAAAAAAAAAAAACCTTCAAATAAATGAGTCCTTAAGTCTTTCACAGGATCATATAGATTGATACTACATAATTGCAAACAAAGAACTTTACCAAATAAAAACCACATCATTTGAAGACTTCCAACAGCAACAACAACTAAAATGGGTAGTACATGTAACTAGAAGGGAAAATAATGATACAATCAAGATGTCAACTTTCCACACTACCATAAACAAAAGGTTAGGAAGAAAAATTCCAATCAATATTAGAAAGAGCAATAATAGTTATTAAACTTCAGAAGTCTATTTTCCTGAAAAAATGTTTTAATAGAAAGTTTTTATAAATTTCAACCAACAGTGGCACTAACTGTTCAGTTAATGAATGTTGAATGTTTCTTGTATGGAAATGGCTAAATTCCACTTGTTTCTCATTAATCTCTTTCCACTGTTTTCCATTATCAAGGTTCATTACTGATGTATATATTTTGTTATCCAATCACCGGAGGTAGAAATTTTAAGCCATCTTATTGTTTGAAATGACATGAATGAAGGAACTAAAATCATTTTGTTGGCAATGTTTGCAGTTATCTTATACAGGAGGTGAAGTTTTGTTTTTTATGCACAGGCAGTAAATTAGAAGACAGTTTTTATGACTCAGCAAGACTTTAAAAGAAAATGGAGGTGGAGCTGCATTTTATTCAAGGTTGATTTCCACTTGACAACTGTAATAATTCAAGGAATCTACTGTAATGTGAACAGTTAAAACTACTTTTTGTTTTGTAAGAAAAGAAACTCCTGTTGGATAATGAAATGCAGAATATGAAAACTCCTCCCCAATATATATTGAGATAAAACCTAAATAAAAAAAACACAAAAAAAAACAAATCTTAATATCCTATCACATAAAACTAGCAGAGGTACCCATCTACAAGAGGTCAAGACTTTGCTAAAGCTGATGATATTCATTAACTGCCTCACACAGTTGGATATGGCACAAAGCCAAGTTTATTGTGAGGTACCCAAGCCATAGACTCAGCCAAAAATTCCCCGTAGACCCCATGAAATATAGTGTCAGGTAGCTGTCTCCCGAAATGAGACTCTTCCCTTCAACATAGCCTCATCTGGGTACCCTCTCTGCCTTCAGGCAGAGAGTTTGACCAGCACACTTCCGAAGTAATCTGGAGAATGATCAAAGCTGTAAAGTGATTCCTTAGTCCTAAAATTAATAAATGTATAACTATGAAATGGCTAATTTACAAATGTTGTTAATTAAAAATTTCTATGGATATTGTAAAACTCAAAATCTAGTTCGGCTTTTATTGAACATAACTGAAGAGTCTTTCTGTTTTGGCTAAGATGGTGTGACATTCATACAAATCATAAGACAGGAGAGGTAATCAGGTTGTCTTTCTCCCTGGCTTTGTTTTCTCCTAGTCCATCACAAAATCATCCAGGTGACTGGGTCTCTTGACAATTCTCTGAGATCATCTTGGTGGCAGCTGATCTGGGTTTTCAGGTGTTACAAGAGCAATCGGCCAGAAGTATTTTGTCTCATATTGTTTTTGTCTCCTTCTTGGAGTGGGACACTGATTCTGAAAGCTGGTTATCAGAGTCTGTAGTAGTATGCTCTCATTTTGAGGGAGCTGTTCTGGTATTGACCTCTGAATCTTCACTATCAGAGCTTTGTTCCTCAGGAGAATCCAATGGCATTGTCTCATCATTACTATTAAGAGGGAGAGATACTGCTTCAGGGAAGAGATGCTCTTCCCTCTGGTTTGATAACTCACCAGCAGGGGCCAAATCTCTGAGGGAAACATTCGATAGTTTTCCCATTGGGATGCTGGATGTGCGCAGAGTGGGTTTGCCTCAAGCAGTTCCACCTTCATCACAGGATGATCATAATTGCTTTGTCAAACATGGTTTCTATGTAAAACACTACCTGGCTGTGAGAGCCCTGGCTGAACTTCTCCTCGGAAATTTTAAAAACCTTTCATGAGGTGTTGCATTAGTTCTTGTACACAATAGTGTCCTTATACTCTAAAGAGCCTCAGTTATTATGTCTCCCTAATGTCTAATTGGAAGGTTTTGATTTTCAAGTGCTCACTGTATGGTCTTCTATATTATGCCATTGTATCTCTTACCTTGTCCATTCACTTGAGGATTGTATAGGGTAGTCTGGCTTACAGCCACTTCCTGTACCAATAGGAATCTTCTTAGTTGATCAGACATAAAAGAGGTCTGCAATCTGTATGAATATAAGCTGGCGCCCCAAATATTGAAAACAGTGAGCAAAGATAGCGTATGACTGTTGTTGCACTTACATCTGGACAGGGAAAGGCAAAAAGGAATCAACAACAATATATATTTGTTTCAGGATTTAGATGGAAGGCCATGCTCAGTCTCTCAAATGGCTGTGTAGCTTTTACTAGGGTTCCCAGTTCGGGTTTGTAGAACCTTGGTTTTATTCAAGTATAAATCTGACAACCCTTTGTTATTTGTTTCATGTCCTCAACTGAAAAACTCAAATCCCAGTTTCAAACCTCAAGCATCATCCTCATGATGCCTGAATGACAGATTGTTATGAACTTTTTCTAGATCTTTGGTGCTGTTTATTGATCCACACTCTCTTGACAGTGCATTTGCCATTGCATTTTCCTTCCCCAACCAATAGAATATGTCAAACAAAAAAACAGGGAAGCTCTACCCTCCATCTCACTATCTTTTTTATTTTGCTTGATATCTTGGGATTAAACATAAAATAGACTGTATTTTGATCAGTGGTTAATTCAAAGCAGTGACCAATTAAGAAATGTTACCATGTTTTTTAGCACTTTGACTATAGCATAAGCTTCATTTTCGACAACTGAATGTCTGCACTCAGGTTTTGACAATGTTCTGGAGAAAAATGCTACAGGGTGCATGGATTGCCTTAACACGGCAGCTATGGCACGCTCAGAAGTGTCAGTCTCTACTTCTAGGGGAATGTCAGGATTCACTGAAGTGATGGCCAAGGTGGTAACATCTTTATTTAACCCCTCAAAGGCTTTAATGGCAAAAGAAAGTAAAGAAGATTTGGTAATTTTCATAAGTGGGTGTATTTTTTCAGAAAATGAGGGTATCCATTGAGAATAATGAGCAATGGTTCATTGCAAGGTGGCTATGGTGTTGGGATTATGTACTTTTCAGCCATCATTTTAGACATTCAGGGTCTGAATTCATTTACCCACAATATATCCAAGTAGTCTGATGGTTGTTGACCCATAAGAACTCTTGTAATAGTTGAGTGTAAGATTATATTTCTTGACAGCTGCCAAGAACCATTTTTGGTTGCTATTGTACTCAGCCCAGTCATGGCCACACACTGTCACATTATCTATGTAGGCAAAGGTGCATTGTAGTTTTTCTTCAAGAATTATTTTATCAAGGACCCTCTGAAAACTGGAAATCCTGTTAGTGCCATCAAACAGAATCCATCGGAACTGATAAAGTCGTTCTCAAGCTTCAAAATCCATATAAGGGTCTTTAGGGTCTATAGCTACTTGGTGGTAAGCACTCCTTAGGTCTAACATGCCAAATATTCTGTATTTGGCATTCTTGTTTATCATCTCATCAATATGGAGTATAGGGTATGCATCCAGAAGAGTGTACCTATTTAAAGTTTAGAAGTAGTTACCAAAGGACGTTATTAATACTTGTGCCCTCCATGGTGATCTGCTTTCTTCAATTATTCCTTCTCTTAACATTCTTGTTACTTTTGCTTGAATAAACGTTTTGTTTTCAAGAGAATATTTTCAAGATTTGGTGATCACTAGTTTACAGTTTTTTGGTTAAGTTTTCAAAAAGAGAGGGGTATTATTCAACAGTTTAGGGCTCCCAAAAGGGAGATTAATATTAGAATGCTATTCAAGGAAATCATAGCACAATATCACATTGGAGCACAGATTTGGCATCACAAAATATTTGGTGTTAGTGTAGTTAGTTTGATTCTACTCTAGGCTGGCCAAAAGATATATCCTCTAACCTGCGAAGATAGTGAAATGTTCACCATAGCCACCCAACTGTTACAATGTACAATTTTAAATCTGTTTCTTTTTGCAATATCAATGCTAATGAAACTTACTGTGCTTCTTATGTCAACTAGAGCATTCATTTCTACCCCAATTATTTTTACCATTAATATAGCGTTTGAAAGACATTTAGGGTTTGCAGTTGATATGATACTATTTGCAATAGGAGCAACTGAACCAGGTGAAAAAAAAGCTTGATCAACAAACCTAAGAGAAATGTCCCTTCTTCCTGTAGTTGTGGCATTTAGTTTCCCTGGCTGGACAATACAACTTAAGGTGTAGTTTGAGACCACAAAAATAACATTTTTGTCTGGCTGCAGCATTAGTAGTGTATGCAGTGTCTTCCAGAGAGAGAAAATTTTAACTGAAGGTGACGAGCAGAAATGATGAAGTCTGTTGTAGAAAGACTGTCTTTACCCGCCCCCCCTGTTTGGGTCATTTGAACTGGTGGACTAGTAGTAGTGTGAGTATTTAGTGCAGCCTCTGCAATACTTGTCTGTAGGTATGAACAAGATTGCTTTCCGGCTATCTCCAATGTAAGTGCCTGTTCGCAAGCAATAGGCTAAATCTAGTTTATTTCCCAGCAATCTTTGACAGAAATAGTTCAATTCTAATCCATTTATGAAAGAGTCTCTGATAAATTTGTCTTTTGCCTGATCTGCTGTCATCACTTGAAAATTGCAGTCTCAACTTAAGATTTTTAAGCCCTGAAGATACTGTTCTAACCACTCCTAAGGGGATTGGTGGATAGTTGCTAATACATGCCAGGCAAAGATTGTTTCGTCTCTTCACAAAAATTCCATCCAAAATGTCTATGGTATTCTGATATGTTTTGCACTGAGAAATATTGATATATACAGATATGGAAACTTGGGGCATTCGCAGTTTAAGTCTATCCCCATCAGTAATAGGAGTGAATGAACTGTTTTCCAGTGCAAAAAAGAATCCTTTGAATAATTATTTCCAATATTGCCAGGCATCAGTAGAAGACAGGTCTGCAGAGTCCAAGTTGAGACGTTCTGGTTTAAGGTATTTGTCCATAATTACATTCAATAAATAGTAATGAAAACTCAGTCTAGTTCGGCTTAATGAGTCTTTATTGAACGTAACTGAAGAGTCTTTCCATTTTGGCTAAGACAGTGTGAGTTATACAAATCAAAAGACGGGGGTGGTAATCAGGTTATCTTACCACAGATATCTTTTTGTTTACATTAATAATAAATTTTGTTTCCACAGATGAAATGGATAAATTACCAAGTATAGGATAAAAATCAAAATTTATGAATATATTGAAGACATAATTGAATATTACCTGATTTTTTTTTTTTTTTATTTAATGAATTTGGGTAAAATTAATGTCCTTTTTTTTATTTATAAAACAAAAATTACCTAATTATTATCTTCACCTTTCCAATGTAATGTTATATGACTATATGAGTTTAGGTCAAGTTTTGGGGTATAAACATCCCTGCAAATAGTTGAGACAGGATAATGGCAGAAAGGTTGATGTCTGTTGCTATAAACAGAAAAAATTCCATTGGTTCCTGGTAAATTTCCAAAGAAAAAAAAATACTTGTGGGAGGAAACTGTTTAATAAAAGAACTTTTTCAAAGCACATTTTTTTCTTGTTGAACAAGAGAAATTAAAAGTTTACAAATGATAATTGTTACTGTGAAAGAAAAACATCCTTAGAAAAGAAAATACGCATACACCACCTAATAAGGAACAAAAACTGGTTTTACATTAAGACCTTCCATGAGACTAATAGGTATGCATACTAAATTTGACAATTTTGCATCAAAAGAACTGTATAACAAACTCTTTCCAATTATTTATATGTATATAGTCAGCTAGACTTGCTTACTAAACATACCTATCTGCTAGGACAGTGAATAAATCTCTATTGTAGATACACATTTCTGTTTGTTCAACACCAACAGAGCCCACCTGTGACTTATACTGAAACTGCTGAGCATGCATTAGTTACAGTCTGTAAGAGAGTACATAATGTCATGATCAGTAGTTTGAACAATGACAATATCTCAAACCCTCAATTACAATGATTTGTGGATTTATGACTGCTTCTTAACAGTTCAGATATAT
The DNA here is from genome assembly GCA_963932145.1 of Acanthosepion lycidas. Classification (NCBI taxonomy): domain Eukaryota; kingdom Metazoa; phylum Mollusca; class Cephalopoda; order Sepiida; family Sepiidae; genus Acanthosepion; species Acanthosepion lycidas. Next base: position 36,014,083 of record OZ010612.1, read on the forward strand.
ATGAGAGAGAGAGAGAGAGAGAGAGAGACAGACAGAGACAGAGTAATGAATACCAGCTAGGATTGAGGAATTGGAGAGCCAAGTTCATATTTGAAATGAGTATATTACATTAAATTACACACAAATACTCTTGGTAAAGTTATAAATCCATCTCTTCACCCATCAGCTATGAGCAAATAGCAGGACAGACTGAATTTCATAGGCTTACAAAGCAACTGGTCTAAGAGAAGGGCAACTCTGAATTCAAAACTTGCAGCAGGTTATTTGGGGAACTTGTTGCAAGCTGTGCACCAGTTCTCTGTATTCAAGTATTCCAAAAATTGTGGTTAGTTTTGCACAAGCCTTCATGACTATAATTAAATCATATGGGCAGGTAGTCTGGCTGTTTGGATTTAAGAACTGAGCTGCTGGAACCTTAAAAAGTCGAAAAATGGTAGGCGAGTTTTACATATATATATATATATATATATATATATATAAAGCGACATGTAAAAATCACTACACAGTTGCAGTCAACTGCAGTTGTGTCACAATTTTTATATGTTGTTTTAATATCCAGAAATAAATAATATTGCTCTACTCTTTTAAATTAAATGTATAAACATTGTACTTGTACTGTTTGTTCCCATCTTACCTGGATATCTCTCTCTCTCTATATATATATATATATATATATATATGTATGGACTATAAATTGCCAAGAGGAGTTGCAGTGTATAGTCAGAAAGATGAAAAAAAAAAAATTGTAGGTAATGGAAGGTACACGAGTTGATACCCAGTCAGTATCAGCTGGGTCACCATGGAGAGGGGGTATGATGTTGAAAAACCCCTAATGAAACTTGCCTAAAAACATCACTGATGATGTGTACCAAAGCATCCAATAAATGCATTTTACAATATATATATATATATATATGTGTGTGTGTGTGTGTGTGTGTGTGTGTGTGCTCGCATGCATACACCCCCGTCTGTGTGTTATCATGTGGTTATTCTAAATTGTCTAAAGCACCAACAGGAGCAAAACCTAAACAATTTTCATGTAATGAGACAAATAATTTTTTTTTTTCCTCTCTCTCTGTTTAAAACTTTGAATGTGCAGGTGGTTTCCTGCTTAGTGACTTGGAAGGAAAAATTACCAAGCAGAGTTCATTACATTCACACAAATACTCTTAGGAAAAGTATTAATCCATCTAATCTCCTCCAGATATGGGCTAAATAGTAAGATATATTGGGCTCTTCAGCTTTAGTTGGCAACCAGTCTAGAAGAAAAACTGAATTCCTAAACCTGGTTAGTTGGAACTCATTAGCATGAGAACATGTGGTAGTCTAAGAGAAGGAAAATCCCAACAGAAAACCAACCATTCATCAAAGTACAGAGGTTGAGCATTAGGCCAATCACCTCACCCCATGAAACAATTTAATTTAAGAAATGTCATTAAGTAGCCTTCTGCACCATGAAGCACCAAGCATGTGTGTGTGTGTGTGTGTGTGTGCTACACACACACACACACACACAAATAATCCTAATAAAGAAATTATTCTCAGTTAATTTTAGCTGCTTTTAAGCCACAAATTCTTATAAAGAGATGTAATCAGTTGGTTTTCTTTTGAAGTCATTAGGTATGCCTTAGTAGCCTGATTTGCTCAGTGTTTCCTATATAGTATTTAGATAATTTTTGTGGGGAAATTATTTCCCAATCTGACTGCAGCATCTGCTATCAATCAGCTTTACACTTGCACTAAATTGTCATATTTGACAAATCCATTGCACTAAATTTTGTTATCCACCCCGCCAACATATGTACAAATTAAGTAAATTTGTTTTATTACAAAAAACTAAACATTGACACAGAAAGAAATGTAGCCATTTTAGTGAATTAACTTTTTACACTTTTTCAATGAAAATAAGTTTTTAAAGTTGAAATCTACATACACATAATTATGTAGTTTATCAAAAAATTTTCTTACCACAAATTCTGCATCTAAATATTTCTCTATTTAGATTATTTATATTCAAACTAATGTCCTCATCTTTGTTGTTATCACTTTTCCTCCAGACTTCTTTAGGTGTCTGTAAATCTGGGTAACCTTCAAGGAATTTCAAACTGAACCCTTGATTTAATCTATTTAAAATATTGTCCCAGAGTAGATGAGAGGATTAAAGTGTTTGTTCATGAATTTGGTAGCATAATAATTATAAGTTTGGGTCAGGTAGTACTATATCTGTCCTCCTGTAGACAGTGAGTGCTAGAGAATCTCCTCAAAGGTGAAAAGGGAACTTTAAGCGACAGAAATGTGATTCTACAGGAGGATGCTAAGGATACTATGGTCTGAACATTTGAGCAACAGTGAAGTTTTAGAGAAAATGGAAACAAAAAGGAAACTTATACTTAACATCAAGAAGAGACAGTTGAGGTTTCTTGGTCACATAATGAGGAAGAAGGGCTTGGAAAATCTGATACTCAAAGGACAGATTGAAGGCAAGAGAGACAGAGGAAAGCAATGCATAACATACTTAATGAGCTTGAGTATGGTGGAACAGGGTTTAGCAGAAATAACAGAAAGACAAAATTTATTACAATCTACAAAGAACAAGAAGTTGTGGAGAGCTATAATCGCCTACATCCTGAAGAGATAGGGCACATAAACAAGAAGTAACATAAACTCAGATTCATTGTAAATAAGACTATCAATAAGTGAACAGTAATAAAAAAGAGAACAAGATGGGATATCCATAGACTTGGACATCAGAATGAAAATAGTCCATCTTTATAGATTAAATTAGTTCAGTTTGAAATCTCTTGAAGTTTGCCTGGATCAATAGACAATCAAAATTGCTCAACCATCAGCTAGCATCATTTAACGCTAAGCTACATGTCAGGAGTAATTTCACGCACATCAAGTGATAATGTTAACACATTTTGAGCCTATAATTAACAAGTAGAAAATACCAGTCTTTAACTGTAATTACAATAGGATGCTGAAAAGTTCCTAGCTTGACCTACATCTCCACAACTAACCAATTTTTTTTTTACCCTCATTTTAGTCAGCACCCTTTCCATTGTCATTGCTGAAATTTAACAAAATATTTGAAATATGAAATCCAGTAAAGAAAAAAAAATGTTTTTATTAAAACAGAAGGCACCATTTAAAATCTATTTTCTGGTTCAAAGTACTTCTGAGTATCCAAAGTCACCACCCAAAATCATCATATATGTTTACAACTCACTCTCTCCTACAAATATGGTCCTCCTCTATTTTTCTTTCTCATGCAAAATAGGTAGGAGGAAATGTAAAGAGATAAATCTTGGCTGAGCCAAGTAAACACTAATTCTGGATGCTACTATTGCAACATGAACCTTAAAACTCCCAACTGAAAAAACAATGCAAAAATGTGTTTGTGCGTATGAAATGTATATATTTTACACATAAATTTATAAACTACATCTGCATCCTGGGCAAGACGATAAACTACGTCCAACAGCAAGGCCTCTGATCAGGAGGTTTTGAGGAGCATGGAACCACCTCTTAATTACTGGTGTTCTCAGGTCTACCCTGAGAACACCAGTAGCACCTGTTAGGGTCCCAGCTATGGGTAAATAGTTAACCTCCAAACTGATGACACAACACTATGAAAATGTACAAATAGGTTTTAATACCCGAAATACTTTGTAAAAAATTATTACCAGCCATACACTTTTGAAAAAGAAAAAAAAAATTGCCAGCAATATAAATATTGCTGGCTTTAAATAACATATTGAGGTTGATATACCGTAAAACAAACCAAACACATATTACGTCATTATTTTTGCACCAACCTAATATTAAATTATGGACTGATCAAATTCAAATGCAATCAGTCTCTCTCTCCTCTTCCAATTTTGTTTTCATTTTAACATTGTTTCTCTTTTACTTCAATCTTTTTCTCCACTTTCATTCAATATTCTTTCTCCATTTTCTTTCCTATTTCTGTCATTTATAAAATCTTTTTCTCATTACCTTTATTCTCCATTGTTCTTTTTGTCATCCCTTCATTTTTTCACTGTTACTTTTTTTTTTTTTTTTTTTTTTAATAATGCTCTTTATCATACTTTCTCTTGTATATAAATATTGTCATCCACAGACAGACTGGTTCACAGCTCATCAGTGTGGATCAAAACCTGACTGATTTGGTATCAGTCAAAGATTTTACCCCTAAGCCATTGGCACACAGCAGGGATAAAGGTGAATTTAAATGTATTTATTTTTAGACAAACACACCAGTGATCGGAGAACTAGATTTGTCTTAACGAAGAGTAAAATGTCATACTTATTAAAAGAGAAAGTAACGTACAAGAGTACCACTATTGAATCTTATCAAAATATAAATATACGCACAGGATTTATTTCCAATATCTCTATTCCTGAAAGAATTACTACTTTTCCAGGACAAGATACATGACCACAAAATTTTTAAAAATTGAAAGAAAATGGTTAAATCCTTTACCTCATGTTATTTAAATAAATTAATCTCAAACTAAAATTTAAATACTTATTTGAATAAAAAAAAAAAAAGAAAAAAACTTTTCAAAAATATCACCCTACTGACTTTCACTTATTAGACATTGAATTGTGTCGTGTCGTGTCCTACATTGCTTGCCTGACTTTTCAGCTGAGCTGGTGAATATTTATGAGTGGTCCTAAACTTAAAAATTTTGAAAAATCAATAACATTTTTGCTCTTGTATATAAATACTTGTTACAAAATAAAATCCTTGCATTTGCTTTGATAAAGCTCCTCAGAAGACGAAATTTATGGGGGTAAGTTTTTCTTTTGTCTTTAAATTCATATTAACCGTTTGTTTGTTTATACATACATACACACACACACACACACACACACACACACACACACACACACACATAGTGTGTTGAATATATTTCATTAAAGAAAAAGAGAGAGAGAGAGAGAAGATAACACAAACTGTACTGTCACATGAAGAGACCAAGACATGACATGACATTTGAAAATGATGAAAATGATATAGAACAAAATACAAAAACTATTTGATAATGTTTAAAAAAAAAAAAAAAAAAAAATGGGTTGTCTATTTCAACTATAGGTATCCAATAAAAATAACATTTGAAGTAAATATATAATGCAAACTAGGAAAATGAGCAGAAATATATAAAAAATTTTAAAATTCTTTCAGAATTTTTATTGATCATTGGTATGGCATACATCAGTCTTGAGAGACCATGGGTCTGCACCCAAAAAGTTATGCCCTCTCCACGGTGCAGACCAGGGCAGGATTTTTATGAGAGATTGGCAGTTACTCATGCAGCACATCTCCCCTTTCAATGCCATCAATGGTTTCCAAGAGAAAGGCAGAACATGGCACCAACATTGTCACAGAAGTCTTAAAGACTGACCCCAGATTTGAATTCAGAGCTGTCTTTCAAGTTGCCAAACATGGCTACTGAGCACAGATTACCCTACTATTTGCCCATAAAGTTTTTCTTTCTCTTAGACTGGTTGCCACCCATGGTTATAGAATCCAGTCTGTCCTGTTATTTACCCATATATTGTGGGGAGGAGAGATGGGTTCATACCTTTCCCAAGCATGTAAATGAATGTAACGGAATTCAATCTTGGCTCAGATTTCTCAATCCAAGCCGAACTGTAATCCATTACTCCACCATGCTTCCAATATTCATCTTTAACTAAATGTTATATATATATATATATATATATATATATATATATTACACACACCCTTAATCATTACCTAGGTTTCTACCATTAGGCATCCCCAGGTGGTAGAATAAATTTAGTTTTGTAGTGCCTTGTAATTCCTTCTTATTTGGGAGAATTACTGAAGAGGAGTGAGTGTGAAAAAATTTTTTATTTTTTTTCATCCAGGTTCGTAAATGCCAAGGATGTATTTATTTATATGTCTACACTTTAACATTATTTTTGATCATTTGTTTAGTAGTTGTTTTCTATCCAAATGTATTACAATAGTCAACTTTTCCTCTTGGCACAATCTATAACTGCTGCCTCTAGTTCACCATGATTTCACTTTTTTCAGTATACACCACCTTATATCTGGACTTCTATTTTTCTTTCAATTTCCAGACAGCAAGTTTCATGTCATACGTATGGTTTTGTAGTTTGAATGAAGAAACCTGATTGTACCATCTTTTGTTGTTTTTGAAGGGTCCTTTTGTGTATCCTATATAAATTCTTTTTTGTCCATCCACATCTTAATAAACCACATTTTCTGTATAACAGGCTCCATTCAATGGACATTTGGTTTTGTCTCTGCAATTACAAGGTTTGTTGATATCACAATCTACCCTCAGATTCTTTGTATTTTGCCCCTTGATAATGTTATCCAAATTTCCAGTACAGCTGTAACTTAGTTTTACAGTGTTGCCGTTGAAAATTTTTGACAATTCTGAAAGTTTTTGGAAATGTTTCTTGATTAGATTAAGGAAACTTTTTCCTTAAAATCTTTCCTGAAAATGTTTGTTTTCACTTGCAAATTGAATGGGGGGGGGTGGAATTGAACCATATTATATTTCTTTTTCTTGTTCTTATTTTCTTTTGTTATCTTTTATATTTATTTGATTAACTTAAGGATTAAATTTTAGGTCATTTTTATCCCAGTCTTCAGTTAAAAAGGTGCTAGAAAACTAAGTTTATTCCACCACCTGATGACACCTAATGGTAGAAACCTAGGTAGTCATTAAGAGTAGACATTGTCACATTTTATAATTTTAATCTGCTCTACATATTCTATTTTCAGAATAGTGTATTGAGCACTCAACTTATATTTCCATGTTTGGCTTGAGATTACACCGCCCAACAATAAACTTTGTGTATATGTGTGCGTGTGTGTAATTATATAAATACACACACAATTCTCATTCTGTTTCTCTCTCTCACTGTTGTTGCTTGCTACTTAAGAAAATATATATTTCCTAATGGAAAATTCCCAATTTTATTTGTATTTGGTATCATGTTTCTTTTAAGGTATAACTATTTGGCAATTACACTAAGGAATAATTTACAGAGACCATCTTTAAAATACCTAGTCCTTCCTAATCCACTTCTGTATTTAATCTAGTCTTTCTCTAACCGTTCAGTTAACAGAGCAATGAAATAGAGAGCCTAAGAACTCAAGTTCAATTGAAGTTGCTACCTATTCAGCATATTGCTTACACTGATTGTCTTGTTATTAGGTTGGTGCAAAAATAATGACGTAATAATGTCAAAAAACGACATTATTACGTCATTATTTTTGCACCAACCTAATACAATAAAAAGTAGAGTATCTCTTTCTTAACAGACCATTACCAACAATAAGGAGCAGACTAGAAACAGCTAAATGGAATTAAAGTACTACATCCTTGCTAGAACACTGGACCAAAGAATCAATTTTAGCAAAGTTTAAAAAAAAAAATTTAAAAAAAATAAAAATATGAATTGGTAAACAAATTTCTATATTGTTAAGCCTTAAATTTTTGTATCACTGACATTTATTCTAGAAACACTAGGACATGTTGGCAGTGTGAAAACAAAAGCATTCAAGCTTTTTGTTTGTCATATAAATATATATATATATATATATATATATTATATATACTTATGATCATGTTGAAATACCAGTTCTTGTACAATCACCGAAGTTAAGCAATGTTGAGCCTAGTCAGTACCTAGATGGATTACCGCTTAAGAATACCAGGTGCTGTAATCTTGGGAATGCAGATAGTGTAATGGATAATGGCTCTTAATTCAAATCGGGGAGCCGAGTTCCAATTGCAGTTGGGTTCATTATATTCACTTATGTACAAATGGGAAAGTCATAATTTCTTTTCTTTCCCCAAAGCTATGGGTTAATTAATAAAAATTGTATAAGTGAAAAAAAAAAAAAAAAATCTTATAATTTAAAAGTATACTCTTCTGGGATTTGAACCAATGGACCCCCATTTGAACTGCTTCAATTCTTCTTGGCATGGATTCAACATTCTTGGCATTCTTTAGAAATTTGGGTTCATGTTACTCTTGTAGCATCCCACAGATCTTTAAGTTTATTACTTGGTTGCCCATCCAGGATTCAAATCTCTTTTCCACCACATCATCTATCGGATTGAGAAGCAGTAACTATGGAGGCCACTTTAACATAGAAAATTTGTTACTGTGTTGATTTGTGACACAGTACACTGTTATAAAAGAAGTGTCCACTAAGGATGGATGCACTGTAGTCATAAATGGAGGCATGTGGTCAGCCACAATACAGAGGTAGGTGGCAGCATTAAAATAATCAAGAGTCCCAAGAAAATATTCCTCATACCGCAACCAACAGCCTGATCCATGGATAGAAGACAGGGTGGATTATTACTTTCATTTTAACACCAAATTCTAGCCCAACCATTTGAATGTTGCAGCAGAAGTTGACACTCATCAGAGCAAGCAATATTTTTCCATTCTTCTATTATCCAATAGTGTTTGAAATAGACAGTTTTTGTTTTTATTTTAAACATTATGTATTACATCTACTTGCCTGCACACTCAAGAAAACTTAATAGAGGAAATGTGCCCTCCAGCAGGTTTTGAACCAGCTTCCCCAGTATGCTCTATTTCCAAAATGGGTATCCACTAATAATAATGTTTGAAGTAATAAAGATGTTAGATTAAAAATAAATCCATTAATTCTTTAGAAATATTTCTATTTGTGTATGTGAAAAAAAATGCATAGATTGAAACAAATCTTCAAATAATAAGTGTGTATTTGTGTGTGTGTGTGTGTGTGTGTGTGTGTGTGTGTGTGTGTGTGTGTGTATATATATTACTGATACATATAAACACACACAAAAGAATAAAGAAGGTGGTTTTTGATTATATTAAGCAGATAAAACGAAATTCTGTCAACAATAACTACAAAAAAAAGTCCAGTGAAAATCTGTTGACTTCAAAAGGAACACATTATGGAAAATAAATCAAAACCTTTGATTTATAAAATATTGGTTGCAGCTGTTTCAATCTTTCATATAAAAGTTCCCTTTTTCATTATTATTATTGCTGTTGTTCTTCATAATCACCTCTACTATATTATGACTTGTAAAGTTATGATTATTCTAGCAACACAAAAATTTCATCCCCAAAAGCAACAAGCACAATTTCAAACCTTTACAGAAAATACCAATTTCCACTGATTACAAGAAAAATAAGATTAAAACTTTTCATGTAAACTTTTCAGTTTAATCTACCAATTAACTTTATTTGAAAACATTATGCACACTTAATTAAAAACTATATTTCTTTGAATTGTCTTGATTTGTAATTAGATTTTTCATATATTTATCAAGTTATCAATTTATTATAACTATCAAGCCAGACATCAATTTATTGTCAAGTAAGCTTATCAGATCAACCATTTTCATAGTTTAGTGTTATGATAATTTTATGCAGTAGTGAGGAAAAAAATGTTATGTAAATACTTAATCTATCAACTGTTTTTATTTTTCAAACATTAAACTCAGTTTAAATTTTTGAACTTGAAATTTTGATACAAAAGCTGCTTTTCCTAAAGTGGTATTCCTATTAGCATGTGCATATTGAAGATACTGTATTGCCATTTGGTGAATAAGATCTGGATTTTGCAGTAATTTTCTATTTGGTCTCTCAATATCACGATGAAGTGCACAATTACAGTTTTGCTTTCTTACAGTTAATCCAGGTAGCTTTTTTTCTACATGCACCACTTGGGGTTTCACTGCTTAAGTTCTTTACCTCCCTTAGTAAAGCATAACCAAAACTATCACACCAAAGTAGAGTCACTTAGACCACCCAAACAAAAAGTATACTCTACATTCTCCATCTCCTACACTAATATAAAAGGGCTTACAGTTCAACTATCTGGAAGTTGAAATACAAACCTGATCCTATATATCCTCATAAGAGCAATTTTCCAAGCGTAGCTTAGATGTGGCACAAGGCCAAAAGTATGTGGCACCCAGTGAGAATTGAACTCACTACTTATTCATAATTGTGCTAACAAGACAAGCTTGCTAACCATTACACTGCCTCGGGGTGCCCTGCATATCCTCATAATATGCACATTTTGGTTCCTCCCCATAAAACTTCAATCAGTAATCCTCTACATTGAGTCACTCTTGTGCTTTGTATTGAGTAAACAATAGTTAAAAAAGGTTTAGAAACCACCTTACATAAAATTGTGAATGCAGCCATATATATATATATACACTGTGTGCCAAATTATTATCGAGATAACTATTTTTCTAATATTTCAAAAACCGTCCAATCAATTCACACAAAATTTTTACACAATGTTGGCATCACTGACCTGCGCAATCACTGAAATTTTCGTACTGATCTGCACAATGTAAACAAACTGGTGTCATATTTGTTATCAGTGCGGTGATTTGAGCGTGCCAAATTATTAGAAAAGTGTAAGAATTTAGTGAAAAGATGGGCCGTAAAATCAGTTTAACTGATGCTGAAAAGAAAACTATCACCTCAGAACTCTCAAAAGGTAAATCTACCCTAGAAATTTCTAAAATGATAGGGAGGTGTCATCAAACAGTGAAAAAGTTCACCGCTGACCCTACACAAGTACGCAAAAGGGCAGATGAAGGCAAGCCGTGGGTTATTTCACATTGTTTCATGTCACGACTTAAATGAGAGGCCACGAAGAACCCTGGACTTACCAGTCAAGAGCTTTTCAGTCGCATTGGGGATCTTACTGTGTGTAAAAGTACTCGGTGTCTGTATCTGAGGGAAATATTAGGTTGTTGCAAAAATAATGACGTAATAATGTCGTTTTTTAACGTATTTTTTAATGTCAAATACGACATTATTACGTCATTATTTTTGTACCAACCTAATAGCAACAACAGTCAAACCTGTATCAAAGCCTCCGTTGACGAGAAATCACATTCAAAATCGATTGAAATGGGCCAAGGACAATATGAAGATTGACTTTTCTAAAGTTTTGTTCACAGATGAAACTCGAGCAACACTTGATGGGCCAGATAGATGGTGCAAAGGCTGGGTAATGAACGGACAGAATCACCATCAGCATTTGAGATGCCAACAAGGCGGTGGAGGCATAATGATCTGGGGTGGTATTATTGGAAAGACATTAGTGGGCCCATAGAGAGTACCAGATGGGGTTAAAATGACTGCTGATGCATACATATCGTTTATGAAGGAGCATCTTGAACCGTGGTTGAAAAGGCAAAGATTTGTCTTCAGAATGGCCATTGTTTTTATGCAAGATAATGCTCCCTCACATGCTGCTCACAAGACTACTGAATATTTGAAACAGTTAGGCTTCGATGGACCTCGCAAAATGAAGTGGCCAGCAAATTCTCCGGATTTGAACCCAATCAAAAACCTTTGGAGCATCATGAAGCGAAGACTGTATGCCAACGGACAACAATTCAGGAGCAACGCCGAGTTGTGGGAAGCAATTCTTGACATATCTCGCGGCATTACAACAAATGACATCCTACAATTAACAAATTCTATGGATCATCAACTTCAAGTAATTTCAAAACAGGGAAAGCACATTCCATATTAATTTGTTTAAAACTGTGCCTTTGTTTGTATCTGTTATTATTTGTTTGATTATCTTATTAGGTTCTTTTGATCATAAACATTCACGTGCAACATTAATAAATGTTTTGTTTGCTCAATTCTGGGAATTGTACTAAACCTTTCTAATAATTTGGCACGCTCAAATCATCGTGCTGATAACAAATATGGCACCAGTTTGTTTAGCTTGCGCAGATTAGTACGAAGATTTCAGGGATTGCGCAGGTCAGTGTTGCCAACATTGTGTGAATTGATTCGATGGTTTTTAAAATATTAGAAAAAAGTTATCTTGATAATAATTTGGCACAGTGTGTGTGTGTGTGTGTGTGTGTGTGCATATATATATTAAAAAGAAGGGAGAAACAACAAACGTTCTTGGTTGTAATGTGGATTTTTTTTTAAATATATATATTATGCTTTATTTTCCATAATCCTACAACATGGGTTTCAGGTCTCACAACCTTCTTCAGGCAAAGAGTGGCTATTTCAATATATTATTAAAATAAATTAATTTTCCTTATGTTTTTCGATGCTAAACATTCTCTTTTATTGTGTGGTAGTGACACAAATGTCTTGTTATATTATACCCAAGTACATGTTTTCTGAAATTTTTACTCAGCTTAAAAAACCTCTTATTTGAAACAGGAAGGTTGCAAATGTAGGCAGATATTGATAACAATTGCTAAAAGAAGGACTTGTTCTGTATAATACAACCCCGTGGTAGAGCTATCCCTATGTAATTTTTTTGATAAGTTGTACTATATTTTCCTGTCAAATTTCAATGTCATATTCATATAAATTATGAAATTTTGGAATTTAAAATTACAAGTACCAGTGTACACTATTTATTTAATGATATAATCATGTCAGGGTTATTTACATATCTATTTTGTATTATTTTCCTCAAATTATTTCAAGTTTTTAAACTGAATACTTTCTGTCAACAAATGGAGGAATACACAATAAAAAACCTCACAGCATTAGGAATTATCGCCCCATTTTTCAAATGTAAAAAAACTGAAAAAAAGTGCATAATTTATACAATAGTTAGACCTTTCTTGTAACATCAATGTTATCAAAACATGACAGTGTATTCTCTTTAATTTTTTTTTTTTTAATCAATTTTGATGAATTTCCCGTCTTTGAAACAAAAGACATTCAATTGTGCTGATTTGCAAAGAACAAATATTACTGACATATCAAATAATTTTTGCAAACAATTGTTATCAATACTAGATAATAATGGTTTAGTGAAAGAAATCTTACTAATTAGCTCGAGGTGGATTTACATGTAAGTGAACATAAACTCAACAGAAATTGAAGCTCGGCTCTCCTATTAACAATTTCAAGCCATTATCCATTAAATCACTTGCCCATCCAAGCTTAAAGCACCTGTTATTCCCAAGTGGTCACCCATCTAGGTACTGACTAGGCTTGACATTGCTTAATTTCAGTGATCATATGGGAACCCATTTTTCAACATAATGTGGCCATAAGCCCTAGTACAATTTTGACTTCTGTTCTTTTTTTCTTGTTCTGCACATCTTACAGACCAAAATCTTTTTCTACAAGGACAGGTGAAGGATTTGCAACATTCTGTATATGTAAAGTGGATTTTTACCATTAGATATCCTACGGTGCCTACTAAATGTGTTATCAGATTCAAAGTTCTCAACAGTTGTACTGTTACAACTTATGCTGCAATGTACTACTTTTTTGTGGTAAGATAAGCGGAAGCCTCTTCATACTTGTGTATGCCATGCTGAATTCAAATCAGGATTAAAGTAGGCTACATTTGAAGGCACAATACTAAATTTTGAATTCACTTTCTTTTTATAAATAACAAGTGAATCCACCTTATTTTAAAAGTAACCCCCAAAATAATGAAATTCAAAATTTAGTAATACTAGACTTTCAAAAGTAGCCACCACCCTCAATTTAGCAACTTTGATTTGAATCAAAATGAAAATCAATCAAGATTAAGAATGATCTTTAGAAGCTATTTTAATCTGGAATTAATACCTGGTGAATTTACGTCTATCTAGTTGGAAGGAAAGGTTTTTTTTGCAGTTTCTAAATAAATTTAATGTTCTACAAACCACAAGAACTTTCATTCCAACAAGATAATCACTACATCTACCAGAACTATTTCTTTTCTTTTTTTCACTCAATACAAAGCCCAAGAGCCACTCAAAGTATATGGTTACTGTATGGAGTTGTGTAAGAAATGACAAGCATGAGGAGTAAGGAGCTGAAGTACACTTTAGTAGGAACTGGAAATCCAATCCTAAACAGGAAACAAGGAATAAACCTCTACTCTTGTTCAAAAAGGTAGAGGAGAAACCGGATGATAGATGTTTCATCTTTACTATACCTATTAATCTGATTTTGGTTCATATTAATCTTACAATAAACATATCTAAACATCCATCAATTTCTATCCTTTTATACAACCGACATCAATTGTTACATTCATATCTTGTTTCAACCAAATTACCTAAATTTATCAATGCCTGCTTTCCAAATTATAAATAAAAAAACTGTTCTATTTCAAAGACTTTTTTCTAAGTACCTTTCTGTATTCAAACATACTTTGAGTCATGCTCAAATAATCTATTATATTACTTCAAGCAGTGACTCAATATAGATGTAAGATCAACTGAAAACAAAAGATGTCTTGCTACACAGATTAAAGATATAAAATTACAAAGAAGAAATAGAGAAAAACATTAGGAAATTAATGGGAGTCATAAAAGACTTGCATAATTTCCCTACATTATCTCCCAGCTTTAGTAGTCAAAGAAAAACTGTTAGAGAAAAGAGATTTGTCAGTAGATTCAAAATATTACCAGATGTGGTTATTCATATAATTTGGTTATTGCACTCTGTAGCCTTCAACCAATTTGAAATGTGGCATATCGAATGTTCTAGATGCATGAGTTGTTCCTAAATATACACTCAAAAAGTAAACTATTAAGTTCAGTGGTTAAAACAGCGGAAGGAAATTAATAAAAAAAATAATTCCCAGGAAGAAACTTTGTTGGAGTTTTAGAATAGGCACTGTGACTAGAAATTTTTTTTTTTTTTTTCACATTATTATAAATTAATCACTTCAGATCATGAAGGTGGGAAGAAAGAAATTTTTTTTTTCCTTTTTCCAGTTTTCCATGTAAAATTCACCCCATACAGAAGCTCATACTCAGAAAGCAGCTGCAAATTAGCATTTAATCATTTATTTTTCAAAACTTTTTCTTCATATACCATTATTAATTAAGGACTCTAAATAACAAATTAAAAAAAAAAAAATTATTTGAATTTTAAGAAATTACATGGCATGAGCATTTTTTTTTTTTTTAATTTCCATAGTGGGGACCAATTTACAATTAATTTATATAGGACATTCCTATTAATTATCTGTCTCCATCTATCTCTCAATTCTGTTAATTATCTCTTCTTTCTCTACCATTCCCCTTCCTCTCAAGACTGTGCTGTACTCAACAGCATTTCCGATAATATAGACAAGGCCATCTCTCTACATCCGTTTGTACATATATTCGTGTTCAGTGGCTTAAAAACTATAACTGACCTCACTAGCATACAAACCCTTAACTTTTCAATCACTCAATCCCTCACACAAGTGGTTGACTTTCCTACACGTTTCCCCAGTAACCCTGACAATAAAGCTTCCCTTCTCGAATTGTTTTACCTCCATCCTCAACTCCTGTTGTGTTATGCAGCTTTGCCTTCTTAGAAACTCTGATTATGCTGTAGTGTCTGTTGACATCCCCTTCTACTCCTCCCCCCACCAAAGAACCTCCTACTAACAGAATATCTTTCTATTATCAACATGCAGATTGGAACTTTTTCCGTGATTTCCTCTGTGATGTCCCCTGGGATGTTGTTTTTAATCTCCCTGTTCAAAAATGTGCGTCTGATGTCTCCTACTAGGTTAAAGGTGGAATCGAGGCTTTCATACCTGCAAGAAAATACAAAGTTAAATTACGCTCATATCACAGCCGCTTGGTCAGTTGCTATTGCCAATAGGAGTCACTTCTATCTGTACCGAAGTGACATGTTTGATTACAACAGTTGTCTCTTTGTCTCTGCCCATAATGAGTTCCAGCATGTCCTCAATAAAGCAAAGCTACTATTTGCTGGAAAAATGAAAATGTGTTGCATCTCGCAAGTTTGGTTCTAGAGATTATTGGCAGCTCTGCAAGAGTATGCTGAACAACAACAGCAAATCTTCAATACCTCCTATATTCAATCAATTTGAGGTACTGACTTCCTCAGCTGATAAGGATGAATGCTTTGTTCAGAAATTTTCATAGAAATCAACACTCGACTTATCCAGAGTACCCACACCTGATTTTCCCCCCTAAAACTGAGGCTCTGTTGAGTGGCATAAACATAACCCCATCGATGGTTTTGGACATCATCTTCCAATAAGGCTAGTGGTGGGGATGGGATACCAGCCACTGTTCTGAAGAAATGTGTACTTGAACTGGCACCAGTCCTCTCCAAACTATATAACTATCGCCTCAGTGACCCTTGCTTTCCAGCCTGTTGGAAGTCCTTATCTGTTGTCCCTGTCTTTAAGAACTCTGGTGACCCTCCTGACCCATCTAACTACCATCCTATAAGTCTCCTATCACTCTTTGGCAAAGTCTTTGAGGCTTTAATTAATGCTGAAGTGGTTAAGCACTTCACATCCCATGATCTGCTTACAGACAAGCAATATGGTTTCTGCTTTGCCAGTCTACCACTGATGTGATTACGACCATAACTATATACCAAGCACTTGACAATAAATAATGGAGTAACTCAAGTTATAGCTTTAGATATCTCTAAAGCGATTGATAGGGTCTTGTACGCTAGCCTTCTTCATAAGCTTCAGGGATACCGCATTACAGGATGATTATTTGACTTAATAAAATCATTCCAGTCAAACTGGGAAATGAAAGTCATCCTAAACAATTTCCCCTCCAGTTCCTTTCACACAAACACTGGTGTTCCTCAAGGCTCTATCCTGGGTCATACACTGTTTCTGATCTTCAACGATCTTCCTGATGTCATCAACTCCCAAGTTGACATCTAGGCTGACGACACTATTTCTGCGTTAATAGTAGATCTGGCATCATTGACAAAATTAACCTGGCCGTAGGACTCGAGAAGGACTTCCAATCTGTGGTTGACTGGGGCAGCATATGGCTTGTAAATTTTAATGCCTCTAAAATGAAACTGCTCTCTCCCATCAGGATGGCTGATACCCAACTCCACGAGAGCACCTCTCTGCGTCTGCTTGGTCTCACGTCATCCACTGACCTGAAGTGGAACGACTACATTGAATCTATAACTTCATCTACCGCAAGGAAAGTTGGTTCTCTGTGTTGCACCAGAAGGCTTTTCTTGCCTGAGTCCATCCTTCAAATCTACAAATCAACCATTCGTCCTTTCATGGAATGCTACTGCCATATATGGTCTGGTGCTTCCGATGTTCATCTCCAGATCCTCGACAAAATTCAGAGATGGATATGCAACATGACTGGTCCTTATCTGGCATCCCATCTACAGTCACTTTCTCACAGGCATGCTGTGGCTTTCATCTGTCTTCTGCAAGTACTTTCATGGCAACTGCTCCAACAACCTACTTTCACTGGTTCCCAAACAGCATGAATTCAAGGTTGGCATCTCAATCCTACCCTTTTACTGTCAAAACATCTAAATCTCTTCTACTCCAACAGCTTCTTATCTTGCACATCTCATCAGTGGAACTCTCTTCCTATCACTTGCTTCCCTGATAGCTATAATCTCCAAATATTCAAACGTGCAAATGACATCTTCTGATGCCTTGACCTTCATCCCTGTCCTTCTCTTTATCCTTTTCCCAAATGCTCATCTTTACTCTTACTTTCTGTAATCCCTTGTGTGCTAGTGGCACTCCCACCTTGCTTGGGGCAATTTACTTTAAAAAAAAAAAAAATTTGTAATTTGGAGTGATTAATTATATGAAATAAATTTTGAAAGAAACAAAAAATTAACATTTTCTATTCTGGATATGCAGGTCGTGTAATAATTATCAGCTCAGGATGAGAAATTGGATAGCTTATTTGGAATTCCATTTGGATTTGTTGCATTCACTTGCATGCAAATACCCTTGGGAAAGGTATGTATCCATCTCTTCTCCGTCCAGCTATGGGTTTGAATAGCAGGACAGACTGGGTCCTATAGCCTTGGTTGGCAACCAGCCTACCACAGAATGAAATGGCAACATACTGTGGGAAAATCTTCTGCTTAGTCAGTCATGAATCAAAAGAGATATGATCTTCCATATATAGTACTTAACTGACTGAGTGTCTATTCTAATAATCCACCATGACTGTCCAAAGGATTGTGTGAAAACTTCCTTGTCCAAGGCTCAAAATATAAAATAACTACAACATACAAAGATAAACTATGAACAGTCAACAAAAAAACAAAACAAAAACACACATTCAGGAAAACATTCAGCTGGGGGAAAAAAAAAAAAAAAAACTTATTTTCTCTCATTCACTTTCTTTATAAATACAGAAAATAAGTACCTAGAAAAAGCATTAGATTGCATTAAAAGTATTTTAATTCCAAAGCTTATTCTATGCACATATTTAAAGATCCCTATGATTATTATTAACACTTCTGCTGCTGTAGACATACTTGTCTTTACAAAACTTACATTGCCTGCTGTTGATGTACATATATGTTCTCAAGACACAATGAAATATCAGTCTCAAACATTCATGTTATAAATTAACTACATGTTGAGTATCTGTTTTATCCAAAAACCTCCAAAATTCAAAAGTTTTTCAAGTGTTGACGTGACTTCTTGCCATAAATTGAAAATTTCAGAAAGCCCAGCTACGTAGCCTATGTTGGCACCAGTTTTTTTTTTTTTTTTTTTGTTAGCAATAGTCACAGCTTTGTTCGTAGATTACTTACCAGGTGTTTTGTGCTCAGTAAAGATATTATTCAAAATGTCAAAAAGTCCTGCATTTATATATTTTTTGTAAGTAGTTATGTGTTTTTGTACACATACAGAAAGTACAAAACATTTTACATGAAATCTTAATTTCATTCGGTTTGGTTTATTTTCTTTTACAGCATATCAATTCAATGGGTTATTTAATGCAGACAAGATTTTTATTGCTGGTAATATTTTTTTCAAAAATGTATTGCTGGTAATACTTTTTTTCCAAAAGTGTATTGATAGTAATAATATATTGTTAATAATTTTGTCATCAAAAATTCATTGTTGGTAATAACCTTTTGCAAGAATGTATTGCTGGTATTAAAGCCTATTTTTATACTTTCATAATGTTTTATCCCCAGTTTGTGGGAGGTCAACTATTTACCCATAGCTGGGATGCTAACAGGTGCTATCACCCCAGGTCAGGGCAGACCTAGGAACACCAGCAATTAAGAGGTGGTTCCACGCTCCTCAAAACCTCCTAATCAGAGCGGCCTTACTGTTAGACGTAGTTTATCATCTTTACCCAGGACACCGGATATGATATAGTTTATCGTCTTACCCAGGATGTAGTTTATTGTCATATCCAGGATGGCTTAATTTCACCACTTAAAAGTCCATGTGAGCATAAATGTATATATATACAGAATTTATTAAATTTTATATAAAACTACCTTCAGAGTTTATGTACAAGATGGTGTTATGAAATTTAAAGGGATATTATGTTTATGCTTAGGTTCCATTCCCAAGCTGCCCCCATTTCAAAGATGCAATATACAAAATAAACAGCCTCTATTTCAAAATCAAACTTTTGAACAAGAACAGTGGTTTATCCTTTGTTTACTGTTTAGGCTTAGGTTTTCAGTTCCTACTAAAGTCTACTTTATATTCCGAACATCTCCACCTAAACTCTGAAATTTTATTTACTATTTTTACTCCCTCAATAGGTTTGCTTATCGTCTGGTTCACACACTCCCTTAGATATTTGAACAGGAGTAAAGGTTTATCCCTTGTTTCCTGTTTCGGATTGGGTTTACAGTTACTTCTGAAGTCTTTTTCATTCTCTTTCACGCCCACTAGCCCCCTTGTGTCTTAGTGGCTTGGGTGAATTAATAAAAAAAAAAAAAAATAAAAAAAAAAAAATTCTTTAAAAGTGTTAATATAGATATTGTTATTTTGTTTCAGGTACAAGTACTGAGATTCTGGTAATTTCATTACATTATTATAAACTACGCTTCAAAAGCTGATTGCAGGATTTGGAAGGTGAAATACCTGATTATACTACCCCAAAATGGTTTAAGTAGTTTAAAAGGTTGGTGATTTGTTCTTTGAAGTAAAGCCCAGAACTGAGTGACTATCAGCTGCCAATTATGATACTTTAAAATGCAGATAGAAAAGAAACCATTTACCAGCACACAAAATCTTTCAAAAGAGTGAAGCTTGTCAAAACATTTAAAACACAGAGATTTCATAAAATTTTTAAAAAAAATAAATAAATAATTTTGATGCAACCTAACATTAATGCCGACATAGATTCCAAGCTATACAAGTTAAAAAATAAAAAAAAATTAAAAATACAACTGCAAAACTACAGGACTGGACAGCTTTATTGTTAGTTGAACAAATATTTTACAGGAGATTTAAGGATTTTATTCTTAGTTTATTGCTTAAAATATTGGTTACAATGTTCATAAGTTGGCATTTGTCTGCCTCAGGAGACAATGTAACTCAGAGAGTGCCACAGTCCTGAGCAGGAACTATGGTGATCTTGATTTGTCCATATATCATGATCCCCTTCTCGGCATTGCTGGTAGAGTCCAAAGAAAAGGTTAACTCAATACAATATGGGTACTGCTTGCAGGAGTTGCCAGAAGATGACACAGTATGCCACCCACTTGCATTTGGGGGACTCAGCTCAGATTATCATAATACTGTCATTAAAAACTTAAAATTTTGTTCATTTGAATACAAAAGCTATTTACTGAGCTTAGTTTAATGATCACAATGATAAGGTACCCAATAAGGATCAAACTTAAGACTCATTTGACTAAAATAGGCACAATTTTAATATGACAATTATAACCAAGATTTATGAAATATTATCTGAGCTTAGAAAACTATATTTCAGAACATAAAATTGTTACATGATTGCTAAATATTTTGATTACTATTTTCTTCTATTGAGCAGAAACAGTAAAAAATGTTTAAATTGAAATCATACAGCAATGGGTTATATCAAAACAAAAATCTGTCAATTTTTCTATCTTTATTTGACAAAAGTTTTATTATATGATACAAATACAAATATAAAATTGTTATTTAACTGATTGATGTTATATTCAGCACTAACTTTGGAGTTTTGTAGATAAACTGTTTTGTAATTGTCCACTCATCAGATTTAAAAGAACCAGCCTAAAATTAAAGAAGTCCTACTAAAGAAAAATTGTGCTTCCCTACAGGAATTAAACCTGCATCTTTTTTTTTTTCCATCAGAAAAATTGCTTCTATAGATGAAATGTGCCACTACCAGTTTGGCTACAGGAGGTCATCTTGACAGAACAAAGTTGGAATTATCTATTTAAGGAATGCACATTTTTCAGACTTCCATGAATATCTGCCAGCTTCTGTTTCATACTCAAAACGTAAACAGTAATTTTTTAATTTTTTTAATGCAACATTATTTCTTATTACTATGAATATTTTTAGTAGGTAAACATGTTTGAGTTTCTATCTCTTATTTTGTTTTTTTTCTTAAATAATGAAATAGTCTCAAGGCACAGCTTTCCACATTTGTTAAAACCTTTTTTTTTTTTTTTCAACATATTAAATTTTGTAACCAAGCCAAATACATAATTCAAAATCTATATAAAAAGAAAATTAAAAACAAGATTACACTAAAATGCCATGATACAGTTGTTTAGAAAGCTCTGGTCTGATAGGAGCAAGAATTTGTTAAATAAATCTTTTTTCTTTTCTTTTTTTTTAATTTCATGGTTTTTAAGCACAAAAGATTATCTTTTATAAATAGAAAAGGTGATGATTAGGGCAGAGATAATGATGGTAAAAAGGAGGAAAACAAAAATAATTAACATCCAATTTTTTTACATTTCTTTTTGTATTTATATATTTGAAGTGATGGAAAGATGGAACAGTGTTTTGTTTTTTTAATATATTTCTGCAAGCATATAATCAAAAGTGTCCGACAAGGAAGAATTTTAAATTATATTTAAATACCTCAAGCAACGGAAAATAAAACTCAGAAATATCCCAAAAAGATGCCTGCTACCTAAATAGGAAACAGTTCTTTTAAGTTTCAATGTCAATTTTTTTCCTTGTCTTTTCCTTTTTAAAATAAATAAAAGCAAGACTTTTCCAATTCATTAAAACCTATTTGGATCATGCAGCACTAATCATTTTTCTCTAAAATTCTGTAGAATTGTCTAATGGAAAATACCATTTTGTGCTGATATTCTTGAGGAAAACATGAATTCTGAAATTTGTCATCTATTATGGTGCCATATCAAAACTAAAATAGGCTACAATATAAATGTAATTTGGTAAACAAATGACTATTATTGATTTTGCAAAGTAAAAGAATGAAACATTAAGATGTGTTTTTTTTGTTTTGTTTTTAAGAATTAAAAATGTCTAAAATATTCATTGCATAATCATCTGGTTTGATTATTCTTTCAAAATGATAGCAATGGTTGTATAACTTAATATAGCAAGAAAAAAACTTTACAGGAAAAAAATTAAACCTTTTTGTTAGCACTTATACGCAAAATTAAGTATACATATATGTATAAACACATTTATAGTTAATAACTGCTACTTTTATAAAAATGTGCAGTATAAAGTGCTCAATATTAAGTAGAGCTTAAATAAAATGTAAAATTATAAAATACCCTATTCAAATTTCTCCTTTACAATCAGGAACATCAGGCCAGGTTATATCATATTTTTATAAATATGGCCTGATGATATATATGAGTGATGACAGAATGCCTAAAGTTCTCATGTATGACAGTGGAAAAAAGGAGTTGGTCAGGTGTGACTCCGGTAAGCTAAAGAGTTACATCTCAGCTGTCTAATGAGGTGTCTTTGAGCAAGTTGCTCTAGATAGAAATAACTGGAGATATTTATGTCAGAGTGGTATCAGAAATTTTGAAATCAGTCATATTGACCGACTAATAGATGAAAGACAATGGTGAAAAGCGTCAGCAAATGTTCCTGTTGCTATGTCCCGAGATACTTGCTGTTGCAAGATATGTGGACTTGTATGCAGGTCACTAGCAAGACTGAAGTGTCACATACAACACAAACATAAAAACTGAATGAGGTTGTCAGATACATTCAAAATTGACAGAAGAGTCCATTATCACACTTATCCTTAATAAATTTACAAATTCATTATTGATCAGTTGGTGTTATACGACTTGTTGCATTCAATTTAGTTTTCAAAAAATTAACAGCACTTTAAAGATTTAATGATATAATCTTAAAACAAATTTCTTTTCTTACAGACAAATTTTGAATGATGCCTCATGTGAGTCAAAAGCTTGAGACAAGAATTTGAGCCAATTTATCCAAACAACAATCACATTTGTGAAAGAACATTTATACACATGAAAAAAGATCATTAACAGACACAAAATATCTATTGTTGTTAACAATTAGGCGGTTTTACCAAAAAAATGACTTTTTTTTTTTTTTTATTTCATCTTCACACCGTGAAACCGCATTGAAATTTTTTACAAAAACGAAATCGTTCAGTTTTTTAAGTGCTATATATTGAGTGACCATATCCAAAGAAACACTATTGAAAAAAAGACTCAGATGTAGATAAAATTTTAATTTTTTATACCATTGTAAGAGAAAAAGATTGAACAAAACTAAAAAAGTATGTTAAAAAAAACATTTAATTAAAATTTTAATTGAATAGTTTTAGGAAATAAATGTGAAATCTCTTTGTTTACAAAAGAAATGATGAAGAAAAAAAAGGAAATACGACATATGACACTTGGAAATCATGTTTTCAAATAAATAAAAAAAAAAAAAAAAAAAAGGAAATATGACACGATATATTTACATTATGCAAACTATTGTCCTCATCTTTGTCGCCATATTTGTCACAACGTTTCGGCCGTTGTACGCTCCGGCCTTCTTAAGAAACGTTGTGACAAATATGGCGACAAAGATGAGGATAATAGTCCGCATAATGTAAATACTGTACATAATACCTCATCTCAGAAATATAGACAGAATATGACACGATGTCTGAAAAATGAAAATCTATTTGTTTCAGTTTAAAAAAAAAAAAAAAAAAAAAAATCATTGTGGTAAAATTAAGTTGACAGCAAAATAGCGAGTAAAAATTAAAAATTAGTTGCTAGTTTTTTTTTTTTGGGGGGGGTTGTCTACTTATGAATTAATTGAGGATTTTTTGTAACTGTTTAAAGGCTTTCTTTACAGAAAAAAAACAATTTATTTCAATTCATGATTGGCTTTCCTTTTTAGTACTGTAAAAGCCAATCTGCCAATCATGAAATAAGAAGTTGTAAAAACAAGAAAAATGAATGAAGATCTTTTTTAATAAATTTTTTTTTTTTTTTGTTTTTTTATCTAGAGAATGCACCCAAATTACATATTAAGAATAAAATAATTCTTAATTTCACTTTTAAAATGGGTATATTTCCAGATATGCAAGTCTATTGTTTGTTCCCTAAAGTAAGTTTAGCAAATACACCTAAAATTAGATATTAAAAAAAATAAAGTAAGTTTTAGTCTCAGTTTTAAAATGAGTATATTTTTAAACCCAAAGTAAAAATTATTCTTTTTTTTTTAGCCACTAGTGTTCAGTGGGTTTTCTGTCTATTCTTCTAAACAAGGAAAATTAATTTATTTTATTTTTACAAATATCTTTATGGTTTTTAGCGAATAAACTTAAATGATAAAATCATAAAAATACTACTAGTTTTTAAATTTCAGCTTTAAAATGTGTAAAGAACAGGTGTTACTCGGAGATTTGGAAATATACGCATTCATTATAAAAATGAAATTAAAAGCTTTTAATTATTTTTAATATTTAATTTTAAGTGTAGTATTCGCTAGAAAAACATTTATTATGGGGAAAAAATAACTCGTGGATTTTTCCTTGTTTAGAAGAAATGTATTTGTAAAACCCCAAAAATTTGACTCGCGTACCAAAAAAGAATTGCCGTATTTTTAATAACATAACATGGCATCATGAGGGGTTTCATTTTTTTAGCTTTTTAAAAGCCACATCAAACTAATTTCTGGAAAGCTATACCATTTTCTCTCTCAAAAAAATGTGTTACTGTTAGGCTAGACTTAGTGTTACTGTTGTCCAAAGACACACAAATAGATATATTTTACCACGATTTCTTTCGTATTTAATTTTACGAATTTGTTAATGACAATTTATTCGAAAGTTTAATAAACTTTTGAATCCAATTCATGAATTAACTAAATTACCTTTTTAAAGCCTAAGAACTGACTTTAGGTGAACAATCCCTTTACCCACCCAGATTTGCGCGTTTTCGATTCCAGTGGTCTTTAAACACATGTCTATAAATTTTTATTACTCTAAAAAAAAAAAAAAAAAAAAACAACAACAACAAATATTGATCCCTTACGCAGCACCTGTTAACAAACTTTCACAATGACAATTTCAAAAAACACCACTCGAAAGTTGAAAAGTATATGGGGCGTTTATTTCACGCGAAAAGACAGTAGTTTCAATTATTTGAAAGTTCTTTTACTACACATACTATCAGTTAATCTTTTTTCTGTTTTTCTTTTGCTGTTGCAATTCGCTTTCACAGGTCAGAGAAGAAATAAACATCTTCCTGGTTGTAAGGTGTCTTCTAAATTAGAAGATTGAGTATATACAATTTCAAGAATATCGATAAAAGATTGTTTCGCAAAAATCAATGTGACCAAAGTAACGGGGTAAAAATAAAATTTAGTCTCAAAAATAAAAAATAAATTAAAAAAAAACATTTTCCCATTTTATTTTTTGGCTGTTCGAAGTAAGATACCGTTTTTTTTTTTTTTTTTTAACTCGCTGTAAAAAATAATTCAAAAGCACATACAAAAAAAATAAAATTACATATTTAGAAAGATTTATTTTATTTTCTTTCCAGACATATGAATATTTTTAAGATTGGACCAGAAATACACGAAAGTTTGCGAGTTGAACGGACTAAGTTACAAATTTATCAATCTCAAACGAAATCAGATATCGACTGGAAATGCGATCATTACACAAGAAAATAAGTGGCTTTCTTAGAAAGTGAAAATAAATTAAACTGAAAACCGACACCGAAACAAATTGCCAAACGGACCAATTCTTAACAATATACACTACACAAGAACAATTACTGCCCAATGTATACCAATTTTATTATTTAGTGAAATCAGTTGAAGGATTTATTTTACTAAGACTATGATACTCTCATGACTACTGAATTTGCATAAACTGTTTAGTTTCAGCGATTTCAAGTAACAATGGATATTAAAGCAAATAAAAACCTAATATTCTCTTAACTGAAAGAAGTCCCTTATTAGGTCATAACTCACAATATTGCTAAAAAAAAAAAAACCATTTGATTTAATTTTTAAGACATTTCAGAGTCATGAGATGAATTTTAAAAATTAGCCTTAGTCCCCAACACACACAAATGAATGTGCTTTCATTTTTAATCAGCCTGGAAAAACCAATTCCAAATCTTGCTTCTTGACAAGAACAAATGCTGAAAAAGACTCAATCATCGGATGTTCACTGTAAAGTAGAGACAAATGACAGAAGCAGGGAAAAGGAATAAGAAAAAGCATTCTTTCCTCCCTATCAGTGTCCATTGATGGAAGCTATCATTTTAATATCAGGTTCTATTGCCTTGCCAGGAAATTGGTTAACGCCGACTACTGAAGCATTTCAAAATTGCCTGATAATGTCAGGGCGATGGTAATTAACAAGCAAAGAATATTCTGCCAGTAAAGTGCAGAGGTTTGACAAGAAGGCTGAAAGACCCTTTTTTCTTTTCTTTTTTTTTCTTTTTTAAACAGAAAATAAGTTGCAAGAGTCCAAATACGTTTTGCAGTTAAGTCTATATTTGGTCCATGCAACATGGTGGAAAAATTTTGAAAAGCAAAAACAAACTTCTTTCCATTCAGAGTTAGTGATGACAATTATTACAAAATATTAATCATGGAAATAGAAAAAATGATTTTAACCACTTGTAAAAATCTATAAATAAAAAAAGTGGACTTCTAAATATAAGATTATTTTTTTTAAAAAAATACATGTTTTAATATAAAATCAAACTGCAATAATTACAACTTAAAACTAATTTTACAAACAGATGTTGTTTAAATTAGGAAACACTTTTCTTTCTTAAAAATATATATATATATATATATATATATATATATATTGTGTGTGTGTGTGAATAACTTGGTAGTCTTGTTCCATATCACCAATATTTTTTTTATAATAATCTTGTGTTAATTTGCTTCATTATTCCAATATTTTAGGCTTTGGATTAGTTTGGATTTTGGAAGAGTTTTCTTTTGGGGAAATCTGTTTAAAATGTTCATTGACTTTTAATGTAGGTCTGGTCATAAAGTATGAAGCTATTTAATATTAAAGGAAAATATTGACTACTTTGGCAATGGTGCAGTCTGCTTCCAAGTATTCCCATTGGAATCTTAATTATACTACCAACCTTTTCACTTGTCAAAACAGGTTCTTTTGAAATTACTATCACCTACCTCATTGCATTCTCCTTAATCTCGTTCACATCTTTTCAATGGCAATTTGGGAAAAGCTAGAAGTTTCAAGTTTTAACAGAGGATGAAAAATGTAACACTGAAATCGAAAGGCATATTTGAATAACAAGAAATGCCTTCTAAATACTAAAAGTAAGAAGAAACAGAAAAATGTTATTAGAAACAAAGAAAAGTGTGTTAAATGGTTATGTTAATATCAGTCCTCTTATATGGCAGTGAATGTTGGACAATCTCATCACAGATGAAAAGAACAATTGAGGCAACAGATGTGGTTCTACAGAAGGATGTTGAGTGTGTAAGCAATGAGCAAGTTTTAAGCAAAATGGAAACAAAAATGTCACTTACAAAGACATATCAAAGCAAGAGAAGCAAAGAGTAAACTACTTAAGATTTTCTAAATAGATGGGAATATAGGGAGTGATGGGGATAGTAAAAAGATAAACATTGTTAAGAACTACAAAGGATAGGAATTTCTGAGAAGCAATGTTCTCCCATATTTTTAAGGAACCTGGAACATAGAAAATGAACTTAACACATCTGGGTGAAGCAGTATTTTGCCAAAATTTCCTGTATGAGGAATCATCTTGTTTGGTCATTACAGTGCAAAATGAACCCACTCAATGACATCCCACTGCTGATTTCCCAGGTGAACATTGGTACATGCATGCACAGTAAAGTTTCCTTTGATTAGTTGCCAAGTTAGATCAAGTTTATATTGATCATGATAAAGAGGTGTACTCTCAAAGAGGCCCCATGCTTTGAATATCTATTAGGACTTAATCTCAACCCAGACCTCAAGTGAAACTTAAATATACACTCCATCGCTACAGATGTTAGAAAAATGATCACTTCCTTGTACCACTCCAATAAGTACCTGAATCCTCCTGCTATCCTCTACTTTTACAAGAACCATATTAAAAATGGAGTACCACTACTATATAGTCAGGCACTTCTCAGTTTTCACTTTCCAGTCTTGATAGAGTCCAAAAGCATCTATGTCATTTTGTGGGTGATGAATTATTTTCCACCCTACAAATCATGTCAAGCCTCTGGTTACTTTATCAATATTTCTAGAGAATGCGTGTGTATGTATATATATTCCTTAGTTCTACCAGCTCTGACCTTCATGGCAAAGGTTACATTGTAACAAACCACCCTGATACCCATCATATTCCATTGGGGAGATGTAAGTTCCACTCAAACAGCTTCTTCCTATAAAACACTACTTTGTAGAACCAACTCTCAAGAGGATCCTTACATGATCATTACAGTCTTAACCTATTCAAGTCTAGGGTTAAACGTTATCTTCCCTACATATATGCATAAATGGTGCTCCTTACCTCTTACTCTATCATGAGTAACTCTTTGGCCTTGTCCAAGGCAAATTTTTTAAAACGTCGCTCTCAACAGCTTCCTTTTCACTATTATAAAGTCTTAATTATTACACTGTAAAGAATAACCATTGAAACTAAGTCACAAATGTTAAGTTCATGAACATCAAAAAAAACAGTAAAATAACTGTCTTCAATTTTAATGGAATGTTAGAATGTTAAATTACTCATTTTTCATAAAATAGCTACTTGGGTTGCATAGTGTTATATTCTGTGCTAATAGGAATATATACTTGAAAAACAAGGTGGATAAAATAAGTAAAGGTTTATTGTAAAAACCAATACAATAAGAATAAAGGTAACAGTTATGCACAAGGTTGTTGCAAGTGAATCCAGTAGTGAATGCTACTATTGGAAGGTTGGTAGTTCTCACCTAAGTCTGAGTTGTACTCACAAATTCCAGCTAGTGTATTTACTAACCTCCCCACACAATCAGATGTGGCACAAGGCAGAATATAATGTGGGGTTTCCAAGCCCGTAGGCACAGTCAAAAATTCCCATAGAACCCGTTTAAAATGGGGTCGGGTAGCTGTCTCCCAAGACTGCCCTTCAGTATAGCCTCATCTGGGGATCTTCACTGCTCAGAGGCAGAGAGTTTGACCAGCACAGCTGGAAAAGATTCCAGCTAGAGTATCTAGCAACTGCCCCAAGCAGTCACATGTGGCACAAAGTCAAATTTAATGTGGTGGTTCCTGAGCCCATAGACTCAGCCAAAAAACCACCGTAGACCCCACATAAACGGGATTGGGTTGGTCTACCTCCGCAAAGGAGACTGCCTTTTGGCATTGCCTTTGGGTACAGAGTTCAACCAGCACGGCCAAAAAAAATTTCAGCTAGACAGTATTCACTATTATTTTATTACAACTATTAGCTTATTATTGAAAAGGAGCCTCTTTCTAGAAACTATTACCTCTGTTTTATTGTATGGCTGCTCAGCATGGACCCTTAGCACAAAACTAGGAAGAAAATTAGATAGAGCCTCGCTCACATTCTAAGAATGGTTTTGAATGTCACTTGGGGAAGTTGTCTAACCAATGAGAGACTGTATGGGAACCTTCGTTCAGTATCAAACATCATCAAACAGCATAGAGTCAGATTTGCAGGGCAATGCTGGAGGGTGAAAGACAAAATTGTCAGTGAAGTTCTTTTGTTGGAGCTTACACAAGGAAGGGTTATCAAAGGCTGACAAGCCAAGACCTATATCAAGCAGATTTGTTACAATGTACGCTGCAATCACACTGACCTACCAAATATGATGAACAAAAGAATTGGATGGCAACATGAATCCATGCAAGCAATTTGACCAGATGATGATGATGATGATGATTAGCTTATTACTAGATTGACATCATCTTATTATTGCTTTTTATTACAATACTCTGAATTAATACATTCTTCCTGTCAGAGGAAACATCACAAAACCTGAAAAGATTTTTTTTTTACGGCTTATCGAACTTTTGTGGGTTCTTTAAAGTCAAAACATTTTACATTGTAAGAATTATTTTTTGCAAATGAAGACTGCATTAACAATTTTTGGAGAATAACAATTATTTTTCCAAAGACTGAAATAAAGAAACAAGAAATGAACTAGCATTCAGCACCTTGGGAACCCATCTTTCATGGACATCAGCTTAACAACTGCAATCATGGAAATATTAATTGTTAAATAGAACCCAAATCTACAGGCATTCTGCCACCTCTTCAACTGTGCCATCTTTGTTTTGTATATCTCTTAATAGAGCTTTTTGGATTATTTTTAGATAAAGCATTTTCATGATTATTGTTCTAGTACCAGTATTATCAATGTCTTATAGTTACCTTTTTTGAATAAAGCTGATACTATAATAATAATAATAATGAAAAGGCTTCATTTGAAAAAGAAAGAAATCTGTTCAGAAGTCAGAGTTCTAAAACCAATACATTCTGGATATATTATATCAATGATTTATCTTTAGTAAGCATAATACAATGTCAAAGAATTCCAGACCTTCCATTTTATTTATTCAAAACTGTCACTTAAGGATATGGATAATCATGTCTGTACAACTTTTTTTTAATATTTGTAAATTGTGAATTGCCAGAATTATTTTAGAAAATGGTGAAATAGTTTCTTCTTGCTTTCTTCAGTTCTGCATTTTCCTAGACTGGTTACTCTACGAAGGCTAGAAAACCAAGTCTGCCTGACTAACCTGGTAAGAAGGAATGAATTACAACAATTTTTGATGGAAGGTGAACTCAGCATAGTAATTTAATTTCTATGCCAGTAAACATTAAGCCACCTGCATCAAAAAGATATATATGTAAATAAAGAGCAAAATATTTTTTTTTTATGTTTGTTTTACAGCTTTTACCACTGTGCTACAAGCATGAAACATACAGGGGTGTTCAATGTATGCATTTTTATTTAATTTCTTTTTTCTACATTTTAAGGGATGTGAATTAAAGTTGTTTTTATAATTTGATATCACTGCTAGATTTAATTTACTGTATTTGTTTGTTGCTTATAAGACACATTGCTTTCCCCTATAAAATATCTCCAAAAAACCACCATGTCCAACAAATCAAAAGTAGGTGATAGGAGAGTTATAAATTTGGTGTAGGGGTGAGCATTAACTCCCCAGTTACATCTGAATCTGACCTGCTGAAGATAAAACAAGTCCAATGTTTCAAAATTAAATTAACATTTTGAAAGAAGCTATTTATGCAGTTGAGATACTGAGATATTGACAGGAAATAAAATTCTTGCTAAAGATACACCTGCTTAACTAACACCTTCCTTCTTTATTTCTTAAATCATTATCACATGTTTTAACCTAGACATAAATCAAACAATCTTATTTCTGTATCCAAATGTAGATGTATCTAATTTAAAATTAGTACTCCATCCTGATTTGTAATGAATTTTTTACAATTAGTGAGGATTTCAGGCTGCAATAAGGTTAGGTTTCACTGGTATTATGTACCAACTTCTAATTACCACATTTTCAATAGTTACCATAAATTTGGTACTTCTTGATTTGTGATGAATTTGTCATGATTAGTCAGCTTTTCATGTTGAAATATGCTATGCAGTGGGTAAAGTTGGGGATAGTAGAGTGGGCTATTGAGTACAAAGAAAAAAACTTGGGGGGGACGTCTAATGAATCAGAACAACTTATAAGCAGTGAAATATGGTACATTTCCATAGAGACATCATTCCAAGCTGGGGTTTCAGGTTGGGACCAAATCAAAATCCAGACTAAAAAACCCTACTCATTGAAAGTGATACTGACCAGATGTAACAGAAAAAGAAAAAAAAAAGCTTTCAGAAATTACAAGTAAAATTTATAGATTTAAGATATCTTTTCAAAAGATGTTAACAAATTAGTAAAAAGACTTTTTATTCACAAAAATTAGGTCTAAAAAATTAAGTGCTTAATTGTAATTCATGAATGCTTATTTACAAGAAAAAAGTTTCATGTAAAATAACTAAATCCAAAGATTTTCTTTTTCTACACTATCATAATTAATGAGCATCACTTACTAAGTATTAGAAACTAAACCCTCAACATAAAAAAAATAAATTTGCATTTTAAAAAATTTAAAGTTACAATGAGAACAAGAGTAAAAGGAAAAGTAAAAATACAATTTACATGAAGACAAACAGTTTAAGACGGTTGTTATTAATTTCACTGTTTAAGAGAATATTTAAAAAAAAAACAAAAAAAAACGGGGATAACTTAAAAACATGTACCCACTAAAAGTAATGTTTACAATAGTAAGTAAACAATTTGTAAGGAAAAAAATGGATTATTTTTTTTATTAATCTTACAATTTTTTATTAAATGTTATTTTTAGTGGATACTTGTATTTGAGTAGTATATGCTCTGATTATTTATTAAACACTATATTTATTCATTTTCGTCTACTAGCCTGAACATTTGAGAACTCTTAGAGAAAAATATGCGCTCCCCTGGCAGGATTCAAACCTGTGTTCCCCTAGTGAAAACCATCATTAGATCTGAAATGCTTTGAACCTCTTGACCATGGAGTGCTTCAATGGTCAAGCAAAGCGGAATAGTGCCTTTAAACTCAGTAAGTAATAAAAATCTGTCGGATTAATAAATAAAAACCCATCCCTTTCCTTACAAATTGCTTTATTTATATTAGGATACAAAACTGAGCTGATATTTCTATTTCAAAAGTGAGAGAAAAATCTGTGTTTAAAGGCACTATTCAGCTTTGCATGGTCATCAATGCACTCTGTAGCTGAGAGGTCAAAGCATGTCAGATCTAATGACAATTTCCTCTAGAGGAATGCTGGTTTGAATCCTGCTGGAGAGCATATATTTTTCTCTAAGATTTCTCAAATATTAAGGCCAGTAGACAAAAATAAACATACTGTTTAATAAATAAACAGTGTGTTTACTCAAATACAAATATCCACTAAGAATAACATTTCAGTAATAAAAGTAAAAAAGAAATATATATATATATATATATATAGGTGATGTACTAGATAAATACACGTCAGTAGATTACTAAAAAAAATTGTAATACGATGTAGGAGAAAAACATCTTTATAAAATGTTACTTTTTTTTTTTCTATAACACTATTTTTCAAGTAAAAATATTATATTGATAAGAAAAAAAAAAAATAACAGAGATAAAATATTATTCTCAACTTCTCATAAAAGTTATTGCTTGGAATACATATTGAATGTTGCTAGATTTCAAAAAAAAAAAAAAAAAAAAAAAAAAGAGATTAAAATCAGCCACTATCAGTACTAAAAGATATTGAATGGAAAAAAAAAAAAAAATAAGAGAAAACTAAATAAGTGACTTGGAGAGAGCCGAGTTCAAATTCCAGTCGAATCCATCACATTCACTTACATGCTAATACCATTGGGAAAAGTATGAATCCTCTTTTCGCCCTCCAGCTATGCATAAATAGCAGGAGGGACTGGGTTCTATAGCATTGGACAGCAACTGGTTTACTGCAGAAAGAAATGGCAACCTATTGCCGGGGAAAAAAAAATCTGCCTCGTCAGTCATGTATCAAAAGATACACAATTGCCTAAGCATCTATCACGTATGGCATATAACTGACTGAATGAGTGACTAATGTCCTTATCTTTGTAATGATCACAATATTTCAGCCACTGTGTGCTCTGGCCTCCCTCAGCCTCACTTTCCAGCCTTGATAGAGTCCAAAGTCTTATGTGGCCTTGTTGGTGATGAATTATTATAACCCAAAGCAACCCTTAACTCAGGCCTATACAGCACATGTAACTCTTCAGTCACTGGTGGGGGTGGGGGGCTTTGGGACAGCCAACAAGTGAAAGTTCATTGCTGGAATTGGATTAAGAAATTAAGTTTGTTTTTTTTTAAAGAAATTTTTACTTTTTACCTTTGGATTAATTTAAGTTTATCATTCAAGATACTGAAGCAAGTAATGTTTATTTTATTTGAACTTGCAATATTTTTTCTTTAAACAAACTTTATCAGTGCAAAATTCACAAGTGTCATTAAGAATTTTATCACATAAAAATAAAAAGTTAATATAAATTAAATATTTTTCTCTGTGTTATTGTTCTTCAATAATGATGATATTAAATATAAAATTAATATTATGAATAATTTATGTTTTGCTTTAACAGAACAAACCGGTATTATTTTTTTAAAAAGTATGTTGCATTTTTGTTATTCACAAATAAATAAAAGACATTGAAAACAAAAGTAACGTTTTTCACTGCAAAAATTAATGAAAAATGATAATTCTTAAAGTAAACTACAAAATTTATTGCAAATGTCAAAAATTAAATTCAATAAATTTAATATTTTAAAATTATTAAAAATAAAAAATATGCCTAAAATATGTAAAAGAGAAGGCAATATAGACTTTATTTTTTTTTTATTTTTTTTTTCAAAATTCACAAAAATGTCATTAAGAATTTTCTCACAGAATGTTGATTTAATTTTTTTTTCTTTATGCTATTATTCTTCATAATAACAAATAACTTGATTATAAAATTCATTTTTTAAGGAATAATTTGTGAAGTATGTTGATATTAGTGTCCTTGTAACAAAAAAAAAAAAAACTGATGTAACTTTTTGCTCAGCTAAGTGACTGTACAGATATTTGTGCATTTGAAAAAGTTTGATTAAAAATTTAATATTTTTTCTATATTATTCTTCATAAACATTGATATAAAACAAAAAATTATGTACAGTACACACAAGTGTTTCAAAAAAATGTATGTTGAATTTTACTATCATTCTTGTTAAAAATGTAAAACAAAAATTAACCAGTTAAATAATTTTTTTTTAAATATACTATAAAATATTAAACTGATTAATTTTGTTTAGATAATCTTATTTTATGGAGGAGATGATCAATCTGCACCCCATCCCATAAAACATGATTATCCAAATATTTTAATGAGGAAGGTTCACTATGTAACTTAATATAAAATGAACCCTGACCAGTGAAACAATTTGGAAATCCTTTTGGACCACATAATTCCTTAAAGACAATGGAAAGTAACATAAAATGAAAAATTCCCACAAACTTTAAAATTCTTAATTCTGAATCCTAAATTCTCCAAACCTTAGAATATAAGGCTCATACCCTTTTTAGAAGCATCCTGTAATTTTTACAATAGTTTAAGTTAATATTTTTTAATATCAGTACCCCAAAATCTTTCTCAAAATGGTAAAAAAGTACTGTATAACAGATTGTCATATTAACTATGATTAACAAAATAAGATTTGTGTATTTTGTCTTCCCCAAGATCAGAATGAGTGAAAAAGATGGTTAAAGGCAATACCTTGAGACAACACCCCTGACAAATCAAACTGTTGTTTGTGAGAGGCATTTTCCATCTGATTATGAAATAGGGTTTATTACAACAAAAGTACAACCCAGAAAACCACCATCAGTATTTGGTCATGTGCCATAAGTGTATTACCTAAACTTCAACCAAAACCAACAAGCCAAATTGTGAGTTGGCAGTTTATAGAAAAGGACAAAATCCTGACTTTTGAAAAATTGTATCAGAATATTAATCAACAGGATTTTGTCTCAGCAGTTACATGTTATAAATCAAACAATCAGCTGTTCATCCAATCTGTTGATTTTTTTTTTCAGTGGAAGTATTCCAATGTTTTTAATTAAAATTTTTAAAACTTGAGATTTGAATGTTACAATGCTGTTATATATACAACAATTCTTTCTCTTTCAAAAAGTCAAATATCAAGTACTGGTCACAAATCAACGAAGCAATTCATTATCTTAGTAACTTAACAATTGATAAGAAAACAGGACCCATCAATCTTTTTTTTTCCAAAAATTTGACATTTAATATGCCTTGGATAACTAAAAATGGCATGTACTTTTTGATTATGTCCACCTTTTTAAAAATATTCAGAAAAACTGGATTACTGAACCTACTTCTGAATTACTGCTTTACTCTGAAGGCAAAAAGATGACAGCAAAATGGGAAATTGTAAAAGGTCTTTTTAAGTATGAAAAAATCAATTCATTAAGCTATTGAAACTAACTGATGTAGCAGTTTAGCCAAAACCTGTTGAGCAACAAAATGTTTCCCATTGTTTAAAAGTTTTTTTTATGACCAAACTGCAGCTGCCATTAAAACACACCAATTATTAAATGGGGAGGATACTGCAGAAACAGTTAATTTCATTGAAAAAGTTACAATTTTGGAAACTGTGTCAAAGAAATATATAGTGATACTAAGAAAAATGATCCACTGAAAAAGATGATAACAGCTTTAGAACATGTTATTTCTTTCTAATTCTGGAAAAATGAAAAAAAGAATGACAAAAGAGGGAATCATTAACAAGAGAGACTAGTTTAACCATAATGGCTTAATTGATATTTGCTAAGTAGTGGGTTTAATTTTGTTATGCTTGATGAATTTACCACAAACTATTTTGAAAATGAATTTAGAAAATTAAGACAAAGTTCTGGAGGTGCATATTTGATAACAGTTCAAAATGTTATTGAAAAATTTCAATATTGAAAAAAAACTAAAACTGCTTCTTAAATTAAATTTTGAAATCAAAGAATACAACTTTGATCCAGGCTATAATTGCTCAAAATGTGATCATTTGCTGGACGAAATGGGATGCCAAACATTTAATAACTTACCAGACCTTGAAACTAGGATCAATAAAGGTATTAAAATGTCACTTTTGTATATAGTAGGCTACGCTAAAAGAAAGGATTGTCCCACAGAAGAGGAAATATTTAATAACATTAGTTTTTTATTTTCAAGAATATGAACATTTTTGAAAGAAATAGATTGTGGTAATTTTAAAATTCTACTGGATACCAAAGTGATACCAGATATTTTTTATTTTCAATTTTCTCTTTTACATATATTTAATTAGTTAACTCTCCAAATTATCCTTTTAATTAATTTTATGTTCTTGTTAATATAAATTGATTTTAATTTTTAAAATTATGTGTACTGGTAATATCTTATTTTATCATAGCCAAATAAATATTTCCTTAACCTTCTGTGAAACAAATTGTACATTTATCAAAAATCACAATAAATTTTTAAAATTTTTGTATTTTCAGACTTTGTTGGTACACGATTTTGTAAAATGCTGAAATTGCTTTCTAATTGTATTATACAGTTATATTTTCTGTAATCAATTAGCATGAACAAATTAATTCATTATTTTTGCAATATTATCTAAAAATGTCTAATTTAAAGTGAATAAAGTGATTTTTGTGCATTTAGTTATTTTATGGTAATTGTTTTTTCTCTGTACATTTGCATTTATGAAAATAAATCAACAATTGTAAGATGCTTCCTAATATATATAGTTGCTAATTAATTAATTAGTGGACATTACTAACAAGTTCCTTGCTAAAAATGTTCTCAGCAATTGTTATTTAGTAATAATTTAGGTCTCCACATGTCTGCCCCCATTTTCATGGTTGCCAGGCCTGGTATAAGGATCACTTTGTTACAGCCCCTTTCTCATATAAGAAATATCACAAACCTCTTGCTACCATTTCCACAGCAAATATTCTGATAAGCTACATCCATTAGTACCACCAGTTCAGATCTTCACAACCATGACACATACACTGTGACAAACTTTGTATTTCCATTAGTAAAAGGAGATTCCATTCAGACAGCTTCTTTCCAAGAACTGTGACTTTGTGAAAGACTTTCAAGAGGCTGCTACTCCAAATTACTACAATCTCAACCCCCTTCATGTCTAAAGTCAACTGATATCTTTCCTACATATCCTCATAATCTGCACTTCTTACCTTCTCTTCCTCTTATGTTCACACAATCTCATTCAATAATTATCTACATTGAGTGGCTCTTGGGCCGCTTTCTATTGGCTGAACATTACTAAAAGAAAAAAAAAGAAAATAACCTTCAAGAAACTTTGAATTGAACCCTTCATTCAAACTATAGGTGTAAATTTTATATTCAAACTCAGTAGAAACAGACGTAACAGTAACTGAACAATTTACCAAAATATCCCTAAACATGATTAGAAAAAGAAGAAACCATGCCCATAGATTGAATAAAGGATTCAGTTCCAAATTCCCTGAAGGTTACCCAAATCACCAGATACCTAATAAATAACAGAGGGCACAACATCCAAAATGACAAAGATGAAGACATTAGTTTGACCATAAATAATGTAAATAATAACTCCTGAGAAATTAAGGCAGAAATTCACAACAGTAACAGAAAATTGACAATAGAAACTACTTTGAGTCTATTGCAAAAGATTTTATTCTAGATTTTAAATATTGCAGCCTAAGATCAAAGTGAAGTGAGTTTATTTCATTCAAGAGTAAAGCAGCTGACTGACAAAAGTAATCCAAAATATGATGAATGAGGCTTTTAAAATATAATTTACAAAAATTACTTAATGCTTGCTTAAATGCTACCTTCAGTGCTCTCCGTTCAATATTAAATCACTTCCTATTTATAGGATTCATAATTATTTACACATTATAATTATCACTTAGCTTAATTTCATTAATTATTATTATTGGAGTATCATTACTGGTATTACATTACGCCTGATGGGGAAAAAAAGTACAGATAAAAAATTATTCCTTACTTACGCCACTTAAGAAAATTCAGGAAAAAAAAAAAAAAAAAAAAAAGCAACTGTAACTAGCAGTTACTAGACCTCGAGTTGTCTCCCATGGGCAGATGTTTTTTTATAAGATTTAAAATATATACTCGAAAACCAGTGGCCCAATTGCACTGGAAATTGCTTTATTCTCAAAATTAGCACATTTTAGCAAAAATTATACCATGATGTGTCGTTTTTACTGTTAGTGTTTGTTATGGAAACCTAAATACAAAAAAAAAAAAAAAAAAAAAAAAAAAAAATGGTCATAGATGGAAAATATTTTTGTTGCAATTTTTTTACTACTGGTAATGAACGTAAATTTGCTGTATTATTTTTATTAAGTTTAGTTTGGACTTTGGAGTTATTTTTATTCTACCTTAGAAAAGCAAATTTTATTTTAAATTAACGCAAAAAATTTTTTTCATTTATCGAACGTTGTAGATATCCACATAAAATATTATTACCCAACATTTAACCTTTTCTTTTAAAAAACATTTGAATTTTTTTCTGAAAATCATAATAGACGTTGTTTAAGTTCTAAATGCTTGACAGACACTGACAGCTCAGTGAGCACAATGTCCCTAGGAGAAAAAAAATACTTCCCTGACACTCTTTGAAATCCAATATTAAAAAAAACAAAACAAGATGTTGCGAAGTTACTGATGATATTGTTTTTTGTTATTATGACAGTATGACTTAATTATTTTTTCGATTTAATGTTTCAAAAAAAAAAAAAAAAAAAAAAAAAATACAGTTACTGTCCTTTAAATCAATATTTACTACAACACGTAATCATTCCAAACTGTTAACCACCACACACATGTATATCTGTAATCTTCCATACGACAGGAAGGAAATGAAAAAGATTGGAGAGGGAAAAAAAGATAAATAGCAACAACAAAAAAAAAAAAACACACTCCAATGTACGATGAGTCATTGGAACCGGAGTATTAAGTCGTCATCTGTGGAGGTCTCATTTCACGTTTGTGTATGACTGTGTTGCATGGTGTGAGTATAACTTTCGTGGTGAATTATTCATTCGTTCGTTGAATATGTCGATTTAATAATAATAGCATTTTATATCTCCTTACGAACAACACGAGGGAAAATTGTCGCGATTTCATAAAAAATGTAGACAATATAGTACACTCATTTACACTTTATTTTCTTTGGTAAGAAGATAGAAATTTATTTTTGACTTGACAATTAAAAAAATATATCTCTTTATTTCATCCACTTGACTGGCGCAACAGATTTGTTGATACTTTGTGTCAAAAACGAACAGTTACTCCGCTTAATTTTTAGCACAACACTGGGTGAAAAAAAAAAAAACGAAAAAATAGGAAGATTTTTATTGTGCCAATAGAAAAAGATTGGCCCGTTTTTGAGAGAGGAAAAAAAATGAAAATTCAGTGCTGGATTTTTCGGGCAGTAAGAAACACTTACACACACACACACACACAAAAAAAATGACTGCAGTCAGTGCAATGGCCATTTAAAACTGACTTTATTAATCTTTGAAATTATATTTTAATTTTTAACTATAAACACTAAAGTAAACAGTTTCTTCCACGTTTAAATAATAAAAAAAAGGTTTCACTATCCCCGGTACTAAAAAGAACTTGAATTCTAGAGTGGAGTGTCATTATGAAAATGCCATCAAAGCTGAAAAAAAAAAAAAAAAAAAAATTAACGAAAAATTTAATTTCATTGTTTTTTTTATTATTATTTATTATTACAACTTCAATAATGTCCTCCAAAATGAAATTTAAAATTGGGCCGCACCAATGCCATATCTCGGCAGTCTTCAAATACACTGGTTCCGAATTCAGAAAACCAATCTGCTTCCTTAGCTTATGGCGTTAAAGTAGTAAACCACAGTTTAAGACTTCATGGAAGTTTTTAAAAATTGCATCATTAATTACACCACACACAATAACATAGGGTTTCTATTTTTTGATAAATTTTTTTTTAAATCTTACAGCCGATGAAAGTGGAAGAAAAACCTGACGGTTTGCATATAAAATAAAATAATGTTACGCTCAGTCTGGCACTAGGTGAGAATGGAACTCATTTCAGTATGTTTATTCAATAAACATACTGAAATGAGTTGTTCAACAAGGCAAATGCTCCAGTGTAGGATTCGGATACAGGGAGGGAGGATTTAACAAAAAAAAAATAAGTTCAATATTACAACAATAACTTTTGAAAGGTTTATGCAACAAACCTTTCAAAAGATTTTAGTAGTTAGTCAATAATACTAGACTAGGGTATTAATTAATCCGAATGGCTAAAGCTTAAATAATAATTAGAATAAAAAGTGTAAAAAAAAAAAAAAAAAAATTTGGTTGTCATTCTTCACTTAATGTTCAGAATGATGATAGTGGGCGCCTACCTTTGAGCGATACGCTTATCCATCGTTTTTAAAAAAAAAAAAAAAAAAAAAGTAAAAAGAAACTTAAAAAAAGTAAAAAAACCAACTCGCAAGTGGAGCATGTTCGATCCTCACTGGCTACTCATGCATGGGCTTATGATACACTACGAAAAAAATGACATGAGATTTCTATTTATCTTTTTTTTTTCTCTTTTAGAGTAGAGTAGACTTAAAAAAAAATTCAACTTTAATTAATTAGCTCCATTAACTTCATGGATTAATTAATCAACGTTGCTCTGAAGTGTAAAAAAAGTCCGACTGCGCATAGAATGGAAGAACTTTTCAAGAGATTTTTATTCGCTCTCTCTACCAAAGAAATCGAACCCCAAACCAAAATTCAAAAAACTTTTTTTAGCAAAACTATGAATCCGACATTTTCCAGAGAACATTTTCAACGTTCTTAAAATGCTTGCTTGACTGTAGTGTTGTTACACAATAAATATTACTAAGTAATTGAAAATGCCTAAGTCCAATCCTTATGAAATCATTTTCAGACAAACTAAACTTGTGAAATACGCAGAACACTTTTAGTTACTAAAAGTGTTCTGCGTATTTCACAAGTTTATTTTTCATGAATGACTGCTTTTCAAATAAATGACGACTTACACTACAGTTAATTTTCTGCTTATTGAATAAATCTTCGAATTAAAAAAAAAATCGACTTGGTAATTAATTCCTAGCAATGGCATAAAATAATTTAATTTTTTTTTTTCATTTATGTTGCCGGATTTTTGAATAGAAAGGTCTGAATTCTGCAATTTACCAAAAAAGTTATTTTTTTAAAATGGTTGATTTCACATTCAAAACTGCCAGAACTTCGTGGTTATTAGAGTTCTGAATTCATTTTTAAGCAAAAAAGAAAAGAATGGCAAACACGATTTTAAAAAATTTAGCAAGAAAAACCAAACGTAACAAAAAAAAAAAAAGATTCCTACAAGCACTCATCCGAAACGCGTAAAGAGAAGTGACTTTTAGTTTTAAATCACTTTGAAATTTATTTTGACAATGGCATCTGCCTTCAAAATGCATAAGAGATCATGGCTCTCCACAGTCTCCATTTTTCTTATCTGTGAATTGAATTGCCATAACTTCTTGAAAAAGATAATGAAGTGATTTCTCGTTGCTTTCACAATGATTTTTGTCATTCAGAATTGTCTTTCTCCTAGACTAACTGCCACCCAAGGCTAGAGAGACCCTTAGTGTATATCCTGCTATTTTAGTACCCAACAGCTGTGATTAGAAACTTCACGAATTTCCCAAGAGTATTTGTGATAAGAGAAGAGGTACAGAACAGACTCGTCCGGAATTTGAACCCTGTTCGCTGATTCCACTGTCTACGTCTCATACACTGCATGACAATGACATATTGTGATTTATTTACTAGTTTCTGTTTACAAAATGGCGTTTCACTGTGGTATAATGGTTAGACGACTCTCTAGCTGAAACATTTTTAGTGTACTGAGATTTGTCTCGCTGAGTGTCCAACACTTGGTCTTGTACTGGTAGTGAACCCTGATAAACCAAACCGTTATTGTGAGTTCGATTCTCAGAAATGTCCCATTTATTGTGACCTTACGACACGTCATAAGTGTCTATGTCTGTAACTGTTTTTACAGTGTAACAGAATTTGTCTTAAATTAATTTTCCGCCAGTACGTGTTCGAGCCCAAGTGAAAACCTGGATTTCGAATACTGATCTTCAAAACAAAAGTCAAAGTTTGTTGATAATACTTTCAAAGCGATTCTGTTTACTTTTAGTTTTGTCCTTCACCTGATGTTAAATTCCCTAAAAGAAAATTAGTGCGTATATTTCCGGCCAGTTTACATGAATCTTAAAAAAAATAATGAAAAAATAAAAATATAATGCGAATACAAATTCAAATATTAACAAGTTTTAAATCAAGGTTTCTATATTGAAACCTGGTTTTTAAATTTAAAAAC
This sequence comes from Acanthosepion lycidas, assembly GCA_963932145.1. NCBI lineage: Eukaryota > Metazoa > Mollusca > Cephalopoda > Sepiida > Sepiidae > Acanthosepion > Acanthosepion lycidas. The sequence continues at coordinate 36,057,391 of OZ010612.1, forward strand.
CTTTTTTTACTTTTTTTTGTAGCAAGTTAGTGAGTGATTCCTACTGGCTGACCACTCGTCTTAAATCGAGTTTTCATTCTTAGCAATTAACAAACCATCGTTCATTGAAATGAAGCACCTTTCTTGGCTCTGCTAAACCAGAAAAGAGAGAATTATTTCAAATCGCGTAAAAAAAAAAAAAAAAAAAAAAAAAAAAAAAAATTTTAATTACTAATAAATAACTGACATCGACTTTCCAGTTTGCTTTCTGTAAAAAAAAAAAAAATAAATAAAAATGGGGGGAAATCTCCAAAAACAAAACTTACTGTTCTGTAGATTTTTTAAAGTTAAACATTTGAAATCAAATCTATTGCTCTTTGACTTTGAGCCATAATTCAAATTGCGTTGTTTTGAGTGTTGTTAAAAATATTAGTGAAGTAAGTCCAACTTATTCCGATGTTATGTCTACAATATTTTCACAGAAAACGTGTGTTAGTGTTACTTAGAAGAAAAGCTGAAGAAATAAATCTTGATAACTTACAAGATTTTACTTTAGCCGAAACCAGACTCATTTTTAAAATTTTCCATGTTAGAGATTTAGATCTCTAGCTAGAGACCAAGGGACATTCATTATCTTGCGTTTTTTTTTTTTTTTATCTCGGTACACTACGGAATTCCCTTGGGGGGAAAAAGGGACACGAATTTTCTCTTCTCTCTGTTATGGGTTTAAAAAAAAAAATAACAGGGTATATACTGAACTGAACTCTAGTTTTCAGTGGTAACCAATCTTAGAGAAAGATTACTTGTGCATTCCCAAACGTGAGGAGCACGGCAAACCACTTACGTTTTTCACTTCTTTTCCAAGAATGCATGGCAATTCAAAGATATGCCTTAAAAAGGGACATGGCATTTACAGAAATTAAATTCTTTGAATCGCACATTTACAAGCTTAAAATGAAAAACTAACAGGACAAAAAGGTAAAAAAAAAATTCAATCAAGTTAAAAAAACGCACAAATTAATTAGCATGAAACTGTAAGTAAGTACCAGTTTGATTCCAGTAAACAGCTTAGAATATAATTTCTCAACTAAAAATTAATTATTTTTAAAGTAACAAATATCGTTAGAGCTTTCAATCATAAAATTTTTAAAAAAAATGTAAACAAATTTACACACAAATCCTACAAGCTTTAAAAAGAAATAAAAAGGGAAACCCTCTCCAAGAGTAGGGGAAACGAAAATTAAAATAAAATTGAAAAGCGCAAGTAAATAAAATATATAATGTTTTCAGGTGGGCGAGGTTTTATTCCAGGACAGTGGATTTAAGGCTAAGCGAAGCCTGTATTTGATAAGCTTTAATTACGCAACTGACTTGTCACGAAGTTAAAAGTCAGTTGCGTAATTAAAGCTTATCAAATACAGGCTTCGCTTAGCCTTAAATCCACTGTCCTGGAATAAAACCTCGCCCACCTGAAAACATTATATTTTTTTATTTACTTGCGCTTTTCAATTTTATTTTAATTTTCGTTTCCCCTACTCTTGGAGAGGGTTTCCCTTTTTATTTCTTTTTAAAGCTTGTAGGATTTGTGTGTAAATTTGTTTACATTTTTTTTAAAAATTTTATGATTGAAAGCTCTAACGATATTTGTTACTTTAAAAATAATTAATTTTTAGTTGAGAAATTATATTCTAAGCTGTTTACTGGAATCAAACTGGTACTTACTTACAGTTTCATGCTAATTAATTTGTGCGTTTTTTAACGAAAATATGCTACACAATTACCATAAATAATCTTATTTATCATTTTACATTTACAATAAACAATTCCAATTTGATATCAAAAGAAAAGAACACGAAAAACGGGAGTCAAATTAACATTGTTTTTAAAAAAATTTAAAAAGTGTAACGGTCAATGTAAATAAATAATCAACTTTGCTAAAGAAAGGCTAAAAATTGAATAAGTATTAAAAAAGAGAAATGGTTAAAGATGGTTCAAAATGTTAGAGAAAAATAGGAGGATAAAGATTTTTAAAAAATGGTTGAAAAATACAAAATAAATACTAGAATGACAAATAAGAAGAGACTGATATAGGAAAGATGGGCTTTGAATAACACACACTGTTGTCTTTAATTGTTTTATTGTACAGTAGCAGTTTGAATAAATAGACAGGTTTTTTGGGGTTAGGGTAGTCTCGGTGAAACGGGGGACTGATTTTTAATGAAATAAAATTGAATATTTTTGAAAGATACTCGTTTTTTTTTTTTGTTTTTTTTTTGCTTAAAATGACAACTAAATGATTTTCTTTTTCACGAACAATATTGACAGACTTAAATGCTTCAATTAATACTTACTCTCCTCACCTCAAACCTGTAGCAGTCCTAGCGGTAAACCCGAAAATTATAAATAAAATAAATAAAAGCTGAAATTATACGATTAACAGTTAATTCTTCGTTACAATTATGAATCTATCTGCCTTGATATTTTTTTCAATTAAGTCACTCATCAAAAGAGTAAAAAATTTTTTTAAAAAAAAAGAGTTTTTTTGTGTTTCTTGATCACAAGAAGACATGTATGGAATTGTATCCTTTTTTGATGAAATCTTGAAAAAAAAAAAAAAAAATAATAATTTTCTTCTAAGTTCAATGAATAATCACTTTTTTTTTTCTTTTTAGAAAACCTCATTGGTTTCATGAACATTCATAGGGATTCGATGCTACACTCTTTTTCTCTGGGCCTAGTAACGGGAAAAGGCCATGCTATGTTTTTAGCGCGAAGTCTTAAAAATTGAGAAACACGTATGGATAAAAATTTTACATTACGAGTCTTGTAGTTTTTTAATTTTAGTTGAAACCTTTTTGCAACATTATATAGTTTCTTTCGGCGAACTAAATTATGAGCATTAAAAAGAAATTAAGTAATTATAGGGAAAAAAAAATCTTTAAATTTTAAGAGGCAAGAATAGGTGTGTTTGTCACGTGATTCCCGTCGTTAATTGAGTCGTACACAAGCAAAGAAAATAGAAATCAATATTTCCAGGTGATTTTTTAAGACATGATTTTCGATTTTTAGATCATTTTTTTTTTTGTTATTGTTTTTTCTATCTCAATTTGTTTGCTTAATCCACAAAACGTGAAATTAAAAAACTGAATTGGTAACCACTAACTAACATATTTTTTAACAGATATTCTCTTGCTCTTGCAAAAAAAGAAAGAAAAATGAAAACAACGCTGATTACGGTTAAGGATTTGACAGTTTTATTTTTAGTTATTTTATTTATCACACGTGTTTAAAATTTGCTAGAACACCTTGGGGGAAACAAGGCTTAAATTATTTAAGTTAAATATGATCGAAAATAAAATTCAAACTTTAAAAAGATGAAAGCACGACTAGTTTCGGTTAAAAAAAAAAAATAAATAAATAAATAAATAAAAAAGTTTTGCTGGAAGAAAAATAAGATTAAAAAAAAGAAAGGATGAATCGGAATTTATTTTTATAAATAAAAACTGCTGAAAAATTAAATATTTTAAAAATCAGAAAAAGGTATGTAATTATAAATCAATTATTCAATTAAATTTTCAAGGCAAAAACACATTTTTCTGTTTTACAACACAAATGAAAATGTGTAGTTTTTTTTTTTTTTTTTTGTTTTTTTTAATTAATTATTTGGTTGGATTTTTTGGTAAGGAACCGAAATAGATCGGCACTTACGAATTGTAAAGATAGGTTATGGAGGTTATGATCTGCAATTATCTAAACATAGTTAAATTAACTAATTTAACGCATTTTTAAGACAGTAAAACAAAACACCATATTTCGGAGTTACAAGTGCCCAATTAAATCACACCAAAAGTCTTTACCCGCCTTTTTTTTTTTTTTTTCTTCAAAAAAAAAATAATTTTTCCACCTCAATAACACGATCACGTAATTTTTTGCAGTAATAATTGTCTATTTTTGTAACAAAAATAAAATATAAACAATATGGTTTCCAAATATTGTTTTAAAAACGTTTATTATCGGTAGCAAGTCAATCGGTTCAATTTTTCAAAGATACATTTTTTAATTTTATTTTTAAAAGTTGATTTCTATGGTTTCTGTAGTGTAAATTTTCATTTCCCCACCACCGCAAGAGCTATCATGATTCCAATAAAAATTGGAGAAAAAGATCATTGATGTATGTTATTGACAATAATTCAATCATTGGTATGAGACGAGTAAATTACGGGTTTTTTTTCTCTTGATTAAGAGCTTAAAAAGCATAAAAATCATTTTGTTTTTGTTTTTTTTTGTTTTTTCGCAAATGCTAAACAAAATAAGATCAGTGTCGTCCCTTAAAAAAAATATCTATAACCTATGTAATGTATAATTTATGAGACAGATCAAAGAACTGGTCGCAACATTTATAGCTCAAATTGCAGAACACCCAAACCATCAGGTGTTTAATTCGCTACGGCATGCACATCTCTAAAGTGCTTTTATTGAGCTTAGGAAAAATAAAATATGAGTAGAACCTATTCCCCCAGTGGAACAGTCATAAAATTAATAATAAAATCGTTGTCACAGAACAATTTACTTTAAAATCATTGGTAGCGTAGCCATATATTTTCTAAAAATTCTGTGACAAGCGCTTCAATGAATAAGAAGTAGTTCGCAGTAATTCCCTTCTTGTTACTCTGCTTTGTCTTAATATGTTTTAACAATTTTCTAATTCTAGAGTAGAAAGTAAAATTTCTATGAAGTTTTTCTTCATCACGTTTAAACAAATCTAACTTTATAAATCTAAAAAAGAAAACCTTTTGCAAGCCTCTCTCCGAGATTTCCAAAAATCAGATCCCACATCAAAACAAAATGAAAAGAAAGATTTTTTTAAAAAAAAAGAACCAAAAAACACACCGAACCTCCTGAATTGGAATTAAGCAAACCTAGTCTAAATATTTTTATGAGACTCCACAGTCAAGTAAGCCTTTCCTGACCAATCATTTGGTCACTACACAAACCAAATATCTGGCCTATAGCTTCCAAGTTCATGATTCTGTGATCCTTTTGTATTTTCTAGAGAAATTATTTAAGATAACTAACTACTTGTCACTCGTTCGGATTACGACTAAAAAAACAAGAAAAATGCTCTCAACATCTTGATATTTCTGTGTCCAAACGTTTCCAGGTGAAAAACAATAAGTTATTCATGGAGAATGAAAAATAGGATTTTATAACAAAATAATGGTCAATAATAGTCTGTTGATAATTAAATTAATTAATTAATGACTTTCTTCTGGATTCATAAGTAAACAATTAAAAAGCGAAACAAATTGAAAAGTTCTGATTAAATGATCATTACTTGCATCTTGCGAACTAATTTTAATTTTACTAAATCTTACCTAGAGACTGATGGGATTTACACACATCATTAATTGTCGCGATAATTACAGAAAATAGAATTTAAAAAATAACGCAGAAAGATATAAAGCTGAAATTTCATAAAGTTTATTTATCACTATAAAAAAAATTAATTTCTGCAGTTCACGAAGCAAATACAGAAATATAAATTTTAAAAAATAGACAATTTAATTTTTTTTAGAAATCATGTCAATTTCTAAATAAACATTTGCAACAAATAATGGAGACAACACCAATAGCTTCTGCTTAATTAATCAATGTAGTTTCTGTTTACTACCTTAATAATAAGAATTAACTATGAATGTATTGTAAAATAATAACGATAATTTAAATTTTCATTAAAAACGAAACGGTGCTTGCAAAATCCCTAGTTTCTTTAATTTCACAAACATTTAAATTTAAATTAAATCAGATGACTCACCTATGCTGTCAATGGAGAAATTAGCAGGTGCTTTAAGCACCCTTCTACCCCAGGCCATCCGTAAATTATCCAGATGTAAATCGGGCCCACTAACCAAGAGTGTACAAGGGTGTACAAACCCCATATATTCAAGATTTTTTATACTTTCGGCCAGAGCAGGGTTCCAGTAACAAGTTTTATTCCTGAACCGAAAGTCTTCCCAAATGTCACGACCCCCATTATAAGAGATAGCAGCGGCCGAGTTTGAACACTCAGCCGCTTGATTATCATGTTTGGCTATCTGGACATCGTTCGTGGCTCCTGTTGAAGGTCCCGAAGTGCCTTGAGTGATCGGTTGGCCCGATCCTGATGAAGACCATGGGATGAGGGCCGTGCTCGAAACGGCTGTAGTTGTCGCTGTAGTTACGACTGTTGTGTTTGCTGTCGCTGACCCAGGACCGCCATCGGCCTGGACATATTGGGTCCGCGTTGGACTGAGAACCACGGCCAAGATGCAACGTGAAGTAACACATACGTTTTTTGGAGCTGACCGGCATTCATCCTGGTTAGATTTGGAAGTCATCGTTTGGGGTTCGCGCCCGTCCAGCAACAGTTCTCATGTTAAATAGCTATAAAATATTTTTTGTTTTTCTTTTAACTCTTCCTGTGTTATTAAATATACATATGGATTGTTTTGTTTTGTTTTTTAAACTATGGTTTACAATTATTTAAAAGAGAAGAAACGGAGACATTCTTCTTTCCCTTCCGTGGTAGCTTCTATCTAACCAAAACATCGTTTAGTTACTCCGCTCACCGCCAGAAGACGCTTCTGTTAGCCGCTCTGACTCCTGACGGCCAAATAGAGAACTAAATTCTGCATTATCTCCCTTCTAACGTCAATGTTTAACCCTTCTGTACTTCTAAGTAATCTAAGATCTTTAAAACTTATTTTAAATTTAAGTTTTTATAGTTCTTATAAATTACAGGATCATCATTAGTTTGATTTGAAGATGTGATCTTAAGTTTATTGAAGATAGATTTTTTTTTCTTTTTCACCTTTTACTTCAGATGACCTACAGTATTTTTCTTTTGAAAGAATGAAAATAAGTAAAAAAAAATCTTTGATCTGACCAAGGAATTCCTAAAATTTTGATGTTTGTTTTTGTTCAGATTTGGGAAGTTGACCGAGCTGAGAACTTTTCAGCACACTTCGTAATAATTTAAATCTATTTAAAATGCTTCCATAAAACTATATTTAAATTTTTATTAAAAAATCGATCTGGCAGTTTTTAGTTCTGTGTATACAGCATAAAAAAATATAATAAAAAAAAATTTTCAAATCTAAACATTTCTTTTTTTTTCTAGAGCCCATGATAAAAATTTCTTTGGGTTTTTTTTGTTCTATTTTTCATTTTAAAATATTCTGTATTTTATTTTATTTTATTTTTTTTTTTATAAATGTAAATATAAATGTCTCAATTTTATTTATTTTGGTAACTTTTATGAAGGTAGTTCAAGAAATTCCTTGAAAGATAAATTACAATTGAATTTCTAATGAAATCAACACAGATTGCAACATCAACACTTTAATTATTACTATAATAGTGATAGTTTCTAGAAAAGCATACACTACCACTGTAGCAATAAAATTGTTGATATAAACACTTAAAATGTCAATAGAAAGGTTTCCCTTAATGTATCATTAATTTTCACATTATTATCAGTATTATTTAGCAGTAGCTGATATTTATAATTTAATTTTAAAATTGAAAGTTTAAAAGGAAATTAATATCACTTCAATGACAATTCAATAATGTTCAAAAAATATCACTACATAAGGCAAATTTCATAACAATTTTCATACAATTCTAATTTACACAACTTGTATTTGGACTATTGTCTTCATCTTTGTTGTTATCACATTTCAGCCGTTATGGTCTCCAGCTTGTATCAGGTGTATACCAACTTGAGTAACCTGCAAGGAATTCTGAACTGAACCCATTATTTAATCTACAGGGGTAGACTGTTCTCATTCCACTGGCCATGTTTAGGGATATCTCATCTAGTTCTTATTTTTAGTACTACTCAATTATTGCTTGCCCATTTCCACTGAGTCCAAATACACACTGCCCAGGCAAAGGGTTGAACTCATTATTGTTAAGTCACCAAATTCAGAAGACAATGATTTAATAGGTCCTATGGGATAAGAGCATAGTGGAATAAAGGGTAGGTCCTATATAGGTTACCCAGATTGATATACACCTGATGAAGGCTGGAGGGTACAATAATCGAAACATTGTGATAACAACAACAACATGAGGATAATAGTCCAAGTGTAAATAGTGTAAATGATTATAACTCAGAAATTCAGTCTAAAATTCTTATATTATTGAAAAATTATTTAAATTATTATAATGCATTACATAAAGTATTCAGAAATTTTCTCAGCATAACTAGAAAGCTCTTCCAAAAAAATTCTGAGCTTTAGTTATTTGGTCAGAGAGTTCCAGCCAAAAGCATCCCGTGTGTGTGTGTATATATATATATATATATATATATATATATATAATCATTGTTTCCCAAACAATTTTGTGTCATGCCCCACTTTGGTATTTCTAAAATTCTGGTGCCCCCTGTAATATTTAATTCCTACATATTCAAAATTTTACTGTAATTCATGCGAAGGAAGCTTAAAAGGCCTATAACTTGGCCTATAAACAAGCCTCCAAAGACCCTGGCATCCATGAAAGAGAAAAATTAAAAAAGACAGTTAAATATAGTTTCAAAACATATGTTTTGAAACTATATTTAACTGTCTTTTTGTTTTTTTTTAATTTTTCTCTTTCATGAAAGAAAGACAGAAATATAACATATTTGAATGAAAGCTAATTCTTTAATATACTTTGATCATGAAATTTGAGCTCACTAGAAAACCATTCACTGTTAATAACTCATTCTCAAATTGCCACCTTATTCTTTCAGCATAGTAAGCTGAAGGTTGCACATCCTACACATGCTTCACCAAAATATTACCATGCCCCAGCAGTAGGGCATGTGTTCTACATTGGGAATCATTGATATATATATGAATAATATTAAGTGCTTTATTTATTCCTTTGCATATATCAAAATATTTTTAAAGTACTGAAATTATTCATTTTTATTATATATTTTCTAAATATTCTTATGAAAACAGTTTTTGTACTACAGATAATAGATTAAATGCAGGAAGATTTCTTAACGACTCTTCTTTGACTTGAAATGTTACTTGAATTTCTTCTCATGAAGACATTACTTCAACTACAGACTGTTACTTTGATGATCATACAAATTCTAATTCCACATAGACTATTTTATACATTTTATTTTATACATTATTTTTACCTGGCACACAGATGTAGTAGTAGACACAAAATGCAATATTTAACAGAAAATACTCAGCTCTATTTGAATGTGTGTTACCTGAAGGGTATAACATTTTTAATAAATAACTAAACATGCTTACAAGCTGAAAATTTGCAGATTAATAATTTGATATGCTTTAAATGTTGTGTAATTTTTATATTTCTATATAAATTATAGGGTAATTATAAAGTTTAATTAAGTTGGTATCCACTTTGTAAGGATATCATATCATATTAATAATTTTCAATAAAAAGGTTTTTATCTGAAACTAATTAATAGAATATATTCTAATAATGTGTCCACTATAATTTGAATTTGTCTAATTTGTTCATTTTAACAAATCTTAGTTTATATAGATTTGACAAGTTTTTCTTCATAAATGCAACAAATATAAATGTTCATGTTAAAATAGAATATAAATCAAACATTTATCAGTCAAAAATGTATTCTAAATATTATTATGAAACACTTTTGTAGTAATTGTGAAAAAATTATTTCTTTTGTTTTTTGTTGTTATACTACCCTTCTTCTATTTTGTTTCATCTTTTTCTCTTTCACTTCTCTCATCATATTTTTCGCATTTTTCTTTCATATTTTTTTCTTTCTACAGGAACTCTGTCTCCAACCCCACAAGGAATTTATTTTTTTCACTGTCTCTTCTTTCCCAAAACAAAAGAAAAAAATATCTCACACAATATTCCAGGACCCCTAAAAGAAATAAGACAAATGACTTCAAACAGTACTTCAGCCAAAATATCCCAAGCCAAAATAATCAAATTAAGGACCAACTCTAGAGTGCGGTCAACTCAAACTGAGTCAAGTCAATCAAGTTAGGCATATAACGCGGCTCCCTTGATAACGTGGGATGATCTCTGAAGATTACATCTCACAAAACACTCAATGGATTAAGGAGGAATTTGTCTGGACATTTAGAAATCCACAAAATGGACTTTGCACAATGGAAAGTTAAGGGAAATAAATAATTTTAAGTCTCTTTGCCTGAAGCTATTTGGCAAAATCCAGTTCAGTATTCCTTGTTTCTAAATCTAAGAGTTTATAAAGAAAAAATATTTTGAAATAAGTTATACTGATTATAATAACAAGAGCAATAGTAATGATAATAACAAATAAATATAGGGTTAATTCTCTTTGGAAATTGAACTTGCATGTACATTGATATAGAACAATTAACTTCTAAAAATAATCTATTGGACTATTTTTTAACTCTAATTCCATGCATGCATTAAAAAGGCCTTGTGCCATATTTAGAACAAGTTGGCATTCACTTAAATAACAAGTAATATTTAAAACAAAAAGAAATTTACATCATCACTTGCATTTTCTTTTTCATTTCAAAGCCAATGTCAAGTTGATTGATGTTAAGTACAGGGAAGATTGAAGTCATGACTGAAGAAATTTAGTAATCCAAATCTTGTTAATTCATTTATTCTGATGTCCATTCACTAACTAGTTGTTATTTTTTAGTATGTTTTATACTATTGTTCACATAATACAAAGTTTAAATGCCACTCAAAATAGAGGGTTACTGAATGCAGATGTTATAAAAGAGCCTATAAGGAGAGAACAAGAATTGCATATTATGAGGATATGCAGGATAGATAACAGTTGAACCATGACTTGAAGAGGTTAATAAAATAGCAATCAAGGAAGCATCCACTTGGGAGTCTATCCCATTTTGTTCTGAATAGAATCTACTCTTTATCAATGGAATATGAAAGGTATGAGGATGAATCGACTCAGGACATGTGGAATGACAGGTCCTAACTAATGAAGGTCTGTACTGGTGGAACCAAGGAATATAGTTTGCTTGAACATCTGTCATGAAAATAGTGGTAGGGCAGTGAGAGGTTAGCATCAACCCATGAGCATACAAACAAGATTCTACTACTCACAGGCCCATTAATGATTCCATTCAGATTGAAATAAGGATCAAGGCTAAAGTACTAATAAAGTTCATTTATGGAAATATCTTTTTCCCAAACCAGTGCACTGCAAAAATGTTGTTAATGCTGTTAAGCAAAAATAAACAGTAAAGCAGAACAAGAAAGATAATTTTCAAAAGAAATGATGACATATGGCATGACTAAAAATAATTGTACACCATGGAATCACATGATTAAGTACACGTCATCCTGTACTGATGAAGATTTGACTAGAAAACATACCTATAAATGTGACCAATAAAGCAGTATTTACCAAGTACTGGTGTTAAAAAAATTAGTGATATTATTCAATATTTTTTGAACATGTAATTGTGTTTCACCTATGACTAAAATGTATGACATAGGAGTAGATAGGTTCACCTATCATCAAGTTCACACACATCTCTAGCCTTTTGAACAGAGGTAGAGGATTATACTTTGTTTGCCATTTAGGATTGGGTTACTGGTTCCGATTTTGTTTTTGTTCAACACACAACCCCTAACCTAGTTACAACAATTTGGTGACCACAAGGTTAATTGTGGGTTTCTTTGCTTTGATTTGACCTTTACACCTCTAATACATAACTCATACCTTTGACTGTCTCTTTTGTTGAAAAACATGCATTCTGTCTTCTTACAGCCAATAGTCCTTACTTCTTACTTTTATTTAACCCCCTATCTAAGAGTTTTGTCAGTTTTCTTCTTGAGTCTATCATCAGTGCCATATCATTATCTTATGTTGCTAAGATTGTTTACCAATAATAAATCCTAGTAGATTCTCTTAGGATGCATAGGTTAAATAAATTTGGTGAAAAGAACCTGTCCTTATTTTACATTTTTTTTCTGTTTTTGTGTATTTGCTGAACTTATTCTCTATCAGCATGCAGGCTATTTGTTCTCAGTAGAGGTTACAAATTACTTGAATATATTTCCCATATAAATCAAGCTTTCCTAGTATTTCAAGTAGTTTTTCATGTCACACTCTATCAAATAATTTTGTGTAATCTATGAAACATAAGTATAGGTCTTTTGGCATTTGTATTATGATCACAAAAATAGATAAATATAAATAAATATTTTTTCTTGTTTTGAACTGTTCTTACTCTATATCTGGTCTGATTCTGTCATGTGTTTCATTCAATAGAATCCTAAAGATAAATTTAGTTGTATGACTTATTATTCTGATTATTCAATGAGGTTTGCATTTATTTACACCTAGTTTCTTTGGCATTGCTATGAAGATAGACTGAATTGTCTTCTAGTTTTTCACCACTGTCATTTATTTCATTCATCATTTTGGTAACCTGACAGCATTTCTGTTATACTCCATTGCAATTAGATTTCTCTCTGATTCATTTTACATGTTGGCCAGATGTGAACGCTAAGAAGGCAAAACAAAATTTAAAAAAAAAAAATGTTTTCTGTACAGGGACTCTGAATGTCACATCTGGTCCACAAAACAAATGCCCGCAATAGAATACAATAGCCAATCACAAATATTCCTGCGCCAAAAAAAGACAACCCTGAGAACCACAATACTTGCTTAAAAGAAACCCCTCAAAAGACTACCTATTGGCATGCAGGTGCACTGTCACCATCACCACCATGATTGCTTCTCTTGTCACAATCGTGACCTCGCCTGAGCTTAACTAATGTCACCCAACTCTTCACATGCAGAATGCCACCGATGGGCCATCTTTGATATCGTCAGGCTCCCAATACCTTCACCGGGATTTCTAACACCTCAATATCTTCACTATCCACCGTCTCATTGATACTACATCTGACCAGAATCCAATAGAGACATCCCATTCTATCAATCTTCACTAGTTGACTCCAGGCTTCCCTTGTCATGACCACTATGACCCCGTTTCATTGATACAACATTCGGCCAGAATCCAACAGAAACATTCCACTCAATCAACCTTCACTATCCACTCCAGGAATTGCCTGTTACTGCTTGACCTTGTTCATTGAACTCCAATTCAACAGAATCCAACAGAGTGCTTCTGCTCAATCAACATTCACTACCTACACCTAATCCCTTGTTGCCACCACCGTAACCTCGGCAACCAATGCCCCTTACCCCGAATCAACCCACCACTGTGACATTGATCGATCAACCTGACAACCCAAGCAGTTTCACTTCAACATCTCATGACTGCCAGCCCATCAAACACCTCACAGATGTTGATTTCAACCTTAAAGAAAGGTGTGCATCAAACTCCACCACGGCTAATCCACTCCAGACCTATCCTCTGATTACAACTGTGACCTCAACCAACCAACCCAAGAAATCAGTTAACTCCCTGCCCTACCAATAGCACCCTTATTCCTGACTAACAGCAACTGAAGAACCACACATGAACTATTTTTGCCAAATTTCAAACCTCTATATATTCAGAATTTTGATGAATACATGCTGTTGAAAATTTAATCCTTGTTTCTTTCTTTCCTTTGCAACCAAATGCTTGTTATAATATCAATTACAATCTGTTGTGGACTAACTATATCAGTAGATATATATAGTAAGTACAGGATATACCTGGCAGACTTGCTTCAGGAATTACTAGCTTCCTAACTGATTCCCTGTCTTTCAATAGTGTATTCTCTTTTATAATAAATCTCTCTTTCTCTCATATACACCTGTGTTGTTGTTCCTTTCACTCAAGTACCACTTTTGTCTGTTTGTAACCTTCAAGGATACAACACAATCTCATTTAGTCTTGCTGCTTTGTTTCTCATCTTGGCCACTGTTGATCTTACTTGCTGATTTTAATACTACAAGTCCTTCCATGTTATGTATTATAAGTTTCTTTTCTCTGTTGTCATGAAAGAGCACCCCAATGTAATTGCACCATTTTTAGAGTATCTTTTCTTTTTCTATTATAAGTGTTCCATTTTTAGATTTTATACATCCTGTTGAAGAGCCCATTTTATGTCCTACTATTTTATCTTTTTATTTATGTCTGGTATGTCTGCATTCCATAGTTTTTCAATCTCTGCACATTTCTTGCTGAGCCATTCATCTTTTGCTTGCTTGCTTTTATTTCATAACCTTTTATTGTGTCATTATTTGACTTTATCTGCTATCACTTTTTCATTAGCTCAAAAATTTCATCTATCATCCACTTCTTTTTTTTTCTTATTTCTCTTTCCTTAGTATGACCACTTTTTGATGTTCTCACCCCTGCTTCCTTTAAGGTATTCTACTTTGTGTTACTGACCTCTTCTAAAGAATATTCATACTTAACTATATCTGCATAGGTTTATTTGCAAATTGAGTTTTTCTGAAGTTGGTTGGAAAAAAAAAATAAGGAAACCTAAAACAATGCCTACATATATATATATATATATATATATAATAAAAAGGCTTAAACACTAATATTCCATGGTCATAATTTATTCCATTGGAATCATAATTACGATCCAAGTCATCAGACCTTTGCATATGTATGTGTATATTTACCACTAATATATATATATATATATATATAATAGAAAGAATAGATGGAGTAAAAATCCACAGTTTATAATAAAAAAAAAAAACATTTTGAAATCATTACACAAAAGTTTTTATGTTTCAATACTATGATTGTACTTCTTCAGGTGATGGTAAGTAACTGGTAATTAAATAATTTTTAAGGAAATTGCAAAACAAATTGTTACCTCTTTTCTGAAAATTAAAGGCAGGCAACATAAGGTCAGAATTTAAAAGTAACTTGTAGGTATGTCTTGATTAAGCAATTAAATGTCAGATCTATGCTAAATAGAAAAGTACGGTCAGAGGGTGGAAGTGGGTGAGTTTCATGTCACGATAAACTGGCACATAGACATGGCATCACTGCCAATTGCAGAGAATATGGCAGCAACAAATGTATCATGATTGTAGACAAATATAGCACGTTCTATTTGTTAACTTACAGAAAAACGGTAACAATTTGTTTTTAAATTTCCTTAAAAATAATTTAATCATCAGTTACCATCACCTGAAGTACAATCATAGTATTGAAACATGAAAGCTTTTGTCTAGTAATTTCAGAATGTTTTTAGAATAATCTCATATAATATATATATATATATAATCACATATTATTTCTGTATTTAATTATAAAATCAGAATAAAATGGGTATATATATATATATATATATATATATATATAGCATTTTTTTTATATCACTAAATATATATCAGTAGTTTAGGCATTACTTTAGGTTTCTTTATTTTTTATTACTTTATCCATACTTTGCATATGAGTGAGAAGTGATCACTTGGGTATGTTTTAGATTGTAGTACTGTATTTCTAAAACTTTTACTGATAGTTGATGCATTTATTAGTGGTGAAATGCAACTAACAAAGATAATGCTCCATTCAACATAATGGTCTATGGAAAACCAATCTAACAAGTAACTGAATTTGTCTACCATAGCCACAAACTTTCATCTTCTAATGATGGTTCAGTTCCTGTTCAACATAGAGTAATTCTTGGCTGAACAGCCTTTGAAATGAACAAATCCATCCCTAACATCT
This sequence comes from Acanthosepion lycidas, assembly GCA_963932145.1. Lineage (NCBI taxonomy): Eukaryota > Metazoa > Mollusca > Cephalopoda > Sepiida > Sepiidae > Acanthosepion > Acanthosepion lycidas. Next base: position 36,073,044 of record OZ010612.1, read on the forward strand.
TGTATTCCCTACAAAATCAAAGCTAATATCTACAACCCATATATTCTCCCTGTCCTGCTTCACAGCCTAGATTGTGTAAACTGGTCGAGAAAACTTAAGAAATTGGAAAGATCTAGACCTAACTGGTTTAACCACAATCATCTTAATAAAAAAAACCTCTATGTTATATGGTCACCTCAATGAAACAAAAAAGAATTATCAAAAATATACATTGAAAGGACAGTTGGTGGAAAATAAATCAAGGGAGCCTAGAGAAGATAATGGTATGACAATACAATTGAATGGACACAACTTCATCTTGGATCCTTAAACTGAGCTACCCAGGACCATGAACTCTGGAATGAGTTGAGTCATATAAGTTAACTTTCTGCTATAGGTGGAGAGAGTGTTTTGTCTTTTTTATGTAATCTCCTGGACTTTTTCATATTCTAAAAATAAAAAAGCTAAGATCTACAACACATATATTCTTCCTGAACTGCATTGCAACTTGAATTGTGTAAATTGAACTATAAGATTTCTTAAAGTGGAAACATTCCAGAATTGTATCATGCAATTCATGACCAACAATCACCTCACAGTTTGCATATCCTTGAGGACACAACAGTCCTGAACCCTGTTGTTCCCTTAATAAAGAGTAAAACCCTTAAGTTACGTTATCACATCAAACAAAGCCAAAAAGGATTATCAGACATACATTGAAGGGATGGTTGATGGAGAGGGAAAAAAAGCAGGGGAGCCCAGAGAAGATGATGGCACAACATCTTGGATCCATAAACTAAGCTATCCAGGGCCATGAACTCTGGAGTGAGTTGTCATGTTAGTGCATATTCTGCTATAGGCAGAGAGAGTGTTCTATAATAATCATACTTGATCTGGTTCTTTATGTAATCTCCTGGACTTTTCCATGTTCACAAATGTCTTGTGTTAGTGCAGCTGATAAGAATGATTTTCTTACTACCATTTTAATTTTTGTTTGGAAGTTGATATAACCAAGACAGCTTATCAAAAATTGATTTGCTTTGATGGTGATCAAACAAGATATCAGGTCTAGGCAATATCAAATCACCCTGCTAGGAAAAGCTAAAACACTGATTTGTTATCTAGAATAGAGTTGAATATCTTAATTTCTTTTAACCAGAAGATGGAAGGAGGAAGAAAAGAGAGAAAGAAGAAATAGTAGAAGAAAATGAGAACAAAAGATCAAAAGGAAAAAGAAGAGAAAATTAATAAAATAAAAATATCAAAAAAAAAAAAGACAGAAGAAAAGAGAAAGAAAAATTTTAGAGAGAAAGAAAAAATGAGGGAAAATGGAGAAAAAGATTCTTTTCTTTCATCCAGTAAGATCTGAAAAAATTAAATCCGAAGATATTTTTTTACATAAGCTATATTTTTGGAATATTTTTTTGCTGTAATTCTAATCCAGATCTTTGTGTGGGTAGACACAAGTGGAATAATTTTTATTCTGGCTGTTTCTAAGAATCTAGTAATTCTGTTTTATACAATCATGAAATCAAAACTTCTTCAAGTCTCTCTCTCTCTCTCTCTCTCTCTCTCTGTGTGCATATTTCATTTATGAATTTGCATGTGCATATATTTGTGTTATATGAAAGTAAGTCCACAACCTGATCTATAGTTATTAGCTGAGTACTTCAGCATGGTGTAATGGTTAGCAAACTCAGTTCTAAATGAGTAGTGAGTTCAATCCTCACTGAGTTCTCCTTAAACTCGACCTTGTACCAAATCTAATCTGTGTTTAGTAAATCAATAGTTATTAGCTGAAATTTGATCTGAAATTGGGTTCAATTTATATGATTAATATTTACTTCATTATGCTACAGATTTATTGATTGTACTTAGATATATGTACAAATAAATTAAAATGTCCCAAAACTACCTGGTAATGTGTAGTTCCTCCTTTCCCAAAATAACAGTGGCTATACAAACTGGTATAGAGTTTAAGAAGTGACAAAAATTGTTCCATGGATATATCTACCCAGATATATTCAAGGGCTGTCCATAACTGAGATGGGTTTGTTGGGCGTGATTGCATGGAATTTAGGGAATTCTCCAAAATGTCCCATACATGCTTAATGGGATTTAAATGTGGCAAGTGCAGGAGCCAATGGAATATCTGGAAGTCAGCTAAATTGATTGATTGGTTCATTTTGTATGGCTTATCAACCTTTTGCAGGTTTCTGTCAATATATTCTGAGATTGTAACTATTTATACACTAATATCCCCAAGGACTCTTGGCCCAGTGATTGAAAGTGACACCTGAGTAATCCAAAGAGTGACTTGACCAAAAGAGTTATGAGTTCAATATGTGGCCATAGTAGAGAGACCAAAACAATTGGAGAGTTGAGTTACTAAAGGGAATTAACTGGAACTTAGATAACCAAGAAGGCTTGGCACATGGAATTAAAACAAGCTATCTCCATGTTTAGTTTGAAATCCCAAAGTGTATCATCAGAAGAAGGAAGGCTGGAGTGTACAATGGCCAAATGTTGTGAATATAGCAATAAAGATGGGCAACAGTCTGAATGATGTAAATACTTTTACAGGTTATTTAAAGCCATGAAATATCTTTTGATTTTTTTTAAGAAAATAAAGATTGATTTTGAGATAATATTGATTGATTTTCAATTTTAAGATAATAAAATTGATTAAAAAAAATACCAGAATTTTCTTTCAAATTATTTGAAAGAAGATTTTGGTATTTTTCTTAATCATTTTTCTACAGCTACCAAGAAATTGATTCATGGACATGAAAGTATTAAAACAAAAATAAACAGACATAGTATATCTAAAATTATTTAACCAAAAATGTTATTTTGTTATAATACATACATACATACATATATATATATATATATATATATATATATATACTTGTATATTTGTTTTTCTTTTGGCATGTCTTTTTTTCATTTTGTTTTTTAATCAATTAACCCTAAGCAAGGTGATAATATCCCTAAGACTGAAGAGGCTACTGAGAGTGAAAGAGAATAAAGTCTTTAGGAGCAACCAGAAACCCAACCCTAAACAGGAAACATGGGATATGTTATGATGAGCTTTGTTTAACTCCAAATTTTGATTAGTAAAATTGGAAAATATATTCATCATAATAACAAATTGACACACACACATATATATATATATATATATATATATATATATATATATTTAAACAGTATTGCTTTAAAAGTATTAAGTTTAACATTACAATGCATAATGAGGGATAAAAAGATAAAAGGAGGGAAAAACAACCAGTTTCTCTCCCGCTCATCATAAATCCATAAGGAGGGGGTACCTTTAAGACCCATATTATCAATGATAGGGCCATCACAACATAAGGTGGTCGAATGGCTTGCTAAAGTGCTGCAACCTGTTTTGCAGCACTATAGCTCATTTACTATAAAGGATTCATTTTCCTTTGAGTTTATGAAAAGTTGTCCCTCTTCTGGCAAGTTTATGTGTTCATATGATGTGTGCTCCTTGTTTACTTGTGTTCCCCTCATAGAAACAATTAATATCTGCTGCAATTTTCTTTACTGCAGTTCTTTGTCCCCTCCAGATGTTCCTGAAGTAATTTTTGTGGAATTGATGAAATTAGCCACTTCATCTGTCGAATTCAATTTTAACAATATGATGTATCGTCAGGTTGACGGTGTTGCCATGAGTTCCCTTTTGGGCCCTGCATTGGTGAATATATTTGTTGGGTTTTATGAAGAGATTATTTAATGATCCATTATGTCCCTCTTTGTATCATCACTATGTTGATGACACATTTTGCTTATTTAATGATGAAGCTGAGACTGATCAATTTATCTCCTCCCTTAATAATCTTCATCCTTCTTTGAGGTTTACCGTTGAGAAATAGGTTAACTCTAAACTTGCTTTCTTGGATGAATTGGTGCATCATATACCAACATCTTCTTGTACCTCAATTTATAGAAAGTCTCCTTTTTCGGGTTTATACACATGTTGGGATTCTTATTGCCCTAAGAAGTGCAAAATAAACCTTATAAAAACTTTAATGCATAGGGCATTGATAATCTGTTCTGAAGAGTTCCTCAACAGTGAGATCAGTTTTATAATGAGAACTTTATGCAATAATGGGTATCCACTCACTGTTATCAATTTGGTGATTCATGACAAGATTGCCATAATGGGTATCCACCCACTGTTATCGATTCAGTGATTCATGACAAGATGCTGACTTCAGAAAAATTAAGCCAGTTTTTATGGCAAAATGTCTGGTGACTTCTGTGGATTGGAGAAAATGGTGAAAACCTAACTTCTTTAAATGTGCAGAAGTGTTATTTTTCTGTCGAGATGCATATTGTATTTGATACTAGATAAATTCTATCTTCTAGTTGTAAGGATGTTCTCCCCCCCCCCACCTCATCAAATAAGTTCTGTAGTTTATAAGTATGATTGTAACTGTGGTGTCAGTTACATAGGGAGAACTACTCAGCGACTTAATACAAGAATTAAACAACATGTTCCATTGAAAATCAGGAACCATACCTGACAACAAAATGAACTCATCCACAATACTTAATTTGCAAACATCTGATAAATAGCAGAATGTGTACTATGGAATTTAATGTGGATTGGTTCTCTGTTTTAGCCAATTCACTTTTTGCATTTGAAAGTACTAGAGTTGGTTTACATCAGAGTGTTTGCTAGGCCCTGTTGTGATCAGTTTCTGGTAGTTCATTTTTTTTTCCCCATTCCCATCACTAATTCATACCTCATATTTATTATATTTTACTTTAAATTCTCCCAATAAAGAAACTTTGATGACTGGTTGTTTTACCCTCCTTTTGTTTTTTATCCCTCATTATGCCTTGTAATGTTAAACTTAATACTTTTAAAGCAATATATATATATATATATATATATATATATAATCCAAAGGATTTTGTTGTACAAGTTTGGTAGTTGTATGAAAGCTCTTGTAATTTTGCTAGTAAATGTTTCTGGTTTGTGTTTGTCTTGATGAATACATTATTTGTGAAGGATAAGTGTATCAATTAAAGGCAATATTAAACATGAGAAAGTGATATTTGGGTAAGTTGACTTATCTGTGATCTTCATTTCTGTAGCTGCTCAAATCCACGTGCTCTCATTATGACAGACCGATGAGAAAGAGAAAGTCTCTAAATTTCCCACCTGTAGGATTGTTTTCATTTTACTATGGTATCATGGGATTTAGTGCTTTTTTTTATTTATTTTTATTTCTCATGATCACAAAATCAGATAAACCTCTATTCCTGTTCAAAAGAACAGGGAGGCATGTGAACCAGAATCTTTTCCAACATGTTTATATCTGTAAATATATTTGTGTTTATGTGTAATATATATGTTCATGTTATTTTACATACATGTTCATCAGACATTTTTAAGCTAAAATTTTTCACAGCTTGCACAACACAATTTTTCACCCAAGCAACAAACAAAAATTAAGTAAATCTTAGAAATACTAATATTAATCCATTTGTTTAAAAATAGGAACATTTTTTTTTTACTAAAGTGCATCAAAGAGAAAGTCTTTCCACAAAGCACATATAGAATATTCAGAACATCTCATTATGTATTTCCAAAATATACATACAAATTCTTAAAATCATCTGCAGAAGTGCTAAGAGAAATGGAAAAATTAACCTTTGAAAAAGAAAAAAACTTGACCATAAACTACATTATATAAACATTCTGTTGAAATTAGAAGCAGACTATTTACAATGAACAATAAGACATATAGTCCGATTTCTTAAATCTGACATTCTGTGGTTCAGTAAATACCATAATCTGGCACTTTTTGAAACAGTCACCATTAGTTAAATGAGCAGCTACAAAGGCAGCACCATACGTTATTAACAGCTTTCCACAGCAGCCAACAGCAGCAGAGTGTTTTAATGATACAATCTTGCTTATTTCTTATATTTCATGCAGTAAAGTAAGTATATATTGTTTTGGGGTTTTAGACATTTTTTTTAGCCCTTGTATTATATGAAATGATAAAAACCTTGTTCAGAAGCATTAATGATTGTTTTATTTCATGTTTTAATCTTTTTTTCTACCCTTGATAACACAGCAATATTTATGTGCAATGAACTGGCAACATTGTTTACATACGGATTTTTTAAGAGTGATTTCTGTCATCCAGCATTTTCTGTGGTCAGTCTGTGGCTTGATGCCAATTGTTCTAGATTAAAGAGGTCAGACTATACAATCAGCAAATCTACAGACTCCAACACAAATTAAACACTCTATTTTCAAACAGTAGCTAAAAAGATAGGATAATGACAAGACCTTATCAAAAAATTATTTAACACAGAATTCCAAGCCTTCAGCTTCAGAATAAAATATTTATCTATCTATCTATGTATATAGATACATATATAACTAGTGTTGCCCATCATATAAATGCAAGGAATATACTTTTGCCATTGTGGTTTAAAGGTTTTGTCATTTTAGGTCATCCATATTTCAGCTGTTCTTTGATGTGCTTGTAAATTTAAATAAGCTTTCTTAAGCTAAAAACATCTGTGACTGGTTTTGTTACTTTTAGTCATCCATATTTCAGATATCTCATGAGATGCTTCAGGCATATTGGTAAGGAATTTAAAAACAACCCAACATGTTTTGTGTGCTACAAAGCAACAGACACTGATTTTTACATATATGAATTCTATTATCTATCTGCATATATTTCTCTTTCTCTCTTCCCATAGATACAATGTGTTCTAGGTAATTGTGAACAAATTATGAAGAAAAACAGATATTCAACAGAAAAATCAGTTTATTTTGTTAATATATACTGTTACATATATACAGAGTGCACCAGGTTATTGAGAAAAATATAAAGAAAAACAAAGCCATTCAATAGAATTTAATGTTTATTTTGTTAATATATATTATTAATGCACCAGGTAATTGAGAACAAATTAAAAAAACAAAAAACATTGGTATATTTTTTTTTAAAAATGGCCAACATGTTCAACTTATGAAACTAGAAAAGGTGTTTGCGTTAGGCATCCTGTTCATTATAGCAGACTCAGTGAGTCCTTGGTATTACAGAATTACTAGTTAATTTCTGTTTCAACAACAACCCAGACATAACAATCCATGAGATAAAAATCAGGAGAGGTAGAACAGGCCACATGTTCGGGTTGACATGATCATGAAAATTCTAGGCCAGCCGCACCTGGGTCACAGATGCTAAGTGGAAGTGATCAGTGCCCTGCTGGAACTTGTCTTGACCCTGATGTAGACAGTGGCATAGATTATGAGATCCAGAAGGAAGAAATGGGACGACATGACATGGCTTTCATTGCTCCTGACTCTTAGAAATATCATAATTGACACAAACTCAGTGTACATTACTGTGGATACCTCAGTGGGGTCCACCTGCCATTCCTCCTTTTTACCTAACCACTTTCAAGAAGCTTGCTATCTCCAAGTTGCTGTGATTGGTGGCTGTGTCAGGTTGGAAGTTGTCATGTTAATGCTCTTAATAGATCTGCAAGAGAAATAAGAATGTTAAAATTAAATTTGGATCATATCATGTAGCAAGTATACAAGTGGTACTGAAATATTCTTAGTCTGATCCCATTCCCAAAATCTGATCAAATAACTAAACAGCAGATCTTTCATTTTTTGGGAGTGGGGGGGAGCTTTTTGGTTGGACCAAGAATTTGTCTACACTCCCTCATATATCTAGAAGAAACCACTTATTGTGATCACTGTATATCAATCTGGAATTGATTCATTGTATGGAAGATATATAAAATATATATATATATATATATCAGATGAATAGTGGGTAAGTAGATGACAAAAGGAAAAAATTCTGAGTGACACATTTTGTTCCAAGAAGGAACTTCTTTAGACTAATAACAGTTTTATTGATGAAATCTTGAAATTTTTTTATGTAGGATTAGGAACTGGTAGGGGAAATATAAATGCCAGTTAGTTTACCTTGAAAATGTTTAAGATACACAGATGCTCAGTATAAATTTTAATTTAATTCAGCTTTTTATTCCTTTTGTTTTTATCACTATTGTTTTTAATTATCTCACATTGTAACAGCATTAGTTTTGTGAGGAAGAGACATTGTATTTTTTTAAAAAATCATTTTATCCCAAGCAAGGCACTCAGATGCAGGGGAGTTACTGAGTGTAAAAGAATATGAGTAAAAAAAAAAAAACATATTGTGAGGTGAGAACAATAATAGAACATGAATTCAGAAGACAGATGATGATGATGATTGACATTGCATTTAAATTTTTTAAGATCAATGTTGACTTAGAAGCCAAAAGAGAGTTCTACAAGTAAGAGAAAAGAAACTGTTAAAATAGAACTTATATTTACATTTAGCCATTTCTACTGTAAAATGATGAAACCTTGTCACCATTCTAGTACTTAAATTCATATAGTCTAGGTACTATAGAGGAAAGTTCATCAGAATGTGATTTTTTTTTTTTACTCAATTTCATCAAATACAAGACTTGAGGGCCACTTGAGGGAAAGGATTACAACTGGAATGATAACGAGGAATGAAGTGTGAGATATGAGAAGGGGTTAGAAAGTAGACATTATGCAGATGAAACAGATAACAATTGACCCTTGATTTGAAGAGGTCAAGATTAAAATGTTCAAGGTAACACTCTTTTGTGAATCTGTTCTATAAAGGGGCAGTTCTTGGCAGGTGGGGGGGCTGTTTGAGTGAAACTTCCTACTTACATTTAGAACACAGTAAGTTCGTAATGTTATTGTATGTATATTAATATGAAAGACATTGTTATATGGGTATAAATATGAACATAAAATAGTTAAGTTAGAACAGAGATAAAAAAAAGAAAATTTTTCATATTGATAATGAATACCAAATCATTATATGACTGTATTATTAAAATAATTTGGTAAAATAACAAAAATCTTTCTGAACAATTTATACAACTTTAGTTGTTTAATAGTAAAGTCACAACATAGCTTGTTAACAAGATTTTTAGATTGTTTTCCATCCTGAATAATCTTCAAAGCACTCTTATTGATTGATTCATTTTCTATGGCTTATGGTCCCATTTCTTCCTTCTGGATCTCATAATCTATGCCACTGTCTACATTACAGGTTATTTAAAGCTAGGAAATATTTTTATATTGTAAGAATTTTTTTGGAGATAATAATGATTTATGAATACAAGTCTTACTAATTAACCCATAGCTGTGGGGAGAAGAGATGGATTCATACCTTTCCCAAGGGTATTTATACATAAGTGAATATAATGACCCCAGCTGAAATTGGAACTCGGCTCTCCAAATTATTTTTTTCTTTTTCACATTCAAGCACCTGGTATTCCTAAGTGGTCACTCATCTAGGTACTAACCAGTCTCAATGTGGCTTAACTTTGGTGATTGTACAAGAGCCAGGGTTTCAACACTATATGGCTGTAAGGTATCGAAGCACTTCTCAATGTGCCTTCAAAACTTTATAAGTTATCATAATGATGAGTGGGGTATTTTCATATATTCAATGATCTAACATTACTTGTTGCCTAACAAAATAGTTCAGAAGCAATAAATTGTTAAATTGTTAGGCAACCATCATAGTGATGATGTTATATATTGTCAGCAGTCAATATACCACATAACACCCTTAAACACTTAGCCTTGGAGCAGGTAGAATGGAGATCAACGTGTTTTAGTGGACTCAGCAGTTTTCAATCTGCTTGTCTGAATAATCAAGAAGTGAGAGCAAAATCTAAAAGGTCAGCTAATCTAAGAGTGATCTCATCTCACAGTCCTCACACTTGCTCCATATGTGGCCTCATTCTTTTCACTTTCTGTTATATACCACTAAAGTGATATCAAGCTGCCAATAATACATATGTACATATATATATATATATATATATATATATATATATATATATATATATATATATATATATATATCCAGGACTGCAGTATGTTATACATAATTTGCTGATAGCCTAGAAAAGGCACTCTCCCTCCACCCATCTGTGAACATCTTTGTCTTTGGTGACTTTAATGTTTACCACAGCACGTGGCTTAAACATTCTAAAGGGACTGATGTTTCCAGTGTTCAGACATTAAATTTTTCCACTGTGCAATCCCTTAGTTAAATCATGGACTTCCCTACTTGTTACCCTAGCAAAACCAAGTAAAATGCTTCTCTAGATTTATTTTTTATTGATGATTATGACCACTCTGTAGTAGCTATTGGTATTTCATTCCAATCCTCTATTAAACAGGAACCCCTTAGCCACAAGACCTTTTCCTGTTACCAGCATGCTGATTAGGACTCACTCCATGATTTTCTCCATGATGCTCCTTGGTTTAACATCTTTAAACTCCCAAATAAAAATTGTGCCGCTGAGGTTTCTTGGGTCAAAGCCAGCATGGATGCTTTCAACCCTTCTTGAAAATATGTGAAACCTCAATCCATAGTTCACACCTGCATGCTTGGCTGCTATAGCACACAGGAACCACTATTTTCAGTTATACCAACATGACAACATTCATCACAACAGACGCCTATTCATTGCTGAGTGAGTCCTTGAAGGAGCAAAGTCCCTGTTTGCCAAGAGAATGAGGCACTGCAATAGCCTCTAACAATTTTTGTTCTTGTGATTACTGGTGGTTCTGTAATAGAGCATTAAATAAGTTTAAGGTCTCTACTCCTCACCTCTTTAATCAATAAAAGGTGTTATCTTCCTCTGCTGATAAAGATGAATGCTTTTCCTGTAAATTCTTCTCAAAATCTACTCTTGACTCATCCAGAATATCCATGCCTAAATTCCCTCTGAGAACTGAGTTTCTCTTGAGTGATATGCATATAACCCCTTCGATGGTTTCTGCTTTTATCTCTAACCTAGATCCCCACAAAGCATGTGAACCTAATGGTATCCCTGTAATAGTCATTAAGAAGTGTGTTCCTGAACTGGCTCCTGCTCTCTCTAAATGGTATAATAAATGCCACGCTGCCTCCTGCTTTCCTGCTTGCTGGAAGTCATCATCTGTTGTTCCAGTTTTTAAGAACTCTGGTGAGCCATCCGACTCTTTCAACTATTGGCCTATTAGCCTTGTACCTCATTTTGGAAAACTACTAGAGGCCCTAATCAATGCTGAATTGGTTCATCATCTCTCATCACAGGGCCTTTTCTCAGACAAGCAAGCAATATAGCTTTTGTTTCTCCATGTCAACTGCTGATATACTAATGATAATTGCAGAAAGAGTCTATTATGCTCTAGATAAAAACAGTGAAGCCCAGGCTGTTGTATTGGAGATCTTGAAAGCCTTTGACATGGTCTGGCATGCTGAAATGTTACAGTGTCTCTGGACACTTTTTTGAACTGATCCAGTCTTTCCTATCAAATTATGAAATGAGAGTTATCGTGAATGGCCACCTGTCTAGATCCTTTTGTACTAATGTACTACATCCTTGGACCAACTCTATTTTTAATTTTCATTAATGACCTTTCTGATGACATCAGCTCTCACCTTGGTATTTACATTGAAAAAACAATTTACTCCTGCCTTAATAGTAAGGTCAAAATGGCAGCTGATGTCCAATACGACTTCATGTCCATAGTTAACTGGCGAAAAGGATGGCTTGTTAATTTTAAGAATTCCAAAATTAAACTTCTCTCCATTAATCATCTGAGAGACTCCTTGCTGCTTCTCATCAGCATGGCTGATGTTATCTTCCAGGAAAGTGACTCTTGGGCCTTCTCAGGCTCATATTCTTTGCTGATATGAAGTGTAAAGACTACATTGAATCCATTGCTAGGTCAGCTGCTAAGAAAGTCAGTTCACTATGTCGAGTGAGACAATTTTTCTCTCCAGAATTTGTCTTGCATATCTATAAATCTACCATTTGTCCAATCTTAGAATATTGCTGTCACAAATGGTCCAGTGCCCTTGCTATTTACATTGAATTCCTTGATAAGATTCAAAGTAGAATCTGCAGTATTTACTGGTCCTGATCTGGTGGCTCAGCTCCAGTGACTTTCCCACTACATTAAGGTTGCCTCTCTGTCTTTTCTATAAATACTTTCATGGTAATTGTTTGAATGAGCTCTTCACTATGGTACCTAGAGTTTTTGAATTTAAGTGCAGCACTAGGTAAGAGAACCCAGTTTGCCTTGATATTTAAACCATGTCTGGGGTGTGGGAAAGGAATACATTCCCAAGGATATCTATACAAAAGTGAACACAATGACTGTCTAGATTTGAAATATATGATTTTGATTAAAGACTATAGACATAGATTTTTTTTAGGTAGAATTTCTTGTTTATATACAGGAGAATGTATGTCAGTCAGGATTCATTGAATGTAAATATTGTTCTACTGCTTGAGTTGTAGCACTTTCAACTATACTTCTGACCATTATCAAGATCAGGTAAAAACTTTGTGTTCTTTATTTTGTAATTTTTAAGTACTTTAAAAATCAGTATCAAAGCCTTTGTCTGATATGAGGATATGACACAGGAGGTGAGATACAAGCAAAATTCTTTATTGGTTGTATTGACCAGTTATAAATGCCTTTAAATCCCAGTTAATAAATTGACAAAGATCTTTAGTTTTAGTTTCTTTCAAGAATCTGAAATCTTTTTTTTTACAATTAATGTTATGTAGTATATTAGTAATGTCACTGCATAATGAAGAAAGTAGCAGTCAGTCAGTCAACTTTAAAGAGTCAAAATGAGCAGTTGCTATTTTAGCCTGGCCCAAGGGCCTGGGCTGAAGACAAATCTGCCTCCTTCCACCCCATGTGCAGCAAACAAGCCTATGGAAATATATATTCACTAGATATAAAAAAAAATATCTTCAGCTCAGTCCTCATGTTGGGAAAAATCCAGTTTCCCATTTGTAGAATATGTCCTCATTCATGACATAGCAGATTAATCCAGCAGACTCAAATCTGGAATCCTAAATATGGCAACTCCAGAAGCACAGAAGAATCTCCAGCAGATCCAATTCCCATTAAGAATTATATGTAATACTATATTTTTGTTCTCTTTTCACTCCTCTTGTTGTTGCACATGTGTTATATTTCTCTACATGGGATAAATGTAAATATGTGTATATAATTTTGTGTATAACTTAGCATTATAAAACTCTCTCTGAGAACCAAGCATGTTTTTCATTCCTTTTCCTTTCAGCTGTTCCATACATGAAATAAGGTGTTATCATATCATGGATATAATAATGCCCATAAGGGAAAATGAAAATGAGAGAATAAATCTTTCTTCCATAGTGCACCCAATAATGTATATAAAATGAGGTTCTTTTATTTCCTAGCAGAATGACTTTGAAATATGCATGAAATGTCCAATGAAACACAGAAAATATTAGGTAGTTTGATAAAGTAATTTATCAATCTGTTCAAATTTCATTGTTTTGAGTATATATATATATATATATATATATATATATATAAGAATAATATATAAAAGAAGGATTGCTGCTGAAAGACATACATATATATATATAGTGTATTTCAGCAGCAATCCTTCTTTTATACAAGTTTCACTAAAGACGACTGACAAGGTACTATGAGTAATCTTTTTATTTAATTTTTCTTGTGTTCGTATAGATGTTTTTTTCTTTCCTGGACACAGTGTGTAAAAACTGTCCAAAAGTTCTACATGTCCAAGTACTCTCGGATATTCTTTTAGCCATTGTTAAGGACGATTTTTATTTTTTATTTTTAAGTGAATATGAGGTTTGTTTTATGTATGTATGAAGTTATAGGAATGTTTTATTTTCCAAACACAGCACATTGTAGCCATGTTCATAGTTAATGTTATTGAGTGTTGCATTTTTCTTTTTTTAGTGTTTCCATTATTTTTAATAATTTTTTACATGTAGACAAAGTTATATATATATATATATATATATATATATTGAAATGTTATTTTTAGTGGATACCTGTATTTGATTAGACACTCTGTTTTATTTTAAGCAGTATTTATTTCATCTACCAGCCTGCACCCTCAACCCTACACAAGTCACCAATCTGTCACTGGGTGGCATGCCACTAGTATTTATTTCTACTGGCCTGCTGTCGGGTCGCCAATGACATCAACTTGGCAATGTAACCACTGGCAGACCACTAGAGGCCCAACAGTGGCCTGTCAGTGACTGTCACCAGTGGGCTACTAGCAGTTTGCATGTTGGGAAGAAAAATTATTAAAGAAACGTTCCCGCTGGCAAATATATATTGCTACTATAAGCATTATATTTAGTAGAGACACATATTTGAGTAGACGTCTCTGTTTTTTAAATAGTATAATTGTCATCTACCAGCCTAGGTTTCAGAGAGTCTTCAATAAAGAAAATGTGCCTTTCAGCAGAGTTCAAACCTATGTCCCCCTTTTGTATGGGAAATCACTGCACAACCTGTTGTGCTTTTAGATTGCTCACTCCTGACGTACATACATGGTGAAACCAGGTTCAGCTGTTACCATGATAAAGGAAAGCACATTCAAGTACAAAACAGACTGTCACTACTTAGTGTTGATGTCTTTTATATTTACATATGCTCTATCTCTGATTTTGAGCACTTTTACCCATAAATATAGCATAAGTTAAAACTATATTTTTATCTTATATATATCTATATATATATATATATATAGAGAGAGAGAGAGAATTAATTAATACAAATATAAAATTTGTCATTTAGCTGATTGATGTTATATTCAGTATTACAACTCTAAAGTTTTGTAAAAAAAAAAACCTTTTTCAAGTTTTTTTAAGTTCAATTTTTTCTGACAATAAGCATCAGTCATGGCAAAATCAAAATTGTTGCAATTGATATTAAAAACAGCCTAAAATCTGTAAAAGTAATTAAATTATTTTTTACAACTAACTGTATACTATTTTCTTGGTATTAAAACCAAAATTCAAAGATGATATTTTATTAATTGCAATACATTTTAAAATTTTTATCAATATGTTCACAAACATTGTTTTTGGTAACTACCTAGTTGAGATGAACATAAATTTTACCATTTTTATGCAGACATATTTTGAGGTTAGAAAATATGAATGGTGCATCTGCTCTAGAGAAAAAAAAACAGTGTGAAATATTTTTTGCATTTCAAAGCAACAAACACTGGCTTTTATATAGACAAAAAAAATTCAATAGAAAATTTTGTTATGAAAAAAAAGTCTGAATTTACAGTATTTACATTTATTTTCCATTTACAGTTTTATTTTCTATTGTTGTTGTTGTTGTTATCACATTTCGACCGAAATCAAAACAATGTAGAAATCAACAGGAAACAATTTCACTATCTTTTTCCAAGACAATTTTACAGATAATGAAGAAAGGGAATCTGAAGAGTCATCATCTACGTCTTGAGAAGACATGGCATTAAAATTAATGATTTGAATTATATTTTTCATAGTATACTACCAACAATCAAGTAAAACATCTTACACTGCCTTCATTTTCGGCGTATGAGTAGTATATTTTAAAAAGTCGTTGATAAAAAAATGATCTTTTTATAAATAAAGAAAGTACATTTCAAAACCAATGACCCAGTTAAAAAATTCAATGCAAGGGAAGCAATTCTACAATAAAGCAAATTTCTGTAAGCTCCCATTTTTTAACCTAAATTTGTTCGGTTGTCTCATTAAATAAAGCTTAGTCCGCAAAATATAAATTAAAATATCTTTTGATATTCATAAATCGAAAGCACTTTTTGATTTTTATTATTTAATAAAAATCATAAAATATGTAGGGAAAAAAATCAATATTATTGAATTCTTTAAAATTGGATCAGATAATAGCTTCCAAACAATTTTGATTTGATTTGTTGAAACAAAATTTTGCAAGTTACTTTTTTATACTTAAAATACAAAAATTATTCTATAAAATTGTTCTGATGAACTAAATTTAATTGTAGTAAAATTTATTTTAAGTATAATTATATTGTTTGCATTTATTCAACTTTAATTTTTTTTATAGCTATTATCTAGATTATATGTACAGACAAAAATTACAGCCAGAATTTTATTTATTTTGATTTATATCCAAAAACAATCTGAGCCACACATTTTTAATTTTAATGTAGTGAGTTGAATGTTTTCTTTATCTGAAATAAAAAAAATTGTATTGATTTCTAGAAAGATAAATCTACATATATGCAAATCTGGTAAAGATGAAGTTAAGTGAATCATCATTGTTATAATCATGACTAGAAGTAGTATTAAAAAAAAAATAAGGAATATTAAAACCTTAAGAATTTTTAATGATCTGGAAGATTTAAGTCATTATTATCTATAGTTGAATTTCAAAGTTCTCCATGTGAAATTTAAAGAAATTTATTTCTTTTGGAAATAAAACTTTAAAAAACGGACAAAAAAAATGAAAATTAATAACTTCAAGAATATCTTAAAAATGGAAATTTTTAATCAGTTTTACCTAATTTCAATTCACTGAAAATTTTTGCAAGCCTTTCAGTTAGCTACTCAAAGGGAGTTAACTCGGTCTAAAATCGTAAACTTGTAATTATTCTTCCAGTTTTAGGAGTCTGGACTGGAAATGGTTATAAATGCAGTAGTTTCTACAAACACATAGTATTTCTTTTATTTTATATAGTAAAAAACAAAAGGATTAATTAAGCTTTGGAATTTTTGGTAGAAATGTGAATACTGAAGCTCTCAATGCTTCAATCTTTCTCGAGTGACTGTGTAAATAGATTGATTAAAGGTGTACGACAGGAATAATTTATAGTAATGACTTTTTTCTACTTAACTATGCATGATGGATCTTTTCATTTTAAAATCTAGTAATGTCATCATCATCATAAATCCCACGTTCTTAGGGTAACTGAGCACTTGACTAGTTTCCTCAATATATCTAAGTTGAAAGCTGGTGAGGTATTCATTTATGCACTGCATTTCATCAGGGGAACCCTTTGCTCTGGCTACTGACTTCAATCAAAGAAACCTTCTGCCCAGCAATGTCATGTCATTACTCCACTGACTGCACACATAGCTATAGAGTCCAGTCTACAATACTGTGCACAATGGCCATTCACCCTACAAGAAGGTTCATCTGCCCTTTGACAAATTTTGTTTTTAATCTTACTGCATGTTTAGCCACTCTTCTCACCAGAAAAGCCTGGCAGGCTTAGTCACTGATGACCTGATCATACAGCAGTAATGTTGTACTTAAGTATAAAAGGAATCTAAAGTGTACTTATGTTTTTAAAAATAAAAATAAGATGATGGCATAGAATCATGTAATGTGTATAACCACATAATTAAATGAGGTTTAATTTTTTCTCTACAAACATTTCTTTTTGTTGAAACCCAGTATAAAAAATCCTGCAGATCTAATAGTTTAAAAATATCAAAATACATCAATAAAAGTCTATAAATTATGAAAATCAGATATACAGGGTGTGCCAGAAATACCTCCCACACAATGGTAAGACATTAGCGGCAATGGTACATTTATCTAGCTAATGCCTTACCATTATATGAAAGGAAATGTCCAGAAAGAAAGAAATAAAAATTATAGTGTCAAAAATAATTATAATTATCATCAATTCATTCTTTCTAAACCAATGAGAATTGATCCCCACTTTTCTTCTTTGCACATACAAACATGTGACATTCTATCAGACAGGCAGTTAACACACACAGTTTGTGTATCAACGAAAATTGCAGCTCCTTTTCCTTTTTCAGGTCATAATAGTAACATTGTTCTCTTGGCACTCAACAAAAATTTGAGGTAAGAAATCCCTTTTATTTTCTCACTAAATTATCTGGACACTCATTACACACATCTATAAAAAAAACATATGAGAAAGACTGTATACACTTTACTTATACTTTATCTTATCATTCTGTCAGGTTCCAATCCATATTTGATCTACGTTTGACCCCAAACTCACAATTTTATTCAGTATTACTGTGTCTCGGATCTTCAGCACCGCATAACAACCAGATAATAAATAATATTCATTTTGTTGATACTCATTTTTAAAAGTACTTTTGTATATATAAATGTTAGGGAAATTATAATTATTAAGTTGGTGCAAAAATAATGTTGTTTTTCTTTTGAAGTTGAACGTCAAAAAACGACATTACTTTTGCACCAACCTAATATTTACTTAGAGTTATAACTCCCCTACAAGATCTTCAAACTAGACTAAATTATGACTGCATGAAACACATTCAGAATATAAACATGAAAAAGTAAACTGTGTTGCCTTCTACAGAAGTTATTCTAGCAAAAAATATATTAGGTTGGTGCAAAAATAATGACGTAATAATGTCGTTTTTTGACGTATTTTTTAACGTCAAAAACGACATTATTATGTCATCATTTTTTGCACCAACCTAATAATTTAATTTTATTTGTCTTTTTTTTTAATTTTTTTGTAGATTTGTCAAAATATAGAATATCTTTACTTTTCATAAAAACTTATTTTGGAATTGACAGTAAAATGTTTAATGAAATCAGCCAGAATTTTTTTTAATAAATAAAATATTTCAAGAGTTGTTTAAAGCTATGAAACTGAATGTTCATGTTGCTTTTGTTGTTACTATAATGATCCATTTTACAGCCTTCTTCAGGTATATAATCTGTGAGGAAAAGAAAGGTGCATGCAAATATTTAAAAGAAAAAGTTTTCAACTGTGTATTTAGTCACTAGTTTAAAAGAGAAAAAAAGTGCTTGGAATTTTTTGTGCAAAGCAAATATATTGTTTAGTATAAACTAATTTCTTCATTATTTTAATTCTACTCTTTTATGAGTTCTACAACAGTTACAAGTCTTTGCATACCACTACTAATACTTTTCTCCAAACTGTTTTCAGTATATTGTATACATTACATGTTCTATTTCAGAATACAAACTTACTTATTGCTTGTTGTTAAAGATGTTTGTTTATTTAAATATATAAATATCTTATTTATTTGTTTGCTTTTTCTTTGTGCATTTATATGTAATTTTACAATGTCCAAAAGTTAAATGAAAAAACACATAATTCAAAAAATGCAAACAGAATAAAACACATTCATTTGTTGTGGGTAGTAAGAATGATATGAAGCCTTGTTCTTGCTTTTGTTATTTTCATTTGGGTTTATATCATCTGTTCCACATGTCAAATTAATATTCATGCACAATATTACATGAAATAAAATATGAAATTTTCTTTTGCATACAACAAGATATGATATATTTATTAAATGATTGATTTTTGATCAAACATACAATTGCTTAAATAATTTATATGTATTGTTCACAGAACATATATTGATTTGTATATAATAATGCAAAGAAATAAAGGCTTGTTTTAGGCTTGTCTATATGAAAAGACATATTTCTTTCTGGTCCAACAGTTGGCAGACAGAGAAAAAGAGATTGCGTTTTTGTGCCAAAAGTATTAGGTTGGTGCAAAAATAATGTCGGTTTTTTACATTAAAAAAATACGTCAAAAACCGACATTATTTTTGCACCAACCTAATATCTTTCTAGTGCATTATGGGAATTCTACTTCCTTTTCTTTTACTATAACCTAACAAAGCAGAAGATACAACTCTTGCTTATTATTTATAAATTGCTACAAATTCCTTTAATTTCTCAGTTGAACTTAGGAAGATATTTTTCTTTAGAGTTCATGTTTCAAGAACATTGTGGTGATAATAATACTCTCAACAAAGTACCTGTGTAATAAATATATATAAAATAGTTAATAAGGAAGACTATAGGTAATTAATATTTAACAAATTTCATGATGAATAACAATGGGTCTGGATGTTGAACTAACAGTTCAGTTATTGTGGTGTGTCAGAAAAAGCTTGAAATACAGACAGATCAATTTGTTCTTTCTTTTCACCCTGCAAAGCATTAAATTATTTAGATTCTTTTTCTAACCATAAGCCATAATATAATTTTCATATTTGGTTATGATTAGCTACCACCAAAATGGATATTTTTTTTTTTCCAAAATGAAAGCAAAAAATAGTTACCGCATGTTTTAAAATTTGCCAAAATCAGAAAATGATCTAATTCAAACGGAATTCTCAGTACTTATTCATTGATGAATGAATTCCTTATTGAATTGTTTTTTTATTAAAAACTTTGAGGAAATATCTTTTAGGAAGTGTCTTTTCACATCCCTTTTAAATATTTAATATATGTACCTTTTAATGTAGGTGGGGGTTTGTTCATCTAAATTTTTACATTTATTTACCTTTATTGTTTTAAAAAGAGAAATTCTGGAGATATTATTTCAGTAAAAACTTATCAAGTGTGAGCATACAGAAAATTTGCCCCAAATCTTACCAAAAACAATTCAATAAAACTCCAAAAATAATTTTTTTTGAGAATCAGTTCTTGTATAATTTAATAAAATGCATTATTTTCTTTTAGTTTGGACAGACATAAAAATCTAAACTATTTATTTAAAAAAAAAATTGCAATATTTCAGGGTGATTTTGAAATTAATCCTTTAGCTGTTCACCACAAGATTTTATTTAATTAAATAAAGTCATGTTTAAAAAGTTAAGAAATGTAAAGTTTAATGCCATTTTCAAGTGTGAAGTATTTTTAAAAGAAATTTGATTTATTTTTCCCTTTTAGCAACTGCTAGATTATTTTTGGTATGGATTGTACAAGATGGATATAATTCTGATATCTTTCTTTGACTGATGACTATTCAATATCAAAAGAGTATTGATATTAAACTAACTAATATCTCTCATTCAGTCAGTTTTTGTGTCTTGAAAGCACTCTTTTCCAATCCATCAGTACAGTGTTCGATTTTTTTTACGTGTCTGGTTTTCTGGATTTATTTACAGATTCTTGTATACAATATAGAAGCGAGGTAAAAATGCTAGAATGCTAAAAATTCCAGCAACTGAAACTAAGGCAAATCCTTAACATTTCGTGGGAGAACTACACCACCAACACAGAAGTGCTGGACAGAGCCTCAGTGAACAGCGTCGAGGCCACTAACATCTACCACCGCCTCTGCTGGGCAGGACATGTCTACAGGATGGATTCTTCCAGGCTCCCCAAGAAAATCCTATATGGTGAGCTGGCCATTGGGACCAGACCACGAGGAGCACCCAAAATGTGCTACAAGGACCAACTAAAGCGCACACTGACACTTACCAACATCAGGGACCAAACGACAAGGAGGAGATCAATACGCGATGGCATCACGGACTTCGAGGAAAGGAGGAGGGAGAATTAAGAGGCAAGGCGACGAAGGAGAAGAGAGCGCTGTGAATGACCCCGTCCTCCCCCTCCCCTCCCCTGTGAGCACTGTCCGCGACTATTCCACCACCGACTGGGCCTCGCAAGTCATGTCAAACATAAACATCAACTGTGAAGATAGGATTTAAAATTGACAGAACCTGATACTCGAACACGACTGGGAGCCGACGACGGTATACAAAAAGAACCAATATCTACTACTGTAATTAAACATGTTTTTATCATTTTAAATCAAATATTTGGCTTATTTTTTCCTGCATAATTTGTCCCCTCCCTGCAAAAAAAAAAAACAAATTGACTCATGACGAAACTATTTAATTTCTATAAAAGAATACTTTATTGTAATTTTTCTAAAATTTACTCATAGAATAAAGGTTTTCCTTTTACATTAATGCAAATTACATTTACGCTATAATTTAAAATTTTGTTTAGGTAGCGCCTTAATACCTTCAAATTTATTCATTTTATTAAGTTTAATAAAAGCGTATATAGAATTAAAAAAAAAATATATATTAAACAACTGCCTATTTGTAAATGTAAACAACAAATTCTTGATTATTGTAAAACTAGTTTAGGCTTTTTTTATTACTTTTTCGCGCGCTTTTTCGAAGTGGGGTAGAATTATTGTATTTCCAGTTTCCTACATTTCTACCTTACACGCTATCGTGTGTAAATAAAACATTATTTTCATTCTGTTTTAAGTAAAAAGATAAGCATTACTTTTAGAAAATCCAGTGTTAATTAATCCTTAATTAAATTTATCAATAAACTTCGAAACACATCTCTAGAACAAATATTGGATTTTAAAGAGAATTTTAAATTTGTTTACATTTTTCGTATACAATGGCGGCTCGATGAATCGATGAGTGACGAAAAAAGTATTAATGCTTTCAAAAAAAGCACTAATGCTTTAAAAATGTCTAGTTTACATATCTACGGAAATTAATTTTCCTTTTAATTCAGATTACTGCCCTTACTTACCCTTCAAATAGAACCGAAATTTATGTTGAAAGAAGGCATTTAAAATATTTAAAAAAAATGTGTTTCTTTAGTTTATATTGTGTTTTTTTGAAAGTCCGTGGCGTTACCTACATTAGAAATAATTTGAATTTAAATTCGAACAGGATGTTCTGTACTTCTATTTAGAAAACCTAGTATCCCTGAAAAAGAGAAATATTTTACAATTTATTATTATCAATTGATAATTTTTAAAAAGAAATAATGATGTATTTTTAATTTTTTCTTGTTAAAACTTTTGATCAAATGCAACCTAGTTATCTCCCTTTGTTTTCTAAATTCGTTTCGATTTACATTACGATTTATCATTGAATTGAAAAAAAAAATTTCTTGCTAGTAAAGAAAACAAGTTAACATTACATTATGATCCACATTTGAAGTATGTTCGTGTTTCATTATGAAAGTTAACTTTTTTTTTCCTCCAGGATTCTGAAAATGTAAATTGTGATGTCAATTTTAAATTTTGATCGAAAACAAATTTTTGAGTGGAAAATTAAAACCTTATTTTATCATCTCCTTAAATGTCATAGATGAAATTTAATCATTTATAGAAAGGTCTTGAAAAGAACTACATTTACTTGGAAAATAAATGAATGTAGGCAATGATAATGATAAAAAAAATATATAAAAAATGGTCAAAATATCAATTTAAAGCTTGTAAAATTTGAGAATTGACAAGAAGTCTGTTACATTTCATTCATTTCAATTCAATTTTTTTGGATAACTTGAATATAATTATTATTATTATTTTCATATTTATAATTCTGTGTTGGTTTTACTTTGAAAAAAAGAATAATAGTAATGACTATCACATTTTATCCAGTGGCTTCAACAAAGTAGTTTTAAATAACTTTTTGTTCTTTTTCATGGAAAATAATATTTTAAGCAAAATAAGATCAATTTTGATTTCAAGTATGATAGTTGAAATCAAAACTTTGCTAAACAATTTTAAGTGGGACCTTTTTAAATAATTTTTATACCCAAGAAGCATAAAAATGTATGAGAGAGAAATTGAATATACGGATTTTTTACCTGAAATGAAATTTGTTTAGTTTATGTTTAATAAGGTTTGTTTCTTATCAAATTCTGTTCAATTTTAGAATTTAGGTGCTGACAAAGCACAAATGAGTATATCACTGAGTAAACAGAATTAATTATAAAATTTACAATTATCTATGTTGATTAGATATGATTTACATTTTTTCTAAATAAGTTTTTTAATTGTAAATCTAGGTACCGCCACGGACTTCCTAAAAGTACCCGAAAAACATTTAATGCATCATTTAATTTAATTAATACCTTCTTTGAATCTAGATTTCGGTTCTATTATTTGAAAGATAAAGCTAATCCGAATGAAAAGAAAAAATAATAATTTCCGTATATAAATAAACTTTTAAAAATATTTTTAAAACATTTTCATTTTTTTAGTCACTCATCCATCCACCATTGAAAAATACGAAAAAATATACGAAAAATAAACAACAAATTTTAAAAAATTCTCTTTAAAAACTAATAGTTATCCGAGAGATGTGTTTTGAAGTCTGAAGAATTAATTAACTAGATTTTTTTTTAAAGGTAATGCTTACCTTTTATTACAGTATGAAAATGTGAAGTCAAAGGACAGACTAAAATTGCAATTCTACCCCTCCCTGAAAAAGCGTACGCAATAAATAAATAAATAAATAAAATAAAAATAAAGAAGTATAGATGATAATAAAATGCAATATTGTTTTTTGCATATTAAGTTTGGTGAGATGAGAGCTGGGGATAGAATGGACATATATTTTGTCTTGTTTTGATTCCTGGCATTCTTTGTTATTTTATAATATTGATGATAGCATTACATAAGAAATTTTTTTTTTCTCAAAGAATAATAATTTCTCAACATTTCAGAAGTCAAAAGGTTTTTTCTTACAAGAAAGTCAATGAATGTGGATACATATCATAGAAATCCCAAGTCTCTCACGTTTTTGGTTCTTTTTATTGTCCCATCCCCTCATATGAGGGCTTTTTTCCTGAATCTCCCAAATATAAAAAAGAATATTGAAACACTGGAAGACATAGAGAAAATAATTATTCGAAAATCATTTTTCAGCAATTGAGAATTAAAATTGAAAAAGAATTCCCCCTCATCAGCATCCATGGTGTCACTGAGTAGTTGTACAAACAAGGGCATGTCTCTACAAAGGAATTTAGAAACAGGTGTGTACAAAACAGGTCATAGAATGAGACAAAAATATTATGAAGATTATACAAACTATGAAAAGATTTTATATTTTTATTTGTGCCAAAATAATTAAATGTTTGTTTTGTAATGACAAAAAATAAGGAAGTTAAATATAAATTAGACTAGTTTCTCTTGATGATCATGTAGTGAGTCCTGATAAAAAAAAACAAATAAAATATATAAACAATAAAATTAAAAAGGATTCAAATTTAAATAAGGCATTTGCGCTTTTCTTTAAAGCCCTTATCTCTCTCTCATATATATATTAGGTTGGTGCAAAAATAATGACGTAATAATGTCGTTTTTTGACGTATTTTTTAACGTCAAAAAACGACATTATTACGTCATTATTTTTGCACCAACCTAATATATATATATATATATACACGCACACACTTCTCTAAACTAATGAGAAAGCAACCCTCAAATAAAAAGAAAATGAAGAAGAAAAAAATGAACCTGTCTGAAAATAATGCTGCAAGTTTGCAGAAACAGAGCCTACTAATTTATGACTGAAAGCAAAAATCAGGGAGGCTACATGCACAACTTCCATTATAAGAAAAAAAAATTAAAAAAGAAAGGAATGCCGGAAAATAAAATAATTTGGGCCAATCAAAATAAATTAACACAGACTTGATGTTAGCTGAAACAAAAGTTCCTGCCAGAATCTTGAAGCCTGATCAAAAGCATATAAGCTGACATCTCTGAGCTAGAAGGGGGAGAACACCAGGAGGGGACAGAACAAAAGAATGCTACTGCAGAGAAATCAACCATACATGATGTGTGAAGAAGTTAAGAGGTCATCTACTAATCATATTTCTGCCCTGCTTATGTTCGAGAAAAACACAGAGATTGACACTGACCTAGTTCTAATATTACAACTACTCCTTTCATAGTCTGACTTTAAAACTACACTACTGGACTTTCCCAAAGCTATTACTACCACTATCTGACTTATAAATAAACATTTTCCTACATTGAATACCTTACTTATGACTTACTCATCACTCTAAAATAAAAATATATTATATAACCTCGAGTCAGTTCATTTTAATTCTGAAGTCCAAATAAAAGAATTACTAACCAACCCCTCCACAATGACTTAGGAACATAATATCTATATTTATTATTCCTTTCAGCCAAATTATTTAGCTTCACTTAGATTTTCATGGTGGATAACTTTAGATTTATTTGAGCAAGAAACTTCGCTTTGTATGAACAATGTATAGGCAGGCTTGGATTAAGGTTATTAAAACCAATTGATGATATAATTACAGCTCAACAATGGTTCACGACCCCCCTTAACACCCATCTGGTAACAACTGAGCCTTGAGTTACTGATTTTAATTAAATTCTACAATATATTAATATAGTTCTAATGGAGTGGGAGGGGCCTGGAAAGAGAGAATTTTTCAAGTTTCCAGTTCCCCATTATAGGTATTAGTATATCTGTGATATACACTGGAAAGAAGAACCAGAAGAAGAAATGAATTCCAAATACACATTGTTCTCAATGACATTTTATATACTGCTATGTCATAGAAAAAATTATATATAAATATCTATATACCTATCACTATTTGTCCCACACAGAAACTATAACAGATATGGATTTTTTCATAAGCAGTTTGTTAATTTTATGCCTCCTGGTATACTTGTCCCACAAACAATATTTGCTGGACATGTGAGTCTGGTTAAAAAGTCATAAAACATGGAATTCAAACAAACAACAATTAATAAATATATTAACCAGGCATGTTACAGAAAGATAATATAAGAAACAAAGTTAAAGTTATGAAGAGTTCAAAGCAAACTTCAGTATGTGTCTCTGAAGTACTTCCACGGCCTCACACCTATCATAGCAAGAATAAATGTATCTTGTTGTTTTGAAAGTCAAAGGAGAAAAGAGAAAAAGGCTTTCAAATGTTATTCC
The DNA here is from genome assembly GCA_963932145.1 of Acanthosepion lycidas. NCBI lineage: Eukaryota > Metazoa > Mollusca > Cephalopoda > Sepiida > Sepiidae > Acanthosepion > Acanthosepion lycidas. The sequence continues at coordinate 36,099,507 of OZ010612.1, forward strand.
ACCTGTGACTATCATCAAGAGGTGGTAATTCATTATCTTACCACCTGTGATTATTGTCAGGGGGCAGTAATCCAACAGGATAAAACAAGCTGTGTGAATGGATAAAAATTGAGTACAGATGTCACATGACCCTTAAGGGCCTGTTAAGACATTAGTTAATTTCTTCTGTCAAAAGAGAGATGATAATCATCTTCTGAATTCCTACGAGTACTGTCTTCCTAAACAGGTTCTAAAACCTATTGCAAGATGTTACTTTTATACTGTTTGTGGTGAGATGAAATAAAAAGGGAGATAATCATCTTCTGCATTCTGATAATATAATTCAAATCATGTCGCTTCTGACATTTTTCAATTCCCAAGAAAAAAGGGAATGATAAATCCAGTAATTAAATCAAACTTATTTTCAATATCGTGTATAAAGGAACATGGATTTCATGTAGCCATCGAACATGTCTTCAAATAAAGAAATCAACATAATTTTAAAAAAAGAGAAAATTATGACAGAAAAAATAGCAAACTTGGAGAAATCATCGCTTTTTAAACAATAAACATTACTGAAGAGTGAAGGTAGTTAAAAAAAGTGGTGTCATGGAAAAAAAATGTCCTTTGACATTACATTTTATTGCAGACAGGTTTGTCCATGTTTGCCAAAAGGATTATCATTGAATGCTGTGTATTATTCACCAAAAGGGAAATTGTATTTTTTTGGCACCCAGATTTTTTTATTCATATGCAAATCAGTAAATGAATAAGTAATAATACTCTATAATTCATGTTTAATTAAAAAACAAAAAAAATTGGATTTTTTTTCAGTTTAGTATAAATAAAAGTTCCATAATATAATCATTCAGTAGCCAATCATTGGATTCATTTGTATTCTTTAAGTTTGTGCCTTTTAGAGACACCTTTATTCAGTGCCTCTGGCTACAATGTAGCCTTATCGTACTTCCAAAATTACACCAGACATTTTTGTCAATGCTAAAAAATTGATCACCCACAGGAATTCTTCTTGCATGTATATAAAGGATGAATAATGGGTCAATCAAATCACCCAAATTTATTTCTCAGAACTCTTAATCTTGAGCCTCCAAAGGGGGTTAAAAAGCTGAAACTGGCAACTCAAAGCCAGTAGCTGATTTTATGGGGGTCTGCAATGTTATCTGTTGTGGATGAGTTTGTTTATCTGTTCCCAACATATAGAAGTATAATTTATTTGGGTGTATATTGGCCTTGTATAATGATTAAAAGGAAAATTCACAGTGTTAATAAATACAAAATAAATCTTTATATAACACAATATAATAATATTACAGAAGGATACAGTGAAAGTTTCAAGAGTTCAAGTGTAAAATTCCTAGCACATAAGAGAGATAGAGAAAGAGAGAAAGAGTCCAGGTGTAGCTAAATATGTATGTATGTATGTATGTATGTATGTATGTATGTATGTAGTAGCCACCACTTGACCATGGGGGTAGGTATGTTTGTTTTCAATGTAGCATTCTATGCTACTCAAATTCTAGCACATTGAGCTCCAGAGAGACAGATAAGAAATTGTACTACCTCCTTCTTTTACTATGTATGTATTTACCCTATATCATGCATCATATATGCTGATCAGGATTCTAGTGTGGAGAAAGACTTTTATTTCACTTTAATTTTTTTCTTTTACAAACTTTAATTAATTTATAAACAACTTCATCCACTCTTGTGTTTTGTCAATGTTTTCTATATTTCAATTGTTTGACTATATCCATTATTGTTATTTTGCCTCAAATATTATATTTTATTTTGGGGCATATGTATATGTACATTGTTTAGTCACATGAACAAATGAGTGTCCACAACAGACTTTTTTGAAAAATTGTTTTTTCAACTGAGTTTGAACAAAGGCACCACAATATTACCATTCATTTGAAAATAATATGGAATTCTTGTATTTTTTTAAGTAAGTGTTTGTCTTAATTTAATACCTCTGTTTACAAAGCATTATTTTGGATCCAATTAAAAAAAATTAAACTTTTAGTATTATATAACTTTGGAAGCAAATATTCCATAAAACTGATGACATTGGAATTTTGCAAAAAGACTCTTCTTATCTTCTTTTATATGCTAAATCCCTTTTGGATGAAGGCAATCATGGCTCTCCACAATTTTTTTTTTTTTTTGTAGCTCTGTCTTTTCACCCTTTACAACCAAACCTTGTCCAGGCAGAGTGAATAGCCTACTTGATGAGCTTAAGCTCAAGTAGGCTATTCACTCTGCCTCTCTTGCCTTAAGAGTGTTAAACTATCTAGGCTCTCTTTCCTCTATGTGTCCCAGAAATGTCTTTTTGGGATTGTTTCCTTGTAGTGCCTATTTTCTTTAAAACTTTCTACTATACTGTAAACTTGTGTTCCTCCAAAATCTGAATAATTCATGGAGAGTGGTTACTTTATATGATGAAGACACTGATTACTTAGACATGTTAATATAAACAGGCTTGAACTGATGAGCAAAAATCTAGTTTGGGATTGTCTTACACTTTACAATTAGGATGTTCTTGATATAAAAAGATTCAGAAAGCTATAATAAAAAAAAATGAAAAGGATTTCTGAACTGCCCCATTAAGAACATGATCATATTAACAATTTTTAACTCTTTATTTACATTCAAACTATTATCCTCATCTTTGTTGTTATTATCAGACTCCAAGTTCACTACAGAGAATTATCCCACGGACAAGACTGGATTCAGAGGCCACTGGCCTAATAGAATTTGGGGGTCCCTTCATTATACATGTTTGCATATTTAGATGATGCTTTTTTGCAACTAGAGGGGCCCAAATACTCTAAATGGTTTCAAATTAGTTCAAAGGAGGTGCATTATATCTGGAAATAAAAAAATCTCTATTTTTTTTTTAGTTAAGACTAGAGGGAACTTAGTACCCATCTAATCTTGGGCCCTTGGGCTTCAGCCCATACTAACCCATATGTAAATCTGGCACTGCCTTTGAGTTTAAAGCGTTACCTCGTCAATTTGGTGACATAGTAATTGTGAGTTCAATCTCTAGGTCGGGCAGTGTGTACTTGGACTCAGTGGAAATGACTGAGCAATAACTGAACAGTATTAAAAAATAAGAACTAGATGAGATATCCCTAGACATGCAAGGTGGAATGAAAATAGTCTATCCTCCATAGAATAAATAAAGGGTTCAGTTTGGAATTCCTTGTAGGTTATCCAGTTTGATATATACCTGATAAAGTTATAAAAATTGATAATAACAACAAAGATGAGGACAATAGTATGAATGTAAATAGTGTAAATAATGATAACTCCTCATACCAAAATTTCAAACAGAAAGTTTTAACTTATTAGAATTTTTTATATTGGCAAATAAAAATATTATTTGGAAATATTAAAGTAAATAAAATTTTCTTAACTTAAAGCCACTGTATAATCAGTTAAATTTATTCCTAAATGTTTTATAATTTATTATATTATTTTTATTTTAAGAGGTATTTGTTTACAACGATAATGTAATTCAATAAAACTGTTAAAATCAGGAATAACTCTATTGGCATATCTCCTCTTTCTCTTTTAAAGGTCAGTTCATCAGTGCCTCCTTTTTACAGTTTCTTTCTCATCTTGCTCCCACCTTCCTTCTCCAAATAAGCAAGGGAATATTTATAATTTTATTGGCAAGAATTCGCAAACTGCTTTTCATATCAGTGTTTGGCAGCTGGCTATTTTACCAGGTATAATTTAAAATGGTAACACAGCTAAACCTCAATACAATTGGTTAAAAGTCAAAAAGATCTCTTTACCAAACCAGTAAAGCTATTTTTACATCTGCTAAAAAAAGAAAATCCTCTCTTTCCTTAGAGTATATTGGAATGCTATTGTAACCAAAATGTTTATCTTATTCTTGTATATCTATTTTTGTATATATTATTATATAAATAAACTTAAATTATTATATCATTATTATTATATTATTATAATGTAACTTAGTTTATAAGACTTGTGAGTATATCAGTATATTCATTATGTAATGTACTATATAGTCATTTAATTCTAACCAAATTGCAAGTATTGGCTATTCATCACCAATAATTTAGAAATGTGATTTTGTTGTTTAAATCTAGATAATAAAATATATAATTTATATGAAAATATTTTATAAAAAAATCAAAATTTACACGATGTATGAATTATCCATATAAATTTAAATCAAAATCATTCACCCCAGAAAATATATAGTCTGTCATAGAGTGAAGGTGTTCATTTTTCATATAATACACATTACTTTCTTTATTTGTCAGATTTTACTGTTAATTCACTAAATGTTCAGATGAAAAGCCTTTGATTCTGTATTTAATCTTAGCTTTTGTTCTTTTATTTAGATATTTAATAAGATGAGAGTTTAACTTGGCACCAGTGACATAACCCAGCAGAAGGTGGTTGCTGTTTTTTTTTTTTTGTATCCTAACCATTAAGATATTCCCACTGGTGCATTTGTTCTGATAAAATAATTTGTTACTACTTGTAATACGACCCAGAAAATGATTTTTGGCAAATATATATACCCTCACTCTCTCTCATGCATATCTACCTATTTATCATATATATATATATATATATATATATATATATATATATATATATGGTAGAAGAGGGTAAATATATAAGACAATTCTCATCAAAATCTCTCTCTAACATTCACTCACACACACACACACACACAGTTTTATGTGTCATGATGTACATATATATATATTATAGAATACCATTCATTTTACATCCACAGTGACTATTTGTTTTTAAACATATTCTCCTCCTTTTCAGTTTATTTAATTGAGTGATGAAGATTAATCACATAGATCAAATATTATACAATGAAAATTTCAGATCAAAATCCAGCTAATAACTATACTCAACTACAGATTTTTTGCTGTACCATATATATATATATATATATATATATATATATATATATATAAAAGGTTTGGAAAAGTTGTCAGCTATTCTCACTTCCTCAAATCAGTAATTCTATGAACAAAAATCAGAATTTTGAGGAGGAAAGTGTTAAAAAAATTGTACAGCAATGTGCCAAATATGTTGAAATATAAGGTGAAAATATGAAATCTAAATATATATGGTACAGTAGAAGGGGGTTAATATATAAAACAATTCTCATCTAAATTTAAAACTCTCAAATGTATGTATATTAATAAAAAGAAAGAACAGTAAGATATATAATCCGGTGTTCTTATAGATATTTTGCTCCTAATCAGTCGAGCACTCTAAATCTTTATTTTTAACAAGAAGAAAATATGGAGAAAATTAATGCGAAAAACCATATTTTAAGTCTATTATCTTATAATATATATATATATATATATATATATATATCGGAATAATACAAGTAAAATGTGTCATTTAGCTAATTGATGTTATATTCAGCACTTCAACTCCAGAGATTTGTAGACAAACTTTTTATAATTGTTCGGTCCACATGTCAGAAGCTTTCAGCAATTGACTAGCGTTTTTCTCATTCTTTGTTATTTTCATACTAAGTTTGATGTAATTAATGCAGTGGATAAATAAATAAAAGATATCAATGACTTATTTTCCAACTCAAAGTTTTGCAGTCATATATCAGAGTAAGATAAATAAATTTTTTGTTTCATAATGTAATCATGAACAACCTTTTATTATTAATTCTATACATATATTCAAAGTCCTCTAAAAATATATACACACTTCAGAAAAGGTCAAAACTTTTATAGATATTGTAATACTAAATTTATTCAGACATCACAAGATTAATACAAGTTACCTTTAGACTCTACAATCATAAGAGACACTCAGAATGGTGGCATTTAGCTTCCAGACATTTATTAGTACAGTGAACTACTGCATCAGCAAGGTTGGCCAGTGTCCAGGGGGATTGCTGCGCATGCATTTTCAATGTTTTGTCTAAGGGCTGCCAATGTAGTCAGTTATCTGTGATACACAACATCCTTTAGGGACACCCATAGGTAAAAGTCTGCAGGTGTTAAATCAGGAGAACATGGGAGAACTTGACTGCACCTCATAATCCTAGCTAGTGTCCTTGTAAATTCTCATTCAGGTAAGCTTGTACATCTTGCTGGTAGTGTGGCGGTATACTGTTTTGTTGAAAGAAAAATTCATCATTTTTATAAAATTTATGTATGGCAGTGTTATCACAATTTGATAAAACTACGAAAGAGACATCTTTCCTTTTCTAAAGTGTGTATACATTTTTTTGGTGGAATACATACATATATATATATATAATAATGGACTCTCCCGTTGGTTTCAATGTATGAGGATCTGACAGCTTAGTTGATTCAGTTATGAAATTTTGTGCAATAATTTTAAATGGCATTTTTAAGACCCGCTAGTGATTTACAAAGGAGGCCACATATGTCTGCTCCCTGATGAAGAAAGCATTTATTTTACATTATATCTATCTAATTTTCAAAATAATAGTTTTTATTTTCAAGGCACTTAATTGAGACATAAATATTACTCATAGATTATTCAATTAAACTTTCAGATCAAAATTCAGTTAATAACTACATATCAGGCTATAGACTTATTGAGACAGGTTTATATATATCCCACTCATTCATATATGAGTGTGTATACAAACATTCATATAAATACTTTAACATTATTTCTAGTTTTTCAGGTTAGTTGCGCTATTAGTTGTTGTCTGTTGTAGCATTTCTCTTCTTTCCACCATTTAGTGTTACCTTCCTTTGGTGCCATTCCTTTGAATAAGAACCAGTTTTCCTGCATTAACAGTCAGCCACACCTGATAAAAAGCAAGGTAGGAAATAAATCTTCAATATTAAGCCACATCCCTTTGGATGAGTAAGTCGTATTCAGAAGAATTCTCTGAAAAATTTTACACAATTGTCATGAAATGATTAAACCAATCTAATGGCATTTTTGAAAATGGTTTTCTCTTTGTAAAATAATACTGGGCCAATTTTGAGTTCAATCCTATATGTGTTGCTTTTTAATTTTTATTTTCTGCTAATATAAAGAATTAACTGAAGTAGATTTGATTACACCGAAAAATACAGCTCATCTTGAAATTTTTAAAAGGAATGACATAAATAATCAATGACATATACCTTCCATAATAAGTTAATTTAGTTAAGTCATTACTAAGAGAAATCGTTGAATTAGTGCTCAGGCATAAAACATAATTAAAAACATTCATGCTTGGATAATCAACAAATAGACATATTTACTAAGCTTCAATTAATTTGGGCACAAGGTCACAATTATGAAGTACCCAGTGAAGATTGAACTTACAACTCTGTAGTAATGATCATGTATGGCTAACTCCATACAGTTTGCATAAAATAGAATAATGATTTGATCTTTAGTCTCATCATAGTTATTATTTGCTATGGTAACTATTCTTCTTTATTCATAAATATATCAGAATAAATTTATTATAATGTGTCTTTTAGAATCATTACATTAAATCTTAATAGTAATTTTTAAGCTAACTACTTTTTTTTTATTATGGTACCAGCCAAATAGAGGCTATAATGTGTATACACTTCATTAGTTCAAAATTTATTTGAATAATGGGACTACTTAAGTAAACTGGACCACTTGTAAAAAATACAAAAAATTATTTTTATAGATTAGCATACCTTCTTTAGGCTGTAACACTTGTCAGAGTAAAAAAATATTGATTAGTTATTGATTTAGAAGGGGAGTCCTGTTCATAATAGAAATACAGTTTAAAATCAATCCCTGACTTTGAAGAGTTATTGGAAATGAGAAGTTTCTTTTACAAACGTCATGTTTGAAACTTTGTTTATGTCACTGATATTCATGCAATTTTGTTTTTTAATTTTGAAATCTTTAAAAGTTTTTAATTTTTTTTTAAACATTGGGATATACTATCTTAAATGAAGAATAAACAGATATATACTTTTATTAATTTATGTAAATTTGAAAATTCACCCCCACTAATCTTCAGACATTGTTGAAGAATTTTCAATTCTGGAAGAGAAATCTTTTTTGTCAGTGTTTTTGCACTTTTGGAAAATATCTGTTCATTAATTAAAAATATATATTTCTGTTTGTTCTTTAATAACAAATTAAGATATTTTCATAAAATAAAACATAAAAATGTATATATCCATTTGTTCTTTTGTAAAAATCTTTTTGTGAAAGAAAGAAAAATATCTTGTATGCACATATCAATGATGAAAGTTCAGTTTCAAACAGTCCTAATAACTTGTAAAAATCAGGGATCGATTTTACACTGTACCACTATTATGAACAGGACCCCTCTTCTAAATCAATAACTAATCAATAGTTTTCAGTTCTAATAAGTGTCATGGTCTAAGGCATGTCTAAAGAATGTTAATCTAAAACAATTATTTTTAAACAAATTTCTCCCTATTTTTTTATGAGTGGAACATTTTATTTAAGAAGTGCCAATTAAAGTTTTAAATAGTCTGGAAGTTGTGGAGAACCATTATCGCCCTTGCCCTGAAGAGACACAGCACACAGAAGAAGGTAGCTTCTAGGATGGCAAATGAAAAATTGTTGGCTCTTATGACGTAGCCATACCATTTCAACTCTTTCTTTTATTAATAGTGGTTATGAGGTCATCCAATGGTCATATTTCTTGTTTATTATTTAGTTTATCTGTTGTTGTGGATTACATTTATCATTTTAACCCTTCTTAATTCTGTTGTGCTGTGGCCTACCTAACTACAACTGATTTTTGAGTTACTAGGTGTAAGCCTTACTGACAATATATACACCATCAATGCCCTGGACATTGGACTGATAGTTGCTCCAACAATTCAAACAGGAACTTTGGTCTCAGGTTTGCAGACAAAGTTGGTCTCCAATTCTTCCTCTAGATCATCAATCTACAAGTGAAAACTTCTTAGGCTGAGGAAAATTTCTTCAGTTAACAAAATCATTCTTGAGCAGTATGATGAAAAGAATAGGTAATAAAAGGGGTGGTGATGTCAATTACTCTGCTACATTTCTGCTTGTGTCCATCTACTCTATCTTGTCTACCTGTGTGACTGCTGGTTGGTCCCTGTATTTATAGAGAATATGTTTCTTTCAGGTGTTGACTTACAAGTCAATTTGCATATGTACACAACAACAAGGCCAGGGGAAGTGGTCTGATGATATTACCCTCTTGTCATATACAGCTAAGATTAACCAAATTCTTGACTCCAATACACAATCAAGGTGGAATGATGATTAGCAGTAAAAAATAATGAAATTCTATTACTGAATTTTAACCTAGCATAAGCCAACTGGTTTGTCTCAGCTATCATGTTTTCTAGTAGCAAGATTATGTTCATTTTGCTATAAAGGCATGAAACTACTTCTCCCTGAACTCAGTTTTATCACCAAACTTATCGATAAAATGTTTCATCACCAATATACCAAAATAGTTGACAGAAAAGAGTGGAAGAATGTGCCTTTGGGCAAACCATTCCCCAATAGCTAATTCATCTGACCAAGTAATAACAGTGAAATTATTACCCCTTTTGCCAACCTTGACAGATACGGTCTCTGAATGGTGCATTTTGAATGTATCTGTAATGTTTTAGTTTAATCTAGATTTCAAAATAACAGCAACACTGCATGAATCTTAAGTTGTTTAAATGAGATAATCGTTTTCGCTTTTTCTACTTGATGCCAGTAGAGAGCTGGACAAAGGCCAACATTCACAAAGAAAAGCAAATAAACTCATGCTAATCTGTTCTTAAAGTCATTGGATGATCCTTCCAGGTTTTTAGTCAGTCACCAGTTAATTACTTTAGCAGACATTACGGAGAAAGGACAATAGGATCAGTGTAGACGTACCGAGTTCCTCTGTGAGGAGACAAAAGTAAAAGTGACATTAATTTTTCTGGTTTTATTACATTTTCCAGCCCCAATCAGTGACAATAGAGACTGCCCTATTGACCTCGAATTTACATCTCTAGAAGAATGATTTGTCTTTTTTTTGTTTTAGACCCTTACTGTCACTGAGACCTTTAGATTTTAGTGGAAGACGATTTACAGTAAATTCAACAATGCCCACCAAAAACGTCTGTAAGTAATGACGAAATAAAGGAACTGAGATGAATAGTGTTGAAAGAGGATGAGTGCACGGTTTACTTTAACAACTTTAAGAGAGAGAGAGAGAGAGAGAGAGAGAGATTGAGATTCCAATAATAATAAAAATTAAAGACAAAATATCTGAAAAACTGTGACACATCTGGGAATCAAATATCCATGGGAAAGCATAAATGCAAGAAACAATCACGAAATAGATCACTCGGAAACAGTTGAACTGTATTTTCGTTTGTATCAATGCGCTTGAGAGTTGAAAAAAATATTTTAGGCCTTAATGATTAGTTTTTACTATTGTAAATGACCAATCCTTAAAATTTAGGTACCCTTCACTTAAAAAATGAGAATATATGATGAAAAAAAATGCCCCAAACTTAATAAAAACAAAATTTTATCATCAAATATTTGTTAAGAGGAAAAACCAAAGGAATATTTTTCATTATTAAATTATATTTTTTAATCCTTTTCTTTTTAGAACCTTTTTATTTTTCTTGCGTCAAAACGAGAAACCATGGGAAATTTTAGCGTCTTTTTGCATTTGAAAAACACACTGATTTGGAAAATCTTGCTAAAATTAGATAATTGTCGGATTTTTAAGGAAACTTTCAGGACTTATTCACAAATGAATGAAATTATATTTGAAACGGTCTCGTTTTTAGAAAATCTTTGGAATTTTTTTACATCTGTTACACTTATTTTAATTTTATGAAATTTCGCTAAATTCATTTTTGTAGCGCTTAATGTTTAGTTAACACTTAGTCCATCATTTTTTTTTGTCAAACAGGACACCCAGTTACAGAAAATCTGCTTTTCATTGCTTTTATGAATATGGACATTTATTGTGTTAAAAAAAAATCGTTGAATAATAAATTTTTACAAGGATTGTTTTCATTTTTTATTTTAATTGTAATAATTCATAGTTTTAAAATTCTGTATATTTACTAATCATGAATAGAAAAGTTTTTTACAATTTACCGAGCCCCAGTATTTTAAAAAGATTTTTTTTAAATTTCGCGTATATAAACATGCCGAATTTTGTAAATACAATCGTCTGTACACGACATTATCACAAAATAAGTACGATAACTATATTAATTTTAAAATTTATTGGTAATTTTCTAAAATTACCTCAATAAACGTCTTCGTAAAAGCCAAAGCACCTAAAATTCAATAAAATACTAGACTATTTAGAATATTTTCCTAATTTTTTAAGATTACTGGGTAGTTTATATATAAAGATGTTCAAGTTGTAGTCAAGTTATTTTTACAGTTATGTGCCCTACATAAAAATGTCAAACGTTAAGCTATTCAATATCTGTCTATATTTCTGAGATGAGGTATTATGTACATTATTTACATTATTCGGACTATTGTCCTCATCTTTGTCGCCATATTTATTACAACATTTCGGCCGTTGTACACTCCGGCCTTCTTCAGGTGGTTGGAATGTTGAACTGAACCCTTTATTTCGCTCACTGTTCTAGTTCCATGTGCCATGTTTAATGGATGTCAGTTATCAGTTGTCTCCTGTTAATTTCCATCTGAAAGTTCTCTACTGCCTTAGCCTGGTATTGAACTCACACTTTTTGGGTCCTGTCACTGGATCTAACTAACGCCTTTATCCACTGTGCTATGCGTTACTTAGAACAGTCTACCCCAGTGAGCGAAATAAAGGGTTCAGTTCCGAATAATGTAAATAACGTTAAGCTATTCTCAACACTTCATAAAAACACCCACTTCCGTGTTTAAAATGCTTTTCTGCAATGTTTTAAAATAAAAGTAATATTTGTTTTAATTTAGATTAATTAAACTTTAAATTAGTTTATAGAGCTTAACCTCCATATGCCAGTGGATCAGAACCAATTACTGAGTGCACTACATACTCATTGGACAAGAAATGTTAAAAACATTTCTAATTTACATTTTCATGTTAGTTATAGGTTTTTGTGCAAGCTAAACACAATCCAGGCTCCAGACGCAAGTTTTACAATAATTGCTTCTGATTGGCCAATATATCTCAAAGTAATAACAACGCCTACGCACACGTGTTTAAACACAAAATACCGCCAAAAATCTTGAAATGTGTTCGCGAGCCACGCACGTGACCAGGAATGTAAATAAATACGATGCACGGACACAAGTTTACCAGTGAGCTTCGTGACGGATAACCAACTGCCAAACAACTCCACGTCACTCATACTTTTGTAGTTACAAAGTTAAATTTATTTAACACGAAACAACTCCAATACACTCACTCACCAACCTCTGAAATCACTCCTGAACTTTTACCAATTTTAGAACTCACAATTCCAAACCTTATTCTTCTGAATTACAAATTCAATATTACAGTAAAAGGTAAATTACTTCTTAAGAACTTTCTGTTTAAAAGACACTTAATATTAACAACTTTCATATCAACATTAATGAACGATTACAAGAAAGACATTCTGAAACCTAAAACATCATACATATTTGCCAACATAACATATACCAAATATTCTGCTTGTACATTGTTTTGAATGTTTTATTAGTTTCTAATTAAATATGTCTTGTTCGTAATATGAACTCTGGTACAAATATTTCCAAATCAAAGGGACACAACTCTGGCCTACCTTTTCTTTGCGTGTTGTACACCAAGCTAAATAAATCTAATTGTTACGTTTTAAAACAATTCAGTTGAATTTTGTATTTTATTTTGATGTTAGTGGAAATAGTTAATTGACATGCAACTTATTCTCAACAAATATTACCACATAATTAACCCATCCACAACATTTTTGGCGACCCCGACGTTCGACGTGATACGTGATTTCAGCCACAACAATTTTGGTGACCCGACGTTCAAGGAATATAAAAGCACATTTAAAAAAACAACCAAATTTAAACGCCAGAACTTATACAAGTTCTCATTTTCAATTTACGAGCATGGCTGAAACACACACAGAGGCAGCGATATCTATCAACCAGTCACACGAAGTAAATGACTTAAAAGAAAAAATATCGGAACTCACCTTACAAGGGCTACAGAAAGCCGTATTTTATAACCACCGTTCCAGACATTCGTCGCGTCAACACGGATATAGACGCAGATCGAACTCGGCACCTAGACATAGGCAACAGCCGCAACACTATGATACTTGCTGATATCACTTCAAATTTGGTAAATAGGCGCGGAAATGTATCCGACCGTGCAAGTACAGTGCAAACCTCACAAAACAACTGTCCTCAACGACAGGCGGGAAACGACAATCCCGACAGCACGTGAGGACGGCGTCCGCTGCTGGGGAAAGTGATAAGAATTCTGGATACCTTTTCCTGATTGACACCGGAGCCCAGGTCAGTGTCATACCACCCAAGCCAGGCATGACAGCCAAACAAGCTAACTTTAACTTACAAGCCGCGAATGGATCTCGCATCGAAACTTTCGGTGAAACTTCACTAACGTTAGATCTTGGCTTACGTAGATCGTTCTCTTGGCTTTTTAGTATTGCACAAGTTAATACGCCTATTCTAGGGGCAGACGACTTGTCTCATTTCAACTTAAGTGTTGACATGGCATCTCGATCTCTCACAGATCGAACTACAGATTTTTCAATTAAAGGAATAACGTCAAAATTCACAACTACATGCATTAGTACAGCCTTGCCTGCCGCTAATGGCTTACAGAATCTGCTTCTGAAGTACCCAGAAATCACAACACTCTTTACATGCACAGAGCCAATTAGACACAGCGCGGAACACAAAATTAAGACGACTGGACCCGTGATCTTATTACGAAGGATCTAATCCTTCGTACAGAGTACGAGGGCCGGCGAAGGACCACACTAACGGTATAGAGGCCCCTCCTCAGTTATCGGAGAGCACCTGGCGGCTTTCTTGTCCCAATACGGGGAGATTCTGGGTGCTTCTTGCGATAGACTGACCAGGGGATGTAGCTTTGAGATGATGCTCAATCAAAAAGCCTTCGGCTCTATCCCCAACTGTCTTGACGTCGGTGACCTGAAGCTGCCGGTCATCGTGACCGGCCGTAAAACAGTTTGCTGGAAGTGTGGAGTGACTGGTCACCTCTCCTCTTCCTGCCCAGAGAAGAAGGCCTCTGGAGCTCAGGTCCCAATCGACCAAACTCCCCCTCTGACCCAGTTTTCAAAAACCGCCACGCCTGTAATGGCACGCCGGCTACCAGGACCGGAGCGGTTGTACCCCCGGTTGGGTCTTCATCCAAGCCCCCATTCCCCGAAGAGCCTTCTTTCACTGCAAGTGTGGTTGAGAAGAAGGAAAAGAGGAAATGGCAGGTAGTCGGCAGGGCCAGAGGGAAGCGTCAGACAGCGGGGCCTCAGTCCCCTGAAGCCCCGAGACTAAAGACACTTACAGCCCCGCTCCCTCTGGCAACAGTAAGGGCGATGCCCCGGCCTCAAACCAGACCATTGAAGATCTAAAAAGGAAATACGACCCTGGATACAGTAAAACAGAAAAGATTAAAGAATTAAAAAATCAACTGGATAAACAAAAGAAAGCAAAATCATCTCCATCTAAGATCTCTCCCTCCTTGCAGTCTCCACAGCCCTCTACATCCCGTCCACCTAAGTCCCCCTCTACAAAGAAATCCACCCCCTCCACATCCTCCGACCCACCACCTTCTCCTCGTCCCTCAACCTCACTTTGTAGAGTGAAGCCTCCACTTGCTTCCTCCTCCTCTTCTGCCCAGTCCTATATTCCTCTCAGTAGAGACCCCAGCTCATTTAGACAACCCTTTACCCCCCGCAATACCCCCAGTCCTTCCCCCACTAAATCGCCTGTAATGCCTCCCACGTCAAAAAGACTGAGAAGCCCTACCCAAGATGATAAGGAAAAAAAGAAAAAAGCTAAACACATTTTTAACCTAGGGACTGAAGTCTGCAAAATTTTTCCGCTAAAGACTATGGAAACAGAATCACAAACCTAAAATACTTACTGTCGATCAAGCAGTTTGCTGACAAGGACATTGATGACCCTCGTAACTTCCCTAATGCACAAAGGGTGTTAACAGTGGTCACATCCGACCCGGGCACAAAACTGATTTGGGCCATGTTGGACGAGGCTATAACTTCTTTCAACATGACCCCACCCATCGCTATTATTGAAAATAACAGTTTTAAAAAAATGAAGCAATTTTGTGCAGGGAGGGTCCCGGTTTTCGTTCACTACTACTTTTATAGAGCACTAAAATTGACTTTCTCCTGGGATATCGGAGGAATCTCCCAAGACGGCACCATCAAAACTGAAATGGGCCATGGGTCTATGGGAGAGGCTGTCGGTATCCTTACCCCGGCCATGTTTAATTCAGGTAAACAACCCTAATCGGACTTCTCGATGGCGCTCTGGTTAGCTACTTTAAATATGCGGGGCCTGAGGTCCGAGTCTCGCAGGGCGAGGCTCTCTCGTGACCTTCAGCGCCTCGGGGTGAATGTTTGTTGCGTGCAAGAGACCCGGTTTTCTTCTCGTGACCGTGAGGATATACTGCCTAAGGTGTTCGCCCTTTATTCAGCATGTTTTGATGGTCGTTCGAGGGATGTCTCTTGGCTAGTGAGCAGGTCTTTGAAGGCTGCATTTACCCTTGTCTTCGCTGATCCGGCGGGCAGGCTTTGTGTGCTGGATGCTACCATAAAGGATAAGGCTTTACGTCTCATTGGGGTTTATGCGCCCAATAACCATGCTGAGCGGCCTGCTTTGTTTCGGCAGATCGAGCCGTTTTTGATGACTTCTCGTCGGGTAGTTTTAGTGGGGGATTGGAATGCCGTCCTTGACCCCGATATAGATCGTATAGGGCAAAATCCGGGTACTAACAATCCTGATGTGAAGACATTTCGGGACTTTATCGGGGGGTTTGATCTTGTCGATAAGTTCCGGAATGAGCACCCTTGGGAGGTAGCATGGACTTGAACAAATAGTGGCAACTCGGCTCCTGGCACGCTTGCGAGCTACCTGGACCGAGTCTTAGTTAAGAGAGTCGATGTAGTGCTCTTAGGGTGTCCAAGTTTCCACTATATAGTTTATACGGATCATAGGCTTGTCCGGGTCCGTGTAGACTTAGATAAGCCTAAGGTTAGAATGGCGGGTTACTGGAAATTCAACTGTTCATTATTTGGTGAGCAGGGTTTCCGGGACCAGCTGCTACTAATGATTCAGAGGGAATTGACGGGGGCGGTTGTGGGAAACGCCTGGTGGGATAATTTAAAATGCAAAATTAGAACGTTTGCTGCCGATTTTAGTCGTCGACTCAATCTAGATAGATTAGCGGCGCAAACGGCTTTAGAAGATAAAGTTGATCGGGCCGTGAAATCCCGTGTTAGTGGGGACATAGCCTTAGCTAAGGCAGAGTTATCCTCCTTGCTTATCAAGAAGGATCAAGCTAGGGCTAGGCTAAAAATAATGTCTTCTGAGGCGACAAACATGGCCGCTGAACTGCGTGCAGAGGAGAATCGGAACGCGTCTAGGTGACATATAGCGTGCGTCACATTGCCGGATAAGCGGACCGTGACTACAAACGCGGGCATATGCGAGGTCTTTCGAGATTACTTTCAGGATCTTTTCATCAGGGAGCCCGGTCTGAGCCCTGCTCAGTTCGACGCCTATTTGGCTGACTTTCCCTGCCTTGAGGCAGCTGAAGCGGCTAGGCGCGAGGGTCCCATTACAGAGTCGGAAATCTGGGAAGCGCTGAAACAGGTTGTCCTGGATAAGTCTCTGGGACTAGATGGTCTTCCCTACAAAGTTTACTTGAGGCAGTCGCCCGTTTTTGTTCCTTTGCTGGAACTGATTTTCAACCACTGGATGAAGCAGGGGTCTATACCTCAACGCTTCACCAGGGGTGTGATCAAGTTGCTGCGTAAGGACAAGAACGGTGGGGATGGGTTAGGGAACTTTCGCCCTTTAACCATGTTAAACACAAAGTTAAAGATTTTGGCGAAGATCTTAGCCAACCGTTTGCAGCTTGTCCTGTCTCGTCTGATTGGCCCCGAACAGACTTGTGCTGTGAAGGGCAGGACTATTTAGGATAACCTTCATATGGTACGCTTGATCTTAGAACAAGTTGACAGTGAAACCGCGCTGATCAATTTAGATCAGTCCAAGTCCTTCGATAGCGTTGACCATCGGTTTCTGGAGGCTGTCCTTTCGGTGGCCGGTTTCGGAGCCGACTTTCGCTCCTGGATCCGACTTTTGTATGCGACCCCCGGTGCGCTGGTGGAAGTGAATGGGGTAAGATCGAAGCCTTTCGTATTGTCTTGCTCCATTCGTCAAGGTTGTCCGCTTTCGCCTTTGCTTTACGTTCTTGCGTTGGAACCTTTCCTTCGCAAGTTAAAGGCGAATCCGGTCCTGTGCGGAATTTCCCTGCCTGGGGCTACCACCTCAGCCAGGTATTCTGCCTATGCCGACGACGTTTCGGTTCTTGTGTCGAGCAGAGCCGAGATTGACGAAGTCAGCAAAGAGATCAGTGGCTATGAGATGGTGACAGGGGCCAAGATCAACCGTGATAAGTCTGTGGGCTTGCGGTTGGGTGCGTGGAAAGGAGTTTCTCTTCCCGGACCTTTCCTCTGGACGGATGGGCCGATCAAGATACTCGGCGTCTGGTTCTGTCCTGATCTCCAGTTGGAAATGAATTGGTCGGAGGTGCAAGGGAAGGCCGAGATCGCGGTTAATCTGTGGGCTCGGAGGAGACTTTCCCTGAAGGGAAGGGCGGAAGTGTGTGTTTCACACATCTATCCGATACTCCTATACCGACTCTCTGTACTTCCACTCCCGTATGCCAGACTAATTTTATTAGTACGGACCTTGTTCTCTTTCTTGTGGAGAGACAAGGCCCCTATGGCATCTCGCAAGATCTGTTGCCTTCATCCCTCTGAGGGCGGCCTGGGTATGCCTAGCATTGAGATTCGTCAACATATGCTTCGCATCACCTTTCTAGACCGAATGTGTCGCGGATCAGATGAGGGTGCCTTTTGGAAAGAAGACGTCCGCAAACATTTCTCGTCTCTGAGAAGTGTGCACTCGTGCGAGGAAGAGGCCCGCCGTACACCCCAAGCCGATTGCTCCTTCTACTGCGAATGTCGTCGTGCTCTGAAGCTCCTCTTACGGGCTTCGGATGGCCCCTTCAACGCCCAGGCGTTGTCTCGTAAGGCATTGTATCAAGTGTTAGTTATGGGTGCCGTTCAAGATGATCTGATTGGCGAGCTCGGTCTTACGAAGCAGGAGGCTCGCTCGATATGGCCTTGGGCGCCTGGCTTGAAATGCCTCAATAACGATGAGGCATCACTCACCTGGCTGGTGATTCGTGAAGCCCTCTGAGTCGACAAGAGACTTTGTTCAGCAGGCTTGGAGAACTATCCAAACTGTCGTCGCTGTATGGGGGAAGTCGAGATCATTGGTCACGCCTTCTTTCAGTGCAGGGCGGTAGAGCTGTTGTGCAGGTTTGTTGAAGGCCTCATGGTTCGCATGCTGCAGGGAAAGTTTTTTTGTCCTTGAAGCCTGTTCTGTTTGTAGCAATGTGGTGCCGCAGATGACGAAGGCTGAACACTATGTGTTCTGTTGCTTACTAGGGGTTATGAGAGTCGTGATTTGGACGACGCGTCAGAAGGAATTCTATGAGGGCAAGAAGTTCACTTCTTCCCAACTGATCTTGTTCTTTAAGCATCAGCTTAAAGTCAAGATTAGGACGGAAAGGCGGCGGCTCACCTCATGAGAATTTGGCAAAAGGTGGGTGAATCTTGCGCGTATGTGCCGAGTAAAAGGGGCTGACCTTGAGTGGCATCTTGATGCCGGTTAGGCATTAGGATATTGTTTTTTCCTGGGTTGAACTTGGGCAACCCATCCCTGATTTTAGGCTAGAGTAGGTTTTTGGTTTTTTGACTTTTTAGTTTCTCTTCTTTTTCTGTAAACTTAGCTAGGGTGTGTTTGCTCATTGGTCCCTTTTTTTCTGTCCCCATTTTTTTCCTTTAGTTTAACTCCCCATCCCCTCCCTCCTTTAGGTGGTCAGTGATGTCAGTTCTCTGGGGGGTGCGGGGCGCCTTTCGTTTCGCATATGTGTTTTTCGTATTTGTTGTTGTGTATGAATGAGTGTGTGCCTGTGTGAATGCTTGGGAGGATTGAACGTTTTCCTTTATCTTTCATAGTCCCGCATCGATTTCGTCCGGTTAACTGATATTTCTGCCACATTTAAAGTTTGTGCGGGTTTTTATTACTAACTCTTTTTTGTTTAGTTTCTTGTAAATATTTTATGTGTCATATTGTATATATTCATTGGGGTTCTTTTTAAATATTGTTGTTTTATGCCCCTCCCCCCACAGTCGATATTTGTAAATAAGAAGAGTATTTAGGATTTTCATTGAGTCAAAGAGGTATTTTGGTGGGTGTAGTAAGAAAGGTATGGATAATGTGTTGTTTTGGTGAAAGGAATATTGTTCTGTATGATAGGGTCAGTGGTTGGGGCTAGCTAAGTTTTATATTAAGACAAGTGATGACCGTCCTTTTCCCCAACCCCCCTTTTTTGGCCTTGTGCCGCATTTATTGTATATATACAATAATAAATATTGTGAACTTCGTGACGGATAACCAACTGCCAAACAACTCCACGTCACTCATACTTTTGTAGTTACAAAGTTAAATTTATTTAACACGAAACAACTCCAATACACTCACTCAATAACCTCTGAAATCACTCCTGAACTTTTACCAATTTTAGAACTCACAATTCCAAACCTTATTCTTCTGAATTACAAATTCAATATTACAGTAAAAGGTAAATTACTTCTTAAGAACTTTCTGTTTAAAAGACACTTAATATTAACAACTTTCATATCAACATTAACGAACGATTACAAGAAAGACATTCTGAAACCTAAAACATCATACATATTTGCCAACATAACATATACCAAATATTCTGCTTGTACATTGTTTTGAATGTTTTATTAGTTTCTAATTAAATATGTCTTGTTCGTAATATGAACTCTGGTACAAATATTTCCAAATCAAAGGGACACGACTCTGTCCTACCTTTTCTTTGCGTGTTGTACACCAAGCTAAATAAATCTAATTGTTACGTTTTAAAACAATTCAGTTGAATTTTGTATTTTATTTTGATGTTAGTGGAAATAGTTAATTGACACGCAACTTATCCTCAACAAATATTACCACATAGTTAACCCATCCACTACAAGTTAATCTTCTTCAAATAAAGTTTCAGAAAAATAAATTTTATTTTTGAAACAATTTGTTATGGTGACAGATGGGCGATTTTAACGATTAAAATTCCAATCAATTTAAATTCGATTTAAAATACAGCAAACTATTTTGCTTATTGGAAATAAATTTATTAGCTTAGAATTAAAACTAAAATAAAAGCTTCAATAAAGATTTTCCATTTTTGAAATGCTTATTTTAATTTAAACCTTAGGTATTATTACTTTTTTTGGGGAGGTACCTACTTAATTTTATCTTTCTTTCATTTTTTATTTATTTATTGCTATTTTACTAAGTTAGAAGATAAAATATTTTATTTTTACACATTTAAACATAACAGTAACTCCACCGAACACCTTTTGTTTGATAATATAGCAACACCCATTGTCTGTGTGTGTGTGTGTGTGTGTGCGTGTGCGTGTGTTATTTTTAAATTGGTCAAACTCAAACAAAACTGACATTTACGATGGAAGACAGTTAACGTCGTTGTGGTCACCAAAAGTGAAAGGAATATGCCGTACTAAAAGCAATATTCAGCAGGTAAGTAAAATGTTGATACTGACCACCTGGTGAAGAGGAGCAAATTAAATGAACCGGTCGAAATTAAATTACTAAGATCGTTTGAACTTTTCTGAAAAGCGTTCAGTTAAAAATAAAATGACAGATATGAGATAAAGAAATCGACATAGATGCCTCAAATTAAATAAGTTGTAGGCAATTACTTAATTTGCATAAAAGAAAAGGTAAGCACTCTCTACTGGAAAGTGCAGCGTGCTTTAATTTTTATAAACTCATATTTGGTATCAGTTTTTATTTAAAGTGACAGCTTTTTTTATCTGAATTATAATTACAAACTATAATTTTGGAAAGTGAAAATTTCACTGGAATATGTTATAAAATGTCTAGGTTTTCACCTGCAATCAAGAAAACACAAACTTTAAGCAATATGATCACAATATATGACAAAAAGAAGTCGTTTGTAAAAATTATATCCTTCTGGCATCAAACTGTCGCCTTTCTTTTTTCATACATCAAACTAAATTATAATTAAAATTTCACTGAAATATGTTGGAAAATTCTTTGACTTGAAATCACAAAAATACGAACTTTAAACAAACTAGTCACCATATATCGACAAAAAAGTGTCATTTTAAACTGACGCCAGGAAGATATGTGTTTTATGTATCTGTAATTCATGTTTCCACAACACCAGATAATGAAGAAAGCAAATATTAGAGAGTCTTTTATTCTCTACCATGGAATCATTTTGTGCTGAATCTCTTGGGATCTATCTACCCAGGTTTTTGTTGCTGAGTGTCAGGGTTCCAAACATTTAAAAACAAATCTTTTAAATGAAACATATTAAAGGTTATCTTCTGAAAGAAAATGTAGAAGGAAAACATCAGTTGAAATAACATGTATTCTTTTTAGACATTTACAATGACAACAAAATGTTTAATTTTCCTTGCAGTGAAGTTTGTTTTGTCAAGTAAATAAGCGTTCTTAGTTAGGTGTGAAATGTTTGGACAAACGTAATTTTATAACAGTCGGCCTAATGTGTTTGTGAGTTCGTAGACAAAGCCTTAGACAGCAGCTGCTGGCCATTCCCTTCTACTGTGTGCGTGGACAAAGCCTTAGTTTCTTCCATTGTGTGGGTGCGTGTGTATGCACGCATGTATAGATCAAACTGGCCTCCGAAATTTTTTAGAGCTCCGAGAAGCAGTATGCTTCTATTTTTATATCTGTAAGGGAGATTCAAGATCTAATTTCACATCGTGGTTTGAATGTTTTGAATACAAGGTTATCATTAGTTAGGAAATAATTTCAGATTACCTCGCGAAAATCTTTTTCTCGAATTTGCGGAAGTGGTGAAGGGAATCATGATTGTTATTTTCTGAATGGTCCAAAAATAAACAGGTGGAAAGTCTACAACTACACCTGCAGGTATTAGGTTGGTGCAAAAATAATGACGTAATAATGTCGTTTTTTGACGTAACGTCAAAAAACGACATTATTACGTCATTATTTTTGCACCATCCTAATATTTTGACAGTATTTGTTGTTTATTAAACAAACCATGTGATGGGATTTTATTGGTTGAAATACATGCATACATACATACATACATACATATATATATATATATATATATATATATATATATGATTTAATTCCTATAAATCTCGTAATATTGATCATAGCCTGTGTTTTTGTAAATAAATCAATAAATTTTGTAATCTTTAAACATAAAAGACAGGACAAAAAGAAGGAATCATGCTGTTTCAAAATGACATAAGAGCAATATGACAATCCCTAAAGGAAGAAATCAACTCGGAACTCCGACATTTTTATTAACATTAAATCTTTTGCATCCAAGAACAAAGTGGTTTTCTGTATTTTAGCTGACTGAGAAGAGTGGCTCCAGTTTGGTATGGTTTACTGCATAGTACTGACTTTTGCAAGGGTCGCTCCAATTCCATGACCCTATATTTTTCGAAAAGGATATTTATACGCTAATGCACTGAGGGGACAATGCATCAATCTTCATGGTAACTACATAAAAAAAGTAATAGTACTAGTAACATATAACACAATGCTTTAATTGTCATAAACATGTTGGAATAGTACATGTCTCGATATTACTTTTTGTACATCCCTCGTATGAAACACTGGGCACACAATTTCACCATTCAAACAACGACAAAACTCCATAAGCTTAACTGACTTCATGACTTTTTCAAGTAATTTGCCACACGCACGCATTCTATTGTGGAATTACCCCATCTTGTTTGCCAACGGACTTCGCTTAACGCCGCTAGGTAGCGGTCTATAAAAGGAAGAGATATAAACCCCGCCCTCTCTCTGTCTCTCTTTCTCTCGCTTTCTATGATGCGGTAGGTACAAGATGTTTAGTCTTTATCCAGAGAGATACTCTCCAGGCAAGACAACTTCTTGATTTCATCAAACCACGTGGCGCGCGCACACACGCAGACACACACACACACACACACATATATATATATATATATAAAACAATAGGTTTCCTTCTTATACAATTCTTTCATTTTCACCAATCATCACTGCTGATTGACACACAGTGCACTCAACTTCGCGTGCTCAATATAATCAACGCAGCATCAATATTGCGCATGTTTGACAAGAACTTTATCACCTGATAAATTACTGAAATATTTTGCAAAACGTTTAATAATACTGTGAATATGTAGTTATTGTAGTTATCAACAAAATATATTAAATTTTAGAAAATACCTACAAGTATATAGTAGTAAGCATAGAGTCTAACCTTTGATGCATTTCAAGTACATTTTTTTTACAAACACAGATTTATACTGTCACTATGCTGAGGAGATCTTAGTTACAGTTTCTGGGAGAATGTAGTTATTGAACAAGAACTATATTCAGCCTCTCAGTCACTATAATTTCTGGCTTTGTGCTAGCCAGAGTTGGACTTAGCTATATGTTAAACAAGCTATAACTTGGGGGGTGGGATTCATCGGGATTCATTTCTTTTAAATATATTTTTATTTTTTTATTATTAGTTTTTATTCACACTATTTACATTGTTCGGGTTGTTGTCCTCATCTTTATTGTCATATTCACGACGTTTCGACCGTTGTACTCTCCGGTCTTTTTTCAGGTGATATACGTTGGAAACGTCGTAAATATAACAATAAAGATGAGGACAACAGTCCGAACAGTGTAAATAGTTACCATAACTCATCTCAGAAATATAGACAGTTTTTATTCTTTAACACTAAATCATAAAAAATTATATATATAATATTCTTTATTTTTATCATTAACATCATAAGAATGATAATTATAATAATAGTGACAACAATTGTAAAATACTTTGACAACTGTATGATACATTTAATTTTAAAGATTTTCTTACGAAAAAAAACATCAATTCAAACATGTTCTAAACACGAATGGTATAAGGTTGCAATGTGAGGCTGTTAGATTCAGTCAGTGACGTCAGTTAATCAAGCACACTGCTAATACAACGGGATCTGTAATTTTACACACTATCTCGACCACTGATTCAAAGTATCAGTTCTGTTACTTGTGTATTCGTGCCATCGAGAGTAGTACAGTTTTTAAGGTTTTATAACGAATAATAAATTAGTGCTAGAATATGATTTGATAATCAACATAAGACATTTTTCGGCATATAAATTGTTGTACAGTGTAACCCGGATATAAGAGACCCAGATATAAGAGAAACTCGAATATAAGAGAGATTTTCTCTGGTCCCAAATTAGAGCCATTCTTACCTAAACAAAACAGACCAAACCCGGATATAAGAGACTTCTTCTCCGGTCCCGACAACTCTCTTACATCCGGGTTACACTGTATTATACTTTTGCTTCTGAAGTAAAATGAGTTAAGACGTTAACATATGGTAAGCTACATTATTGTATTAGGTTGGTGCAAAAATAATGACGGTTTTTGACGTATTTTTTAATGTCAAAAACCGTCATTATTTTTGCACCAACATAATAGTTTCTTTTGTTCTGCTCTACTAGCAAAATACAATTGGTACTAGGCCCACCTGTAGTACCTATATCGATGAAGTTAGGCTAACCATATTCATATAGACCAGGGGTCGGTAATTTTACCTGGCCCGTGAAGGATTTTTGTCCGGCCTGACAACTTTACACCTGGACACTAATTATCTAATTAATTTGTGGGGCAAATAGCAGGAAAAAAATATCTGTTGGAATTAATCGACTTACAATGAGACGGATTTTTTATATCAAAATTTAATTCCGAATCCATTGCTGACTTCTACAAGAAATATGCTTTACCAAGCGGAAAATATAAAAGCCTTGTGAGTAAAAGATTTAAAAAAAACTAACATATTTAGGGCTAATTTAGCCGGATTAAAAGTGCCAATATAAAAGTCTTGTAGGGGAGTTATAAGTGAGTAAAAGATTTTAAAAAAACTAACATATTTAGGGCCAATTTAGCCGGATTAAAATTGAGAAATTAAAATCTGAATGTCGTGCCCACAAATACAATATAACGCGAAGAAATAACTTTTTTTACATAGGCAAAAAGGAAAATTAGATTGAAATAATCAATATCTATCTATCTATATATATATATATATATATATATATATATATATATATATATATATATATATATATATATATATAACATTTGTTTTTACATGGTAAACATTGTATTTGTTCTGGTCGTAATCAAAGTTCAAATGTTCGACAAAATCTTTCATTTATTAAAGGGTAGTTCGTTAAGTTATATGCCTTGGTCAATGTGCGTGTGAAGCACATTTTAATGGAGTGTATGCATGGCTGCTAACTGAATGGGTGTTGGGGGTGAAGCACATTAGTAGAAACGTTGTGTGTGTGAATGCTAGTACATGTAATCTAATTACGGTGATTTAAAACAGAATGTACATTCAGATGGATGATAAAACTTACTTTTTCCGCGGTTATGAATATTTCTTTGAGTTGTGTGAATATTCCTTTGAATGGTGTGTAGTCGTCGTTGACTGAGATATTGTCATGGTAACGAGAGGATTCTGGATCGAATCGCCTGTCATCGACAGGTGATTCACGTCCAGCTGCTGATTGGGTTTTGCTGTGTGTATTTTTATTGCCCCCGAAATCAATGTATATATAATTATCTTGATCACATGATTGGCTCCAAACGAAAGCTGTTTGGTTTACGCGGGATAGCATCCAGCGACCAGTTCATTTGGAGTTCAAACATACATAGTCGGAAGGATAGCACGTGACTGTACTGTCCAATCAAATTCCAGAAACCACTTATTTAATTCTGGATCCTATTTTTTTTCGCTGATTTGTACAGAAGCTTTTGTTTTAGTGATTCTGATCCTATTTATGTGTGGGCGTTTCTTATTTGTGTTTCATCTGTTGGTCGTAAAATATCGGATTTTGTATCCTATATATACAGAATACTCGTAAAAATGAGAAACAGCAAAAAAACAAGTATTATTTATTATCTGGTTGTTATGTGTCATTAGAGACACGAGACAGTAAGAGACAGTGTTAAGTTGTTATTTTTAAGGACAACCACTGAGACTTCTTTTGATAAGTGCTGAGATTTCACGAATTGTAATAAAAATATTATTGAGATTGTGTTCAGTGAGATGGGGTTAATCGGGAAGAGGATTGCCTTTATCATCTAACCTTGAGTTAGAGGCAAAGATCATGGCGGAGAGCTTCACCTTGTCGTTTTTTTTTTTTTGTTTTTTTTTTTTTTTTAAATCAGTTCACCCCAAGCAAAGCGATAGTGTCACTAAGATGCAAGGGACTATTGGGAGTGAAAGAAAATGAAAAGACTTCAGAAGGAACTGGAAACCCAATTCTAAACAAGAATCAAGGGATAAACCACTACTCCTGCTCAAAAGACCGGAGTACCGTGTGAACCGGGCGATTTCTACTCCTATTGAATCTAACGAGCATGAGATGATCTCGGGACCATTTATAATAGTAGGCATTGGCGCTTTGCCTCTATTAAGAATTTGGTTGGAGAGCTTTCAGAACTCCCGGTATCCAAGTTGTTCGCTTTTGACCTTGATCTGAACTGCATAGCCACGCTTTGCATTTTCTAGTACTCTCTTGCATTGAGTACTGAATGCAGCATGTATTCTACTACATAGATACTGTAGTAGTGGTTAGGATGAGCTATGGTTTCAGCACATTCAGGCGTGAACTAGCGCTCGCTGTCCGGTTTTTGTTTGGAACTTTATCTGAAATGATCCATTCTGAGACAAGGGCAGCAGTTTTGGAGGCAGTATGTTTGAAGAACGCTGAAAAAGGAGTTTCCGCCATGTAAGATCTGAAGCTGTTGACTGAAAAATCGTTCGATGAAACGGCACATCATGGGATGCCTTTTGGTTTGGTATCAACTTTGACACTGACTAGTGAATTATCTGAAGTGCCCGAAGGGAAAGAACTTCAGCGTAGCAATTTTTCAGGGCAGGATGTGAGGAAGAGGTCAAGGAGGTTCGCCTGATATCCTGTTACATCAGGAATGCGGGTGGGTTCTTCAATGATCTGTGTTAGTTCGTAGGCGATGGAGAAGTCTCTGCAGTATCTTCCTTCGTCAGTTTCTTTCTTTTTTTTTTTTTTCTAGTGGACTAACCACTCTGTGGTGAATACTGAAATCATTACAGTTCCATCATCCCAAGGACGACACAAAATGAAAATGAAAGTGGCACTGTGGAGAAGTGCCACGCAGAAGTACATATACGGGAGATCAGGGTCCTTGTATTTTTGGTCTCGGCCTTACATATTCCTTCCACGTCTTTTGAATAGGAGTAGAGGTTTATCATTTGTCTCCTGTTTAGGAGTGGATTTCCAGTTCCTTCTAAAGTCTTTTCATTCTTTTTCACTCCCAGTAGTTCCTCGCATCTTCGTGGCATTATCGCCTTGTTTGAGTTGAATTGATTAAAAAACAAAACATGGAAACATCCTTAATATAGGCGCCGAGTCCGTGCCGATTTTGATGGTTATGTTTAGCTATTAGGGTCAAGTATCAGGGATTATGAGTTCCTGCATTAGGATAGAGATATCAATACCAGTTTCAGACGGGAATAGGTCAGGTTTGGCATTGAGAAGATGGAGTTTCGCCTCTGGAAAGGTGGAACGTAGACCCTCTCAAATTGGTATAGGATTTGGTGAACCAGGAGTCTATTTTTGTTTTTGCGAGATTGGGTTTGATTTTTTAGTTCAAATTTTTTAGTTGTGTTCATCTCTGAAGATATTATTTTAGTATAAAAAAAGATTTCTGCAATATCAAGCGGGAGCCTTGCCAAAAATAATTCAATAAAACTCAAAAAATATTTTTGAGAATTATTGCTTGCATAATTTAATATGGCACATTATTTTCTTTCAAAATGGACAGAAAAAATCTACACTATTTTTACAAAAAATTATTTGTAATTTTTCAGAGCGATTTTGAAATTTATCCCGTTGCTTTTCGGTACAAGATTTTCTTTTATTAAATAAAGACATTGTTAAAGAATCGAAACATGTAAAGTTTAATACCATTTTCGAGTATTTTTTTAAAAGAATTTTATTTTTTTCCTTTTAGCAACTGTCAGATTATTTTTTTTAGTATGGATGTACAAAAAGGAAATAATTCTGATTTCTCGCATTTGATCATTCTACTAAGTTTCATAAAAGCATATAGAATAAAAAATTGTATTTTTAAAATATTGGTTGTATAGGATCCTATTATAATTGTGCTTGTCCCATCTTTCGTTAGTTAGCACGACTGTTACTTCCTGTCAATACCTCATAAATAATAAACTATTCCGCGTTTTGGTCGCATGGAAAGGAGGGGGCGTTACTTGGTTTCAGTGAAATAATAAAAGAAAGAAACAAAGGAAGATAGAAATGGAGAGAAACAGAGAAGCTGATAAGAAAAGATACTACACTTTGATCTCTGTCAAAAGGCCACGATACACGTACCATTTTTTAGACATACAGTATTGAACGACAGAAAGCTAATAAAGCAATCGCCAAAAATCTAATTACTATAAATTAAATAAAATAACATCGTCTGAATTAAGACGGGGATTTGGATAGAAAGAAAGAAATAAGGGAAGATTAACGTGAACGTCTCCTGCCAATCAGTCAGTTATGTGCAATGTGTGATACACGTTTAGGCAATCATGTATCTTTCGATACATGACTGACGAGGCAGATTTTTTTCCCGCAGTAGGTTGCCATTTCTTTCTGCGGTAGACCAGTTGCCACCCAAGGCTAGAGAACCTGGTCCGTCTTGCTATTTACCCATAGCTGAGGGGAGAAGAAGATTCATATATTTCCCAAGGATATTAGCATGTAAGTGAATGTAATGGATTCGATTGGAATTCGAACGGCTCTCCGATTCCTTAATCCGAGCCGTTATCCATTTACTCCACCGTCCCGTTTTGATCGCGTGGAAAGAGGGGGAAAAGACACTACATGATTTCAGTGAGAAAATGAAAGAAAGAAGAGAGAAAGAGAAGTGTTCAACGTCTGTTTCAGTGAAATGGAAAAAAATGTCAATTTTCATTTGTACCTCCTTACTTTTTAAAATAACGACCAGCATTCTTATTTTATGATTGTTATTGCAATGTTTTGTTAAAGTTGTTAAGCTCAAAATATTTAACGATGCGATAGGGGAATTTCTATGGGTATTTCATTGTCATAGAATTCGCTATGAGCTTACTCAATCATTAACTGAAGAATTAAGATTCATCAGAAAATTGAAATTTTTCACGGGTTTTTCTAGTTATAATAATTTTGCAGAAAAAATAAAAGTAATATGAAAAAATAAGGGGAGGAGAAACTATTATTATATATTTTTGTGGGATAGGTTAAATTAAAATAAGAGATTGGGAAGAATGGAGATCAAGCGACAAAAAAAAAAAAAAAAAAAAAATTGACGAGAGATACTCAATAAGATAAAAATCCAAAAAACCATTTTATGAAAATAAAATTTTTTAAAAAATTACTAAATATTAGGGATGCACAAATTTAGTGTTTTGTGCGTCCGGAAAAGCAGGTAATAAATTCCTGGACAAGTAACTTTTTTCCAATATAATGCTCAATGGTAGCTGTGGGAAAAGACAATCGATATCAATCAAATAACATGAAATATCCACAAGAAAATGCCAGCGAATACAAAACAATGTAAATTACAAGGAAGAAAGTATAATAAAAGGGTTTCAGTAATATCGAACCCAGTTAAAAAAAGGTATATTTACCTTGAAGGTAATAAAAGGTGAATGTTTGTGCCTTCAGAGTCTTCAACGTAGAGCGTTGATTCGGGAACATTTTTGAGAACAGTAGTTATTCTCTGTCATGGAAACGACTATTTTGTTACAATAGTCGAGGTGAAAATAAGACAATTCTGTCGTGTAAACGACATTTTGGTTGTCAAAACTTCGTTGAGAAGTGAATTTCTTTGAGTCTACGCTCGGTCAAGTTTTCAGATGGTTTTAGAAGGTACAGCGTCTCCCAGTTTTCTGGCGTTGCGTCACTTACTCCCAACGGTCGCGCCTATTACTCCTTGGCGTCCCACTGCTGGCATTGGTCGCATAGCAGGGATTTTTATAGCCAAAGGTCGGCTCCGCTTTATCCAACACATTTTTGCGGTCAACATAAGTATTTCAGTTTTCAACCGGTTCGAGTAGCCACTGGTTAAAAAAATCACGTTTATCAAAACAATTTATCGTAGTAGAAAAACATTTCTGTTTTTCTTTGCTTTTCCTTCACCTTCAATTGACCCCCATCCCCCACCCTTCACTCCTTGGCACGCAAAGTAGCAAGGTTCGGGTTTCAGTAAATTATTTTATTACCTTCAACCCTTCGCTCCAAACTACCGAGAGCCGAAATTTACTCAGCGTGAAAAAAATAATTTTTAACAATAAAGTCATCACTTGGATGCCAGTGACAAATTAGGAAGAACACAAAGTGAACACAATCAATTAAGATTGCCAATTCAATAATTCTTTACCAATTTTGACATTTTTTTTGTTAGTAGCAACTCCGTTATTTTATTAATGCATTTTCTTAAATTCAGAATAATTTTTAAAAAATCACATTCGATGTAATTATATTTTATGGTATGAAACAAGAAAAAATAATAAAAGATAAAAGCAAGGAATTAAGCTCAAAAGTATAATTTAATTTAATTTGATATTTTTACTTTCCTCCTCACTTTCTCAGCTATACACATGAAGAAATCACATTTCTTTTCATCTTAACAAGGACCATAAGATCTTTCTTTAACACTTTTACACGCTAAGAAAATTTTAATTGTAAAAACACGAAAATAAAAATATCTTGTATTTTTATAAATACATTTTTCGTCTTTTTCTTTGTTGTAGGTTGATTCAAATCCGCAGAGATAATGATTTATTTCTTAATGTATGAAAAATAAAATTATTCATCCTAAGTTTTCATTCATCCTTATTAAAAGCGTATAGAATAAATTATTATAATTATTAAACTATTGGTTATACGGTTAACTTAAAGATAATTTACTTTTAAAAATAAATACCAATTTCTTGATTATTGCAGTGCTGTTGTTTCTTTAATATTTTTTATTTTTTAATTTTTCGCGCCCTTTTTAAGTCAGAGGTATATAGTTTTTGTTTTTAACCTCTGACCCCACAGACTACCGTGCGTAAATAAACATTATTTTTATTGTTTTAAGTAAAAAAGCAAACATTACTTTTGCAAAATCCATTTAATTAATCCGTAAATTTACCAAATGATTTCGAAACACATCTCTAGGATAAATATTGGATTTTTATGAGATTTTTAAAAAAATGTTTACATTTTTCGTCTATAATGGCAGTTCGATGATTGACCAGTGAACATACCGATGTTTTAAAAATTGATAAAAACTTTAATTACTTACGGAAATTATTTTTTCTTCTTATACGAATTACCTTTATCTTTCAAATAAAACTAAAATTTAACTTCAAAGAAAACATAAATTACTTAGAATGCGTCTTTTTGGGGGGGGGGGGATTTTTTTAGGAAGTCCGTGGCGATGTCTAAAAATACTTTTCTGCGTTAAACTAAAAATATTTGTTTCAAGCCAGAAACTTTATCAAATATTCCTCAAATAAAGTTTCAGAAAAGTATATTTTGAAAGATTTTTTTTTAATAAATAGAATTACCACGTTGTGCTGAAAGAATTGTAAATATTACTAAAAAAAACTGCTAAACATCCATTTTTAGCGATTAAAAAAATAATTCCAATCAATTTAAATTCGTTTTGAAATCCAGCAAAGTACATTGAATTTAATATTTCCAATAAGCAATCTATTAACTTGAAATTAAAACTAAAATAAGTTTCAAGAAAGATTTTTCATTTTTGAATAATTCATAAACCTTAGGTATTGCTTTTCTTTGGAGATACGGTAACACCGATGTGGAGGTTTTTATGGGGTGTTAACAACTCTCTCTCTCTCACGGTAACAATTACTTGATGGAATTATAATGGACATGAACGTCTTTTTTATATAATTTTAAAACTACCCAGGAATCTTCAAAATTTAAGAATATATTCTAAGTAATGATCTACGTATTTTATTGAATTTTAGGTACTTTGGCTTGCAAAAACACTTGTTAGAAAATAACCAATAATTTTTTAAAATTTAGTGTAGTTACCGCTCTTATTTTCTGATAATGTCGTGTATGGACGTCTGCATTTATAAAAGTTGGCACGTTTATATATGTACACACACAAATCAAAAGTCTTTTTAGTTTTTACAATATGGGTTATCGCTAATTTGTAGTAAGCTTTTCCATCTATGATTAGTTAGTAAATAGTTTTCACTTAATAACAATATCAGCTAACCACTACAAATTAGAATTTTAAAAGATTTTTAAAAAAATGAAAGTAATTCTTGTAAAAATTCATTATTCATTGAAAAAAAAAATTAAGACAATAGTGTTAAATAATGTCTTATTCAGAAAAGCAATGAAAAGCAGATTTTCTAATAAAATAATCTGTCTATATTTCTAAGATGAGGTATTATGTACATTATTTACATTATTCGGACTATTGTCCTCATCTTTGTTGCCATATTTAATAAGGAGTGCCAGAGAAAAGCGATAATAACAACAGAAGTTGCAATATGAGTTCTGGTAAAAACATGAATGATAACAGCAAAAAATTGCAATATGAGCACTGGTAAAAAAAAATGGTTGCTGAAGACATAATACTCAGAAATTCATACACAGATGTCCTCAAGGACACATGGCACAGTGGATAAAGGTGTTGTTAGATCCAGTGACAGGACCCAAAGAGTGTGAGTTCAATTTCAGAGGGAAATTAACAGGAGAACATCCATTAAACATGGCACTGGAACTACAACAGTCTATGAAAGGGTTAACGAAGTAATGGGTTAAATTCAACAAGTAAAGGGTGATTCCAACAACCTGAAGAAGGTCGGAGCGTACAAAGATGAGGACAATAGTCCAAAATTGTATTTTTTTATTTTATGATTCAGAGCAGATTTACAAAAAAGAAATGATTTAAAAAATTAACACTTGATTTTTAAATGATTTATATTTGTTTTGTTATCAAAAAAGCATATTTCGGTATTATTTTTATTGCAAAGTGAGGCTGATGAATTTATGTAGGTACATTTGTAAAAATATCCACAGATATCTGTGATCCAAGAGTTCATGGAGATGATTTTCAAATAAGGCACGTGTGGCACAGAAAATGGAATCGGCATGCTCAACTCTGGTTTAGTAGGCTATTCAGGTCACTTAGCAAGTACACTTTCGCTTTAGAAAAGCAGAAATCCGTTTCATTATCCCTCATCCATCTTTGGGTTTTTAAACAGCAAGGTATCTCTAATTCTCAGATGTGAATCAATCTCATGGATAAAGAAAGAAACAGGAAAACACTCCATCCACTATATTTCTCAAAAAATTATAGAAATTTAAAGAAAATGAATCTGTGCGGACTTTTAATCAATTACTAAAGGAACATAACATTTAAAAGAAAAGATTCAATAAAATTAAGCTAAGCACATCGTTCAAGTCAGTGATCGCTTCATGCGTGAAATTCAGGCCCTAGCTAGCACAAGAAAACCCCTTTTGGAATACGTTATTTCAACGCCGTCGCTTATTATTATTGTTATCATCATCATCTCATATGTAAAGTTTTGGCAAGAATATTTGTGAAACGCTTGATTTGTTTGGTATTATTGACCTAATGCACGTTAAGGGGGGAGGGAAGCATTGCAATACAGTTTCACTGATAGAAATGCCTATATAGGCGGTTCTAATGTTAGTAACTGATGTTCCAAGTCGCTTCGTAACAAAATTTGCTGATTTTAATAACAGAAATATACCGAAGAACATTTAAAAAAAAAAAAAAAAAAAAAACTAACTTCAGTATTATTCAAAGTTTAAGTTTAGTGTGGTTTTTCCCTTTTAAGTTTTAATATTTTCTGGCATTTTATTTGTTGCCTGTGGAAGTGGAAGTTGAAGAAACAGATATGACCTGAATTCACTGACATCAATTTCAAATTTTCAAGAGTAAGTTTTCAAAATGTTTTTAGGAAATAATTCATACACAAGAATTTTAAACTATTTTGATGGCTCCACTTTTCTGTTGTCATATCAACTGACAATTTTGTGGAGCATTAACTGAAAAAAAAAAAAAATTCTATCTTACTAATTATAAAAATATTTTACGGAAAACTATATTTTTAGTTGTTTTTTATGGCTTATCAACACCTGTGGATTATTTTAAAACCGGAATAAGAATAATTCTATTTTCGTGTGTGTGAATATTGCATTAACTATTTTTTAAGAACACTAGTGATTTTCCATAAATCCTACTGCGGAGGGATGGAGGGGAGAAATTATTTAACATTTGTACGTAAGTGAATGCGACAAACACGGCTGGAATTCGAAATCAGCGGTAAATTTGCTTTTTAACGCCTGTGGGCTAAATATCTAAATTTTTTCAAAATCATCATAATTCCGTGTAAAATGTTTATGCTGGACTCGAATTCAATTAATTATGATGAAACCTACCGTTTTTGGAGTTATCGACAAGAAAAAAAAAAATCAAACTTCTTGTTGGTCATTCGTCCCCCATTACTGCCATAATGTTCACTGATTCAGTGCCGAGTACATCCGGTGGCACAACCTTAAATTTGGGCCTATTTACTTCCTTTACATAAGTTCATTTCCAAAATCAATATGCACTACCATAAAGCAGTGTAATTTTTTTTTTCAACAGAAAAGATCCTAGTTTGGTTAACAAACTGAAATAGTGACTTCGATCTTTACAGGATCTCCAATAAAGAACCAATAAAACTGCTCATCCACTGGTGACTAGAATTTAATTTATAAAATCTGTAACAATCTGAAGCATGAAATATTTCCTATAGAAATGCACTACAATTTTCTATACAAAAACACTATAAAACCAACATCAAGTAATTTGTAATGAGAATACATTGCCTTGCAACTGAATCACTATAAAAATGTTTTGTATTTTAATGTATTGGATGTACAATTGGTTTAATCACCAGATGCTCAGAATAAGAAAGCAATGAGAATCATTACATTTACTTACATGCAAATACTCTTAGGAAAGGTATGTATCTATGTCTTTTCTAGTTCCAGAATGGTTTCACTAAGTCACCAGTACAGGAGAACAACCTTCACTTGAACTGTAACTAAAGCTCACTCATCATAGTTGCAGTATAAATCAGTTTGACTCCAGGTGTTGGTGCTAAAGAAACATAAATGGGCATGCTCACAAAATGAGCACCGATACTGAAGACGAGAAATTACACTGATTTGCAGTATGCCTTCAAATTGACACAGCTCTGATGATGATTTAATATATTATCAGGGTCAAATTTAGGTCTTAAGTCTCTTGGGCTAATAGAATTTGATCTCCCTTATTCATTACTTTTGGGGTTTTTTTGGCTGAAAGTACAGACCCATTATGTGACGAGTATCTATGTAAGGAGTGTAAGTAATATTTTGGTAAATTATTTTCATGAAACAAAAAAAAAAAACAAAAAACATTTGATTTTTTTCATTCTCAAAAAAGTCATAAGATAAATTTGAATCTTTAAAACAGATTTGAAGTTGGCACTTAACATTTATATAGTTGAAGGAAATGCTTTCATTACTTTTTTTAAATAATTTTTCAAAATTATTTTCATGAAACAAAAATATTTGATTTTGTTTTGATCAGAAGTCATAATAAAATTGAATATAAAAGAGTCTTTGAAAGATTACATTTAAACTACACTATGCACTGTCTGGTCCTGAAACAACTGTCACTTACCATCCAGTATCCAAGGAGAAAGGTGGTATTTTTCTAATTACTTGGATTTTTTACTTGTACACTGGATTTGAAATACAGTAGTTTCTTATTTCAGTTAAAGATGAACTGTTCTATTTGTACTGAGCTAACAGTTGAAATATGTCATGGTTTATTCAATGATCAACTGAAATAAATCCAACCTGTTTATCAGTTGCATGCAATGGATGTAAAGCTTATTGCCTATAGAACAAGACTTGACAAGGATAAAATATAGACTGTTACCATCACAAGCAGACCTTGTTGACTCACTATGAATGGCTTGAAAATAGATGTTGTAATCCATTTAAAAATCATAAAAAGCAAACGAAAGGTGGTTTGAAATTAATGTAATTGGAGATGGCAGACAAGGCAAAGGCTAAGTTGGTATTAATCCCAGACAAGAAACTCTGCCCTAATTGTCAAATGCAAATCTACAAACTACTTCCCGATGAAGAACCAAGACATGTATCGGATGAGGAAATACAAGAACTTGAAGCAGGTACTTATGCAGAATCAGAAAAGAGTAGTAATAATAATAATGAAGAACCAAGATGTGTATCAGATGAGGAAATGAGAGAGTTTGATACAAGTACTTCTGCAGAAACAGAGAAGAGAAATATCAATGAATGTTTCTCTGCTATTGGAATTTCTCCACTGAAAACAAAAGGGCTTCATTACTCAGGAAAAGCTACTTTAGGTAAGAGAAAAGTTTTTTCTGCAATGCAATGTGTAAAGACCAAAGTAGCCAAGTCATTAAATGTTTACTATGAGCTGTCGAATGATGAGGCTTTAAAAATCAAAAAGGAGATTTTAGATAAAGCTAAGTGCTTTGATAAAATGATAGAGCTTCTTGTAAAGTGAAGACAGTGGAATCAACTAAAAATCAAAATACAGATCTTGACACTTGCCGCAAATCATCAGGGCAGCTTGAAAAATTTCTTCGACACCGTGGAAGGATATATTGATAATGCTGAATCATCATAGAGTTCTCCCAATGGACAACAACTGACCGATTGACTTTGACAACACAAAAGGAATCCCGTCGAACTTACATTGATTTAGTTGTTTTGCAACTGAATAAATTAGCACCTCATTCTTACTTAGCTAAATCACAATGAAGGTCCTTAAAGCAAAGAAAAGAGGAGATTGGTGATAGTGAAATTTTGTTCCTGGGAGATTTTGCTGAGAACTACAAATTTATATTAGGTTGGTGCAAAAATAATGACGTAATAATGTCATTTTTTGATGTTAAAAAATACGTCAAAAAACGACATTATTACGTCATTATTTTTGCACTAACCTAATAGTTCAAGATGAGATCCAGAGTTATCATTGGAATACTTCACAATGTACTTTACATCCAGTGGTACTCTGCATTGCATTTTCAAGCTTAAAGTAAAGTGAATGTTTCTGCATTATACCGAGTGACAACTCACATGATGTAGCAAAAAAATTATTGAGGTAATCAAAGCTACCTTGCCAAACATAAAAAATTAAGTATTTTACTGATGGTTGTGCAGCTCAATACAAGAATTATAAGAACTTTGCCAATTTGTGCAACCATCAGAAAGATTTTGGGCTCAATGCAAAATGGAATTTCTTTGCAACAAGTCCTGGTAAACAACTGTGTGATAGCTTAGGTGGGACAGTGAAAAGGATAGTGTCAAAAGAAAGTCTCTGAAGACCAACTACCAAACAAATCCTTTCCACAGATTCTGTTTGAATATTGTAGATCTGCAATTGAAGATTTAATGAATATTCTGTGTACTGATGTTGCTGGAACAGCAAATGGCAGAGTTTATCATTTGTCCAAGATGGATAAATTATCTTTGCAAAAAATTATATCCAAAACAATTTAGTCTATATGCACAACAAAATTTAGTGCATAGTGTATATTCATTATTATGATTTTCTCCTGAATGAAACAAAATTCAAATATTTATGTTTCATGAAAATAATTTTGAAAAATTATTTAAAAAATAAAAATGAAAATTTATAATTTTTTCTTTTAATTAATAAAAACAATCTTATTGAATAGTTTAAGAAGTTACTTAGCACAATATCAACATTTTAGGTCATTGAGCATTAGGATGATTGTCCTTGATTATAATCTTTCTCAGAAATCCTGCACATACGTAGGAAAAAAAACTCTAAACTTGGCAGGGTCATATCTTCTAAAGTAGACTTAAAACCCTCACAAAACCTTTTGGTTAACTTGAGCAGGCATTGTAGGCAGAAAAAAATATGAAAATTGAAGAGGACATATTTTCGATAGACTGGCCATAAACTACATAAGTGAAAAGTTGCTGATTTTGGGGTCATGTATTTGGGTGAGTAAAATAAAATTTTCTAACAAGTGTAGGCTTGAAATAGTTAAATATACCATACCAAGTTTCAGAAATATTGAAGGTACAGAAGTATTTTTCTTTAATTTTTTAAAAAATACTGAGATTTGGTGGTGATGTAGCCTTAATTTAGAGGCAAAATAGGAAAATTATACACCCCCTTAAAATTGGAACGGTAAAATTTAGTACAAAATAATTTGGCACACTTTCCTAACTCATGAAGGGGAACATTTGTGCCAAATTTCAAGTAATTTGGTGTCAGTGGGTGCAGATTTCAACTTTTTTGCTGGTGTTTTGACATGGAATGGCCCTAATAGAAAACATTTAGAAATGAGGTAAGAACTGTAAAATAAAAACTATTGAATTAGTTTATACTTGAAAATGAAAGCTTACATCATAAAAAAAAAAACAAAACAAAAAACAGATGAGTTTAAAATCTTAATTTTCCACTAAAATCTTGCTAATTCACACCTCATCACAATTAAAATTTAGACATATATGATTTGATGAATTTCAAAGATCTTAAAAAATAGATACATGAATGAACTCAATAGACAACAAAATACTTTTAACATTTTGAAAACATATCCATTACAAATAAAGATTAAAGGTAAATGGGATGTGTGTGCGTGTGGGGGGGGGGGCATCCTCCTCCTCACAGAAATTCTTTATTATAGATAAAAGTATTGTATTTTGCTATGTCATTAGGTTTTAGCCAATTATAATGGCTCAAATAAAACAAAATCAGTATATGAATTTTAAGTGGCATTCTGGCAAATTTATGTATGAAATATTCTTAAAATGTCAGCATCTGTAAATAAAAGAAAATGTTAAGTATTTGTCTAACAGTATAGATCAAAAGAAGGATTGTACTTGGCTGGGTGGCTTTTGGAAAAATTTATAGCATAAGTCCCAAGTCAACAATTAAAACCAAGAGGAAATCATTTAATGAACACATTCTGACAGTGATTTCTGAAAGTGAGACATGGGCATATGACACCAACACTGCAGAGATTCTTACAGTGGACCAATGTAAAAATGGAGTGAATCTTGCTATGCATCACCTTACATGACAGAAAGAGCAACACCTGGATTCAACAGTAGATTGGAGCAAAGGACAAAATCAAAACCATGAAAGGAAAACAGAATATCTGGGCATGTTTTTCATCTCAGAGGGCCAAAGGCAAGATGGTTAAATAATCTGACTTGATACCTTGGCCACACAGGAAGTGGTGGAGGCTAATTAGAGAATGGTTCCTCCAACAGGAGCAAGAAGACCATGGAATTGAAGCTTAACTAATTCTACAAAGACTTTTTAGTTAATTAAAAAAAAAAAAAAAAAAGTATTAGTCATAATTGGATACCAGTGCAACAGTTGGAAGAAATTCTGATCCTCATCTTCTCTGCTACCATCTGAAACAAAACTGCAACCTCATCACAAAATATATCAACAGCAAAAACACCTAAACGAATTTGGGTAAGGAGCTGACTTTATTTGAACTAAATACTTTTCAGGGCATCTTTTGGCCACATTGACATGAGCTTAGTTTATACAAAGATTTTCTTGGGCATGCAAAAAGCATTAGTAATTCAAATATTGGCCTTAAAACCTTAGCACTGGTTTTAATTTTGTCTGAATGGTTTGTTTTGCTGCCAAGGACATAAATCAAAACACTATTGCAGATTAGCATCAAAGTAAACATTTTGTCGGTATATATTTTTACCAAGTTCTCCATTTGTCAAAAAGTATTTCGTTTTCTTTATTAATCTTAAATTAACAATTTAAAGAAATTTTGGCAAGGTTTGTTAAAAAAAAAAAAAAGAAAAAAAAAAAAAAAAGAAAATTAAAATTTTAATAAGCCTAAACATATGAAAATGGATTTATACATTCTCTTTGTTCTTTAGAACTTACAAAAATATTAAAACTTTATAAGATTGCATTAGAATTGTTGCCAATGGACTTTATAAAATAAGGATTTCATTTAAGTTGCTTCACATTTTTATTTAATAAATTGTTTTCATATTGGATTGCAAGAGTTTTTATTATTTTTTTTTTAGTATGTAAATATGAAATTCTTGTAAATAATCTAAAATAAAAAAAGTATATAATATTCTCAAAAACAAAGAATGTACAAATTCACTTTCAACATGTTTAGGTTTTATTACAATTCTAAATCCTAGCTTTTTAAAACAAACATTGCCAAGGAGTGAAGGTAATTAAAATAATAGTGGTGTCAATAGAAAAACTCCTTTTGACTTTTTTTTTTTTTTTTTTTTTTTTTTTAACTAGACACAAAGCTTAAACATAGCCAAAATTTCTATATTTCTTAATGTACATTTAAATTTGTATCATTTTAAGAGTTTGGTTGAATGTAAATGTTCTTCCAATTTGATCTATGCTGCTTAAGCAGATACAAAAGGTGACCCTTTACAATACCCACCCCCATGTCAGGCACAGCAAAATGCAATTTTGAAAAAAAAAAAAAAAAAAAGAAAAAAAAAGTGGGTTTCCCTGTCATTTGTCACCTGACAATAATAGCTTTCTTTTAAAAGGCAATGATGTTAAATCAAAAAGCTATTAATTTAAATTAACGAGTGGGGGAGAGAACACAACATCAAGAGAGACAAATCATGACTAATAGACCCCCAATTTCTCCTGAAATTTGGCATAAAACAATGGCAGTAATCAAATTAATTTTACATATTTATATTTTCATTCAATTCTCTTGCCTAGACAGTTAAGGACTGAAAATTAAACATCCACATTTTTATAATTAAACATTGGAAAAAACATCAGTACATAAATATAAACTTTTAAAACTTAAAGTATACTCCTTTTGATATTAAAACATTTAAGCAATTGCAAGGAAATTTCCAGTAAGGAAAGAAATCTCAGAAGTATTCACTTTAGTTAGTACATTTGCTTCATACTGAATGTAGTTCAGAGGTAAAAAGTTACCCAATTGTAAATGCTAAAGTTAGAAGCTATTTTAATTCATAAAGTGCATTAAATCCAAAAGCAAAATCCTGCCTTATAAAAATTAGTGATTATGTCAGTACAACTTCTATAATTTCAAATTATATACACACATACACGAATGGATTTATTTTTAATCCAACATTTTTATTACAAACAGTATGTATATTGGCCTGGCATTTGATAAATCTTAATAAAGAAAATGGGTCCTCTAGCAAGGATTGAACCTGCACCTTTGTAGGGGAAGCCACCATTTGATCAGAAATCACACCAAGTCAAACAGTAGTTTCCCTTATGAGAGACAAGTCCACTGTTGGAAAACATTTTCTTTATTAGAATTTATTGAATGTGCAGGCCAATAGACATATTTAAAAAAAATAAATAAATGGGGGCATCCAATTCAAATACAAGTGTCCATAATAGAAAGAGTGTGTGATAGATTATATATATATATATATATATATATATATATATATATATATATATAAAAGGAAGACTTGACAATGCATTTCTTCCTCTAATGGACATCAAGGTAAATGTAAAGATTTTATTTTGTAACAGATGTAAAAATATCAGGTTTGGGAAAATTAATATTAGAACACTTATTAATATTCAAGCTAACTGAAAATCATGGTAATCTATGGAGGATGCTAAGTGATGTAATTTAATACCTAATGAATGCAAGTTAAATTCAAAACCTATTATTTAAAACAAATAATTACATAAATAATTTATCAAATTGAAATAAAATAATTATTAAAAGAAAAAAAAAATTCAACATTTACTTTATTATGTATTAAATTACTTAACATCCTTCATTGTTTATGTTGATTTTCACAGCAAGAATAGAGTGCTCTTATATTAAAGATTTTTGGAAACCTACACTTTTTTTTTTTTTTACATCTCTATAAATACCTGCTGCAAAATAAAATCCTTACATCTGTCTTGATAAAGTTCATCAGAAGATGAAATGACTTGGCCAAGAAAATTTTGCTGTTTTTATCCATATGGCCATTTTACAGATTTATTATTTATTTTTTTAATTCAATCTAAATTTTTCCACACACAATATATATATATATATATATATATATATAATACAGACAGATAAGTACTATAGAACAAAACAGCAAGTTCCTTATTGAAATTTTAATATGCAAAATTCCACAAACTCATCTAAAATATTCTGAAATTGTTTACCCATGACATTCTTAATTTGTAAGCCTAAAGTTCAGGATGTGAGCGAAGGAAGAATAACAGGTATGCTTCAGCTATGAGTAAGTGTTCTGTATCTATTGCAATAATGCATACACACAAGAGAGGAGGAAAAAAAAAAAAAAAAAAAAAAAAAAAAAAAAAAAAAAAATTCAAGGAATAAATAATAAAATGATACAATACAAACCTAAAACAAGGCAGAGAAACAATTCAAAATGATTGGAAGAACCTAAATAGTTAAGGAATTTATTTATT
Organism: Acanthosepion lycidas; assembly: GCA_963932145.1. NCBI lineage: Eukaryota > Metazoa > Mollusca > Cephalopoda > Sepiida > Sepiidae > Acanthosepion > Acanthosepion lycidas. The sequence continues at coordinate 36,142,518 of OZ010612.1, forward strand.
TCACAATACATCTTCAACTTTTGTTTTGAGAAAAGGAAAAACTGAAAAGTTGTAAAAACTCAGTTAAGCAATGAAACCTTTCATTTATTTCTTTTTGGAAAGGAAGTGAGGGAGATGGAAGGTGGAAAATTGCATCTCCGAGTACCAAGAATTTTTAAGCCTGTTATTTTAGGGGCCTGTATTAAAGTCTTTCATATTCTGTCCTACATATTTCAAGTGCTGAGTCACAACAGTCTGTCAACGCCTTACCACTTTATATACCAAACATAAGTATGTGTGAATGTATGTGAGCATGTTTAAAATAAAATTTAAAGAAATCTCTGTAGTTACAATTTTTGTAATAGAGTAATAATTGTCATAGCAGTAGCAATAATATACAGCTTACATTTCATAGATTTTACAAGTACACAAAATAACAAACCACAGGGGGTCCTTTGGGCCAAGATGGTTTCTGTTAGGCTCAAACCTGTAAGATCCAAGTTTATATAAACGTGGATTGACAAAGAATTAACATGTTCAGAATATGAACCATGCTAACCATTGTGAATTTTACAAGACTGAATGCAATAATATTCATATTTGGTAAAGTGGATTTTAAAAGCAAATTAAACTAGCAGTAGTATAAATTGAGACACTTTTAGAGTTTGAATCCTGACTGGTGAAAGAAACAATTTCTTTACCAGATGAGCCACACCAGATTCCAGAATAGCAAGTTAAGGATATTTTCATTTAAAATGGCAGTTTTTATTATTACTATTTCTTTGTTCTAATAAGAAATAATTTAATCAGATTCACAATGACTGCAACTCCTGGCAATAATGACAATATTGAAAAGTCATTTCAAAAGAAAAAGAAAAAAGTTGTCTTAAATAGAGATGATTATGTTATAAAAGCATTAGCAATAGTTGCAGTAAAAGTTGTTGCTTAATATTATAAATAGTGTACTAACAGAATTATACAGAAGTCAGTTTACATAAACTGATAGGGAGGGGGAGAGAGAAAAAAAAGGTCAACAAGAGACAGGAATCGGTGTTTATTGCGGCAATACAACTGTTGGGAAAAAAAAGGAAAGAAAAAAAAGAAAAGAAAAAACAGGTTTGTTTTTTTAATATATATTTTTTTTATACTTAAAAAGATGGCTATATTAACCATGCACGTTTTCTTTTTGGATTGTATGTGTATGTTCTTGTTTTGCATTTGTGTGTGTGCGTGCGTGTGCGTGTGTGCGTGCGTGTATGTGTGTTTTTGTTTCTTCCTTACCAAAATGAGGTGAATGTCAAACAGAGCCATCAACAGTGCACTACTTAACAGAGGTAACCACGGTGACACCAGGCGGACATCGCATTGCTCTGCCCTAACCACAAGGAATAAGGAAGAGCACGACTGGGTTGGTCTTCCTGAAGATTAGACCAGATAGTCAAGGAGGATGCCTCACAGTGAAAACATGGCAAGGACACCAAGACGCAATGCAGTTCTTCTTCTTTATTATTATTATTATTAATATTATTATTCAGGAAACTTTTTTTTAATTTTTTTTTTTTTTTTTTTTTTTTTTTTTTTTTAATCTTCTTTCATTCTTTTAGCCAAGGCTAATCATTCTACTTTACAAAAATTTTATACAGTGGATACTCAAGTGAGGTATGTTGAAGAAATATAGATTTGTGTGGAAATGCCGCCCCTGCCCAACCCTGCGTGTATGTCCGCTGTTGTCAAACAAGCTAGTTTTGGTTTTTCGGAAAGCATTTGCGCCTCCTTTGGCTCAGTATCAATGTTCATGATTTTGCTTCAGTCTTCACTTTTTTTTTTTCTTTTCCATTCACTTTTTTTGTAGTTTTTTTTAAATTTTTTTTTTGTATTTTGCTTTGTTTTTCTTTTAAAGATCCCTAGAAAGCGAAGTTCATAAATGTCACATCGCATACTTGGCTGTCCACTCTTTTGCAAGCTTTTCATATCTATCCCTGTCTGTCTTGTAAATTCTGGCTATTTCTGGAACTAGTGGGTCATCTGGGTTTGGGTCGCACAACAGAGAACAAATAGACAACAGCACTGAAATTAAAAATAAAAGGTGTACAAGAAAAATAGGGAAAGTGTTCCTATTTCTTCAGAGCAACAACAAAAGTACATTCTTGAATGTTATTTCTTATCAGAGAAATAGAATGCAAACATACATTATTGGAATTCAAAATATGCAGAATAAAGGATACACATCAACATTCCTGAAAGTGATCAGTTTATGGTTTCATGGTAAATTAAATACAGTTTTAATATTTTGATACATTAAAATCTCCCTCCCCTCAAAAATCAGCTGAACCTTTATTTAAAACACACTGCATCATTTTTATATTAACATGGAAAATAAGTATAGAAACATAGAAACAATGTTTCTGAACATGATTATGAAATGAAGCCATCTTGTAATGGTTTAAACTAAGAAAAGCTTTAAATTTGTAAAAGTGGTTCACAAAGTAGGCAAGTAAAATATGCACAAACATGATTGTGACATTTTCAGTCTATGAACACATTTCCATCCAAAATTAACTTATCCCGTTATGTCTAAGCATATTAAATGTTGATACCCTTAAAATAGCCAATGATTGCAATAAGTCTTATCTTAAAGTACAATTTACTAATTAGGTTTCAGAATAATTAACAATGATTAAAAATACCTATTAATAAATATGAAGTGGAAATCTGGGAAGTGTGAAAGTTCTAAATCCTCAAGTCTATTGTTAATATACTAACTTAACTAGAGATAAAAAGTTATATACCTTTTGAAATAGTCAAAGCTGGAGACCACTGTGAGCGTAATATATCCAAACAGATGCTGCCATTACTATTAATATTTGGATGATATATTCTCGTTGTGAAGTGTATCTGAAAGTAAAGTATAAAGTAGCTAATGACAGAGGATCAACAACTTGAAGGTATCATGAAAATTTTCATCTCTGGCCAGTTTAGAATTTAGAGCTTGGATGTTTAAATTCCTGTATTCAATACATAAGTATCCCAAGCAGAGAGTCAAAAGCCATATTAACAAGATTTTTTTTTTTTTTTAGTTTAACATTGAAACCCAAATACAGGGTACAATGGGTAAATTGTCACCAGTTTATATTTTTAATTTCATGCAAGTGTTGTTTGTTTTAGATTTTGTCTACTGCACAGTAAAGTAGGGTCAGCTGGGCACTGTCTGTGAGAAAGAGACACCATGATGCAATTCACTCCACCAAAAATTTGGAAATGGCATGTTGTACTGCTTGGCATTCATGCCAGAAGCTCCAATATAAACATTTTAGAGTGTCTGGGTATCAATCTAAGGACAGTGCAGGGGATTCGGAAAGAGTTGGAGTCTAATGGTGATTACAAAAGGTGTTTAGATGGCAATATTATGGCTCCATTCATCTTCCCACAAGACCTCAGACTCAAAATGGAGCTTTAAGGAGATAGTGCTGCTCTGGGTCAAGAGGGTGGCTACTGGAAGACCTTATATCTTTCAACAGGACACTGCACCATGCCACACAATCAGGAGAACACAGTATGGCTGTCAGACAATTTCTGCAACCACATCACCCTTTACCTCTGGCTACCTAACTCTGTAACAGAGAATCGGGTCAACCCAATAAAAGACCCAGAGTCGGTTGTATGTGGTGCTGTAAGCACGAGGAGTTGTGTCCTCTTCAACAATCAGCTGTTTAGAGAAGAATTTACTTAGAATAGGTAGCACTGACTATTTGCATATGAACAATACTGGGCAGGTATTAGCCAATAGTTAGCATGGCTCTAGGAGAGCTATACAACACCAGATTTTGTTCTCAGTTGAGAGAAGCGGTCTCAACATGCGAAAACCAGACAAAACAAACACAAATCCCCTTTATTATTATTATGAGTGGGGGTGCAGTTGAGCAAGAGACCAACTCCTTGAACTGAAGGCAAAGATTATGGTAGCAATCACAAACTTAAACAAGGAGGCAATCCATTTTTGTTTTTGTGCAATTTAAACAATTTATCCATCACACACTGTTTACTGTGTTTACTAACCACATGTTTTACAACATTTAAACATATACACATTCTGTGGAAGAAAAAATGCATATTGAAAAACCAATGAGTGAAACTACTGTCATATACTCATGTATAAGCAGAGTTCATGCTTAGTGCACCACCTGAATTTTTTTGCATATTTTGTGCATACCCCCCCCCCCCCAAAAAAAAACAAAAAGCAAACACACACTGATAAAAACTTGCACTATACTCAAGTATGTAGAGTATATAATCATTAGTCAAATTAATAAGCACATTATAATTTAAAATGAACATTTTAAAAAGTTGACTAATTATTTGCTTTATAAAGATATTAAAGGCCTAAAAAACTTTAATATTGACATCTATAGAGATAATATAGAAGCAAACATTCTTTTGTCTTAACATATTTAATGACACAAAAAATGTCACATTTTACAAACTTTCAAAGATGAAGATATGAACTTAAAACAGGTAGGGAGCAATTTAAGAAAAATTTCCTTTGTAAAACTGCAATGTTTTTAAGTTAACCAAATAAAAATCTAAAACTTCAAAGCAAGAAAAAACTACTTGCCTTTGGAGGCTTGAAAGGATAGTCCGTTGGGAAGTTAATCGTCAAAAAAAATACTCCACCTTGGTATGGACTGTCTGGCTGTAAGAGAAGAAAGTTACAAAATTTCAGATATCCAAAAGATATAGTTGGGAGGTGGAGGGAGTGATCAATCTGATTACCAAAAATTGACAATTTTTACAAGAAAACCTCAGCATTAACATTGTCATGAAAAATAACTTCACCATTTGAATTTTGAATGAGAGAGTCATTTGGATAGATGTCAAACATGTCTTTTCTCAAAAAAGACACACAAAATCCCCCTTTTTTATATAGAAAAAAGGGTGATTTTTAAAGTAAAAATTTATTAACCAAGTAAGATTTTTCTTAGAGGGATGAGCACAAATAGCCACCTTGTTCATTACATCTACAGTTGTAGGTATGTATTCACAAAACTCCCCAGATCATGCCAAGATTAATCTGCAAATTGAGAATCAGCTTTCCATCCCAATACAAATTAGCTGCAAAGAAAACATTTGCTATTTGAGAACCGTCAATAATCACTGCCCATTCTAATTCCAGATGTTACCCACTAAGCAAAAAAAAAAAAAAAAAAAAAATTCTATCATAGAACATGACTATTAAAACAAAAAAAGAAGTTGAATTTAAAAAGATTAAAAAGATTTGTTACTATATTTAAGACATGGACCAAATTTGAAGAGAATTCCTCTTTGGTAGCTAGACATTATGAATTTAAGCACAGTACCAGATTGGCAGCAAGGCCTCATGTTATAAGTTGAAATGGCTAGTTGTAACTAAGTTCTATGCTAACAGTTTCTTCTCTTGTATTTCTGGCTTCTTGCTTTCCAGTCAACTTCAAATTTTTGAGAATTTAAATCCTATGTCAATTGTTATCTTCTGTCTTAATTCCTGTTCTTTTCCATCTCCCAATGTCTTCCTTTTCCCACACTCAGTAATCCTTGTATAAAAAAAAAAAAAAAAAAAACCTTAACAGGAAAAAAAAAAAAAACAAACAAAAAAAACTTAGCTTTGATAAGTTTTACTAAATGTAGAAACAGGAGGAAAAAAAAAAAATCAGCATTAACAGTAGAATTCTAACTAAATCAGTAATACAATTATAGACGTACACCAAGAGAAAAAAAATTGTATACTGTAGTATCATTATTTTAAAACTATTTTGGCATTGTGTAAATACAAACATATTTACAGAATCTGGCCCCTTTCCAATCTGCTGCTCAAAAGACCATAACAGTTCTCGACTTCCTACTTTGCTACCACATACTGTAAAATACACATACAACTTGCTAATAAATCTTTGCCACTATTGAAGCAAATTACATTCATTAAATTACTATTTAGTATCAAGCAAAAGTGTTACACTAATATAGGTACCTCCACTTGCTTGCTGAAAAACAGTGTATGATGAAAAAAGGCTCCAAACTTAAAAACAAAGTTTTGTCAAAATGTTTGTTAAGAGGAAAGACCAAAATATTTTTTTTTATTATTTTATTAAATTTCTTAGTCCTTTCTAGGACATTTAAAATCCTAGGATTTTTTTTTTTTTTTTTTTTTTTTTTTTTAAATGTTAGTCGATGTAATATTTACAATTAGTGTTTTTATCTAAATACATACTCATACTTGAACTTACAGAGGTGCTGAAAAATTCTCGGCTCTGATGATTTAACCAAAATCATTAATGATCAAACAATACTGATTTGGGGAAGTGGGCTGGACAAAAACCTTTCAGCATGTCAAATAAAAATAAAGTCTATAAACAAAGCATGATTAAAATAGAAAACAGCTAAAAGGGATATTTAATAATTATTAAAATGATAATTACTATTAAGATTTTTTTTTTGTTTATGAATATCCAGTTTATTTTGCTTATGAAAGTAAATACTTGCCAATCTTAGCTTAAAATTTGAATGTTTACAGTTTGTATTTGATATTTAAAGGATTGCCAAAACTCTTCAGTTTCACTAGTCACGCCAATGAAACAGAAAATAAAGCTTTATAAAAAAAAGGCTTAAAGTTGCCAGCCAAGTCATTAAATAAAATTAGTCAGAAAAATTTAAAA